>CM077087.1:13716465-14432783 GCA_039513925.1 Platanthera zijinensis
TAGTCGAGGACGTCTATGAGGAGCCTACTGCAGAAGCAGAGGTGGCATTGACGAATGCACAAAAGATGGCGTTAAGGGATTCGAAGAAGAGAGACAAGAAGACACTGTTCTTGCTCTACCAAGGTGTGGATGAGGCGACATTTGAAAAAAATCTCAGATGCGAAGAAGTCGAAGGAGGCATGGAAGGTGTTGCAACGCTCCGTGCAAAGAGTTGATAAGGCCAAGAAGGTGAAGCTGCAGTCCCTTAGAGCTGAGTATGAAGTGTTGAAGATGCAGAGTGCTGAGAAGGTTGGAGACTATGTGACTCGTCTGCGGACGCTCACAAATGAGATGAAGCGCAATGGAGAGACGATAGATGACGTGAGCCTCGTGGAGAAGCTCTTACGGTCTATGTCAAAGAAGTTACGTCACGTTGTGGTGGCGATTGAAGAATCGAAGGATATCACCCAGATGTTCGTAGATGAGCTTGTTGGGTCCCTACAAGCCCATAAGTACCGAATACTGCAGGGTGAAGAGAGTCAAATGGCTTGGGTAAAACACTACCAAGGAATAGGTAGAGGAAGAAGTGGAGGAATAAACCAAGGAAGAAATCAAGGCCACCAGAGAGAGGCGGAGTAACCTCAAGGAGGAAGGCAGGAAGGAAGAGGAAGATGGTGAGGAAGAGGCCGAGGTGATATGTCCCAAGTACCATGTTACAACTGTAACCGTTTTGGGCACATGAGCTATGACTGTTGGGCTTCGAGGAAGAGAGAAGTGGCCAACCACTATGCAGAAGCAAGCAACACGGGTGGTGACCCAATGATGTTCTTGACTTACAGAGGAGCTGAAGGAGGAAGGAATGAGGTGTGGTACTTGGACACGGGAGCAAGTAACCACATGTGTGGAGAAAAAGAGTTGTTCACCAACCTTGAGCCAAATGTTGGTGATGCCAGTTTTGGAGACGCTTCGAAGATCTCGGTGGAAGGAAGAGGGTTGATAGTCGTCACCCTGAATGGAGAGAAGGTGCACCTCAACGACGTGTTCTATGTGCCAGGCTTGAAGAGTAAAATCTTAAGCATTGGGCAGCTTGTGGAGAAAGAGTACTGTGTGCAGTTGAAGGATGGGTCTTTGGTCATGAAGGACCATCAAGGAAGAGAAATAGTGAAGGTGAAGATGACGATGAATCGTCTCTTTACGCTAAGGATGGATGCTGAGGAGAAGGAGTGCCTGGTGAGAACTGAGGAAGAAGAAGAAGCGTGGTTATGACATCACATGATGGGTTATTTGGGCTTCACTAGCTTGAAGCTCTTATCACATTCTAAGATGGTGGAAGGTCTGCCCATGATTTCACCACCACAGAAGATCTGTGAGGCATGCACGAAGGGAAAACAGAAGAGGCAGACGTTCGAAGGTGGCAAGTCCTGAAGGGCAAGAAGGCAGCTTGAACTAGTTCACTCGGATATTGCTGGTCCGTTTGAGACTACCTCAGTTGGCGGGAGCAAGTACTATATCACCTTCACTGATGACTTCTGTCGGAAGTGTTGGGTGTATTTCTTGAAGGATAAATTTGAGACCTTTGACAGGTTCAAGGAGTTCAAGGCGATGTTGGAGAAGGAGAGTGGGAAACCATTGAAGGTGTTGAGGACAGATAGAGGTGGGGAGTACACCTCTAGGCTGTTTGATGAGTTCTGTAGAGAGTGTGGGATATCTCACCAGTTGCCGGTGTCCTACTCACCTAAGCAGAACGGAGTCGCGGAGAGAAATAATCTGACCATCATGAATATGGCAAGGAGTATGGTGAAAGGCAAGTGATGTAACTCCCCGAAAATCAAAAGAGGGACGGGTGGCGTTTTGAGCCAAGTCTGGGATTTGGTGGAGGTGACACGGCCTGGGATACGGGCGTGTCCCAGGGGCGTGTCGTGCTCGGGTTCGACGATGGTTGTATGGTCGACGAAATTGCAGTCAACGGTCGTCGGGTCAGTGAACACGGCCTGGGACACGGGCGTGTCCCAGGGCATGTCAACCACTCGACGCCTCAGCACTCAATGCTTTTCACTCAACGAGCGTCGAGTGAGGGCACACGGCCTGCGACACGGGCGTGTCCATGGCCGTTTCCTGCTCGGATGATTTGCGGGTTTGTGCTGAGGAAGCTGCAGGGCCTGGGACACGGGCGTGTCCCAGGGCGTGTCTAGCACACGGCATGTGATACGGGCGTGTCACATGGCCGTGTCGTACCCTGGACGTTTTGGTCCAAAGTCGATGGAGGAACACACCCAGCTACACGGGCGTGTACTGAATGACACAGGCGTGTCAAGCCTGACACGGGCGTGTCGAATGCCCGTGTTCTTTTCGGGACGCGATGGTTTTGACGGCGAATGAGTTACACGGCCTTGGACACGGGCGTGTCGCAAGCCGTGTTCGGCCCAGGAAGTTTATTTTCCGGGCAAATCGTGGCCGTTCGTTTCCTTATTTTGGGATCTAACGGCTCAGGCCTCTCCATGTTAGGGTTAAGGCCGGGATTGGGGGTTTAAGCTCTCATATTCCTTTGGCCATTCTCTTTCTAAATCCTAGAGAGAAGGGAGAGCAAGGTGGAAGAAGGAAGAGGGAGATCCAGTCGTCGGAGGAGATTCGGAGCGCCAAATCGCAAACCGAGCCCAAATCTACGGAGGCAAGATCATTGCGGTGCTTTTCATCCGCATAGTTTTCCATGGCACCGAAGAGGAACGCTAGGGTAACGATTCTCATCTTGAGCATGTGAAGCTCTTCTTCTTTTGCATAGGAAAACCCTCTCCCGTGAGTGTGCGACGAGTTTGCGGTATTCCTTGGGGTAGATATATAAAGTCCCCCTTATTTAGAGTCCGGAATCGAAGTACAGGCATAGGCATGGTGTGTGAAGCCTACCCGGACATGTTGGTCTGGATCAGTGATGATTTGCTATGCATTATTAGCCGGAGAAGACTCTGTGCCTTTGGTTATTTTCGGGTTTCTACGTGGTAGTTTGCAGCAGGGATCCTTGGGGATTAACCCTAAGGCGCACCCGGAAATCTTGGCAGAAGCGTGATTCTGCCATCTTTGGTGGCCCGGGATCCATCTTTGTACATAACCGAGTTATGTACTTTGGTCGATTGATTTACGGGCTACGGGGAAACTTAGCTCGCGCCGATGACTTTTATTGTCGTGGCAGTGTGAGCAGCGAGTTAAGTAAAACCGTACCTGCTCTATGTGGTTTGGTTTAGTGGCCTGTTGATGGCATAAAGGGAGTGTCTTCGGCTTCGGCCATGAAGACTTTATTGCTCATGAGATTGCCGTCCCGGGGGTGGTGGTTGACCGAGTCTACCGTGTAAGTGCCCTGAGAGCACGGGGTGTGCAACCGTGCGTGCCTACACCTGTGGTGAAGTGTGATTAAATTGTACTTTCACAATCATGTTTGTTTATACTAATACAAGTGCAGGGAAGAAGCTTTGTCGCCCCGAGTTTGGGGGAAGAATCGTTATAATTTGGTCAGCTTTTGCAACTAAAATACAAAATGATCATCACGCTCAGGTGACCACCAAGTAGGCCAAAACTCCTTGCCAAGACACAAGCAGTACGCATCATCGCTCTTGCCCTCCACGAGCGAACCAATCCCAATTGTCATCATCCCAGTGCGAACCTCTTCTACAACACTGAAACGCTCCATCTCAAAGTCGTGAGATCCTTTGTACTCAGCCACCGTAGGCGCTCACATAGCCTCAACGTCCTTTAGCTCCACGGACAGTTGATCTTTCTCTTTCTTCATCTTCCTCACCACTACCGCATGGATGGGATCCGGTCCTCATCAGGCCAAAATAAGCCAAGTTTTTTTACCAGATCACGGGCCCTCTCAAAGAACGCACGAACCAAGGTCCATTGCGGTCTCCCGAAACAAAACAAATATGTGGGTCCATCGGCACCGACAAGGCAATGGTGGTAAGCTTGCTCCCCCATCCTTGCACCTAAGAAACAAGCTCCCGTCACTAACGTCAGGCGAAAACCGTAGATAACGATGTGTGACGAACAAATAACATAGCTGATTGGTTCGGTGGTAGCACCGGGAGTGGCAAATGTTCTAAGTATTCTCGCTCTAGGGTTAGATCTCGATGCTCCCGCTGTCAGGATTCCACCTAGCTGACAGGGCCGGGGTCTCGATGGATGTCGTTATGACCCTGGGGCTGAGCGCGGAGGATGTTCAACACCCACCGTCAGGCTCTCACCTAGCTGATTGGTCCGGTGGTAGCACCTCGGAGTGGAAAATGTTCTAAGTATTCTCGCTCCGGGGTTAGGTCTCGATGCTCCCGCTGTCAGGCTTCCACCTAGCTGACAGGGCTGGGGTCTCGATGGACATCGTTATGACCCTGAGGCTGAGCCCGAAGGATGTTCAACACCCACCGCCAGGCTCTCACCTAGCTGATTGGTCTGGTGGTAGCACCCGGGAGTGGAAAATGTTCTAAGTATTCTCACTTTGAGGTTAGGTCTCGATGCTCCTGCTGTCAGGCTTCCCCCTAGCTGGCAGGGCTGGGGTCTCGTTGGATGTCATTATATTCCTGGGGCTGAGCCCGGAGGATGTTCAACACCCACCGTCAGGCTCTCACCTAACTGATTGGTCCGATGGTAGCACCCAGGAGTGGCAAATGTTCTAAGTATTCTCGCTCTGGGTTTATGTCTCGATGCTCCCGCTGTTAGGCTTCCACCTAGCTGGCAGGGCCGGGGTCTTGATGGACGCCGTTATGACCCTGGGGCTGAGCCCATAGGATGTTCAACACCCACCGTCAGGCTCTCACCTAGCTGATTGGTCTGGTGGTAGCACCCGGGAGTGGCAAAAGTTCTAAGTATTCTCGCTCTGGGGTTAGGTCTCGATGCTCCCACTGTCAGGCTTCCACATAGCTGTTCAACACCCACCGTCAGGCTCTCACCTAACTGATTGGTCCAGTGGTAGCACCCAAGAATGACAAATGTTCTAAGTATTCTCGCTCTGGAGTTAGGTATTGATGCTCCTGCTGTCAGGCTTTCACCTAGTTGGCAGGGTCGGGGCCTCTATGGACGTTGTTATGACCCTGGGGCTGAGTCCGGAGGATGCTCAACACCCGCCATTAGGCTCCCGTCTAGCTGATGGGCCCGGTGGTAGCACCCGAGATCCCGAAGGCAAAAGGAGGAAAGGATACAGCTCGCAGGCGAGTTGAGCACTCGCGGCCGAGTTGAGCACTTGCGGGCGAGTTAAGCACCCATAGGCGATTCGAGCGCTCGCGGGCGAGTTGGGCGCTCCCGGGAGAGCTGGGTTCTCGCGGGCGAGTCAAGCACTCGTGTGTGATTCAAGCACCCACGGACGAGTCAAGTATTCGCGGACCTAACGACTGCTGATGCTCAGGGCCCAATACCGGCACACGTCCTAACTCAGCATTCTAACGACAAGGATGAGCTCGGCAAGGTCGCCCAAGATGGAAAGCTCATAGGCGAGTGCATCACAGTAAACAAGTCCAAAGAAAAAGAAGATAGAAAAATTATGCAAATGTTGTTCTTCATTCTTTAATATGACTGATACAAAATAAGAACTCGCCTTGGCGTGGTTACAAAATGGGGGAGGAAGAAATTACAAGTATACAAAAAGGGAGACGGAAGAACCGGGAGGGTTGTCAGCTCTCGCCCCCTCCCCAGAATGACGATCCTCCTGGTCCCCAGGCGACTTGTCCCCGTTTCCCGCCGTCTTGAACAACACATCAAAGTTATCCTCCTTCTCGCTAGGCGGGCTCGGAGGGAACAAGGTTGGCATCAGATCCCGCACTATGAACTCCTCGCAGCCTTCCGCCAGGATCCCCGTACCCTGTATTGCCTCTTAGAGGCACTTGGCAGACTCGATCGAGTTGACTCGCAGTCGCTCCTCGACCTCCCTTTCGCTGAAGATTCATGGCCTTTTTAAGGGATATGGGGGCCCGGAGGAGTCGTCGGGAAATAAGCACTCCATCTGCCGGGTGAGATCATTGAGAAGCTCCTTGTTCTGCCCTCTCAGCTTCTCTATGTCTGCCCCTTGGTCAGCGGAGCGATTGCCCTGCTCTGCGATGCGGGCTTGCATCTGGGCGACCTCCTCCTCTAGCCCGGAGGCACGAGCACGCGCTCGCTGGCGGCCTCGGCACTCTATGGATCGGGAAGTTAGAATTGCGACGAAATGTCTCTAAGTAAAAAATACAAAGGGGGTGGCAGATGCTTACCAACCCGCCGATAGCTTTGACGAGTAGGCCCTCGACAACGTCGCATTGCTGACCTGCGATGGCCGCGTTCTCTCTCGCCACGTCGCGCTCCTGCTCGGCTTTTAGCAGGAGTTGGTCGAGGTTGAAGCGCGGCGTACCATCATATGATGAAGCTCGAAGGCCCGTAGGTGGGCCTGCAAGCCCTCATGACCGATCTGGCGGGGGGGGGGGGGGCATACCCTTATACGCCTCAGTGGCGTCACGGCCGCACAGACCGAAGCCCAGCGCGTAGGCATGGCCAGCGGGGGGCCGACGAGCTCCCCAGCAAGGATGGCGAGTGGAGACGGAGACTCGGTGGACCTGATCGTCCCACGTCACCATTGGCTCGCCAGCTAGGTCTTTGCACTCCCCCTTGCCAAAGAAGGGGTGGTCCTTGGGCAGGCCTTACTCGCGGGGCAAGGTCTCCTCGGCAGTAGGTTAAGGGGAGGACTCACGCCCATTTTGGCCCTCCTTCGTTGTCGTCTCCTTCAGCGGGCTTTTCGGCGAAGCATCCAGAGAGGCCCCGGGCAAATCCATGTATTTGGGGGACGGATGTGGCTGTTGTCTCCCCCCCTGAAGACCACTTTGGCCTTCTTCTTTTTGGCTGGATGTTGGCGAGGCGAGCCCGACTTTTCAAACTCCAGCCGCCTTTTGCTGGAGGAAGGCTGGTCTTTCGGCCGTTCTCCTCGGCAGGCTAGTGCGGCTGCCCGGGCGAGTTCGAGGGGATATATAAAAAGTTCCGAGTCCGCGAAGGGCGAGTGCTCGAGGAGGAGTCGCTCCCCTGCAGAAAAGACAAATCAGAGATGTTGACCACCCTACCGAGTCAGATAAAGAGGTGTAGGAGAGACTAACCTTCTCCAGGTAGGACGGGTAGTAGAGAGTCAAGGCCTCGGGGAGGTAGGCGACCTCGAAATCCTTGAGGAGGAAGAATTTGTGGAGCTCAGCGTCATTGCCAAAGACGGCTGGGGGGTTGGGCGGTAGACCTCCTCGCTCTTTTGCTGGGGCGAGAAGGGGATATATGTTGCCGAGATCACCCTTGATGAAGGAAATCTTGGTCATCCAGTTATGGTTCTTATTTGCGACCTCGCGAACTTTTATGGAGGATCCACCAAAGAAGGCGACTCTGTCGGGGGTGGCCTTGTAGGAGAACAACTTGCGGAAGACCATCAAGTTGAATTCAATCCACTCCCGACAGAGATAACAGGCAAACGCGACCATCATGGTGATGGCGTTCGAGTTCAGTTGCGCGGGTACCGCGTCGAAGAACTTAAGGATCTGGAGGATCTCCGGCCAGAGGGGTAGGCGCAACCCCACCTCGAAGTGTGAGATGGGGAAGGCGAGTTCGTCACTGTAGAAGGAATTGATGGCTTCGTGGTCCTCTGGCAGGCGAGCTGTGAAGCCGGGGCGGGGGGGGGGTGGGGGTGGGGGTGGGGGGGGGGGGAGGGACGAAGTCGGCCACGAACACGGCGAGCTCCTCGGCGGTAGTGTTCCCCTCGAAGAAGCAATGCTCAGTGAAATGCCGAGCACACTTCGTTCGACCGTTAGAGTCAGGGTTGGTTTTCGCCATTGTCACTGCGAGATTCAAAGTGCGAGTATAGAAGGACAGGGGGGCAAAGAGAGGGGGGGTCTGAGAGAAATAAAGGCGTAGCAGGGGGTTGTTGAGAAGGACTATTTATAGGAAAAGAAAGTTAAAGGCCGAGCCAGCCAGATGGTCCAGCTCGCTTGCACCAGCTCGCTTGTTCCAGCTCGCCACTCTCAACTCGCCACCCCGCGAGTTCGTCCTATCCCACGGCAAGACGAATTCGATAAAACATGAGATATCATATTTAAATGCGCTGATTTAACGAAGAATTATTCAAAGTTATTACAGGCGGAGGTTCAAATATTATTCAGCGGGCAAATAACATCGATCAACATGCGCTGACCAAAGGGGGCAGGGGGCAAGCACCGATAGGCCCACTAGGCGAGCCATTTCTAACTACCCCGGTCTCGTGGTTTCGCCGGCGATTGTCGCGCGTGAAGCTCGCGGAGTCTCCCCAGATTCCTATGGATTATTTGGAGGTTCTCGTCGATCTCGTCCAGGAGCATGGAGGAAGACGTCGACTCAAAGGCCTCGCTGACCCTCATCCGACCTGCGATCCATGCACACTCCCGCCGCAACTCGAGGTTGTCCATCCGTAGCAAGTGGAGTTCACGTACCACCTTCTTCATCACCCGATGTCCCCATTTCACCCGCTCAGGGCTCCCCAGCTCGGAATCCAGGTATGCATCCAGCGCGTGCGGAGAGGGCATGGGCGAGTAGCAAGCCGGGTCCGAGGACTCGCCAACATCGGAGTCGACAGGGGGGGGGGGGGGGTCTGTGCAGGTAAATAAAAGAACGTCAAGTGCGGAAGGCGAGCACTGTGAATGCCGAGCGAGAATCGGAAAGGGTGAGGACTTACCGCGCGGGCCCTCTTTCTCCGGGTTGGCACGAGGAGGCAGCAAGCCAATTTACTTGCCGCGGCCACGCCGAGAGTCTTCTGTTGAGGTGCGGAGAAAGCCAGGGATGGGGTTGACCTCGGAGCCTCCTCCCACAGATGCAGGAGTAGGAGAAGGCTGTCGGGAATTAAGATGGGTTGGCGACTTCGGCTTCTGCTAGTCTAACCCCGTGGTCCCAAGAGGGGGAAGCGACCCCCGCAGGGGTATGCTGAGGTCATGGCTCGGCGGCGCGCCGAGGGTAAACTTGGTTTGGGACATGGGAGCCTCACCACTGTGGCGCTGGCTATCCTGGTCGCCTGAGAGGTCGATGATCTCTTTTTCAAGAGGGTCGGGAGTTCGCCGAGTGGAGGAGCCGGTCCCGTTATCCTGGGCTTCCCTGCAATCATTGTAGGTGAACTTGACATCTTTTGGGAGGGGCTTCGCTTTCTTGGTCGAGCTGAAGTGTCCAGTGTGCCGAGTTTCACGTACCACCTTCTTCATCACCCGATGTCCCCATTTCACCCGCTCAGGGCTCCCCAGCTCGGAATCCAGGTATGCATCCAGCGCGTGCGGAGAGGGCATGGGCGAGTAGCAAGCCGGGTCCGAGGACTCGCCAACATCGGAGTCGACAGGGGGGGGGTCTGTGCAGGTAAATAAAAGAACGTCAAGTGCGGAAGGCGAGCACTGTGAATGCCGAGCGAGAATCGGAAAGTGTGAGGACTTACCGCGCGGGCCCTCTTTCTCCGGGTTGGCACGAGGAGGCAGCAAGCCAATTTACTTGCCGCGGCCACGCCGAGAGTCTTCTATTGAGGTGCGGAGAAAGCCAGGGATGGGGTTGACCTCGGAGCCTCCTCCCACAGATGCAGGAGTAGGAGAAGGCTGTCGGGAATTAAGATGGGTTGGCGACTTCGGCTTCTGCTAGTCTAACCCCGTGGTCCCAAGAGGGGGAAGCGACCCCCGCAGGGGTATGCTGAGGTCATGGCTCGGCGGCGCGCCGAGGGTAAACTTGGTTTGGGACATGGGAGCCTCACCACTGTGGCGCTGGCTATCCTGGTCGCCTGAGAGGTCGATGATCTCTTTTTCAAGAGGGTCGGGAGTTCGCCGAGTGGAGGAGCCGGTCCCGTTATCCTGGGCTTCCCTGCAATCATTGTAGGTGAACTTGACATCTTTTGGGAGGGGCTTCGCTTTCTTGGTCGAGCTGAAGTGTCCAGTGTGCCGAGTCCTAACTCGGCAATGGTCTGTCCGAGTTCGACATTAGTTGGGCCGAGCTCAGAGTTCATGGAGTTGAGCCCGATGAATGAGGGCGGGGACACCGCGCAAGCAGGGCGCTGAGCTCGTACTCGCCCTAGGCAGAGGGATAGGCGAGTGCGAGCCCCATCCTCCACTCAAGCAGGACCCCTAGGGGGAATCTCGCCCAGGTTTTTTCAGTGATGTATGTCACCATGTTGACCCCAGTGGTCTGCACCTAGCCCCCCAGAACAGCGGAGGTTGGCTATTTGCAGGCCATTTTCAGAATCCTATAAATAGGACCCAATGGGTACCTCAGAAAGGCATGCTTACTTGTGCCCAGTCTTCTAGTGCTTTTTGAGGTACCTTAGCTTCAGCACTTGGCTAAGGAGGGGAAACACTCTAAGATCTTCCGAGTGTGTGGTGGGACCTCCGTGCCGAAGCCATGGGTCTGTTCTTTTTCCTAAGTTTTTGGTTATCTAGTTCACAGGAGAGAAGTAGGTGCGCGATCACCCCTTCCCCAAGGGTGAACTCCTCGAGACCGATTTTTCGATTTCAACAATAGAGGGCCTTCTTCAGTTTGAAGACGTGTCATGGATGTTCTTCAGATATATAACTCGATGGCTGCATCATGAAGATGTCCTCGTTAATCTCATCATAAACCCGAGCTACAAGGCGAGTCTTGTACCGCTCGATGTTGTTGTCAGTCTTCTTCTTGAGTTTGTAAACCCACTTGCATGTCACTGGAGTAATGCCTTTGATTTTAGGTATAAGATCTCAAGTATCGTTATTCTTGCGGGTGTCCATTTCCTCATCCATGGTATCTTCCCACTCCTTTATGCTAGTGGAATTCTCAAAGATTGACGGCTTCATCCAAGGGACCTGCGAAGAAACATGAGATGAAACTCACCATGTTCCTGTCCCTATACCAAGCTGGTGAGATAATAGTCCTCTTAGATGTCCACAGGGCTTGACCCTAGTCCACCACTCCCGCTGCTTCTTTGGCACTAGCTCTGATCCTGGGCACACCAGGAGCATCGCTCCCCCTGCTTCCAGATACAGAAGCCTCCACCCTAGATCTAGACGAAACCGAAGTACTTGGTGACACAGGTAACTCCACAATAAGATCCCGAGTAGCTTCAACTTGCCCTCCGTCAGAGCTGCTCTCCTACAACTCCATAGATGAGCTACTTTGGTGTGACGTTAACTCGTCAAATACCACATCCTGGGAGACAACAAACTTCCGTGTCTCTGGATTCATGCATTTCCAGCCCTTCTTCCTTTCATCAAATCTAACAAAGACTAGCCTCCATGCTTTTGCATCTAGCTTCTTCCTGAGAGCGTTTGGACATGCACGTAGTAGGTCGACCCAAACACCTAGAGATGTTCCATACATGGCTTCTCCTTGAACACTAGCTTATGTGAAGACTTTATGTTGTTCGGACTGAGGGACATCCGGTTGATGACATTCGCCACACAGGATATTCCCTCTGCCCAGAAAGTCCTGGGAATGCCTTTGGCGTGAAGCCAACACTTGCAGGTCTCCGTCAGATGACAGATCTTCCACTATACAACTCCGTTCTATTGTGGAGTATGCACACAAGTAAGCTCCCCTCAGATTCCGAACTTTTTGCAGAAGTTGTAGAACTCGCTTGAGTTGAACTCCCCTCGATTGTCGGTTCTTAACTTCTTAATCCGCAAACCGAGCTGGCCCTCCACGAGCTCCTTGAACTCCATAAACTTCTTGAACGCATCTGACTTCTCCTTCATGAAGTATACTCAAGTATACTTGGAAAAGTCATCAACTAGAAGAAGCATATACCTGCTTCCCCCGAGAATGGGGGTGACGGTTGGTCCAGTCAGATCACCGTGGATGCACCCAAATGGTGCTTTGCATCTGGTCTTTGACTTGTCAAATGGAAGGTGATGAGCCTTTCCATACTGACATCCTGTATAGATATGACCGTCTCCGAAGGATGAAAGACTAGGCAGGCTATGCCCCATGCTTCTTACTGCTAAAGCCTTCAGCTTATCCATCCCAACATGCTCAGTCTCTCATGCCAGATAGTAATGCTGTCATTCGCCCTCATTTTATCAACATAAAAACTTGTCGCCAACACGAATAAGTTCTTCACTCTCCTTCCGACATGAGTGACGCCAACTTTCACAGCCGACATGTTCCTGAAAAATTTCACTTTTGTTAGACCAAACAGAACGTGATACCCAAAATCAACATCGTTGGTCATTGAGAAGAGATTTTTCTTCATTCCCGACACATGATACACTCTCCACAAAGTGAGTGGCCCCCGATTACTACCTATAGAAATCGTCCTCTCCTTATCTACTGCATGCACAATATCATCAACAGTAATAATGACATCGTTACCTTTGTAGTCCTATAGAGAAGAGAATTTAGAGTCGTCACCGGTGAGGTGATGACCACACCCAGAGTCCACAATCCAATCCTCCTGATAGTTTATTGAGGAAAGTGCACGAACATAAGTTTCCGACATGAAGACACTCCCCCATCCTCCTTCCTCAGCTTTGGTCTCAGCCTCCTCCATCCTAGTAGCATGCCCTGACTAAAGATTCACTCTGCAGTCCTTGTGGATGTGACCAAACTTGTTATACCTATAACACTGAGGTCCACCCCGCTTCTTCCCATCATCATGCTTAGGAGCCTTGCTCTTTTTCTACTGTGATGAAGAAGATAGACCATTACTAGCAGGTGTCTTCTTCTTCCTGTTCCATCTTTTCTTCTTACCCGAGAAAAGAACCTCACCTTCTCCCCCTGAGATCGACACCCCATCCATTTGCCTTGTCAAGCTCTCTTGCAAAGCCAACAGATTTTCCAGCTCGAACAAAGATGACTGATTGGTCCAGCCTTGCACAAAAGTAATAAAGGTCAAATACTCCTTCCACAGACCGCGGATGATGTGCTTCTTCAGCTTTGCTTCTGAGATAGGCTCCTCCGGGTCCAATGCCGAAATCTCAATACAAAGGCTCTTCATCTTCAAGAAGAATTATGACACCGACATGTATCCCTAAGTGGTCTTAGCCAACTCATTTTCTAAGAACTGTAGCCGAGCTACATTCTTCTTATTGAACAGGCCTTCCAAGGCCATCCAAATTTCAGTCACTGATTGACACTCGATGATGTGATCGAACAACTCCAGTGAGATCGCTTGCTTGAGAGTAAACTTTGCCTTAACATTCATCTTTATCTAAGCTCTCATCGCCTCAGCATTCATGGCAGCAACAACCACTTCTTGTCTGTCGTCTCCATCGACGAATTCCCAAAGGTTCTCACCAATCAGATAACTCTCCATACAAGATCTCCACTTCTTAAAGTTGGTTTGTGTCAAGAATTTGATTCCAAGGCCTCTTGCACAACCGACCTCCATTGCTCTCTCTTGATTAACTTGAACTTCAACATGGAAAGTACACCTACAAGGTTGAATTATTGCTTACTCCTCAACACCCCTCTGATACCATGTAAAAATTTATGAAGGAAGCTAAAAAAGAGGCCACAGAAACACTCAACCACAACCAGAAGCCAAGTAGTAATCAACACAATAGAGGCACAAAATTCAAAATCTAAAATTCAATCTGAATTACACAGCGAGGCACACATTGCAAGACATGATTTTGCCAATGTACCTAAATGAAAAACAAAAAATTATAATTGTAGGCAGATAAGAAACCGCGCGGACAAAAACTGTAACCGCACAAGCTGCAACCCTCATGCCTTATCCATCGAAACCGCCAAAGGCACCTATCCGCAACTAGCGGCGCGGATTGCCTGCTATTCAATGTTCATGACCAAGAAACAAAACCCGCTGATAGATCGGGAGAACTACTCTGCGCTATCCGCAACCCCGAGCAAAGTGACTTTAAGCCGCTAGCCGCAAACTACTGCAAACCGCCGACTGTAAACCGCAAACCGCCGACTGAAAACCGCAAAATGTTCCACACAAAGCTTTCCAACAAGTTGTCTAGTCGTCTGATGCTAGCAGCACAGCCTGCACAGATAGCTAACTTCACTTAGTCGCGTCGGTTAAAAGCTTAACTACAGGATCTAAACGCGAGTTGAGTTCTTACTGTTCTCGGTTGATAATGACGAGTCGAGGATCTTTATTTATAGGCGCGAGGAGGAGTTCCATGACTTCCCATAGCTATAAGGTAACCGCCCGTCAAACCGTGAGCTAGCATCACCTTTCCGCTCAAGGCGAACACCAAAGTCAAGCCGCGCGAACAACCCAAAAGGAACACGAACAATTTCACCAGTTTGCACACGACAAACCGTCTATCCGCATACGCAGAAAGAATCAACAATCTGCATAAGCCCTGCGAATAGATCCATCAGTCCACGAGAACTTGGACAACTTAGCCACACGTCCTGATCTAACCCGCGTCAAAGGCGAACTATCGGTCTAGCATCCAGATCACGCAGTTCAACAACCTCTGCATCCAGAGCAAACCGGCCGGACTCTGAACCAGACCGCGCACCAAGCGGTCACTGCGAACTAGACAACCAGACCAGTCTTGTCACAACTCCGTGACCAAGTCCAAACGCCAGCGAACTTTGGTAACAATTCGCCTGAGAAGACTTCAGTGAACTGTGTGGTTAGCCGCCACAGAATGCGCTAACCGCCAGGCTTCTTGCGAACCAGATAACCTGCAGCTTCTTGGCGGATTGTGCGATCTCAACATCCAGACCGCACCAGCCGCGGTTAGACCATACTAATCGTCCGGTTACATCCTAGGAGAGCTTGCTGAACCAGACCGCAGGAGAGAAGAAGGAAACCGAATCCCGGCTATATATCCGCCAACTTCCACCCGCCTAACCGCTGCGGTATGTGCGGTCTGCCGTGTCAGACCGCCCACCTTCACTATACTCCCACTTCAGCAATTTCAACACCCACTTTTCTACCTGTAACAGAGAGATGACATGTCACACTCCGAGGAACTCCAATACCTGTAAACAAAAACTTTATAATGAATTTTGGCTTTGACACCGATTCGGTCATGTGATTTTTCACAATTTCGGATTTTCCACGTTAAAAACGCCCTCTCGTCATTGCTGCTTAATCTTCATTTTTGCGCGCCCGGTCCGACTCAAAGCTACTCGTCCATACTTGCTCATACTGACAAATACTCGCCACTATTCTCTTCCCGGAGGATGTCAAGTCCTCTTCTGATGAGCTCTGCAAACTAAAACATTTCTAATCTCGATGATGAATTGCGGGTTTTACAGGCACAACTTAAATGTTGATAGGTTATATACGGCATGTGGTACGTGGGTATACAATAAATAATACACGCCAGGGAAGTTGGATCCCCTTACGTACTTTATTAATTGAAGGCAATCATAATCACGAAGAAGCTTCGTCTCATGTCTTCTAGCTTAGCCCGCTCACTATAACTCTAGCTTCTACAGTATCTTCAACTCCTCAGTACTATAAGCATTTTATTAAAAAAATGGCGCTCCACATGGTAGCCATCATCTTCTCCGTCCAACTTCTTCTTCTTCTTTTTGGTCTTCTAATTACCAGCCGCGGTCAGCTTCTTCCCATAACACACCACCATGCAAATCACATGCAGGTACGTAATTAGTTGGCCCGCCAGTACGATTACTTAGGCTCCATTTAATTGGCTCGGCTATGGCCACACCTCACTTCAGGAGTTTCATTCACTGTTATGTTTAAAGCTAATTTTTTTTTCTTGATGGCCGGTGGTCATAACTGTTAGGTCCGCTCAAGAATTTCGGGTGATGGTCAAAGTAGAACTATCTCTTTGTTGTCTCCAATTTGAGTTTGATAGACAAAACCTAAATTTAATACCAAACAAACATTAACAATAACCACTGTCATGCCAAACATAAATATTGTTGGGGTTTGACTATGTTGACCCGGTCAACAAATCAGAGTTTGTTTTGATATTATTTTATGCTTTATGGTTGCATGCATTTAATATGAGAGAGAGGTTATATTTATTAGGAGAGAGAATTTTATATGTTTTTGCTTTGCCTACATAATAACGTATCAGGATCCTCTTCATTTCAAGTGAAAACTTTCCCATTTCCGGATTTTTCGTTTGTGAGAGGATAGAGAGAGAAGCGATGCAGCGCTGATGTGTTGTTCGGGCGGTTTGATTTTTTCTAACCGTGCGAGTAGGATCTCGCCGGCGAGTCTTGCCGAGCGAGCAGGAGTGTTGCCGAGCGGGTAGGGGCTCGTGCGTGCGAGTGGAGCGCGAGTTGGCTATCTCGCTGCGAGAAGCGGATCTCGCAGGGGTGAACTCGCCGGGCTAGTGTTGTTGTCGCGGGGGCTGTGTACTCGCCGGCGGAAGGTTAGCCGCGAGTGGGGAGTTAACTCGCCGGGAGTCCATTCGGCAGGGGTGTTTCGCTCTCGCATGCGAGAGGGCTCTCGCTGGGCTGCTACTCGCGCGGGTGGAAGTGTCTCGCCGGTGGAGGGGTAGCCGCGCGGTTTTTGGCGGTCTCGCCGGTCTGATTTCCGTGATGTAGTTGTTGTCAAGTGAAGTAGAGTTGTAAGTTGAGGCCAAGTGGGTGCCTGTACACGTTTCCAACAAACATAAATTCTATAACGGTGGTGTTTTTGTCCAAACTCACGGAAGTAAAAAAAAAAGAAAAAGAAAAAAAAACATGATCGACAAGCAGAGCACTAGTCTCCGGAACACATGATAATATTTGTGAATTCATCTTTGCATCTAATTAAGCTAACAGGATGCAGGAAACGACGAGAAATAAGAACGAAGATGAACAGGAAACATTGTCGGGGGTGCGGCGGTACTGTTCTCATTCCATTAGGGCAGCACCGGATAGACCCGGCTTAAATAGTCACGGCTCCTTGAGCCCGGTTCAACATCATTACATAAACATATAAATAAAATAGAGCATAAAGCAAAGAGGGCAAGATTAAACCCTGACAAACCCTCCCTTAATCTAGTCTCTCTTGCTTGCGCTTCTGATTCCGAGCGCGCGGCGGAAGGCGGTGAACTTCTCTGCGGAGAGAGGCTTCGTCAAGCCGTCGGCGAGCTGGTCAGTAGTGCTGCAGTACACCAGGTTGATTTCTTTGGATTCCACAAGCTCTCTCACGAAATGATGCTTGATTTGTATGTGTTTTGTTCGATTGTGAAACACTGGATTTTTGCTAATGGATATGGCGGAGGTGCTATCGATCATCAAGTTGACTGGCCCTTGGGTTTCAATCTTGAGATCCTTCACACTCCTTCTTTAGCGGCTTCGCCAATGGCCATATATTCGGCTTCCGCCGAAGATAGGGCAATGCTTTTCTGCTTCCTTGAGCTCCAGGATATGGTGTTACCTCCTAGCTGAAAGACGTAACCACTGGTGCTTTTTCGATCATCTGCGCTTCCAGCCCAATCGCTGTCAGAGTAGCCCACTAATTCTCCTGCTCTGGTAGCGTCTCGAGTATACAGGATACCCCAGTCCTGTGTGCCGTTGAGGTAGCGCAGGATACGTTTAACGGCCATCATATGACAGTGGCTGGGTTCACTCACGAATCTTGACACCAAGCTCACTGCCTGCTCAATGTCGGGACGACTGTTTGTGAGGTAAATGAGCGATCCCACAATTCCTCTATACGTTTCTTCATTAGTCTTTTCTTCCCCATCTGCTCTTGACAGTTTCTCACCGGTAGCCATCGGGGTTGATGTGGGCTTGCAGTCCTGCATACCATACTTGAGCAGAATTTCAGCAATGTATTTTTGCTGATGGATTAGTATTCCAATTGGGCTCTGATCGATTTGCAATCCTAGAAAGTATTTCATTACTCCTAGGTCACTCATTTCGAATTCACTCTTCATAGTGTTCTTGAATTCTTCCACTAACGATGGCTCAGTCCCGATAACCAGGAGATCATCAACGTACAGGCAGGTAATAACAAGATGATTTCCTAGATAGTGTTTAATGTATAGGGATGCTTCATATGGACTTCTTTCAAATGATTTGCTTTGGAGGAAAGTGTCTATGCGAGCATTCCACGCACGTGGGGCTTGACGTAGGCCATACAGAGCTTTCTTCAATTTGTACACTTTGTCTTCTTCCCCCTTGATTTCGAAACCATGTGATTGTTGGACATATACTTCCTCACTGATGTTCCCATTTAGAAACGCAGACTTCACATCTAACTGATGAATGGCTAGCTGGTATTGACATCCAAAAGCGAGTAAGGTTCGAATGGTCTCCATGCGTGCTACCGGTGCATAAGTTTCAGTAAAGTCACGGCCTGGGATTTGAGAGTACCCCTTTGCAACCAATCGAGCTTTATGTTTCTGAATTTCTCCTCTTTCATCAAGCTTTACTTTGTAAATCCATTTCAGACCAATGATGTCTTGATGGGCTGGTCTGCTTACCAGTTTCCAAGTATCATTCCTTTCAATCATATCTATTTCTGTGTTCATGGCTTGGACCCACACAGGATGTTCAGCCGCCTCAGCATAAGTTCTGGGCTCTTTGCAGACCAAAGCCAGATTGCAAGAGCTGTATATGTCATTTATGGATCGATATTTATGAGGAGATGATGAGTCATACCTGGGGCTTAGATCAAACTCAGCAGTGTTCGCTGGAATGGGCGGTTGATTTAATTCACAGCATACAGGAGGTCCATCAGCATCCTCCAGAGCTTCAACTGTAGCTTCTGGACCGGGCGGGTGATTGATCTCCTCGTCCCTGTGGATTACTTCATCATCCTCCAGGAATTCAGACAGGTAAGCATTCTGATCCACGGGTGATTCCCACACCCAGCTAGCTTCCTCATTGAAGATGGTGTCCCTGCTGATGACAAGTCTTTTTGACAGTGGGTTGTACAATCTGTATGCTTTCGATTCTGGACTGTATCCAATCATGATGCATTTCTCCCCCTTGCTTTCCAATTTGTCTTTGTGATCTTTGGTCTTTAGAGCGTATGCTAACGACCCAAAGACTTTGTAATGGTGTACAGAAGGTTTCCTGTGGTGCCATTGCTCATAGGGTGTGGAGTTTGGCACAGCTTTGGATGGTGCTCGGTTGAGTATGTGAACTGCTGTATGTATTGCTTCCCCCCAAAATTCTTTGGGTAGAGTTTTCTGTTGTAGGAGGCTCCTCCCCATTTCAACAACTGTTCTATTCTTTCTCTCCACGATGCCGTTTTGTTGAGGACTATAGGGTGCTGTCAGTTGTCGTTTGATCCCGTTGGCCTCACAGAATGAGTTGAATTCAGTGCTCAGGAATTCGCCACCTCTGTCTGTTCTGATACACTTTAGCTGTGCACCACACTCTTTCTCCACCATGTTTTTGAACACGACAAACTGTTTGAAAGCTTCAGATTTGTGTTTAAGGAAGTATACAGTCATCCATCGTGAGAAATCATCCACTAGAAGAAAGTAGTATCGGTTGCCTGACAATGAGGGAGTGGAGGCTGGCCCCCAAATGTCGGCATGAACAAGTTCTAAGGGTCTTGTGGCTCTCCAGGTAGATTGATGTGGGAAAGGATTGCGATGTATTTTGTTCAGGGCACATGTCTCACACACTCCTTTGCACTTGACCGGTTTGAGAATCCCATTGGAGAGGTCTTTTAATTTGTTCAAATCAGAGAAATTTAGGTGTCCACACCTCATGTGCCACAGCATTGAACTCTCATGGTTATACGCAAGGCTAGCAACACACGTTTGCTCAGCCAGTGCAAGTGGTACAATCATGGGAAAAATTTTATTGCTAGTCATTTTTATCACAGCAGTTACCTGTTGCTTGTTGAGTATGGTGCACTCTTCTTGATCAAAAATTAACTTGTAGCCACGTTTTAGGAGTTGTCCTACGCTGAGAAGATTTTGTGAGAGGGAGGGGACATACTGAACATCATGAATGTATTTGCACAGACCATTCTGAAGCTTAATGGCAACAGTTCCCTTTCCCTTAGCTTTGACCTTGTTTCCATCTCCCATAATGACTTCTGATTGGTCTTCCTCTCTGATTTCTGTGAATGCTGACAAGTTGTTCGACATATGGTTCGAGCACCCACTGTTAAGAAACCATATGTCAAGTTGAGCTGAGTCAGTCCCTCCTGAGGAATAGAACAGGGTGTCGGAGTTGCTGCTGAAATTTGCCTCCTCTTTGGGTTTATTTTGATACCAGCAGTCCTTTTGGAGGTGATTTTGCCTTCGACACTTTTTGCATTTGGACATACAGTCCTTGGTATGATGAGTTGGTTTGTTGCACAGTTTGCAGTAGGGGGGGTTACCCTTGGTGTCGGGTCCACGATCATATGAGTTAGGATGTTCCCAGTTTGAGCTGAACTTTTGGCCTTTATGTGAACTAATTGAGGCTTTACTCTGAAAGGCCTGTTCCAGTTGTGTCTCCTTCTTTTTCATTCTGGCTTCATGTCCCAACAAGGATCCCATGAGTTCAGCAGTGGTCATTTTTGTGATGTCTTTGGCTTCCTCTATGGCAGCCACCACATGTTCAAATTTCTCAGACAGGCTACTGAGGATTTTTGAGACAATGCGTTTGTCGGGGAGATCGTCTCCGTAGGTGCGAATTTGGTTTACAATGGCAGTGGTCTTGGAGAAGAAATGTTGAACAGTTTCATTTTCCATCATGATAAGATTATCAAACTCACGCCAGAGTAGAGTCAATCTTATGGCAATGACTCTTTCATTTCCTCTGTATTCAGTTTTTAAGATTTCCCAGGCTTCCTGTGCTGATTCTGCATCTATGATCAAGGGGAGTATTGTGCGTCCGACTCCTTGTTGGATACAGAGGACCGCTTTGGCGTCACGCTTCTGCTTTTCCAACTGGTTTTGGACCTTCACAGGATCCTCCTTGTCAGTAGTAGACAGCTCCGAGCAACCACTGAGGATAAGATCCCACAGGCCTTGTGACACAAAGAAAACTTTCATTTGTTTGCTCCAATAATCATATGCTTCTCCTTCGAAGATGGGTATGCCGGATTGGGTGTAGGTGAAAGCTTGAGTTGTGGTAGATGATGAGGACGAGGCCGCCATGTGATGAACGATCCACGGAGAAACTGGAAAGAAAGAACAGAAACTACACCACTAGATCTTCTGATGGCACTCAGCCGTTCCCTCTGATACCAAATGTGAATTCATCTTTGCATCTAATTAAGCTAACAGGATGCAGGAAACGACGAGAAATAAGAACGAAGATGAACAGGAAACATTGTCGGGGGTGCGGCGGTACTGTTCTCATTCCATTAGGGCAGCACCGGATAGACCCGGCTTAAATAGTCACGGCTCCTTGAGCCCGGTTCAACATCATTACATAAACATATAAATAAAATAGAGCATAAAGCAAAGAGGGCAAGATTAAACCCTGACAATATTAACCAAAGTTCCATAATATATATTGCAGATCTATATTATTGACGTGGAGAGACATCAACAACACGACCTCCTGAGCGACGAAGATCTGGAGAGTTGGCATGCCTCCTTCCTCCCAAACTCCACCCTCGACTCCGGCGCCCCCAGACTCCTCTACTCCTACCGCCATGTCCTCAGCGGCTTCTCTGCCCGCCTCACTCCCGGCGAGCTCGAGACCATCAAGTCCAAGCCCGGCTTCGTGGGCGCGCAGCGCAGCGAACGTCATGACATCGAAACAACCTACACGCCGGGGTATAGTATATTGTTAACAGGGGCAGGGGATCAGGGTGGCTTAAGTTTTGGTACTATATATGCATGCATGGTTCCTGGCTATCTAGTGGAAATTAATAACGTTGCATCAAATACTTCGATAACAGGTATCTAGGCATCACCAAGAACAATGGATGGGGAGGCACCATGATGGGTGAAGGAGCCATCATCGGAGTCATAGACACCGGCGTCATGCCCACCCACCCTTCCTTCAATGATTCGATGATTCCCTCCGCGCCGCCAAAGTCAAAATGGAAGGGCAACTGCACGTACAAAGGGTTTGTGTGCAACAAAAAGATCATCGGCGCAAAAGCTTTTCAAGGCGGGACCAACCCCTCTCCTTTGGACACGGACGGGCACGGGACCCATGTGGCGAGCATCGCCGCGGGCAGCTTCGTCGGAAATGCTAATGTCCTCGGAATGGCGAGAGGCGTGGCTTCCGGTATGGCGCCCATGGCCCACCTCTCCATCTACAAAGTATGCTTCCTAAAAAGGCTATGCTATCCCTCCGACATTTATGCTGGGATTGATCAAGCCATAAAGGATGGGGTCGATGTCATCAATATGTCCATTGGCGGCAAGTTTAACGCTACCTTTTATGAGGACGCAGTTTCACGGGGGTCTATGGCCGCGATAAAAAAAAACATCATTCCGGTAACTGCGGCCGGGAATTATGGGGGTATATCGATAACGCTTGGCCACAGTGCGCCTTGGTTGTTGACAGTCGGAGCGTCCACAACGGATCGAAAAATAGTGTCTATAGTGGAGCTGGGAGATGGGAGGACTTTCCATGGGGAGTCGGCGTATCAGCCGAAAACCTGGAATTCCAGCGCTCTATTTCCACTCGAATTTCCTGGCAACAATGGTAATGATAGCTATCGAATATGCAATGCCAGCGCAATCGCTAAGCTCAATCTAACAGGTAAAATCGTACTCTGCGAGCCCGGGAAAAATGACGAGATGGGCGACGCAGTATACAAAGCCGGTGCGAAGGGTATGATCGTAATGGGCTTTTCTACTTGGGGATACACCACCACTTCCTTTGCAGATGTCCTTCCCTCGTCATATGTCAACTTCAAGGCAAAAATAGCAATCAAAAAATACTATGTCACAAACAAGGCCAATGCCACTGCCACCTTCCGCTTCAACGGCACCAATTTCGGGTTCATGCCTTCTCCGGCGGTGGCCGCCTTCTCCTCGCGTGGCCCGAGCCGGATGAACGGCGGGCTCATCAAGCCTGATGTGCTCGCGCCGGGCGTCAATATCCTCGCTGCTTGGCCCAAAGCAGTCGGGCCAAACCCCAGCCCCCTCGCGACCCACACCTTCAACTTCGATAGTGGCACCTCCATGGCCGCGCCACACGTGTCCGGAATAGTTGCGCTAGTCCGGAAAAAACACCTTGGCTGGGCCCCGTCGGAGATCATCTCCGCCATTGTCACCACGGCGAACGATTCATGGACCGCTCACTCCCCCGACGACATCATCACCGACGAGTTCTCGAACAAAACCGCAGGGATATTTACGACAGGAGCCGGAATTGTGCGGCCGATGAAGGCATTGGACCCTGGTTTAGTTTTCAAGCTCACAGTCGACAACTATATCGGATACCTCTGCGGCTTAGGTTACACCGATGCAGAGATGTTCAAAACGGTGGGGGAGCGGAAAAACTGCAGCTCAATTATCCATTTGAATTCGAAGGATCTGAACTATCCATCGATTGCGGTGAACTTTACGCGGTCGGTGACGAGCCAGAAGGTGACGAGGACTGCGAAGAACGTGGGGAATGCCACGGAGGAGTACATTCCGAAGATTGTGCAGCCGGCGGGAGTGGACATTTTTTTGTCGCCAGATAGACTTAAGTTTACAAGGGCTGACCAGGAGATAAGCTACGAAATGAGGTTCGACATGAAAGGAAGCTACCCAAGCAAAGGAAGTGCCATGATAAGAAGAGGAAAGATCGTGTGGGATTCTGGAAAACACGTCGTCACCACCCCCATTGCTCTCACATTCACATAAAATATATTATTGCAAGCTTGTTATAAATAAGAAACCCAACTATACTTATATGTTCTTATTTGATAATAAATATAAGAATCTTACAAGTGTTTTAATAAATTTATGAATATATATTCTAGTACTGATCATGTGTCAGTTTGGTGATGAAATAAAAGAAATGATAATTAAGTGGATTTTATAGGTCAATATTATTGACTCTTTGATTCCTACAACATTAAAACAAACTGTTCCTTTTCTTCTTCAGCTTCTTGGTTATGCTTCACAATGTTTATTCTTTTAATTTGATTATGTATATTTGTTTTCTCTTTCTCGATTCTATGATCAGTGCTAATTTTGTTGAATACCTGAATCGTTCCACCTCTTAATCACTGTTTTATTTTAAAATGTCTTTTCATTTCCCCTGTAACCCCGTGCAATGTTTTTTCAGTCCCAAGGAGACTTTGATCCTTGGTCATTGTTGTTGTTTAATTTTGACTGTTGTATGCGTTTTGCATTCCCCCTTTCCTGCACTATAAATCACTGTAAGTCTAAATTGCAAATATAAAAAAAAATGCAATGAGTTGTTCTTTCTCTTCCCTTATGTATTTCTTTCTAATCTTTGCCTTACCCGTGAGAGATGAGTGTGATTTCTTCTAACAGTGGCATCAGAGCCGTTTGATTCTGTAAACCTGTGTTAAATAACGCTTTAGTATAGTATGAACAACGCCTTTTTATCTTTCTTCTTCAACTCCCTCATTGCCGTCCTCTGTGCGTTAGTCAACGCCGCCTCCGCTTCAGCAGTAAGCACTTCAACGCCTTATTCTACTACCTCCCACAACTCGTTGGAGGCGAGTAGCACTCGCATCTGTATACTCCAATTCTCATAGTTGGTTTTAGTCAACTTGGGGACTTGCCCCGGCATGGCGCTTCTCATCTCCATCTCACTTAGCCTTTCGAGTGACTTTCACGCAACTACTTCCCGGGGTCGAACCTCCCTCTGATACCACTCGTTGGAAACGTGTATGGGTCCCCGCCTTCACACCACTCCAAAACCAACTCCTCTGAACACCAAAAGTAACCGGCGAGACCGCCCTTACTAGACGCCTACTCGTGCGGTTAGCACCCGGCGAGACAGCCCACTCGCAAACCTCTCTCTCGCACGTTAGTGCGAACACACACCAGGCGAGCCCGGCCTTAACCGCACCTCACTCGCACGCCGAGATCAATCACACTTGGCGAGACCACCACTGGCGAGACCGCACCTCAGTCGCGGCTAGCCCACAACCGCGAGTACACACCCGAGCGCCAAACAACACTTGGGCGAACACACTCCCCGCCAACACTCCTCCGGCGAGAGCCTTCTCGCGTGGCGAGATGAGCAATCCGCTCGGCAACTCGACCAAACCGCCCGGCTACACTTCTACCCGCTCAGCAAAGCGAAAAACTCACACACTCATAGCGCTGCAGCGCTCCTCTCTCAAAACGGAAACGAGGATTTTTCACTATTTCTCAGCAAAAAATAAGTACAAGGGGGGCCTATTTATAGGCAAAACAAAACCACTCAACTAGCCTCATTAAATACAATCTTTCTCTCTCCTATTGATTACCCAAACATAAAATAATAACTTAAATAAAAACTAAGACTTTTTATCCAGCCAACCAAGTCAAAGTCCAACGTACCCTAGGATATATCATGGGGAAATCCATCCTTCCCTTTTCCTTGCCTTAAACCCTAACACCAGTTCCCCACCGTGGAGTGGAGAGCTGACTTCTCCAGGCCTTTGTTATTCGTGTCTCACAATTTTAGGTCAAAGATTATGCCATGATTTTTTTTTGTTTTGTTTAAGATCTTGTTACATATCTATCTCACCTGGATGAATCTTAGGCTTCGTTTGGGGGGACTTATTTTCACCGGTCAAGCGGCTACGACCGCATGAATCGGACCTTAATTAAGGTCCGATTCATGCGGTCGTAGCCGCTTGACCGGTGAAAATAAGTCCCCCCAAACGCAGCCTTAATCCCATTCTTGTTTTATTCCCTGCAAATTTTATCCTCAATTTCTTGGTAATTTGGGACTCGCCATATTTTTTTAATGACTCTCAAAGCCCCCTCTTTATCAATTGTAAAATTTCACTTCGCCACTTGTTAACGTTTGCTGAGTTCCAAATCTTAAATTTGAGCTTCTTTGATTATATCAACCTGTTAACGTTTGCTGAGTTCCAAAGCTTGTCCCATGGAGGGCAGGCCCCGAGCGACAGTACCCGCCCGCCACCAGCGAGCGGTCCCCACCCGCCCCGGCCTGCCCCGTCCGCCCATTTCATTTTTTTTGATTTAAGTTAACAAAATTAAAAGTAATTGTTAAAAATAAAACAATAAAACTAAAAGTAATGGATAAAAAAATTAAAAAGGAAAACATATGTGCCCGCTGGAATGGATGGGTATAAATGTACAATGGATGGATATTAAAAAGAAATAAATATTAAAAAATATCAACGACCAACTAAGGGTCTGTTTGGGGCAGCTCTGGCGGTTGGAAAATCTCTATTCCAGCCGCCAGAGCTGCTTTCAGTCTGTTTGGGACAGCTCCCTGTGAAGAGCTTTTCAAAAATCTGGAGCTGTTTTGCAGCTTTTCAGAAATCTCTCCCTCCCCAGCTTCTGCTCCCGCAAAATAGCTTTCTCTCTCACATGTTTTGGAAATCTAATGGTTTCTTCAGTTGGAACATGCTCAGAGGCCGGACGGCCTTCCTCCGGCGATTTCGAGCCCCAGACGGCTTTCCTCCGGCAATTCCAAGCCTCCGACGTCCTTCCTCCGGCGATTCCGAGCGCACTTCTGCACAGAACACCCAAACAGTCTGCAGCTTTTCAATCCGCCAGAGCTGTCCCAAACAGACCCTAAGCTATTTGTCCCGCATCGTGGGTTTTAAGAGACATCGGGTATAAATAAACTAACGGTGTTTCTTATTAAATTAAGGCTCCATTTGGTTCGGCGGTGGCGGATCGATACGGCGGGTGGAAACGGAGTGTTCGAATCGGAGGGGGGAGGTGACTGCTCCAAACGGAACTTTTTGGGACGTTTCTCAAGGCGGGCGGGTGGAAATGGAGCAAACGCCGTCGAAGGTTCATTTGTTTACCCTCCTTCCGGCGGCATTTGCCCAAAACGGAAAAACGAAACGCCCAAACAAATAGAGCCTAAATGCTAGAGCTGTTTATTGGGACAAGCTTTTTGTTCGGTATTTGACTCTTGAAATTAAAAGGCTATTTTCTCAAATAAAATTTTCTTCTAACCCTGAGAGCAGGGCATGGGTGTAAACAAGTCGAACTCGAGTCGAGTTTGGCAAAATTCCCAAGCTCGAGCTCGAGCTAAATATTTTTAGCTCGACGAGCTCATTTTGCATTTAGGCTCGAGCTCGAGCTCGAGCTCAACTGGCTCGAGTCGTGCTTTTTTTCGAGCCGGCTCAGCTCAACTTGCACCCCTAGAGCAGGGTCTAATTTTGCATCCTAGGTTTAGGTCACCCTCTAGTAGGTTTAGGAGACATACAAAAAAATGGAGAGAGGGAAAGAGCGATTTGATCCGACGATTGATGAAATATCATATCAGATCACTACAAGAAAAATATCATTTAGCAATAAAAATTAGAAAGGCTAAAAATTTGTGCTAATTAGCATCAAATCTAGTTATGTATGTAATATTTGTTTTTACCTACAAAAATAACAATGAAAATTTTCGGGTCAAAATTAGTAATGAATTATTTTGTTGCAAAATACTTGTTGCTAAATAGAAACGAAATATTTTTTTTCCACATTTTCATACTAACTATTTTAGATTAAAATTAATATTTATGAAAGAAAAGATTCACTCTTTCCAAATATTTTTATCTCATTTTAATAAAAAAAATATATTTGTAAGTTCTTAAAAAAAATAAAGAATCCCTTGCTGCCTCATTCCCATCCCAATATTTGCTCCCTGCCATGATCATCACTCTCCTGCATAATTTCTGGCCTCACCGAGCTCGTCACTCTCGCGCGCAATCTCTCCGCCCTACTTCAGTGAGAAATAAATTAATAAATAAATATTATATATATACAAAAATATATAAATATGTATATAATATATACAAAAATATATAAATATGTATATAATATATACAAAAATATATAAATATATATAGTATATATACATCATCTTAGTTCAGTTCGGCAGAGTTGACGGTTACTGGTTGTGTCCGCCCGGATAGTTTTTATCTTGTATGTTTTTGCTTCTATCGGGTACATTGGCGAATCATGTCTCGTCATCTATGTTTCGCATTGTAAAGAAGTTTAATAGTACAAGATTTGTTTGTTCCTTCATTTGCATCTGATTTATTTGACTTGATTTGGTTGAGTGTTCCTACAACCTAATTTCCGTTTTCCGCCCTTCACAATTTTTTACATTTTGATTGTTATGTTTTATGCTTTGATTTGCAATTTTGGCTGAAATTAAAATTTGTGTTATCAATTTTTATTTACATGAAAATTCATATTTTTTATTTCTATTTTAACTAAAATTTCTGTGTCATTTCTGTAAGAAGTAATAAATCAGCACCATTTTCTGGCAGTATGTGTTGAATTGAGCCGCCCGTCATTTACTGTTGCGCCACATTGAAAACATATATGTATTAGTTGATAAAATATATGAAGTTGAGGAGAGTATTCAATATGAAAGTCTTACTTATTTTGTATTTCACTTGTATAATATTACAAAGTACAGGAACAACATTTATAGGCTCAATTTACAGATAACTATTGGGCTCAAAAGGTAGGTACTATATTTTAATATTTTTAACTTATATGCTGCATTCAATTACAACATATCTTCATTTACATGAGGTGGCTAGCTAACTGGTTTTCATCAGATAAGAGGTTACTGGAGCTCCTTGCAGGTGAAGACTTTATGATGCTTAGCTTAGGTTAACATCCATTCCTTAAGCTAAGCATCGTTTCATCCCAATTTTTGTGCGAAGTTCGGCGAAGCGGGTACGATGCAGGGGTTTTGTGAACAAGTCGGCAAGTTGATGTTCCGATGGACAGAAACAGACCTCAATTGCTCTTTTTTCAACTTCATCGCGGATGAAATGGAAGCGAAGATCGATGTGCTTACTCTTTCTTTGTGTGATTGGATTTTTGGCCAAGAAAATGGCTGAAATATTGTCGCAAAAGAGTTTTGTTGCCTTAATCTCCTTTCTGCCTTTAATTTCTTCTAAAAGTGTTTTAACCATAAGCATTCACAACATGTCGAGCTAAGTGCAACATACTCCGCCTCTGTTATTGAGAGTGCAACAGTGGATTGTTTACGAACACCCCAAGCAATAGGTTTTGAGCCTTAATTGGAAGAGGAAGCCGGTTGAGCTCTTTCGATCATCAGGGTTTGCTGCCCAATCTGCATCTGCAAACCCAATCAGTTCAGAATTCTCTTCTTGCTTGTACAAAATACCATAATCTTTCGTCCCTTGTAAGTATCGTAGTGGACAGCAAGCATGTGAGTTTTAAATGGGTTTGCATAAATCGAGCCACTCGGTTGACTGAATTGGCAATATCAGGACCTGTATTAGTTAGATACATTAGGCTTCCAATGATGGATTGATATAGTTTTGTATCCGCTGGTTCTTCATCATATTCTTTCTTTAATGTATCTTCTGTGGACATAGGTGTTAATGAAGGGCTGCATTGATCAAATTTAGCTTTACTTAAGTTTCAGTCACAAATCTTTTTTAAAGAAGACAAATTCCAGTTGAAGATTGCTCGATTTGTTTGCCTAGGAAGTATGTCATCCTTCCTAAATCTGTCATAGCATAACGCCATTACATTAGCATTCGGAATTGATTTACCATGGTTTCAGAATTCCCGGTTACTAACAAATCATCTACATATAACCCACTATGAGTTGCTTAGCTCCGTCCCTTTTCAGATATTGAGAAGGTTCATTAACACATCGTAGAAGGCCTTGTTCAAAAAAATAGTGGTCTATGTTAGTATTCCAATCTTTTTGTGTAACACCCCGAAACTCAAAAGAGGGACGGGTGACTTTTTTTAAGCCAAGTCTGGGACTTGGAGCAGGTGACACGACCTGGGACACGGGCGTGTCCCAGGGCGTGTCAAGGGAGGCACACGGCCTGGGACACGGGCGTGTCCCAGGGCGTGTCCTGCTCGGGCAGGTTGTGGTTTTGTGCTAAGGAGATTACACGGCCTGGGACACGGGCGTGTCCCAGGGCGTGTCTAGCACACGGCATGTGACACGGGCGTATCACATGGTCGTGTCCTTCTCGGGAGAATCGTGGATTTTACACACGAGCCGTGACACAGGCCATGACATGGGCGTGTCACATTGTGACACGGGCGTGTCGGTGGCCGTGTCAGAGGCCGTGTTCTGGTCGGGAATTTCTGGTGACGGCGAATGAGTGACACAACCATGCACACGGCCGTGTTGCAACCCGTGTTCGGCCCAGATTTTCTATTTTCAGCTTAAATCGTGGCCGTCCGTTTCCTTGGCTTGGGATCCAAGGGCTGGGGTTTGTTCCTAATGAGGTTAAACCGGGAATAGGGTTGAGAAACCCTTATTTTCACTTGGGTTATCTCTCTTTAAAATCTAGAGAGAAGGGAGAGTAAGGAGGAGGAGGAGGAGCTAGATCCGGTCACCGACGGAGCGTCAGAAGCTCCAAATCGCGAGCCGACTTCGGATCCGCGGAGGCAAGGAGATTGCGGTGCTTTCCATCCGTATAGATTTCCATGGCGCCGAGGAAGAACGCTAGGGTAACGATTCTCATCCTAGGATATGTGAAGTCCTCTTTTCCTTTGCATAGGAAGCCCTCTCACGCGAGTGTGCGATGAGTTGAGGCGTTTCTTGGGGTCGATATGTAAAGTCCCCCTTGTGTAGAGTCCGTATGCGAAAACGGACATAGACATGTTGTGTGAAGCCTATCCGGATATGTTGGTCTGGATTGGTGATGTTGCATTGCATAATAACCGGAGAAGACTCCGGGTGAATGTTTGTTTTTCGGGTTTTCTACGAGGTAGATTGCAATAGGGAGCCTTGGGGACTAACTCCAAGGTGCACTCGGAAAACTGGGCAAATGCGGGATGTTGCCAACATGGTGGCCGGGGAGCCAACTTGAACATAACCGGGTTATGTGTATTGTGTGATGGAATCGGGACTCGGGAGTCTTGACCCGCGCATATGGCTTAAATTGTCGTTGCGGTATGAGCACGGGTCAGGCGGAACCGTACCCGATCTATGTCGTTTGGCGGAACCGTTGGCATAGATGAGGGTCTTCGGCGGTCTATGGCTTAAATTGACGTGACCAATGCCAGGGAGACATATTGCTCATATGGTTGGTCGTCCAAGGGACGGCGATGAGACGGGAACGTCTATGGCTAAAATTGACGTGACGTTGGCCGGTTCGCCGTGAATGTGCCCTGAGTGCACGAGGTGTGTGGCCGTGCGTGCCTGCACCTGTGTTGATGTGTGTGTTTACACTATACCGCTTGTTTATGCTAACAAAATGCAGGGAAGAGCATCGTCGCCCCGAGTTGGGGGCGGGGTCGTTATAATTGGGTCAGCATAGCTGACCGTTGCTTTTGTTTACCACGGGGCGGTGGATTGTTTCTTGCAGGTGCTGCGGAGTTGAGTGGCAAATAGCGGGCTAAAGCCCAAGTTGCTGTGCCGGCCCTCGAAGGCCAAGTTTTGAGTGTTTTCTTTTGTACTCATGTATGACCGGCCTGCGTGCCGAGGTTTGGAAAACAGTTTTATTAAGCAAACTCTTGTAAGGCCATAAGGCCATCGTTTGTTGTATTATACATTCCTATGGGTCTTTTGTAGTGGACATTCATGCTTTGGCTGGGTTCTTTTATCTTGCAACTTAATAATTTGCTTCTGCTAGGTGCTCTGTGTAGGATGTTGTGATTGGTTGAATGATTTCAATAAGTAACCAACCGGTCTGTCCGTAGTATATGGCGTCGGGCCCCGGCCGGACCTACTGCTATATGCCATGTGACGGATAGGGGTGTTACAAATTGGTATCAGACTACCGGTTTCGGTCTAGCTTAAATGAATTCTTGGGCGAATTCACTTTAAGGGGTGGTGAGCACAGATGTGTGTGTCATCGTTATAACATGAAAAGAACCCATGAATGTGGAATGAAAATACACATGTTTGAGGAACCTGCGTGTTCCTATAATTGCTGTTTGCAATATTGTTGGTCGCTTATCAGTGTTTTGCACGATTATAGGTGACCAGAAGTGGTGTTGGGCCGTCGGAACGGCTAGGTTCTGAGGCAAGCAGCGCACCAAATGATGCGCCTGCAACAACTCCTTCAGCCGAGACCATTAGATTGGTGACGGAAACTGTACTTGCAATGATCAATGCGCAGCCTGCGAGGCAGGTGCAGCAGCCTGCTCCTGCTATGGAGCAAGTACCGCTCCAAGCAGTAGAGCCTAGGAGGGTGGAACAGGTGATGGTGGAGCCGGAGTTGCCTCAGAGAGCAACTGAAAAGCAACTTAAGCATGTGATGGGTTTCCATCCGCCAATGTTCTCGGGAACGGGAACCCCGACTCAGGCAGAGGATCTGCTATCGAGAGTCAAGAGCGTGCTGACAGCAATGGAAATTGAAGAGTGGCAAAAGACCACGATTGCGACGTTCTTGTTGGACGGGGACGCGAGGTTATGGTGGGAAGGGCTGGAGCTACACCACCTGAGGGAAGGCAGTTGGCTGATGTCTCTATGGAGGAATTTTCGAGGTTGTTTATGGCTCGATACCTCCCCTCAGCGCAGAGGATCGCGTTGGAAAATGAGTTTCAAAAGTTGGTGCAATGAGATAAGACCGTGGACGAGTATCTCCACGAGTTCACTCGTTTGGGAAGATACACTAGCGCTACCTTTGCCGATGAGGAGCGCAAGACGAACCGCTTCTATGAAGGTTTAAGAGATGATCTGAGATTGTTACTTTCGGGGCCTATGGCGCAGGGTTTCATGACCTTGGTCAACTCGGCCCGGTCCTTGGAAAAGGACATGAAGAATGTTCAAGCGAAGAAGGAATCTGGTGGCAAGAAATCGGAGTTTAAAGTGCCGACTACTTCGAAGTCTGGATATCGCAAGTTCTACAAGAAGTCTAAGACGTCGGGTCCAACCCCTTCTTCAGGTGCCTCGGGGGCATCTACCAATCGAACCCAGGGCGCTTGTTATACTTGTGGAAAGACGAAGCATTTTGCCCGCAATTGTTGGAGCGGACGTCCGAAGTCCGAGAGAAAGCAAGGAGCCACCTATGAAGAGAAGGGTAAGGCGGTGGAGTCAACCGCGTCCCACTATGCTCCGACTCAACCGAGAGTCTATAACTTGGGCCAGCATGAGGCCATCAAACAGGCCGACGTGGTGACAGGTACGGTTTAATTTATAGCAAGTTAGCTTTAAATACTGTTACCCAGTGCTTGTTAGCTTAATACTGTTGTATAGGCTTTGTTCTGATTGGCGGTAGTCCGACACGAGCACTTTTTGATACGGGAGCTTCACACTCCTTTTTGTCCGAAAGTTTTGTAACGCGCATCGGAGTCCCTTCTTCAATGGCGAAGGACAGATTGGATGTGTTGCTACCGAATGGGTGTTCGATGCGTGCGGATAGAGTTTGCGCCATGAAGGTTCTTATTGGAAGCCAAGAGTTCGACCTGCTAGCGTTGTTGCTACCGCTAGCAGAGTTCGACGTCATCATTGGTATGGATTGGCTTTCGGAGCAGAAGGCTTGTATCGATTGCAACCGTAAGGAGGTCAAGCTGGGTGTTGGGCAGGAGACGACGTTTGCGGGACTGAAGGGGTCGAGCAAGACACTGATGTCTGCTCTTCAGGTGGTGAAGGAAGTTCGTGCTGGAGCAGAGCTGTTCTTCACGTTAATGGAGGCTGTAAAGCCTAAGGCCACTTTGGATAATATCCCAGTGGTATGTGAGTACCCCGACGTGTTCCCAGGCGATCTTCCTGGAGCCCCACCGCAGCGAGAAATTGATTTCACTATCGAGCTAGTGCCAGGTGCCAAACCTGTGTCACGTTCTCCTTATAGGTTGGCGCCTAAGGAGATGGCAGAATTGAAGGTTCAACTAGAAGAGTTGATGGAGCAAGGGTATGTGCGTCCGAGCTCGTCGCCTTGGAGCGCACCGGTCCTCTTCGTTAAGAAGAAGGACGAGAGTTTGCGGCTATGTATCGACTATAGGGAGTTGAACAAGCTAACAGAGAAGAATAAATACCCGATCCCAAAGATTGATGATCTCTTCGATCAGTTAGTCGGATCGTCGGTATATTCTAAGTTGGATCTGAAGTCTGGGTATTATCAGCTGCAGATAAGGGAGTGTGATATCCCGAAGACGGCATTCAACACAAGGTATGGGCACTTCGAGTTCACGGTCATGCCGTTTGGACTGACGAATGCGTCATCGGTTTTTATGATTTGATGAACAAGATGTTCCGAGAGTACCTAGACCGTTTTGTGATCGTCTTCATTGACGACATATTGGTGTACTCGCAGTGCGAAGAAGATCACTTCAAGCATCTGCATCTAGTCTTGGAGACGCTGAGAAGGAATGAACTCTATGTAAAATTCTCCAAATGTGAGTTCTGGCTACCCTCAGAACATTCCTTGGTCATATTGTAAGTGGGGAAGGTATAACGGTGGATCTGACGAAGATTGTTGCGATACGGGAGTGGCCTGTGTTGTCTTCGGTAGCGGAAGTCCGTAGTTTTCTTGGGCTTGCAGGCTATTACAGGCGCTTCGTAGAGAACTTCTCGCGGATAGTGTTACCTCTCACGAAGTTGACAAGGAAGGATCAGAAGTTCTTGTGGACGCAGGAGTGCGTGCAAGCGTTTGAGGAGCTGAAGGGACGGTTGACCACGACGCCAGTGCTAAGTTCGCCAAGTGGGACCGAGGGCTTCGAGATTTATAGTGATGCCTCAGGTAGTGGTTTGGGCTGCGTGCTGCTGCAGCATGGTAATGTTATAGCTTATGGATCGCGTCAGCTAAAAGTGCACGAAAGGAATTATCCGGTCCACGACTTGGAGTTGGCGGCCGTGATATTTATGCTTAAGCTGTGGAGACACTACTTGTACGGCGTTAAGGTCGATATTTATACCGACCATAAGAGCCTGAAGTACCTGTTGGATCAGAAGGATCTTAACATGAGACAACGGAGATGGATGGAGTTCCTGGGGAACTATACGTTCAAGATTCATTATATACCCGACAAAGGCAATGCAGTTGCGGATGCGTTGAGTCGCAGGGCTCCCGCCCAAGCTAACTGGTTGTCGGTGCACGATGAGAGGCTAATTCAGGAGTTGAAGGCGTTGGAGATCTATTGCGTGGACAAGCAGTCTAGCGCTAAAGCATCATTGAACTGGACAGAAGTTCATTATGACCTGGCTGATCGTGTTCGGCAGGCATTGGAGTTGGATGGTAACATGAAGGAGCTTATGGATGCAGCGTTGGATGGGTCGAATTCCCAGTTTTTAGTCGAGGATGGGCTGTTAAGGAAGGACCATCATTTGTGCGTCCCAAACGGGGGAAATCTTCGGGCGGAGTTGATGTACGAGGCTCATAATACCAAGTACTCAATCCACCCAGGGAGCACGAAGATGTACCGGGACCTAAAGAAGCTGTTTTGGTGGCAAGGGCTCTAGAAGGACGTGGCACTGTTTGTCGCTAAGTGTCAAACGTGCGCCTTGGTAAAGGCGGAGTGCCAAAAGCCTGGAGGATTCTTTAAATCCTTGCTTATTCCGGAATGGAAGTTCGATGACATATCGATGGACTTTGTGCATGGCTTGCCAAAGTCGCAGAAAGGGAACGACGTCATCTGGGTGATCGTAGACCGGCTAACAAAGATGTCGCACTTCATTCCGCATAGGAAGGATGATTCAGTGGAGAGACTGGCGAAGCTATATGTGGATAATAAAGTCAGACTGCACGGTGTGCCCCGCAGCATCGTGAGTGATCGCGATGGGTATTTTACGTCCAATGATTGGAGGTTGGTGCAACAGATGCTGGGGACTAAATTGAAGTTCAGCACAGCCTTCCATCCGCAGGTGGATGGGCAAACCGAGAGGGTCAACAAAACTATGGAGGACATGCTCCGCATGTGTGTTCTAGACTTCGGGAAGCATTGAGAAGACCACCTGTATTTGGTGGAGTTTGCGTACAACAACAGCTACCAGGCGAGTATTCAAATGACGCCCTTCGAGGCCCTGTATGGTAGGAAGTGTCGCACGCCGTTATCGTGGCTAGAAACAGGTGAGGCAATGTTGTATAAGAAGCAGGAGGTGGAGAACGCTATATCTTTGGTGCGGATCATTCGAGAGAGTTTGCTGATCACTCAGGACAGGCAAGCTAAGTACTACAATGCCAAGCACCAGAACGTGGAGTTTGCGGTCTGCGATTGGGTGTACTTGAAGATAAAGCCGTTCAAGGGTGTTTCGCGGGTGAGACGCTTGAAGAAGCTGAGCCCAAGATACCTTGGACCCTTTGAGATTCTGGAGCGGGTCGGCAAAGCGGCTTATCGTTTGAAGCTATCGGTGGAGTTGAGTGGATTACACGATATGTTTCACATTTCTGTATTGCGGAAGGCGGTGCAAGAGCCTTCGCAGGTGATCGCAGTGGATCAAGTGCCGGTGTACGAAGGGTTGACGACTAAGGTCAAGCCTGTTCGTATTGAGGACTTTGAGGTCAAGAGACTCCGTAACAAGGAGATCTGGATGGTCAAGGTCCGGTGGGACAATTGCGGTCGGGAGGAGCTCTCTTGGGAATGGGGGCAAACCATGCTGGAGGAGTACCCGGAGTTATTCCGCTCAGGTACTGCTTAAAGTTTTCCGTTTTTTTTCCTTTAGTAATTTCGTGGGCGAAATTCTTTTAAGAGCGAGAGAGTTGTAACACCCTGAAACTCAAAAGAGGGACGGGTGACTTTTTTTAAGCCAAGTATGGGACTTGGAGCAGGTGACACGACCTGGGATACGGGCGTGCCCCAGGGCGTATCAAGGGAGGCACACGGCCTGGGACACGGGCGTGTCCCAGGGCGTGTCCTGCTCGGGCAGGTTGTGGTTTTGTGCTAAGGAGATTACACGGCCTGGGACACGGCGTGTCCTAGGGCGTGTCTAGCACACGGCATGTGACACGGGCGTGTCACATGGCCGTGTCCTTCTCGGGAGAATCATGGATTTTACACACGGCACGTGACACGGGCCATGATACGGGCGTGTCACATTATGACACGGGCGTGTCGGTGGCCATGTCAGAGGCCGTGTTCTGGTCGGGAATTTCTGGTGACGGCAAATTAGTGACACGGTAATGCACACGGCCGTGTTGCAACCCGTGTTCGGCCCAGATTTTCTATTTTAAGCTTAAATTATGGCCGTCCGTTTCCTTGGCTTGGGATCCAAGGGGTGGGGTTTGTTCCTGATGAGGTTAAACCGGGAATAGGGTTGAGAAACCCTTATTTTCACTTGGGTTATCTCTCTCTAAAATCTAGAGAGAAGGGAGAGCAAGGAGGAGGAGCTAGATCCGGTCACCGGCGGAGCGTCGGAGCTCCAAATCGCGAGCCGACTTTGGATCCGCAGAGGCAAGGAGATTGCGGTGCTTTCCATCTGCATAGATTTCCATGACGCCGAGGAAGAACGCTAGGGTAACGATTCTCATCCTAGGACATGCGAAGTTCTCTTTTCCTTTGCATAGGAAGCCCTCTCACGCGAGTGTCCGATGAGTTGAGGCATTCCTTGGGGTAGATATGCAAAGTCCCCCTTGTGTAGAGTCTGTATGCGAAAACGGACATATGCATGTTGTGTGAAGCCTATCCGAACATGTTGGTCTTGATTGGTGATGTTGCATTGCATAATAACCGGAGAAGACTCCAGGTGAATGTTTGTTTTCCTGGTTTTCTACGAGGTAGATTGCAATAGGGAGCCTTGGGGACTAACTCCAAGGTGCACCCGAAAAACTGGGCAAATGCGGGATGTTGCCAACATGGTGGCCGGGGAGACAACTTGAATATAACCGGGTTATGTGTATTGTGTGACGGAAGCGGGACTCGGGGAGTCTTGACCCGCGCATATGGCTTAAATTATCGTTGCGGTATGAGCACGGGTCAGGCGGAACCGTACCCGATCTATGTCGTTCTGTGGAACCGTTGGCATAGATGAGGGTCTTCGGCGGCCTATGACTTAAATTGACGTGACCAATGTCAGGGAGATATATTGCTCATATGGTTGGTCGTCCAAGGGACGGCGGTGTGATGGGAACATCTATGGCTTAAATTGACGTGACGTTGGCCGGTTCACCGTGAATGTGCCCTGAGTGCGCGATGTGTGTGATACACGCAAAATAGAGCTTGAAAACGCAAGTATACGTGTCGTACAAGTAATATAGAGTGAGTGAGATCGTTCCCACGGAGAAGTGATGAGTTTAACGCTTACAATTACTAGCTACACCGTTTCTATGAATCCAAGTAAAACGGTTAATTGATTTTTCTGAAAATAGATTGAAACTTTTAGATAAATATTAAAACTAATTTAATTAGATCTTAAAGTAACTTCTTAGCAATTAGAGAAAATAGCCTTGCATTTCTGATTTCATATGTATAACATGATGATGATAAAATAAATATTTCACTTGGTTGAGTTTTGAATTATCTTGCGATGATTTTTAACGAAGAAATCTTTATCTCTCGATACAAGAAGTCTTAATATCTACGCAACCCTAGTTATCTCTAACTTAGGCGAAACAAAAATATTATGAAGCGCAAAAATCTAATTCGCTAGCATGAAAAGGAAATCTCTTTCACTTTTCAAAACTCAAGAGATCTTGTGATGCACGCACGTTTCTCCTCTCTCGATTCTTGAAACGCCATAAAATTAAAGAAATTTTGGTTAATGATTCACACTGCTCATCTCTCGATTCTCGCACTGCGATAAACTAGCCCTTAAATTAACGTTACGACGCTCATCTCTCGATTCTCGCGATGCAATATAATAAAAATACATGATCCAACAATTTCACCATAAAAATCACGAGATCTATAAAGATAATCACAAAACAAACTCAAAATCAAGAATGTTCATCATCAAAATACACATACTACTCTCATCATGCAAGACTAGAGAGTTTTAGTTCATGATTGCGGGAAAATAACACAAAACTGAAGAGATCTTACTAAACATTTCGAAAGAAATGCGAATCTTCCCTTCTCTAGTGACGTGGAAGTGTTTCCTTCAGTCCGAATGACGAAACTGGACTGGTTTCCCCTTGACAGAATTTCTCCCCCAGTTTTCTCCTCCTCTCTTCTGGCTGAATAATGAAGAAGATGCCCTTTAATGGCTAAAATCTTCCTCTTTTAAACTCTCCTTTTCCTCCTCCCAGTGGGCCCCACATCAAGTCATTTTTAAATGCTGAACGGATGCTAAAAATTAGGATGTAACTGTTGAAAACTTGGTAATTTCGGATTTGAATTTCCTGTAACTGTCAGAAATATTGCGAATATGTTGCAACATTTCTGGTTTTATATTTCTGCACAATTTGACCTACCAGATTTGTTGAGAATATGTTGCAACATTTTTCCCAGATTTTCCACAATACTTAGCCTTCAATTCTTGACTTAAATTCTTCCCGAATCCTATCATAAAAACATATAAAAATGAGAGTAACAACCATTTTGACTTCAAATCATGCGGCAATTGGATTTTTATCTACTTTTCATGTATAAATATCACATAACATGACTAAAAATGGTAAAAATAAGGATGAAGATAACTTCTTTTTGCGAAGTTATCACACCCCCATGCTTGATTCTTTGCTAGTCCCTAGCAAAGGTAAATCATTGAAAACCTTGACATGACAAAGGTTTATGAAAGTGTAATTTCATTCCCTTCTACTCTTTATTATAAATTAACCAAAATAGCTTCAAGTAATTCTCATTAACTGATGCTAGACTTGCTAATCCATAAGAATTCAAACTTTCATAAATCCATCAGATAGATATAAGATAAGGCTCAATTAAGAATTCAAGTGTTATATGTGATGCCCTTAACAATTTGTCTACTTCCCTTACAATTCATTTTCGATAAACTTCGTCACCAATATGATAGATCAAGAGTATTCTAAGGCTTTGATATGACCTCTACATGAGTTTAATAGAAACCGATGCCAAATAAAACGACTTGATGAATTTTGGAGAGGTGGGTAGCCATTGATTAGTAGCTTGTTAACTTATGGGGTTTAACTTTCAACAACATTTTTTTTATTTTTATTTTGATATTTTCATAGTTGGGATCATTCCAAGTATGCGTGAACATCCTTGGGCCACATATCACTATGATATATATATATATATATATATATATATATATATATATATATATATATCATAGTTGAGATCATTCTAAGTAAGTCGGAGCTAACTTAGGCCACATGTCACTATGATATATAAAATTTTTTGTTTTATAATACCCATAAGTGGTCAGTCTACTAGCTAAGGAACATAGGGAAATGAATAATCAAGTCTTTAAGCTCAGAAGTTATATGTGATGGCAACAAAGGTAAGGATTTACGTGGAAGCAAGGTTAACTACGTACGCTTAATATATTGGTAACTATCATTGAATTAGAACATACTCGATCTAATCCCATTAGGATCCGAAGTTAATTAAATAAATTAAAAGGGGGTAAACTCTTTTAAGGACTATAGTGCATGAATGTGAGATAGATTTCTTAATCGAGCTTTAACCAATCTGTCTAATTTCAATTTAATAGTCTGACTCATAGGACTGACTCGTCTAACCTTAAATATAATTTGAAAAACTTGAATAGATTTATTAATAATAATAAAAGAATTAAGAGCAGAATTTTCTAAAATATACCCCATAAAAGATTTGTCATGTAAGGTATAAAAGGACATGCCCCCATACTTGAACATTTACTAGTCCCTAGTAAAGCAGTTGTAGCAAATATAATAGCCGTATATGCGATTGCGAACTTCATAAATCAGAAAAGTGGAATAAAAAGAAATTTTAACATGTGAATCACCGACATATAAACATGTGTGAAGTGGAACATAAAAATATAAAATAGGAACGGAATGTCTCACCCCACAAAGTAGCAGATTATATTAAAGAGTTCGCATTAAAACTGTGAATTTATTTATTAACAGTTAAAGCTTCACGGCATGAAAACATATAGCAATAATATATGGTAACAACAGTTCAGGAAGAGGAACAGTTCAACAAGAGAAGTGGTCAACCACAGTGAAACAAGTAACAGTTATAAGGATTAGAGCTAGAAAAGAAATAAACAAGTAACATTCAGGAAAACCGATAACAAGCGTCCAGTTCAACAAGTTATTAGCATACCAAGCATACAGTTCGGTTAAAACAAACATTTCACCACACCAAGCAAACTTGTTATTAGCATACAATTCAACAAGTTAAACAGTAATAGAACAAATTAGCATTCAGGAAAACCGATAGCAAACGTCCAAGGAGTTCATCAAGTTCATCAATTTTTACACGAGCAATGTTTAAACAAAATATAATACTTCACCAACACGGAAATGTTTCACCACAGACATTTCCCAAAATTTAAATAAAACAAACATTTCACTAGTGATAGAACAAAGTAAATTTCCCAGATTCTGAGTAGTGGAGTGTCAACCATCCTCCTCATCGTCGTCAGCGTCATCGACCTCGTCCGAGTCGTCATCGTCCAAGAATTCATTCATTTCGTCGTCTTCACCGGATGCAAAGACTACATCGTCCTCGACCGCTTCCGCTTCATCATGTGGATCCGGCGATGATGCTGCCTCCTTTCCCTTAGAATTAGAGGGTTTGTGGTCATACCAAGCAGGATTCACATCGCAGACTGCTCTCTTTTCCTCAGGTACGTTCAAATGGCAGAGAATTTCGACTTGATTGTGATGTAAAATGTCTAAATGTGAAACTAGATCACGATGTTGTTGACGTTGATATTTGGCGGTGACTTGCAAATATTTAAATATGATCGGCCAATCCGGAGGATTAGGGGAAAGTGGCGGCGGGATTGGAGGTTGGGTGGTTTTGCTCGAAGATACGGGAGGACGTTGTTTGTTGGCGGATTTGGGGGGGGGGGGGTCTCTTCTAAAGACACCTTAATATAGGATAAAATGACGGAAAATGTTATTGGCCGACCTACAATGGTGGTAGAGTCCGTGTCGGCGAAAGATACCCCGGCGTAACGACACAACGATGTGATGAGTGTGGGAAACCATAACTGAGTTCCCCCCTCCGTTTTGACCTTTTTTTGGATTTGACTGGAAATGATATGTCCTATATTAATGGGAATCCCTTTTATAATGTTATATATTATGCAAGCCCTATCGAAGGAGACATGGTTTGAGTGCTTCGTCGGCATAACGCTTGAGTTTACGAAGAGAAGCCAAACTTTAGCTTCACGAGTAAAAAGAGATGAATGCAGGACATGTGAAGATTCATTAACCCACGTGATATTTTTAGTGAGGCTCAATGTGGTGGCGATATCGAATGGGTTAGTAGTCCTAACAGACTCGAATATATCGCGATCCAGATTTGTTAAGTCGAAGTAGGAGTTTATACCTTTCACGGAAAAATCGACTTCCCGCCCCCGTATATGAATTTTTCCATCCATGTAGAACTTGGCGTTGGCGTAGAAGTCATACACCCACGGTAAGACCGCTTCAGTACGAGGGTGGCAGAAGGAGGTCCAGCCGAACTTGTCTATTTGCCGCACATAAGCTTGACTCCAACCACGAACTTCAAGTTGAAACCCTCTTTCATAGATGACGGGCTTTACTTTAAGCAATTCGTAGCGAGCCTTGACCTCTTCGTTTATGAATCTTGAGTGCTTGTGTGCCACCACCTTCTCTCTACCTTTCTTGGGGGCCATGACTGCGGAGGGGATTGTTTTAGTGTGAGAGAGTGAACGTTCAAATGATCGAGAGAGAGGACAATGTCGAGTACTTACCACTTCCTGAAGGTCGGCGAGAGATTACAGTGGCTGTCTAGTGGTTGCTTCCGCAAGCGGATGATTCAAAGAGGGCGAGAAAGTGGAGTTAGGGTTTTCCTGGAGCAGAGGATACAGGGGTAGCAGAGGGTTTTTCGGGAGATCAGGTTATTAATATTCGGAAGTTTAATGCAAGGCGTGGTTCAATCCCGGTCAGCGGATGATTAAAGAGGGTGAATTTTTAAATAGCCGGTTCAATTAGACTCAACTTACGCTTAACTTATTTCAATTGAACCAGCTAAATAAGTTAAATAAGTTAATCCATCAGACAACCGGTTTAAATTATTTCAATTGAACCGGCTATTTACTTAACTTATGCTTTTGTAAGAAGAAAAGAAAGAGAAAAAAATGTTGCCACATTTCGAAAGGTTGTAACTTTTTTTCTGAACCAATTTCGAGCTTTGACTAGAGTCGAATGAAGGGGAAATATGTTTTTAAGTGTTTGAGATCATAAGATTTCAGTCTTGCATCAAAATTTTTTTTTAACGAACCTTTGAGAGAAACACAAACAAACAAAACAAAAACAACAATAACAATAGAGAACTTATCATTAAAATTTGGGGTTGCCTCCCCAAAAGCGCCTTAGTTAATGTCCCGACTGGACATTCAGCAGCTCGAAAATTTTATTTCAAGGGTATGAACGATATTGCTCGTTCATTTTCGTTTCCTAAATAAGCCTTAAGACGTCCTCCATTAACCTTAAACTCCGAATGATCTTTTTTATTGATGATAGTAACGACCCCATAAGGAAGCACTTCCTTGACCCGAAACGGGCCCGACCACCTAGACTTTAATTTACCAGGGAAAATTTTTAGTCGTGAATTGAAAAATAGAACTAGTTGCCCTGGTTGCAATTTTTTTTTCCGTAAGATGACGGTCATGCCACATTTTAGTACGGTCCTTATAAACCCTTGCACTTTCATATGCCTGCGTCCGGATCTCCTCCAATTCATTTAACTGTAGTAGTCTAAATTTACCGGCTTCTTGAAAGTCAAAATTGATTTTCTTAATGGCCCAATATGCCCGATATTCCAACTCTAACGGTAAGTGACAAGCCTTGCCGTAAACCAAACGATACGGGGTAACACCAATCGGGGTCTTGAAAGCGGTTCTATATGCCCACAAGGCATCGTTAAGCTTTTGAGACCAATCCTTGCAATTTACACTAACTGTTTTAGCCAAGATTTTCTTGATCTCTCTATTAGATACTTCCGCTAACCCATTTGTTTAGGGGTGATATGCCAATGCTACCTTATGCCTAACCCCGTACTTTTTCAACAACGCAGCAAATTGGTGATTACAAAAGTGACTTCCCCTGTTACTTATAATAGCTTTTGGTGTTCCAAATCGACTAAATATGAAGTTTTTCAGGAAGTATAACACCACCTTTGCATCATTTTTGGTCGTGGATATGGCTTCGACCCATTTCGATACATAGTCTACGGCTAAGAGGATAAATAAATTACCATTCGAATTAACGAATGGTCCTATTAAGTCTATACCCCAGACATCAAAAAGCTCGACTTCTAGAATTGGGTTCATAGGTATAGCTTCGTTCTTCTTAATATTTTCTTCCTTTTGACATCAGTCACACCTTTTCACATGTTCTCTAGAATCATGAAATAATGTAGGCCAATAGAGTCCGGCCTCTAGTACTTTCATAGCTGTCCTATTTCCCTTGAAGTGTCCTCCGTAGGGAGAACTATGTCAATTTTCTAAAATAGGATGCATTTCTACTTCCGGGATACATCTCCTCACTACTCCATCAGCTCCAATTTTAAACAAATAAGGTGGGTCCCAAAGATAAGACCGCACTTGGTGTAAGAACCTCTTTCGTTGTTGGTAGTTTAAATCTGAAGGTAAGATGTTACTAACGAGGTAATTGACGTAATCGGCGTACCATGACACTAACCCCTCTGATATAGCTAAGATTTGCTCATCTGGAAATCTCTCCTCAATCTCTGAATGATAATAAGATTTCTCTGGTTCGATCCTAGAAAGATGGTCTACTAAAGGGTTATCTACGCCCTTTCTATCCTTAATCTCCAAATCGAATTCCTGCAATAATAATACCCAACGAATCAATCTCGGCTTTGTATCTTTCTTTTCCATCAAATAACGGATGGCCGCATGATCAGTAAAAAACCGTAACTTGAGTGCATAAAAGATAAGATCGAAACTTTTCGAAGGCGTAGACTACTGCCAACAACTCCTTCTCCGTCGTGGTGTAATTGATTTTAGCTTCGATCAGAGTTTTGCTCGCGTAAGCTACGGTGTGAAAAAGTTTCTCTCTAACTTGACCTAGCACTACACCAACGACATAATCACTCGCATCACACATAAGGACAAATGGTTCCCCCCAGTCGGGTGCCACCACAATTGGTGTCGTGGTTAATTGCTTCTTCAATTTATTAAATGCACTCAAACAGTCTTCATCAAAATGAAATTTCGTATCCTTTTCCAACAATCCACTAAGAGGTTTTGCAATGCTCGCAAAATCTTTGATAAACCTTCGGTAAAATCCCGCATGCCCTAAGAAACTCCTTAACTCTTTCACATTTCTAGGAGGAGGTAATTTCTCAATGACCTCAATTTTTGTCTTATCTACTTCTAACCCCTTGCTTGACACATGATGGCCTAGTACGATGCCTTCGCGTACCATGAAATGGCACTTTTCCCAATTCAGCACAAAGTTAGTTTCGATACATCGCACAAGCACTCTTTCTAAGCACTCCAAACACTCCCCAAATGATTTTCCGAAGATGGAGAAATCATCCATGAAGATCTCTATACCATGATCCATAATTTCTGAAAATATAGCAATCATACACCGTTGGAACGTGGCGGGTGAGTTGCATAGACCAAATGGCATTCTCCTAAAGGCGAATGTTCCGTAAGGGCACGTGAAGGTTATTTTCTCTTGATCTTCCGGGTCAACCGTTATTTAGTTATACCCGGAATAGCCGTCTAAGAAGCAGAAGAAATCATTACCGGACAACTTATCTAGAACTTGATCGATGAAAGGCAATGGAAAGTGGTCTTTTCTAGTAGCCTTGTTAAGCTTGCGATAATCCATATAAATGCGCCATCCGATAATAGTTCTAGTCGATATTAATTCGTTCTTATCATTTTTTATTACGGTCATCCCTCCTTTCTTCGGAACACATTGAACCGGAGAAACCCAAGAACTATCGGAGATAGGGTATATTATTCTTGCATCTAACCATTTTATTATTTCTTTCTTTACGACCTCTTTCATAGGTGGACTGAGGCGGCGTTGAGGCACAATTGAACCTTTGTAAGATTCTTCTAGGAGAATCTCTTGCATGCATACCGAAGGACTAATACCTCTTATGTCCGCGATCGTCCAACCTATGACTAATTTAAATTGCTTCAACAAATCTATGAGTTGTTGATGTTGATCTGGTGATAATTTTGAGTTGACAATGACCGGTAATGTATCATTGTCTCCTAGATATGCGTAGGCCAGATGTTCAGGTAATGGTTTCAACTCAAGTGTGGGTGGACTAATGATGGAAGGTTTATTTGCACATGTCTTATCTGTCATATCTAGAATCTCCGGCTTACGAGTGAATGTCGGTGAACGTGCACTTATTTCAAAGCACTCTAGAATGTCGTTCACACAATCAGATTTCTCTTCTTCCGTCCCCTCCTCTTCGTCTTCTTCTAGATTCTCACTTAAGTTGTAATCATAAAGGGTCATACTCTTAACTTCCTCTATGTCATCTTCTTCTAAACGAGGGAATTTCATGGCTTTTAGTACATTAAAAGTCACTTGTTCATCGTTAACCCTCATGGTTAACTCACCCTTGTGTACGTCAATCAAAGTTTTCCCGGTGGCTAAGAAAGGCCTACCCACTATAATGGGGACTTCCTTGTCTTCCTCCATGTCTAATACCACAAAATCTGCCGGAAAGATAAACTTTTCTACCTTGACTAAGACGTCTTCTACAATCCCCTTTGGAAAGGTTAGAGATTTATCGGCTAATTGTAATGTAAGCGATGTTTTGGAAATCTCCCCCAATCCTAACTTCTTATAAATTGAAAGTGGCATAAGATTTATGCTCGCCCCTAGATCGCACAAAGCCTTTCCCTCGAATTGATGCCCAATAGAACACAGAATCGTGAAGCTTCCGGGATCCTTTAGTTTTGGTGGCAATCTCCTTTGGAGAATTGCACTACATTCATGTGTAAGGGTTACCGTTTCGTTCACGCCAAATTTTCGTTTTTTATTTAAGATGTCTTTCATGAACTTTACGTAACTCGGCATCTGTTCTAATGCTTCGGCAAAGGGTACATTAATTTGCAACTTCTTAAAGATTTTTAAGAATTTCTGAAATTGTTGGTCTAATTTGCTCTTTTTTAGTCTTTATGGGGAAAGGTGGTGGTGGATAGGTTCGTGGGCTCTCCTTCCTTCTTTCCTCTTTTTCTCTTTCTATTTCCTCATCATTTCTTCCTGTTATTACTCCTTCCTCCTCACTCTTATCGCCCTCATTTCTTCCTATTATTACTTGCTCACTAGGACCCTTGACTTCTTCTTGGTCTTGATTTTTATTTTGTTCATGTGGATTAGTGTCTTGACCAACTATTAACTCACGCCCACTTTGTAATGTGATGGCCTTACAATGTTGATTATCTCCCTTGGGATTGGGTGTGGTATCCGTAGAGAGTGTGCCTTGCGGTCGCATACTTAAAGCGGTGGCGATTTGTCCTAGTTGCATTCAATCATTCTCATTGACCCTTCCAAACTAGAGAAACGGGTTTCATTCTTTTGCATTGATTCTATGATGAAGTCATCCGTTACCTTTCTAGATGGTACCGCTTGGGTAGAATGATTGTTTTGATGTTGAGGATTAGCATTAGAATTAAATAAGTGTGGTGGAGTAGGATCGGAGTTGTTCTTCCAAGAGAAGTTAGGATGGTTTCTCCATTCGGGATTATAGTGATTTGTGTAAGGGTTTGTATTTTACTTATAATGCCCTCCTAAATAATTAACTTCTTCATTACCCCCTACGAGTTGTTCAATTGTTAAGGTGGGGTTAGGAGAAATCATGGGAGTAATAATGCTATTGACTTGAGGATTCATTTGATTTTGGTTCAACGTCAAAGCATCTAACCTCTTGTTAATGCTATTGAATTGGGACGTCATTTGGGCTGCAAATGATGTTAATTGGTCAACTTGATACAATCCTTCCGTAGTGGGAGGATGTACTTGACGCTCAATCGTGTGGTAATTATTAGAAGATAGATCTTCCAAAATACCGTAGGCATCTTCAGGATACTTGTTTATCAGCGAATCTCCCGCAGCTCCATCTACTTGGATCATTGTAGATGTCTGAAGGCCGTAATAAAACGTCCATACTTGTTAGTGAATGGCTAACCCATGGTGTGGACATCTACGTAGTAATTCCTTAAATCGTTCCCACGCATCATATAGGGTTTCTCCATTCGCTTGCATGAATGTAGAGATATCCCACATTAACTTAGCATATTGGATGGAGGGAAATATTTGGATAAATTTTTTTCAGTTAATATAGCCCAAGTAGTAATGGACTCATGAGGCAATGAGTTCAACCAGTCCTTAGCTTTCCCTTCTAAGGAGAAAGGAAACAAGCGTAACTTAATGGCTTCATCAGATGCACCATTACTCTTAAACGTGTCACATATCTCTATGAAAGTTCTAAGGTGAGAATTAGGGTCTTCATGATTAAGACCCCCAAACTTGTTGTTTTGAACAAGTTGCATTGCCATGGAATCTATCTTAAAGTTATTGGCCTCTATCGCGGGTCTAGCGATACTAAACTGTACCCCTCCCCTAAAAGGCATGTTATAATCACGGCAAGTTCGTCTTGGTTCATTTAGGTGTTCATTATGTTCTACTTGACCACCAAAATCCTGCCCGTTTTGGTGAGGCTCATCGTCTGGATTGGGATTATCCATTGCTAGTTGATTAAGTTGTTCTAGCCTAGTTGACCTTCGATTTCGTCTACAGGTTCGTTCGATTTCAGAATTTAGAGGAATTAATTTAACGGATTGATACCTAGGCATACACTATAAGATAACAAAGATGATAACACAAATACAATAAACTAATAAGTGAAAATAAAACTTGATCTCCACGTACTAAGGTTCACTAATATTGTAAGAAAAGAAAACACTAAATCCGTTGCACCTCCCCGGCAACGGCGCCAAAAACTTGATACACGCAAAATAGAGCTTGAAAACGCAAGTATACGTGTCGTACAAGTAATACGGAGTGAGTGAGATCGTTCCCACGAAGAAGTGATGGGTTTAGCGCTTATCATTACTAGCTACACCATTTCTATGAATCCAAGTAAAACGGTTAATTGATTTTCTGAAAATAGATTGAAACTTTTAGATAAATATTAAAACTAATTTAATTAGATCTTAAAGTAACTTCTTAGCAATTAGAGAAAATAGCCTTGTATTTCTGATTTCATATGTATAACATGATAATGATAAAATAAATATTTCATTTGGTTGAGCTTTGAATTATCTTGCGATGATTTTTAACGAAGAAATCTTTATCTCTCGATACAAGAAGTCTTAATATCTACGCAACCCTAGTTATCTCTAACTTAGGCGAAACGAAAATATTATGAAGTGCAAAAATCTAATTCACTAGTATGGAAAGGAAATCTCTTTCACTTTTCAAAACTCAAGAGATCTTGTGATGTACGCACGTTTCTCCTCTCTCGATTCTTGAAATACCATAAAATTAAAGAAATTTCGGTTAATGATTCATACTGCTCATCTCTCGATTCTCGCACTGCGATAAACTAACCCTTAAATTAACGTTACGACGCTCATCTCTCGATTCTCACGGTGTAATATAATAAAAAGACATGATCCAACAATTTCACCATAAAAATCACGAGATCTATAAAGATAATCACAAAACAAACTCAAAATCAAAGATGTTCATCATCAAAATACACATACTACTCTCATCATGCAAGACTAGAGAGTTTTAGTTCATGATTGCGGGAAAATAACACAAAACTGAAGAGATCTTACTAAATATTTCGAAAGAAATGCGAATCTTCCCTTCTCCAGTGACGTGGAAGTGTTTCCTTCAGTCCGAATGCCGAAACTGGACTGGTTTCCCCTTGAAAGAATTTCTCCCCCAGTTTTCTCCTCCTCTCTTATGGCTGAATAATGAAGAAGATGCCCTTTAATGGCTGAAATCTTCCTCTTTTAAACTCTCCTTTTCCTCCTCCCAGTGGGCCCCACATCCAGTCATTTTTAAATGCTGAACGAATGCTCAAAATTAGGATGTAACTGTTGAAAACTTGGTAATTTCGGATTTGAATTTCCTGTAACTGTCAGAAATATTGCGAATATGTTGCAACATTTTTGGTTCTGTATTTCTGCACAATTTGACCTGCCAGATTTGTTGAGAATATGTTGCAACATTTTTCCCAGATTTTTCACAATACTTAGCCTTCAATTCTTGACTTAAATTCTTCCCGAATCCTATCATAAAAACATATAAAAATGAGAGTAACAACCATTTTGACTTCAAATCATGCGGCAATTGGATTTTTATCTACTTTTCATGTATAAATATCACATAACATGACTAAAAATGGTAAAAATAGGGATGAAGATAACTTCTTTTTGCGAAGTTATCAGTGTGTGACCGTGCTTGCCTACACCTGTGTTGAAGTGTGTGTTTACACTTTACCGCTTGTTTATACTAACAAAATTCAGGGAAGAGCATCGCCGCCCCGAGTTGGGGGCAGAGTCGTTATAATTGGGTCAGCATAGCTGACCGTTGCTTTTGTTTACCACCGGGCGGTGGATTGTTGCTTGTAGGTGCTGTAGAGCCGAGTGGCAAATAGCGGGCTAAAGCCCAAGTTGCTGTGCCGGCCCTCGAAGGCCAAGTTTTGAGTGTTTTATTTTGTACTTATGTATGACCGACCTGCGTGCCGAGGTTTGGAAGATACTTTTATTAAGCAAACTCTTGTAAGGCCATAAGACCATCGTTTGTTGTATTATACATTCCTATGTGTCTTTTGTAGTGGACATTCATGCTTTGGCTGGGTTCTTTTATCTTGCAACTTAATAATTTGCTTCCGCTTGGTGCTCTGTGTAGGACGTTGTGATTGGTTGAATGATTTCAATAAGTAACCAACCGATCTGTCCGTAGTATATGGCGTCGGGTCCCGGCCGGACCTACTGCTATATGCCATGTGACAGATATGGGTGTTACATTTGGTGCCTGTTTTAAACCGTATTAAGCTTTTTGCAATTTATACACCTTGTGTTGATTCTGTCCTTGATGAGTAAAACCAAGTGGCTGTTCAACATATAACTCTTCTTTCACTTCCCCATTTAAAAAAGCAGCTTTAACGTCTAGATGATAAACAAGATATGAATTTTGTGCAGCATACGCAAGAACAAGACGAATTGTATCCATTCTAGCAACTCGAGCAAAAGTTTTATTGTAATCCACTCCAAGTATTTGTGCGTATCCTTTGACAACTAACCGAGCTTTATGTTTTACTAAGGCTCCTGTTTCTTATAATTTAGTCTTAAACAGCCATTTGAGTCCTATGGGAACCTTTGTGGGAGGCAACTCAACAAGAGTCCATGTTTTATTATTTTGTATTGTAGTCCATTCCTCATCCATAGCATTTTTCCATTTGGGGTCAGTACATGCTTCTTCAAAACTGATTGGCGTTGAGGTTAGTAATGCCATATCAGCTGTTTCGACTTGTTCAGTTTGTTGGTAGATGTCTTGTAAGCTCCAAGTTCTTCGAGTTGATGATGAAGGTGTGGGAGAATTTGCATCACTTTCTCTTATTGGACTATTCTCTAGAGGAATATCAGATTGTATTTGGAGGGGATTGTAGATATGCTCAACCATTCTTCTGGACTCATCTCCCTTCTGGACTGATGTAGTCCAATCCCAAGAATCCTCTTCATTAAAGACAACATTGCGTGATATAATTAATTTATTGGTCACAGGATTAAACAACCTATAAGCTTTGGAATGTTCATTGTAACCAATAAATATGCATTTTTCACTCTTGCTATCTAATTTATCTTTGGTTTGAGGATTGAGGAGCGTTTAAGCAAGGCAACCAAAGATTTTTAGATGAGCAACAGAGGGAAGTCTTTGATGCAATTTGAAATATGGAGTACATGTTACAAGAGCTTTAGTGGGCACACGATTTAGTAGATATACTGCTGTATTTGAGGCTTCAGCCCAAAAAGTGTTAGGTAACTTTTTGCTTCTCAATAAGGTCCTTGCCATTCTATTATAGTCCGGTTTCTCCTCTCCACAATTCCATTTTTTTGAGGGGAGTAAGGTGCTGTCAATTCCCTTTTATGCCTGTATCTACACAGAACTGCATGAATTGATTGGAGGTGAACTCCCCTCCTCTATCAGTTCTAAAAGCCTTGATTTTTAAGGCCATTTCCATTTCTACCTTTTGTTTGAAATGTTGAAATTTTATAAAGGCTTCATCTTTAGTTGCTAAGTGATATAACCACATGTATCAGCTATAATCATCTACTAAGAGCAAAAAATATTGTTTACCTCCAAAAGATGTAGTCGTGGAAGGTCCCCATAGATCTCCATGAACTAACTCCAAAGGTGTATATGATCTGATAGTTGCCTTTTTTGGAAAAGGTACTTTATGTGCTTTCCCATATGTGCAATCTTCACAAAAGAAGTGTTGGTTTGCAACTAACTGAGGAAGCCCAGTGACCAAATCCTTCTGTTTCCTTAAGTAAATAGCTTGCTGATGAAGGTGCCCAAGTCGATGATGCCATAGTATTAAAGGAGACATGTTACCAGAAGGTTGTGAATAGAAAGCTGCTAGTTCTACTTCAGCCATATGAAGAGAAAACAACTGATTTGTTGTTAATGTTGCTGAGGCTAAAAGGACACCTGAGGCACCATGCATAATATGTCTGTACAACCCCGTATTCGCAGAGTAGGGTACTTTCGGCAGGCGCAGAGCCAGTTTTAAGTTTTTAAGCTTTTTAGAGATTTTGCACTCTTGGTGGCCAATTTTGGCTTGGACTTGGAAATATACTAGTAGGGGAAGGAAAAATCTGCATCTCCCCCGGGCTTGCTATGCGCGATGAAGGAGCGATACTCCGGACGGAGGCCAAGGCCTCACCCCCTGCACCCCAGCCCCTTTGGGCGAGCTCGGTCGGTGGCCTGGAGCTCGCCCGGGCGCCCAACACCCTTGGGCGAGCTCGGCCGGCGGCCTGGAGCTCGCCCGGGCGCCCAGCCCCCTTGGGCGAGCTCTGCCGGCGGCCTGGAGCTCGCCCGGGCGCCCTGCCCCTTAGGCGAGCTTGGCCGGCGGCCTGGAGCTCGCCCAGGCGCCCAGCCCCCTTGGGCGAGCTCGGCCGGTGGCCTGGAGCTCGCCCGGGCGCCCTGCCCCTTCGAGCGAGCTCGGCTTGAGTGTCCGAGGTGGGGGTAAGGGGGATGAGCACGGTTCGGCCTCCCCCTCCCCCCTGGACCTCTTGTTGTCATGTTTACCATATTACCCCCAGGGGGGATTTTTCCCTTTTACCCCCCAGTGTGGATGTTTTCTATTGGCTAGAGGCTTATTTGCCTTGGGGGCATTTTGGTCATTTTGACCCCAGGACTACTTGAAAAAAACTATAAATAGACCCCCTTGGGTACCTTTGGAGGGGCATTGGCTTTTACCTTCCTCCTCCCTAGCTTTCTTCTTGGTAGAGTTGAGTTAAGAGAACTCTCCAAGGTACCCAACTCTCATTGGTAAGGGAGGAGAAGCATTCTTGTGACCTTCCGGGTGTGTGGTGGGACCTCCGCGCTAGAGCCGAGGGTCTGTTCATAGTTTCCCAAGTCTTTGGTCCGTGACATCCCCCCGAGTGTAGTAGGTGTGAGGTCACCCCTTCCCCAAGGGTCGAACTCCACAGAGACTAAGTTTTTGGTTTCAACATTTTGGTGCGGTGAGCGTGGAAAGTGACCAGCACAGAAGATCTCGGGAGAGTGTCATGGCTGGAGATCAGGGAGGTAGTGATGACCCCGGCGGTCTCCCCAACCCAGGACCCTTCGTAGGAAGGGAAGAGTTCATGGCTTCCATCTCTGGCATCATGGAGATGTTGCGAAGCATTGCCCCTCGGGATAGCAGCTCAGCTCCCACCCCCCAGGGACCGGCTCCCGGGGATCTCAGTGAGCTGCCCCCCAGAGATATAAGCAAGATCACCCCGGCAGGGGGAGAAGGAAGTGCCCCAGGGAGGATACCTGGGAAGGAGAGGATGGGAGAGGGGGTCGAGCAAGACCTCCCCATCCGGGAGCTGTTCCCCAGCCCGTCGATTGCTCGCCCTTTAGGCGGTCAGGTCGCGCCAATAGAAACCGAAAAACCACCCCTCAGGGGGTCACCCTTCAGCGAGCTGATCCTCTCAGCTCCCGTTCCTGAGGGGTTTAGAGAACTTGACAAGGCATACTATACCGGGAGGGATGACCCCATCCAGCACTTGCAGTGGTTTGAGGATGCCGTCTCCATCCTGCCAATGACAGACGCCTTTAAGTGTCGTCTATTTACGATCACCTTGAGAGAGAAGGCGAGAGGCTGGTTCCATCAACTCCCTCTAAGGTCCATCTTCGGGTTCGAAGACTTGAGCCGGAGCTTTCAACTTCGCTTCTCCACCTCCAAGAAGAGGAAGAAAGGTCCTGAGTCCCTCTTCCTGATAAAGCAAAGGGCTGAGGAGTCACTGGCCCACTACGTTGACAGGTTCCAGGAGGAGGTCCTTGAAATCCAAGAGGTGTCAGGGTATGCCCTCAAGATGGCGTTCACGGTGGGGTTGCGCGAAGGGTTCTTCAAGATGAGCTTGACCCGGAAGACCCCCCTTTCCTTCGAGGAGCTGATGGAAAGGGCGGCAGAGGAGATAGCCATGGAGACAGCCAACCCGACCTTTGTGAAGAAGTTGGCAAAGTTGACGGAGGTGGAGTCAAGAAAGCAAGGTGGCTTAAGGCACCAGGAACGAAGGCAGAGAGAGGAGCAGAGAGCCCAGGTGTTCCCGAGACCGGAGGGTCCGGAGCCAAGCTGGAGGCAATAGGGAGGAACTACCCATGGTCCAGGAAGAGCTCTCATCCAGGATGGGGGGAACTTTCACGGGGGCCAAGAGAAGTTCAACTTCAGGAGTGAAGGATCAAGCGCATACCCAACTGCACCAAAAGCCCGGACTGTTGGAGAGGGCGCTACTTAATTATATATATAAGTAGCAGAGCGCCACGGGTCAAGTGAAGGAACGCCGGACCCAACAATCCCCCCCCGGCGTCCAGCACAACCCGTCGGCTCAGAGGTGGGGTTACCACATGGCCCACACGGCTCAGAGGTGGGGTTACCACATGTCCACGGTTGCCTGACCCACCAGACCCACACAGGTAGAAGGGAAAAATCAGGATTTAATAGCGCCCCCCGGTCTTAAACCCGTAACCTCCCTCTGATACCAATTGAAGGATCAAGCGCATACCCAACTGCACCAAAAGCCCGGACTGTTGGAGAGGGCGCTACTTAATTATATATATAAGTAGCAGAGCGCCACGGGTCAAGTGAAGGAACGCCGGACCCAACAAGGAGGCAAGCCCCAAGATAGCTCCTGCCCCCACCACAGCAAGCCTTGTCAATAGGTGAAGGAAGAAGAGGCAACAAGAGAGATCGCCGGACCCGCCGAAGGGGGGGAGGAGGAGCGTTGTTGTACTGTGACTTCCACCAAACGGAGGGTCATGCCACGGCTACCTGCCCTGAGTTCCTGGAGGTAAGGGGAGCGGAAGCTCCAGCCCAGCAACAGCCACCAGAGCGGGTTGAAGCTCTGCCCCAAGGCAGAGGAGATGGAGAAGATCATGGAGAGCAGCAGCAGGATGGAGGTGTCCAGTGGGATGGAATCCGAGGATGACCACCATGCCCAGATCCCCTGATCAAGCTTCGCCTCGACGGAGTCATGTACCTTTTTCTTATGTTGTAATGAGTCCAGCTCCCGACAAGCTGAGTCGGGGGGGCCATGTAACCCACATTTTTCCCCCGTTTGAGGATGTTGGATTTGGTAAGGTTTTGTTAGTCTCACCCCCCGAGAGGATCTCCTCATTCCAGGCTCTCACTAGCTGGGTGGGTCGAATGTACCTCGGGGAGACTAAGTTCTCTTAGCTCCGATGATGATTCCGCTGTCAGACTCTCACTAGCTGACAAGGCCGGTTGATCTCTCGTGGAAGCCCATTCTTAAGCTCCGATGATGATTCCGCTGTCAGGCTCTCACTAGCTGACAAGGCCGGTTGATCTCTCGTGGAAGCCCAAGTCCTTTGCTCTGATGATGATTCCGCTGTCAGGCTCTCACTAGCTGACAAGGCCGGTTGATCTCTCGTGGAAGCCCATTCCTTAGCTCCGATGATGATTCCGCTATCAGGCTCTCACTAGCTGATAAGGTCGGTTGATCTCTCGTGGAAGCCCAAGTCCTTTGCTCCGATGATGATTCCGCTGTCAGGCTCTCACTAGCTGATAAGGCCGGTTGATCTCTCGTGGAAGCCCAGTCCTTAGCTCCGATGATGATTCCGCTGTCAGGCTCTCACTAGCTGACAAGGTTGGTTGATCTCTCGTGGAAGCCCAAGTCCTTTGCTCCGATGATGATTCCGCTGTCAGGCTCTCACTAGCTGACACGGCCAGTTGATCTCTCGTGGAAGCCCAGTCCTTAGCTCCGAGGATGATTCCGTTGTCAGGCTCTCAATAGCTGACAAGGCCGGTTGATCTCTCGTGGAAGCCCATTCCTTAGCTCCGATGATGATTCCGCTGTCAGGCTCTCACTAGCTGAAAAGGCCGGTTGATCTCTCGTGGAAGCCCAGTCCTTAGCTCCGATGATGATTCCGCTATCAGGCTCTCACTAGCTGACAAGGTCGGTTGATCTCTCGTGGAAGCCCAAGTCCTTTGCTCCGATGATGATTCCGCTGTCAGGCTCTCACTAGCTGACAAGGCTTGTTGATCTCTCGTGGAAGCCCAGTCCTTAGCTCCGATGATGATTCCGCTGTCAGGCTCTCACTAGCTGACAAGGCCGGTTGATCTCTCGTGGAAGCCCAGTCCTTAGCTCCGATGATGATTCCGTTGTCAGGCTCTCACTAGCTGACAAGGCCGGTTGATCTCTCGTGGAAGCCCATTCCTTAGCTCCGATGATGATTCCGTTGTCAGGCTCTCACTAGCTGACAAGACAGGTTGACCCCTCGGGAGGCTAAGTGTTTTCACCCCAAGACTGTCTCTTCACCCATGCTCCCATTAGCTGGCATGACAGGTTGACCCCTCGGGAGGCTAAGTGTTTTCACCCCGAGACTGTCTCGTCACCCAGGCTCCCATTAGCTAGCATGACAGGTTGACCCCTCGGGAGGCTAAGTGTTTTCACCCCGAGGCTGTCTCGTCACCCAGGCTCCCATTAGCTGGCATGACAGGTTGACCCCTCGGGAGGCTAAGTGTTTTCACCCCGAGGCTGCCTCGTCACCCAGGCTCCTATTAGCTGGCATGACAAGCTGACTTAGCGAATACGTTGGGCTGGATGTTTCTTTCCAAGCTTGTGCCAACCTCGAAAAGAGCGGGGATTGTGTACAACCCCATATTCACAGAGTAGGGTACTTTCGGCAGGCGCAGAGCCAGTTTTAAGTTTTTAAGCTTTTTAGAGATTTTGCACTCTTGGTTTGGACTTGGAAATATACTAGTAGGGGAAGGAAAAATCTGCATCTCCCCCGGGCTTGCTATGCGCGATGAAGGAGCGATACTCCGGACGGAGGCCAAGGCCTCACCCCCTGCACCCTAGCCCCCTTGGGCGAGCTCGGCCGGTGGCCTGGAGCTCGCCCGGGCGCCCAGCCCCCTTGGGCGAGCTCGGCCGGCAGCCTGGAGCTCGCCCGGGCGCCCAGCCCCCTTGGGCGAGCTCGGCCGGCGGCCTGGAGCTCGCCCGGGCGCCCTGCCCCTTGGGCGAGCTTGGCCGGCGGCCTGGAGCTCGCTCGGGCGCCCAGCCCCCTTGGGCGAGCTCGGCAGGCGGCCTGGAGCTCGCCCGGGCGCCCTTCCCCTTCGGGCGAGCTCAGCTTGAGTGTCCGAGGTGGGGGTAAGGGGGAGGAGCACGGTTCGGCCTCCCCCTCCTCCCTGGACCTCTTGTTGTCATGTTTACCATATTACCCCCAGGGGGATTTTTCCCTTTTACCCCCCAGTGTGGATGTTTTCTATTGGCTAGAGGCTTATTTGCCTTGGGGGCATTTTGGTCATTTTGACCCCAGGACTACTTGGAAAAAACTATAAATAGACCCCCTTGGGTACCTTTGGAGGGGCATTGGCTTTTGGCTTCCTCCTCCCTAGCTTTCTTCTTGGTAGAGTTGAGTTAAGAGAACTCTCCAAGGTACCCAGCTCTCATTGGTAAGGGAGGGGAAGCGTTCTTGTGACCTTCCGGGTGTGTGGTGGGACCTCCGCGCTAGAGCCGAGGGTCTGTTCCTAGTTTCCCAAGTCTTTGGTCCGTGACATCCCTCCGAGTGTAGTAGGTGTGAGGTCACCCCTTCCCCAAGGGTCGAACTCCACAGAGACCAAGTTTTTGGTTTCAACAATGTCCACCAGTAGAATCAAAGGTTAGTGTATAACCTTTGTTGACCAATTGCCCAACGCTTAACAGATTTTGTATTAAAGTGGGTACATAACTAACATCATGAATTTGTTTTACCTTATTGGTTGGTATTCTGACTTAAATAGTTCCTCTCCCTTCAATCTTAGCAGTTTATCCATTTCCTAACAAAACTTGAGAGGTATACTTGTCATCAAACTGCACAAAGTTAGCTTTATTATTTGTCATATGACAGGTACAACCTGTATCTAAATACCATAGGTCTGTCTTGCCAGATGTGTCTTGATAATTAGAGTAAAACATAGCCTCTAAGTCATTGGGCTGGACTTCAGAGATCTTAGCTTTTTGTTTGGTGTTATTGTTATGCCAATAATATTGTGCAGAGTGGTTAGGGATCCAACATGATTTACATCTAAAAAAACAATCCTTTGAGTAGTGATTTGATTTCTTACAAATGATACAGAACTTGTCCCCTATCCATTTTTATTGGTTTGCGGAGGAGACTTTATTTCCATTAAAGGGAGGCACTTGTTGGGTTTTATTATTGGGTCATTCTTTGTTTCTTTGCATTCCAAAAGGTTGTTGATGAAAAACCTTTTGAGGAGGATAAACTTTTTTCTTTCCTTTGGGTAGAAGCATAACTTTTGCTTGGAGAGCATGATCAACTGGCTGACTGCTTTGGGTTAATCTTTCTTCATGCGTTTTCAGGGAACCCATCAAGGCAGATAGAGAAAGGGTTTTTAAGTCCTTCGATTCTTCTATGGCTGTAACAATAGGATAAAAGGTTGGTGGTAAGCTGCTCAGTAATTTAGGTACGATTTTACTATCTTCAATTATATTTCCATTACTGCGAATCTGATTTATGATATGTAACGTTCTTAATAACAAGGATTCAACCTGTTCCCCTGGTTTCATTGATAGGTTTTCAAACTCTTTCTAAAGTGTTTGAAGGTTTAATGTTGTTAACCCCAAAAATCGGCAATCCCTTCCCAAAGTCTCGAGCTCGCAAATCGCGACCCGCTCAAAGTTTCCCCCCAAGGGTCGTGATCTGCCTTAGCCCTCATTTTTTGGGTCAGGCGGATAGGGTCTCCTATCTGCTCAGGCCGTGCGACTATGACGGTCTCCCCTGTCTAACCGCCCTGGTCGCATAGCCACCATGTGCCCTGCGGGACGATGGGCTGCTTCCATAGCTCACCCTCACAGGACATGTGGTTTGGCCAGCTAACCGCGTAGCATTCTTCCTTGCAGGAGGCAACCTGTATCAGTCCGCTGGAATGTTCCGCCGGTGTCGACCCTCGACCAGCGCAACCGTTGCAGGCTTGGAGACCCCCTCCAGCTCAGTTGCCCGTCAGCCCTAGGAGGGCGGCCTGCTCCTCAGGTCGCCGGCCTCAGTGGGCGGCCTGCCCAGGCCGTCGCCGCCTTGGGGCATCCTGCTCGAGGCCGCCCGTGAGATGGGCGGCTTGCCCAGGCCGTCGCCGCCTTGGGGCGGCCTGCTCCAGGCCTCCCGTGAGGTGGGTGGCCTGCCCAGGCCGCCTTCGCCTTTGGGCGGCCTGCTCCAGGCCGCCCGTGGGGTGGGCGGCCTGCCCAGGCTACCGCCGCCTTTGGGCGGCCTGCTCCAGGCCGCCCGTGGGGTGGGCGGCCTGCCCAGGCCGCCGCCGCCTTGGGGCGACCTGCTCCAGGCCGCCCGTGAGGTGGGCGGCCTGCCCAGGCCGCCGCCACCTGGGGGCGGCCTGCTCCAGGCCGCCTGTGGGGTAGGCGGCCTGCCCAGGCCGCCGCTGCCTTGGGGCAGCCTGCTCCAGGCCGCCCATGAGGTGGGCGGCCTGCCTAGGCCTCCGCCGCCTTTGGGCGGCCTGCTCCAGGCCGCCCGTGAGGTGGGCGGCCTGCCCATGCCGCCGCCGCCTTTGGGTGGCCTGCTCCAGGCTGCCTGTGAGGTGGGCGGCCTGCCTAGGCCGCCGCCGCCTTTGGGCGGCCTGCTCCAGGCTGCCTGTGAGGTGGGCGGCCTGCCCAGTCCGCCACCGCCTTGGGGAGGCCTTCTCCAGGCCTCCCGTGAGGTGGGCGGCCTGCCCAGGCCGCCGCCGCCTTTGGGCGGCCTGCTCGGGCCTCCTGTGAGGTGGGCGGCCTGCTCCTGGTCGCCGCCCCTTCTGCTGCCCTTGGCCCGACCTGCTCCTTAGGCCGCACCGCCTCCTCTGCTCAGGTCTCCCGACGACCTGCGGACTCAAAACGCCAGTACGCCGAGTCCGCCGAGGTCATCGACGACTGCTCCTCAGGCCGCGTCGCCTCCTCTACTTAGGTCTCCCGACGACCTGCAGACTCAAAACGCCAGTCCGCCGAGTCAGTCGAGGTCATCGACGATCTGCTCCTCAGGCCGCGCCGCCTCCTCTGCTCAGGTCTCCCGACGACCCGCGGACTCAAAACGCCAGTCCGCCGAAGTGAGAGATCTAAGTTGTTAGCCTAAATCACCTAGAGGGGGGTGAATAGGTGAAATGCGTGTAAAAAGCGGAATTAAAAAATTTAACGCAGCGCACATCAAGCAATCACAGAAGACAAGAAATTTACAGTGGTTCCCCAATCTTGGGTACGTCCACTCTACTCACCGATCTAGCAAATCACTAGACTCGGCTACTCCACTATCTCGGATTGAAAACAATCCTACACCTCGGAACCACGTTCCTACAAATCTCGATCCAACTGGATCTACAAAACTCGGAAGAAAGATCTTCCTACAAATCTCGGAGAAAAACTCCTACAATGAAATCTTGGTTTGTGAATAAAAATCAACACAACAAATTTCAGATCTGGATCTTTGACAGTCTTCTTCTTTAGGAGCTTTGACTTGATCAGAAAAGGTTGAAGATGACTTGAGAGAAAGATCCACGAATCTGAAAACTAGAACCACCTCGATCGAGAAGATAGATCTGAAATCCTTGAGGCTCGGCGAGATCGAGTGATTCACTCTTGTCTGGATCGTTGGAGAAATAGTCCTTGAAGACGGAGATCGACGATCCAGAATTTCTTCCGTGAACAACGATGGCGGCGGCGGCGGCGTGAGGATTAGGGTTCACGGAATTTTCTCTTTCTTCAAAAGAATATCTCTGTAATCTTGTTAATTAGTCAATTCTGAAATGACCTATTTATAGGTGGACTCCAACGGTCATAATCTTAATTAAGGATGACACGTGGACCAATCAGAAATGACGGATTCAAAATACTTAGCGAATTAGAACTTAGAAGAATTCTGGAATAGGGAACTGCTATACTCGAGTAAGAGAAGATATACTCGAGTATGGGAATTTAGATACTCGAGTGACAAAGAGAAATATACTCGAGTATGAGAATAGAAATTCACTTGATAGAGAAATGAACTACTCGAGTATTAGAAGAGATATACTCGAGTATCAGAAAAGATATACTCGAGTATCAGCAAAGATATACTCGAGTATCAGCATATGAATCCGGGAAACATTCACCTACTCGAGTATTAAAATCAACTACTCGAGTATCGAATAATTTACTCGAGTATCAAAATCAATTACTCGAGTATCAACTGCTTACTCGAGTATTAAAACCAACTACTCGAGTATCGAATAATTTACTCGAGTATCAAAATCAATTACTCGAGTATCAATACTTGAACTTGCAGAAAAGAGAAGAAAAGGATCTACTCGAGTATGATATATGATTTACTCGAGTGATTACGTTACTTACTCGAGTATGAAAACACCTTACCCGAGTGATTGACTAACTACTCGAGTATAGAAATATATACACGAGTATTCAGAGCCTACTCGAGTAAGTCTAACTGATTACTCGAGTAAGTCTAATTAACTACTCGAGTATGGAAATATATACACGAGTATTAAGTCTGATACTCGAGTATAACAAAGGGGTTACTCGAGTATTTTGGACTTAGAAATTTTTCTGAGGAAATTAGTTCCAATGCTTCTGTCCATCAATCCAAGTGCATATAGGAAGTGTATCCCAATTGAGAGGCTATACATGGGCCAACACTTTGGATCACACAATGAGGGATTACATTGTATGGTCCTGTGTTTGGTGACCCATTATAGACTGACATTGGTCTACACTTGGCAATTAGAACCTGCACACATACAACTTAAATACAGCATCAAATACACCTTAATTCATCTTAGTTCAAGGTCTGACCTCCTACAAATCTGAGGTATTGTGGAGACAAATCCCAACAATCTCCCCCTATTTGTAGATGTCAGCATCCTCTATACTAAGGTGAATTATACAGAGTAAAAAGAACAATGCAGATATACTTGAAAAACAAAACATAAGTTAAAGCAAGATAATCAATGAGATAGCCATAATCAGAATTAAATATATATATATATATATATATATAGAAATGTTTTAAGCACAGAAACAAAAGTCCAATTCCACATTCTTAGTTCAACTCAAGATGGGGCATCCTTGTGCATCCTTTCTCTTTTCAAGTCTTGCCTCTCTAGGTAGCTGAAAGGTTTTGGAAAGTAAGTCCTGGGCCTAGGAGGAGCAGCTGGGTTGTTATGCCCCCAATTTCTGTCATGCAGCCTGATCTTTATCTGAGATGCTTCATAGGCTTTCCACTCTGAATAACTGTAGTAATTATCTCTGTTCTCCCCAAGATCAGTCACTAACCTCAAAGTATCAAGAATTAGGGACTTAGAGGTAGGACTCCACACTTCAGCATGAACAACAGGTGGTCTACCTTCAGAAGCTGGCTCTTTCCTTGGTGCAGAACGGCTGGCAGAAGCGCCGTCACCATATTTTCTTTTCCTCTTAGAAGGGCCTTGAGAACTGGAAGGCAAATCATCTTGCCATGCTTCAGTATAGGATAGGGGAGGCTCAGTCACATCACCCTCAGCTCTAGGTGAGAAAACTGGCACACCTCCTTGAAGGGTTGCTTGAGCTGAGACATCTGCTGGAGGCTGTTCTGCAAGAGGATTTAGATGCTGAGGTATAATGGTAGGGTCCAGTTGAAACTCAGGAAAGTTTTGATTATGCAGCCAGACAGCAGTGTCATAGGTATAGAATTTGACTGACTGGAGCTGGGAAAGAATGGATTCTTTCAATCCTTTTACTAGATCACTTATAGCCTCTTGAGATTGGGTAGACTGTTGTTTGACCTGGGCTTCAGCTTGTTCAGAAAGTTTTTCAACTTGTTCTTTTACAATCTTCTCCCCCTTGCTGATATCTATGGATAGCTGGGCAATAGCTTCATCCCTGAAGGTGCTCACTTCATTACATACTTTCACAACATTGGTTTCAGCTCTCTCATCTAGCTTGAGCTGATTGTGAGCTACTGTCTCTGCTTGGTTTCTTAGCTCACCTATGCTCGTGATGGTGTGATCTATGGCCTTGCCACCTAGCTGGAACAATCTTTTCAGTTCATCAGTATTTGCCTGGATTTCAGCAAAGCCTCTGCTCATCTCCTTTTCAAGAGCAGAGACCTTGGAGTTGACTGACTGCAGAGAGGCATCAAAGTAATCTCTCTGTTCTTTGAGCATGAGCTCAATCTTACTGACTAGATCTGAAGAGGAGGAGGAAGAGGGAGCTGAGGTTAATCCAGGGACTGGTAGAGCAGTAGCAGTCCAAGGGGCGATCTCTTCCACAACCACTGAGCTTACAGCTCTCTTGGTTTGGACTAACTCAATGGAGTCACAGGGATCAGTGAAGGAGGGGAGAGAGAAATCAAGTGTCCTCAGAGGAGGGTCAACAGGGTCTGGGGAATCCTCCTCGTCATCGGACAGAATGATATCATCATGAAGATCTGTGGCACCCAAAGGGGAGAGAGCTAGAGACTGAGCAGGAGACTTGGTAGGAGACTTGGCAGGAGACTTGGCAGCTGAATCATTTTGAAAAGGAGGAGCATCTGAGCTTAGCTCATCAATGAATCTGTCTATATCTTCAGCTGTAGACAGTAGGTGAGCTGTATCTGGAATCTCAGATTCAGGAATTGCTGATTGAAGATGAGCTGGAGTAGGGGAAACTGGAGGAGTAGCAACTCTGACTTCTTCTTATGCTGGAATCACTGATTCAGAAGTAACTTGAAGCTGAGAAAGAGAAGAGGCAGGCTCCCCCTCAACTAAAGCACCAGAGGTAGCAATAGTTTGATGTAGAGGAGGAGATGGGATCCTGACTTCAGGTAAACTGCTGTCTTGTTGTTGTGCTGAGATGGCATCAGCCTTGGAGGCTTGGGCAGGGTTCATGATCTTGAGGTCATACCTCTGAATGGAAGATATTGAAACTTTTTTCATGTGGTGAAGAGGAGTCCCTTTAGAGAAGTCAAACACTGTAGGATTGATCTCATGGAGGAGGAGGGAGATAATCCTGGCAAAACTGGGATGTTTGACGCTTTCTCTGATCTTATCCAGTATCATCATTCCAAACTGGAACTTCTTCCTGCAGACAATAGCTTGCATAACGTCAAATAGATTTTGGGATACATCTCTAATGGAGTAAGTCTTGCACCATAGGATTTTGGCAATGATGTCAACGAGAAACTTTCCTTCTGAATTGAACAAAGAACGATTCAGGGTTTCACCTCCACCTTCTGGATCTCGACCACAGAATAAAGAGGTGCGGTCGGCATCTGCCTTGTCTAAGTCATCTTCTTCGTCGACCACTGGCATCCGAAGCAGAGTGGCGACTGAGGTTTTATCTAACCGAATTTCAACTCCCCTTACCTTGGATTTCAGAACTGTACCATTGTGTCTAACCTTCAAATTTTTGTAGAACTCTTCAACATCAGGAAGCAAGAGGCGGCAGGGTTCTTGAAGAACGAAGGTCAATCCGGCCGTGTCCAGGAGAATCAGTAGGTTCTTGAAATCATCCGAGATATCTTCAATGCCATCTGTCACTAATTCAGAGCCGATTCCAAACTTGGAGGAGGGAGGAGCCATCAGCGATTCGGAAATCTTACGGTGAAGGAAGACGAAGAGCAGGAGTCGGGAATACGAAAAGTCGGCGGCTACTCGAGTGAATGAGAAGTGGAAAGGACTTTTTCGTTTTGAATATATATATAAATAATCCTAATTAGGTTTAGAGAGAATTAAGTATAATGGCATACCTGAATAAGGCGGCAATTTGCTGGGTGCGAGTAGAGATTTTGAAAATCCAAAATACTGCCGAATACTCGAGTAGTAGATGACAGCATACACGTGTATTAGGTTTAGTATACTCGAGTAGGCACATCATACACGAGTAATCAATCATACATACTCGAGTATGTAATCAACATACACGAGTATTAAGTTCTTAACGAATTTTCATACTCGAGTATAAGAAGTTCATACACGAGTATCGTTTGGATTACTCGAGTATATGAACCTTTTTACTCGAGTATTAGCCGTTTACTCGTGTAAGTGTAGCGATGCTCGAGTCTCTAATACTTGAAGGAATTGCCCTGGTAGATGTAAGACCCCAACCTCGGAGATGATCGCGTTCGGGCACCGTTTTGAGGGTCAAAACGGTGTCGGGTGGAAAAATGGTCAACATGAATTTTGTTCGTCTCGACGAGATCTACAACTTTCATGTTGACCACTTTTCGATTTGAGGTCATCTCAGGGGCACACGGCCAGGCACACGGCCGTGTGCCTACCCGTGTTCAGTGGTCGAATACGTTTTTGTGCAGTCTCGAGTCAGAGAAGGACACGGCCTGAGACACACGGCCGTGTCTCAAGCCATGTGTGGGGCACACGGCCTCGAACACGGCCGTGTCAGGAGCCGTGTCGATCGGCGAATGAGTTACACGGCCAGACACACGGCCGTGTGTCAAGCCGTGTTCGGCCCAGTTTTTGGGATTTTGGATCTAATCTCGGCCGTCCGTTCCCTTGGATCTGAATCCGACGGTAGGGGCTGCTCCTGGGGGGTTAATAGCCGGGAAATGGGGGGAGAAACCCTCATTTTCATCTTGAGTTTCTCTTTCTTCATCTTAGAGAGAGGGGAGAACTTCCTTGGTGGTGTGAGCCCAAGATCCGGCCGCCGGAGGAGTTTTGAAGCACCGATTCGCGATCCGAGTTCGGATCCTCGAAGGCAAGGGCGAGGCGAAGCTTTCCATCCGACTACATCTTCATGGCGCTGCGGAAATCTTCGAGGGTAACGATCCTCTTCATAGGGCATGTGTAGTCGCCCTTCTTTCTATGCATGGGGAAATCCCCCTCTCGCGAGTGAGCGTTGAGGTGCGGAATCCCTTCGGGTAGATATGTAAAGTCCCCGTTGTTAGAGCCCGGAATCGGAGTACGGGCGTAGGCATTGTGTGTGAAGCCTATTCGGGTTTAACCCGGATCGGTGATGTTTGCATTGCATGGCCGGAGAAGACTCCGCGCCGGTGAATTTAGTTTTCCGAAAATTCTACGCGGTAGATTGCATACAGGGATCCTTGGGGGTTAACCTCGAGGCGCACCCGGAAAGCTTGGGCGGAATCGCATTGCCGCCACGATGTTGCCTTGGAGGGCAAATCGGTACATAACGGGGTTATGTGCGTGTTTTGATCGACTGTGGGAATGAGGAGAAACTTGGCCCGCACCGATGGCTAAATGGCCGTGGTGAAGTGAGCAACGGGCGGGTGGAACTCTACCCATTCCAAGTGGTCTCGGTAGAAGCGACCTAAAGTACATGGGACTTCCCGGGGGGCTGGAAACGAGCCTAGGCTTCGGCCGAAAGGGCTAAATGCTCATGAGTGTTGCCATCTGAGGGATGGTGGTGGAATCGCGGTGTCGGGCTGGGTCCGGACCGGGTTCACCGATTAGTGCCCTGAGAGCACGGAGTGTGCGGCCGTGCGTGCCGACACTTGTGGCGAATAGAATGCTTTATATAATTGCTATGATAGTTTTATATGCAGGGAAGGAGCACCGCCGTCCCGAGAAACGGGACGGGGTCGTTATAATTTGGTCGGCTTTGCTGACCGTTGCCCTTTTGTATTGCCACCTCTTGGGTGGGTTGTTCCTGCAGGTGCTGTTGCGGAGCCAAGCGGCAAATAGCGGGCTAAAGCCCAAGTTGCAGCGCCAGCCCTCGAAGGCTTATTTATTAGCTTTTTCATATTCATGTATGGCCGGCCTGCGTGCCGATGTATGAAAGACGCTATCTTGTTAAGCGAACACTTTTGTAAGGCCTTAAGGCTGTGAACTCTTTTGTGTATGCACTCATTCCTGGGTTGTAGTGGACATTCATGCTCTGTGGCAGGGTTCTTATCTTTTTGCAACTTAATAAAATTGCTTCCGCTAGGTGTTGTGTAGGACGCTCTGATTGGTTGTGTGGTTTCAACGCGTAACCAACCGGTCTGTCCGTAGTATATGGCGTCGGGCCCCGGCCGGACCTACTGTTATATGCTATGCGACGGATAGGGGTGTTACAAATTGGTATCAGACTTCTGGTTTCGGTCAAGCTTAAATGAATTCGTGGACGAATTCACTTTAAGGGGTGGTGAGCACATGGTGTGCGTCATCGTTATAACATGAAAAGAACCCATGAATGTCCACTTAGGAATGAAAATACACATGATTGAGGAACCTGCGTGTTCCTATAATTGCTGTTTGCAGTAATTTTTGGGTCGCTTATCGGTGTTTTGCACGATTTTAGGTGACCAGAAGTGGTGCTGGGCCGTCTGAACGGCCAGGTTCTGAGGCGAGCAGTGCGCCAAGCGATGCGCCTGCAACACCTTTGTCTGCTGAGACCATTAGGTTGGTGGCAGAAGCGGTCATGGCAATGATCAATGCGCAGCCTGCAAGGCAGGTGCAGCAGCCTGCTCCTGCTGTGGAGCAAGTACCGGTTCAGACGGCAGAGCGAAGGAGGGTTGAGCAAGTAGTTTTGGAGCCAGAGTTGCCTAGGAGAGCAACTGAAAGACAACTGAAGCATGCCATGGGCTTTCACCCACCAGTGTTCACGGGGGCAGAAACCCCGACCCAAGCAGAGGATTGGCTCTCAAGGGTCAACATGGTGATGACTGCGACGCAAACTGAAGAGTGGCAGAAGACCACTATAGCGACGTTCCTTTTGGATGGGGACGCAAGACTGTGGTGGGAGGGCCTATAGCTGCATCAGTTGAGGGGAAGGCCATTGGCCGAAGTCCCGATGGAGGAGTTTGCGAGACTATTTATGCCTCGATACCTCCCCTCGGCGCAGAGGATCGCGCTAGAGAGCGAATTCCAGAAGTTGGCGCAGGGTGATAGCACCGTTGATGAATACCTCCACGAGTTTACTCGGTTGGGGAGATATGCCGGCGCTACCTTTGCAGACGAGGAGCGCAAGACGAGCCGCTTTTATGAAGGGCTAAGGGATGATTTGAGATTGCTGCTGTCGGGGCCCAAGACTCAGGGTTTCATGACCCTGGTCAGTTCGGCCCGGTCCTTGGAGAAGGATATGAGAAACGTGCAAGCGAAGAAGGAGAGGGAATCTGGTGGCAAGAGATCAGAGTTCAAGGCGCCGACTACGTCGAAGTCGGGCTACCGCAGATTCTCCAAGAAGTCTAGGACGTCGGGTCCAGCTCCTTCTGCAGGTGCCTCGGGGGCAACTACCAATCGAACCCCGGGCGCTTGCTTCACATGTGGAAAGCCGGGGCACTTCGCCCGTGACTGCTGGAGTGGACGCTCAAAGTCCGAAAGGAAACAAGGAGCCACCTACGAGGAAAAGGGCAAAGCGGTGGAGTCGACCGCGTCCCACTATGCTCCGACTCAGCCTAGAGTCTACAACTTGGGCCAGCAGGAGGCCATCAAGCAAGCGGATGTGGTGACAGGTATGAGTTAATTTATGCAAGTTGACTTGAGAATACTATTACCTATTGCTTGTTAAGCTAATGTCTTTTGCTTAGGCTTTGTGTTGATTAGCGATAGTCCGGCACGAGCACTATTCGACACTGGTGCTTCGCATTCTTTCTTGTCCGAACAGTTTATATCGCGCATCGGAGTCCCTTCTTCGATGGCAAAGGACAAGCTAGATGTGTTGCTACCAAATGGGTGCTCGATGCGTGCGGACAGGGTGTGCGCCGTGAAGGTTCACATAGGGAGCCAAGAGTTCGACTTGCTAGCGTCATTATTGCCGTTGGTAGAGTTCGATGTTATCTTTGGAATGGATTGGCTGTCAGAGCAGAAGGCTTGGATCGATTGCGACCGTAAGGAGGTCAGGCTGGGTGTAGGGCGGGAGACTACTTTCGAGGGGCTTAAGGGGTCGAGCAAGACACTAATGTCTGCTCTTCAGGTGGTGAAGGCGGTTCGTGCTGGTGCAGAGCTGTTCTTTGCGATAGTGGGGGCTGTGGAGCCAAAGTCCCCGTTGGATAGCATCCCCGTGGTTTGCGAATACCCCGATGTGTTCCCGGATAGCCTTCCCGGAGCCCCACCGCAGCGAGAGATTGATTTCACGATCGAGCTCGTGCCGGGTGCCAAACCCGTGTCACGTGCTCCTTATAGATTGGCGCCAAAGGAGATGGCGGAGTTGAAGGTTCAGTTGGAGGAACTGATGGAGCAAGGTTATGTGCGTCCAAGTTCGTCGCCTTGGAGCGCACCGGTCCTCTTCGTTAAAAAGAAGGACGGTAGTATGCGGCTGTGCATCGACTACAGAGAATTGAACAAGTTGACGGAAAAGAACAAGTACCCGATCCCGAGGATTGATGATCTCTTTGATCAGTTAGTCGGATCATCTGTATACTCCAAGTTGGACTTGAAGTCGGGGTACTATCAGCTGAGGATCAGGGAATGTGATATCCCAAAGACGGCGTTCAGTACGAGGTATGGGCATTTCGAGTTCACGGTCATGCCGTTTGGACTGACGAATGCGCCATCGGTGTTTATGGATCTGATGAACAGGACGTTCAGAGATTTCCTGGATCGCTTTGTGATCGTCTTTATTGACGATATTTTGGTATACTCGCAGTGCGAGGAAGACCACTTCAAGCATTTGCATTTGGTGTTGGAGACTCTGAGGAGGAATGAGCTTTACGCGAAGTTCTCCAAGTGCGAGTTCTGGCTACCCTCGGTAGCGTTCCTTGGTCATATAGTGAGTGGGGAAGGTATAGCGGTGGATCCGGCGAAGATTGTTGCGATACGGGAGTGGCCTGTGTTATCTTCTGTCGCGGAAGTCCGTAGTTTTCTCGGGCTTGCCGGATATTACAGGCGCTTCGTAGAGAACTTCTCGCGGGTAGCGTTACCTCTCACGAAGTTGACAAGGAAGGATCAGAAATTCTTGTGGACGCAAGAGTGCGTGCAAGCTTTTGAGGAGCTGAAGAGGCGGTTGACCACGGCGCCAGTGCTTAGTTCGCCGAGTGGGACCGAGGGCTTTGAGGTGTATAGCGACGCTTCGGGTAGTGGCTTGGGCTGCGTGTTGTTGCAGCATGGAAGTGTGATCGCGTATGGATCGCGTCAGCTGAAAGTGCATGAAAGGAATTATCCGGTGCACGACTTGGAGTTGGCGGCCGTGATTTTTGCACTCAAGTTGTGGAGGCACTACCTATACGGCGTAAGAGTCGATATATACACCGATCACAAGAGCCTAAAATACTTGTTGGATCAAAAGGACCTTAATATGAGGCAGAGGAGGTGGATGGAGTTCCTGGGGGACTACACCTTCAAGATACATTATGTACCCGGGAAGGGCAACGCAGTTGCGGATGCGCTGAGCCGCAGGGCTCCCGCCCGAGCCAACTGGTTGTCGGTGCATGATGAGCGGCTAGTGCGGGAGTTGGAGGAGCTTGAGATCTGTTGCGTGGACAAGCAGACGAGCGCCAAAGCAATGTTAAACTGGACAGAGGTGCAGTACGACCTGGCTGACCGGGTTCGGCAGGCATTGGAGTTGGATGATTCCATGAAGGAGCTTTTGGAGGCCGCTTTGGATGGGTCAAATTCCCAGTTCTCGGTAGAAGACGGGTTATTAAGGAAGGATCATCGTTTGTGCGTCCCAAGTGGGGGTAACCTCCGGGCGGAGTTGATGTACGAGGCTCATCATACCAAGTACTCAATCCACCCAGGGAGCACGAAGATGTATCGCGATCTCAAGAAGTTGTTTTGGTGGCCGGGGCTTAAGAAAGATGTGGCGTTGTACGTGGCTAAATGCCAAACGTGCGCCTTGGTGAAGGCGGAGTGCCAAAAGCCAGGAGGATTTCTGAAATCCTTGCCTATACCGGAGTGGAAATTCGACGACATATCCATGGACTTTGTGCACGGGTTGCCAAGGTCACAGAAGGGGAACGACGCCATCTGGGTGATCGTAGATCGGCTAACTAAGGTGTCGCATTTCATTCCGCATAGGAAGGATGATCCAGTCGAGAAATTGGCAAAGTTGTACGTTGACAATATTGTTAGGCTGCATGGAGTGCCCCGTAGCATTGTGAGTGATCGCGATGGGCGGTTCACGTCAAATGATTGGAGGTTGGTGCAGCAGATGTTGGGAACAAAGTTAAAGTTCAGCACAGCTTTCCATCCGCAGACGGATGGGCAGACCGAGAGGGTCAATAGAACGATGGAGGACATGCTCCGCATGTGTGTTCTAGACTTCGGGAAGCATTGGGAAGACCACCTTTATTTGGTGGAGTTCGCGTACAACAACAGCTACCAAGCGAGCATACAAATGGCGCCCTTCGAGGCCCTGTATGGTAGGAAGTGTCGCACGCCGTTATCATGGCTTGAAACGGGTGAGGCAAGGTTGTACAAGAAGCAGGAGGTGGAGAGTGCTACCTCGTTAGTGCGGATCATTCGGGAGCGCTTGTTGATCGCTCAGGACCGGCAGGCGAAGTACTACAATGCCAAGCACCGGAACGTGGAGTTCGCGGTGGGCGACTGGGTGTACTTGAAGATCAAGCCGTTCAAGGGTGTCTCACGGATTCGACGCTTGAAAAAGTTGAGTCCGAGATACCTTGGGCCGTTTGAGGTCCTGGAGCGAGTCGGCAAAGCGGCATACCGTTTGAAGCTATCGGTGGAGTTGAGTGGATTACATGATGTGTTCCACATTTCTGTGTTGCGGAAGGCGGTGCAAGAGCCTTCGCAGGTGATCGCGGCTGATCAAGTACCGGTTGAGGAAGGGTTGACAACGAAAGTCAAGCCCATAACTATTGAGGATTTCGAAGTCAAGCGGCTTCGGAACAAAGAAATCAGAATGGTGAAGGTCCGTTGGGATAACTGCGGGCGCGAGGAGCTCTCTTGGGAGCGAGAGCAGACGATGCGCGAGGAGTACCCCGAGTTGTTCCCCTCAGGTACTCGTTATGTTTATTTTGTGTAGTCTCTGTTCTTAATTTCGGGACGAAATTTTCTTAAGGGGGAGGGAGTTGTAAGACCCCAACCTCGGAGATGATCGCGTTCGGGCACCGTTTTGAGGGTCAAAACGGTGTCGGGTGGAAAAATGGTCAACATGAATTTTGTTCGTCTCGACGAGATCTACAACTTTCATGTTGACCACTTTTCGATTTGAGGTCATCTCAGGGGCACACGGCCAGGCACACGGCCGTGTGCCTACACGTGTTCAGTGGTCGAATACGTTTTTGTGCAGTCTCGAGTCAGAGAAGGACACGGCCTGAGACACACGGCCGTGTCTCAAGCCGTGTGTGGGGCACACGGCCTCGAACATGGCCGTGTCAGGAGCCGTGTCGATCGGCGAATGAGTTACACGGCCAGACACACGGCCGTGTGTCAAGCCGTGTTCGGCCCAGTTTTTGGGATTTTGGATCTAATCTCGGCCGTCCGTTCCCTTGGATCTGAATCCGACGGTAGGGGCTGCTCCTGGGGGGTTAATAGCCGGGAAATGGGGGGAGAAACCCTCATTTTCATCTTGAGTTTCTCTTTCTTCATCTTAGAGAGAGGGGAGAACTTCCTTGGTGGTGTGAGCCCAAGATCCGGCCGCCGGAGGAGTTTTGAAGCACCGATTCGCGATCCGAGTTCGGATCCTCGAAGGCAAGGGCGAGGCGAAGCTTTCCATCCGACTACATCTTCATGGCGCCGCGGAAATCTTCGAGGGTAACGATCCTCTTCATAGGGCATGTGTAGTCGCCCTTCTTTCTATACATGGGGAAATCCCCCTCTCGCGAGTGAGCGTTGAGGTGCGGAATCCCTTCGGGTAGATATGTAAAGTCCCCGTTGTTAGAGCCCGGAATCGGAGTACGGGCGTAGGCATTGTGTGTGAAGCCTATTCGGGTTTAACCCGGATCGGTGATGTTTGCATTGCATGGCCGGAGAAGACTCCGCGCCGGTGAATTTAGTTTTCCGAAAATTCTACGCGGTAGATTGCATACAGGGATCCTTGGGGGTTAACCTCGAGGCGCACCCGGAAAGCTTGGGCGGAATCGCATTGCCGCCACGATGTTGCCTTGGAGGGCAAATCGGTACATAACGGGGTTATGTGCGTGTTTTGATCGACTGTGGGAATGAGGAGAAACTTGGCCCGCACCGATGGCTAAATGGCCGTGGTGAAGTGAGCAACGGGCGGGTGGAACTCTACCCATTCCAAGTGGTCTCGGTAGAAGCGACCTAAAGTACATGGGACTTCCCGGGGGGCTGGAAACGAGCCTAGGCTTCGGCCGAAAGGGCTAAATGCTCACGAGTGTTGCCATCTGAGGGATGGTGGTGGAATCGCGGTGTCGGGCTGGGTCCGGACCGGGTTCACCGATTAGTGCCCTGAGAGCACGGAGTGTGCGGCCGTGCGTGCCGACACTTGTGGCGAATAGAATGCTTTATATAATTGCTATGATAGTTTTATATGCAGGGAAGGAGCACCGCCGTCCCGAGAAACGGGACGGGGTCGTTATAATTTGGTCGGCTTTGCTGACCGTTGCCCTTTTGTATTGCCACCTCTTGGGTGGGTTGTTCCTGCAGGTGCTGTTGCGGAGCCAAGCGGCAAATAGCGGGCTAAAGCCCAAGTTGCAGCGCCAGCCCTCGAAGGCTTATTTATTAGCTTTTTCATATTCATGTATGGCCGGCCTGCGTGCCGATGTATGAAAGACGCTATCTTGTTAAGCGAACACTTTTGTAAGGCCTTAAGGCTGTGAACTCTTTTGTGTATGCACTCATTCCTGGGTTGTAGTGGACATTCATGCTCTGTGGCAGGGTTCTTATCTTTTTGCAACTTAATAAAATTGCTTCCGCTAGGTGTTGTGTAGGACGCTCTGATTGGTTGTGTGGTTTCAACGCGTAACCAACCGGTCTGTCCGTAGTATATGGCATCGGGCCCCGGCCGGACCTACTGTTATATGCTATGCGACGGATAGGGGTGTTACAGTAGATGTCTATTTCCACTGAAAAACTATACCTCTGAGCAGCCAACATTACTGATATCTTCTTAGTTTGAGAGTCCATCACTGGTCTTCTTTGTTGAGCAGTCCAAGCTCAGTTTTGAAGAACGAGAACTTGGACTCGTCCAGCGGCTTTGTAAAAATATCTGCAACTTGCCTGTCTGTGGAGACATACTGTAGATCTATATCTCCATTTTCCACATGCTCCCGGATGAAATGATAGCGAAGCTCTATATGCTTGGTCCGGCTGTGGGAGACTGGATTGTTGGCTATTGCTATAGCGCTGGAAGAGTCACAGAACAGGGGAATGTTCTGGAACTTTATGTTGTAGTCTTCAAACTGATTCTTGATCCATAAGAGCTGTGCACAACAGCTGCCTGCAGAGATGTACTCTGATTCAGCCGTTGAGATGGCTACACAGTTTTGTTTCTTACTGCTCCAGGAAATGAGTCTCCTTCCGAGAAATTGGCAAGTCCCGGAGGTACTTTTCCTGTCATCTTTGCTACCTGCAAAATCTGCATCTGAAAATCCAATTAGTTCACTATCATTACTTCTTGGGTACCATAAGCCAAGATTTGGTGTACCTTTGAGGTATCTCAAGATTCGCTTTGCAGCGATGTAGTGAGATTCCTTAGAGTTCACCTGAAATCTAGCACATACACATGTTGAGAACATTATATCTGGTCTACTTGCAGTGAGGTAGAGCAAGGACCCAATTATGCTTCTGTACTTGGTTTCATCAAAAGGTTTCCCTTTCTCATCCTTGTCCAGAGACATAGCTGAGGCCATTGGAGTCCTCATAGAGGTTGCATTCTCTATTCCGAATTTCTTAAGTAGCTCTTTGGTGAACTTGGTCTGTGAGATGAAAATCCCATCTTCAGATTGTTTCACCTGAAGCCCTAAGAAATACTTTAGCTCTCCCATACTGCTCATTTCAAACTTCCCTTACATAAGTTTAGAAAACTTCTTGCAGAGGTTGTTATCCGTAGAGCCGAAAATAATATCGTCGACATAGATCTGCACTAGCAAAATCTTGCCTTTTATTTCCCTAAGAAATAATGTTTTGTCTATCTTTCCTCTTGTGAACTTGTTCTCAAGAAGGAAGCTAGACAGAGTCTCATACCAAGCTCGAGGAGCTTGTTTAAGACCATATAGTGCTTTTTGTAATAAATATACATAATTAGGATAAGTTGAATCAATAAAACCTGGCGGTTGCTCTACGTACACTTCTTCCTTTATGTCACCATTCAGGAAGGCGGACTTTACGTCCATCTGATAGACGGTAAAGCCCTTAAGTGCAGCGTAGGCAAGAAATAACCTGATCGCTTCCAGTCTCGCTACTGGAGCATAAGTCTGGTCGAAGTCGATTCCTTCTTCTTGACGATATCCCTTGGCGACAAGTCTGGCTTTATTCTTTATAATAGTTCCATCTTCATCCATCTTGTTCCGGTAGACCCACTTTGTCCCGATGACGTTCTTACCTTTGGGTCTAGGAACAAGTGTCCAAACCTTGCATCGTTTGAACTGATTCAATTCTTCTTCCATGGCTAGAATCCAGGATGCGTCGGAGTTGGCTTCCTCAAATTTCTTTGGTTCAACCTGTGAGAGAAAGCTTAAGTGTAAATTCTCGTTAGTTGTACCTCGACGAGTTCTGACGCCATCCCGAGGATCTCCTATTATTTGGTCAACAGGATGATCCTTCAAGTGTCTGAACTCTAGAGTCCTTGCATCTGGGATTTCTTCCGCCACTGGAGTTGCATCTTCAGCTGGGATGTCTTCTTCATCTTGATCATCCACCTCTCCAATGGTGGTTGGAGAGGGGACCTTGATGAATGTCTCATCTTTATCTTCACTAGGTTCATCCAAGCTAAGTTCTTTCAACTTTGTACCTGCATCTACAATAGGCACACTAGACGAGTTGCTTTGCAACAGACTCGTCTCATCAAATATAAGATGTATCGACTCTTCCACCACCAGAGTTTTTCTATTGAATACTCTATAAGCCTTACTATGGCTACTATATCCTACGAAAATACCTTCAAAGCTTTTCTCGCTAAACTTGGTAGAGTGATACTTGCCATTGTTAAGTACGAAGCACTTACAGCCAAAGATTCTAAAGTATGAAATGGTTGGTTGCCTGCCTTTTAGAAGTTCGTAAGGAGTCTTATCATGGTTCTTGTTGATGAGTGCTCGATTTTGCACGTGACAAGCGGTGTTGACGGCTTCAGCCCAGAAATACTCCGGAAGTGAGGCATCACTCAACATAGTCCGACAAGCCTCTATGAGTGTTCTGTTCCTTCTCTCAGCTACTCCATTTTGCTGTGGAGTGCGAGGAGAGGAAAACTCATGAAAGATACCTTGACTTTCACAAAATTCTGTCATGGCTCCAGACTTGAATTCCGTTCCATTGTCACTTCTGATTTTGACTACGGAACAGTTGTATTCATTCTGGATCTGCCTCACAAAATTAGTGAAAATATCGAAGGTATCTGACTTGTGTTTCAGAAAGAACACCCACGCAAAGCGCGAGTAATCATCCACAATAACCAACGTATATTCCTTACCTCCCAAACTTCTAACCTGCAGTGGACCAAACAAGTCCATATGGAGAAGCTGCAAACTTCTATTGGAGTCCTTGCCTATTATGCTTTTAAACGAACTTCTTGTTTGCTTGCCTTTGATACAAGCGTGACAAGGACTGTCCGTAACGCACTTGACATTAGGTGCATCACGCACTAAGTTTTGAGAGAATAATTTATTAATTGTTTTGAAATTAATATGTGCTAGTCTCTTGTGCCATTGGTCAGCAAGAGATGCACTACTTTTTGCCAAAAGACACACTGGTGTCGAAGAGTCTATACAAATAAAATTCAGAAAGAAAATATTTCTGCTTCGAGTGCCTGATAAAATAGTTTCCATATTGTTAACCGATTTTATCAAACACTTGTCAGCATGAAATTCAACTACGTATCCTTTGTCGCATAGTTGGCTTATGCTAATGAGATTGTGTTCCAATCCTTCAACATAGGCTACATCCGAAAAGGATACACTACCGTTAGAGATCATACCATAGCCTTTAGTTATTCCTCGATCTGAACCTCCAAAGATGACCTTTGGTCCATTGCAGACTGAGGTGTAATTCTGTAGTAGGCTCCTTGTCCCGGTCATATGCCGAGAACATCCACTGTCCAAGTACCAGATTGGCATTTTGGTGGCCTTTGGACATACCTGCAATTACAATCATTTAGCCTTAGGAACCCAAACATGTTTGGGTCCTTGGTCTCGAGTTAGAATACTCCCCCTACGAGTATTAGCCTCATGAGTGGTCACTCTCACGTTGCTAACCTTAGGGGTTGCAGCATTTTCAGGATTGAACCAACAATCACTGGCAAAATGACCAATTCTGCCACAGCACCAACAGTTGAACCTGTTGTATCTTTGCCTTGTGTAGTCCTGCTTGACTTTCTGGAATGAAGGTCTGGCAGGAGCTTTACTCTTGGAGGAGGAGGCTTCATGATGATGGCAGTTACATGAGGTCTTCTCCTTCATAGGCTTTTCTACAATGGGTTTTACTTTTGGTGTCTTTTTGAAATTGTGACCATGAGCATAAGGTCCATAGCTTTGAAGCTGAATCTCCTCATAAGGTGCCTTGAAGACACTCTCGCCAAAGTTACGAGGACGAGTCCAACCTTGGTATCTTGACTTAGGATTCTCAGGGATCGGCCTAGAAAAGTGTCCGTAGGTGGACTCATAATCGAGTTCGTTCGTGGGAAAGATAACTTTCTTGAACACAACAGGTTCCAAGGGAGCTTTCCCTTTTTCTTCAGCTAGAGCCTTCCGGGCAGCCTTATTCTTTCTCTTGGCCTTGTTTCTCCTAGAGGATTTACTAGAAGAGACAATGTGGCCTAAACCCGCACCCTTGGCCTTAGCAGAGAATTCAGCAACGATTGGAAGAACTGTCTTAGGCTTAGAAAAACTCTCAACAAGCTTCTTTTCAGCCTCGAGTTGTTGTTCCAATTCTTTGATGATTTCCTCTTTAAGGTCGATGTGCTTGAGAGCTTTATTGTATCCCTCCATAGCTGCATTGAGGTTCTCTTGAAGAGAGTTAGTCTTATCGACTTCTTCTCTCAAGCTGCTCTCACTAGCTCGTAGAGAATTTATCTCTTTGGCTTGAGTTTTCATTAATCTACGACATTTTTCGTAAGCGGTGAGTAACTCCTTATACTGACCCATGAGCTCAGATTCATCTTCAGAGGAATATACCTCTTGCTCATTGTCATCATCAGAATCAGAGAGAGGAGTGTGAGATTTTACCTCCCCAGTAAACTGGGGGACTTGTTCATCATCCGAATGAGCCATGAGCCCAAAGTAAGCTTCCTCTTCTTCACTCGACTCAGATGAGTCAGAGTCGCTGAGAGTTTTGCTCTTCTTGGCTACTAAGCTTTTCTCTGTCCTCTTCTTGTGGTGTGAGGATTTCTTTTCCTCTCTTCTTCCACCCTCTTTCTTTTTGTGAGGGCAATCGGCGATGACGTGACCTGGCTTATTGCAACAATAACAAATGATGTCAGTAGAAATCTGTTTGTTCGGTTTAGAATTATACCTATCATGGCTACTTGAGCCTTTCTTCCGATGATCACTGTCATGTCGTGATCTTCTATATGAGGCATCCTTGCCTCTCCATTGCTTCTTCTTGTTCAAAAATTTCTTGAACTGCCTTGAGAGTAGGGAGAACTCTCCATCAGATAGTTCTGAGCCAGATGAGCTGGGCTCAGATGATTCTTCTTCATCAGCCTCAGGAACTAGGGCAGGAGAGCTAGCCTTTATCTTCCTTGAGCTATCTGCCTTTAGAGCGACAGATTTCTCCTTGGATGCAGACCTGCTTGTCTCTTCTTCAGCTTTTCTTGAGTTGATTTGTAGCTCGTAAGACATAAGCTTTCCGAACAGATTTTGCGGGTCCGTCTCAGCTAACCTTCCAAACTCCCGAATGACACATACCTTATTGTCTCATTCCTTGGTTAGGGATCTTAAGAATTTGTCATTGAGTTCCCCGTTGGTGAAGACTCGGCCATAAACTCTTAGGCCGTTCACTATCTTGAAAAAGTTCTCGAATGTGTCAGCTATGGCTTCCTTGTGACCTTGCCGGAAGGCTTCATACTTTTGATTCAGAAGGGATCTCCGATCATCCCTCACTTCTTCAGTGCCTTCCATCAGAGTCACCAGGGATTGCCACATCTCCTTGGCAGACTAGCAATGAATTAGATTCTGCAGCATTGAGTCATCGACTGCACTTGCTATAATATTTTTAGCCTTCTTGTCCAGAGAGACAAGTGCAATCTCATCCTTGTCTAGATCCATCAACTTCTTGGGAACTTGCTTGTTAGGATCTATGGTGGAAGTAGTCATAGGAATGTGGGGACCTTCTTCAACAATCATGAAGATCCGGGGATCTACTGCTTCCATGAAGAACTTTACTCTTTCCTTCCACATAGGAAAGTTGTTCTTGGTGCAGATAGGGAGTTTAGCAAAATCCTTAGTCTTACTCATGCTTGATACTTTTCAGGAAACAACTTAGAAGGATAAGATCAAGGTGTTAACCTTTTAATGATCAACCTCCCTCTGATACCAATTGAGAGATCTAAGTTGTTAGCCTAAATCACCTAGAGGGGGGTGAATAGGTGAAATGCGTGTAAAAAGCGGAATTAAAAAATTTAACGCAGCGCACATCAAGCAATCACAGAAGATAAGAAATTTACAGTGGTTCCCCAATCTTGGGTACGTCCACTCTACTCACCGATCTAGCAAATCACTAGACTCGGCTACTCCACTATCTCGGATTGAAAACAATCCTACACCTCGGAACCACGTTCCTACAAATCTCGATCCAACTGGATCTACAAAACTCGAAAGAAAGATCTTCCTACAAATCTCGGAGAAAAACTCCTACAATGAAATCTTAGTTTGAGAATAAAAATCAACACAACAAATTTCAGATCTGGATCTTTGACAGTCTTCTTCTTTAGGAGCTTTGACTTGATCAGAAAAAGTTGAAGATGACTTGAGAGAAAGATCCACGAATCTGAAAACTAGAACCACCTCGATCGAGAAGATAGATCTGAAATCCTTGAGGCTCGGCGAGATCGAGTGATTCACTCTTGTCTGGATCGCTGGAGAAATAGTCCTTGAAGACGGAGATCGACGATCCAGAATTTCTTCCGTGAACAACGATGGCGGCGGCGGCGGCGTGAGGATTAGGGTTCACGGAATTTTCTCTTTCTTCAAAAGAATATCTCTGTAATCTTGTTAATTAGTCAATTCTGAAATGACCTATTTATAGGTGGACTCCAACGGCCATAATCTTAATTAAGGATGACACGTGGACCAATCAGAAATGACGGATTCAAAATACTTAGCGAATTAGAACTTAGAAGAATTCTGGAATAGGGAACTGCTATACTCGAGTAAGAGAAGATATACTCGAGTATGGGAATTTAGATACTCGAGTGACAAAGAGAAATATACTCGAGTATGAGAATAGAAATTCACTTGATAGAGAAATGAACTACTCGAGTATTAGAAGAGATATACTCGAGTATCAGAAAAGATATACTCGAGTATCAGCAAAGATATACTCGAGTATCAGCATATGAATCCGGGAAACATTCACCTACTCGAGTATTAAAATCAACTACTCGAGTATCGAATAATTTACTCGAGTATCAAAATCAATTACTCGAGTATCAACTGCTTACTCGAGTATTAAAACCAACTACTCGAGTATCGAATAATTTACTCGAGTATCAAAATCAATTACTCGAGTATCAATACTTGAACTTGCAGAAAAGAGAAGAAAAGGATCTACTCGAGTATGATATATGATTTACTCGAGTGATTACGTTACTTACTCGAGTATGAAAACACCTTACCCGAGTGATTGACTAACTACTCGAGTATAGAAATATATACACGAGTATTCAGAGCCTACTCTAGTAAGTCTAACTGATTACTCAAGTAAGTCTAATTAACTACTCGAGTATGGAAATATATACACGAGTATTAAGTCTGATACTCGAGTATAACAAAGGGGTTACTCGAGTATTTTGGACTTAGAAATTTTTCTGAGGAAATTAGTTCCAATGCTTCTGTCCATCAATCCAAGTGCATATAGGAAGTGTATCCCAATTGAGAGGCTATACATGGGCCAACACTTTGGATCACACAATGAGGGATTACATTGTATGGTCCTGTGTTTGGTGACCCATTATAGACTGACATTGGTCTACACTTGGCAATTAGAACCTGCACACATACAACTTAAACACAGCATCAAATACACCTTAATTCATCTTAGTTCAAGGTCTGACCTCCTACAAATCTGAGGTATTGTGGAGACAAATCCCAACACAAAGTCATCAACGAACTGCTACGAGTCCGCCCAGTCCTCCATGATGATGTCACTGGGCCCCGCTTTAAGAAGATTCCCCTCGGGCCTATAAATAGGCCCCGAGACCTCTCATTTGGGAGAAGCGCAGGAGAACTGCCACTGCCAGCAGACCCTGCAGACTCAGATTTCCAGTTCGCCTTGCTTTCCACAGTTCTGCCAGCAGACCCTGCGGACTCAGATTTCCAGTCCGCCCAGCTTTCCACAGTTCTGCCAGCAGACCCTGCGGACTCAGATTTCCAGTCCGCCCAGCTTTCCATAGTTCTGCCAACAGACCCTGCGGACTCAGATTTCCAGTCCGCCCAGCTTTCCACAGTTCTGCCAACAGACCCTGCGGACTCAGATTTTCAGTCCGCCCAGCTTTCCACAGTTCTGCCAGCAGACCCTGCGGACTCAGATTTCTAGTCCGCCCAGCTTTCCACAGTTCTGCCAGCAAACCCTACAGACTCAGATTGCCAGTTCGCCCAGTTTCATTTACTTAGTCTCTAACACCTCTTTTTTCTAAGCCGCCAACTTCCCCTTGTACCCTTTACTGCTTTTACATATAATGGTGCAATAGCGTGCTGTAATCTTGCTTCTTGATTAAAGGAAAAGCCTGCCGCAAGAGTGGCATTCAAGCCGCAGCGGGTGAAGTTTGCTGTTTCCGCTGCAAGAGGTCCCATCTCTTCTTTCCCTCTCTCGGTCTAACTATCAGAGCTCAACCGCCAAAGTAACGTCTGCTCGACAGCTCCAGATTAAGCCCCCTCTCTGCCCGAGCAAGCTCTTTCTTTGCTCAAGAAAGTTTCCCCCTTGCTTCAAACTTCGCCACTATCCCCGCAACCCCCTTATTATTCTAGCTTGTGAGATCGAACAACCCGTTAACTGGAGGATGCAATTCGCGCATCAACAGTTAACACGCGACCTTCAGATCTCGAACAGACAGTGAAATCAGCCGTTACTCATGACAGGCCATCAACCAGCCGAGAGCCTTGCTCCAAGTCCCAGTGATGATTCTCTTTGGGAGGCCTTGGAGCAATCTCGCAGAGATACTGCACAACAGTTTCAAGCGTTCAACCATACTCTAGCTGCTATCACCCAATGGTTGGAAGCACAATCTTTAACATCACCAGCTCTCCAATCAATCCAACACCAGCATTCGAGACTCCTCAAGTTTATCCACCGACCTATCCTCCTCTTTACACTCCAACCTTTCCGCAAGGGCCTGTAGCCCCTTTGCGGTCTCAAAAATGAGGAATTCACAGCTCATCAAAGCTTCTTCCGAGAAGCTGCCCGAGGAAGTCCAGCGAGATTTCTAAACTTCCAAGGAAGTTATCCCTACTCATCAACTCCTGCCTTTGCTACTTTCGCAGCAACTTTTCCCTCCTATCCACCAGCTCCTTGCGCAGCTACAACTTGTGCTCCCTTTTTTCCTTATGTTGTAGGAGAACAAGAAGAGCAGTCACCGTTTTCAGAGAATGTTCGGTATGAACCGAATCCAGCTCACTTCAGAGAGCCACGGTTGCCCATTTACACTGGGGAGACTGATCCAGTCAAGCATCTTCAAGCTTTTGAATCTGCCGTTGCTCTCAAGACTCTCTCAGATGCAACCAAATGCAAGCTCCTTGTAACGACTTTTGATGGCCAAGTGAGGGATTGGTTCTATGGACTACGTCCTCAGTCCATCTCTTCCTTTGCTGATCTGCGAAGAGAGTTCTTGCTCAGATTCTCTACTTCAACAAAGAGAAAGGGCGGCCCCGAAGCCCTCTTTGAGATCAAGCAGCGAGAGACCGAGACTTAGTTTCATTTTGTGGATCGTTTCCAGAGAGAGATCTTAGACATTGAGATCGTCGATCAGGAAATGTATCGAGTGGCTCTCATTCACGGTCTGCGTGAAGGACCACTCAAGTTCAAGGCTAACGTCCGAGCGCCAAGGACTTATCAAGAGTTGATTGCTTTAGCCAACTCATACATCCACGGTGAGAAGAGCAACCCCAGCTTTGTCTCCAAGCTTGTAGCAGAGAGAAATCAACCTTACAAGCAGCCTCCGAGGTCTCCTCGGAAAGATTTTCCATCCCATTCTAAGAAAATAAAGAAGTTCCAGCATCATCATCAACACTCCTTCCCAGGTCAGGATCGTGCCCACGAGCAATTGCAACCGCTACCAACCCCACCTCTGCAAACATCTTCAGTACATCAATCACAAGATGATGACTTATCATACTCTAAACTCGATGAGGCCATGCTAGAAGTCTGCCAGATCATGAAGGATAGGGAAAATTATAAAAGGCCTTACCAGTCGACAAATCAAAGATCAAGAGATTCAGATCCGTTCTGTGAATTCCACCGAGAGAAAGGTCATTTAACTGAAGAATGCAAGGCCCTTCAGCAGTTGGTTGAAAGACTGCTTGTCGAGGGCAAGATCAACGACCTGGTCAAGAAAGTTGATACTTCAAAGCCTTCCACCTCCAAGTGCAAGGAGGTGGCTGAAGTTCAGTTGAAGTGCGTGGAGGTAGAGGATGTAGGCTGTTTGGGGCCTATCAATGTTCGGCCTGAGTGCTTTGACGCCGATGACGAGGGTGCCCTTGGAAGGCTATTCTAAAGCAAAGAGGACATTGCAGCCCCTTAAAGCCCCTCACAATCATGACCGGTTGCTTTTACTTTACTCTTCATTCTATTTTTGAACACTTCTAAGTGTTTTACTTTCATCTCAATAAAGTTTACGTCAGAGATCCAATACTGACACTTTCCCCTTTGTGGAGTGCTTCCTCCTCTATTTTTTCTCTTTGCCAAAGAGATCACTGAACCACTGAGATATCGCCAAGTCTTGCTTAGGGCCCCCTCGAGATTGTTCTCTGGCGTAAGACCACAATGACCACATATCGCGGGGAGTTTTCGCATATGTGCAGTGGGGGTCGTTCAACTCTCGTGCGAAGGATGACGGAACTTCGGATCCTGGCCGGCATCTAACACAGAGTGCGATTCCAGGGAGGACCCATGTGTTAGCTCTGCCGTGCTTCGCTACAGGATACGTTACAATTACGATGATCTTTGCGTGACAAGCAATGACGATCAAGTGTAGCCTTGTCTCTTCGATCATCTCACAATTATGATGGCCTAACAATCCTTGGTACTCTCAATCCGTGCCTTTGCGGGGTCCACAACTCCGCTGATCAATTCACAGACAAGCAATAGGCCACTTGGCGCAACTAGTCTAATTGATCAGCTATGTTTGTAACCCGAGGCATGAGAGCAGTGTATCTGTCGATTCCTTCTCAGGAATTTTCGTGCTTGTGTCTTTCGTGCCCTTCTAAGGGAGCGTGGACAGCCCGCTTTAGGTAGGCCTATCCTCTGGATGATTTCTTTTAAAGGCAAGCGGTGCATAACGCCCACGGGGAACACCTGTGGCAGCATCCAGTCTTTTTTGGATGTCATCAAGGTATAGCCCTCCTCTGTCTTTCCGCTTTTTTACAGGTTAACATGTTAAATTTGACCTATTCTAAGGATCAGCAGTATCCTTTGGGCTTATGATTATCTTATATGCGCTACCTGTGCGAAGTTCTATCAGATGGTTATCAACAAGCTCTCTCGTCAGATGCTAATGACACAAATCATTTAGTCAAAATATCTGGTTCTCCTTGCTCGGCGAGTCAAGCTGTTGCAAGACTAAATTAGGATGGTTTCAGCTTGCTGGTATGTATTTCATGTTAACATTATATCTGATCACGCGAGACGATCATTATCAAATTCTGATCTCTATTCAGTTGATAGCAGAACTTGTCAGATATCTCTTCTATTATATCATATCATATCAAAAGGCAACATTCGCAGGTTCTCTCCAGATACTTGCGATTTAGTTTCATTTCATATCTGCTTGCTCACTCTTCTTTTGCAGAGCTTAGCAGATATTTGCAAGTCCCATTCAGGTATTTGCAGCTTAGTTTCTATTATTTATATATGCTATATTCACTCTTCCTTTGCAGAGCCTGGCAGATATTTGCAAGTCCTATCCAGGTACTTGTAGCCTAGTTTTCTACTTCATATCTGCTTACTCACTCTTACTTTGCAGAGTTTAGCAGATATTGGCAAGTTCCATTCAGGTATTTGCAGCTTAGTTTTCTTTTATATCTGCCTCTTACCCTTCTTGTTGCAGAAGTTAACCAGTACTTGCAAGCTCCCTTCAGGTACTTGCAAGTTGTCATTTTCTTATGCTTGCATCTCATTGCTGTTTTACAGAACCCACTAGGAGACATTCACGTCGTCTTCGTTTTGCAAAGGCAACCCAAGTATGCATAAGGTGTACCTATTATCGCCTACTTTGACTTTTCTCCTTCGAGGGGAAAGACAGGCATTAGCAAATTTTTCTTGGAGGAGAGACATCAGGTTCCACCTCTCCTTTTCCTTTTTTCTCGAGGGAAGGATCACGATTTTCGTGGGTCACCTACCTTTTCGAAGTTCACTTTGTAACTTGAAAAAGTGCGGGGATTATGTTAACCCCCAAAATCGACAATCCCTTCCCAAGGTCTCGAGCTCGCAAATCGCGACCCACTCAAGGTTTCCCCCCAAGGGTCACGATCTGAGCAGATAGGAGACCCTATCCTCCTGACCCAAAAAAGGAGGGGGGACGACGGGCTACTTCCATAGCTCACCCTCGCAGGACATGCAGTTTGGCCAGCTAACCGTGCAGCATTCTTTCTTACAGGAGGCAACCTGCATCAGTCCGCTGGAACGTTCCGTCGGTGTCGACCCTCGACCAGCGCAACCGTTACAGGCTCGGAGACCCCCTCCAGCTCAATTGCCCATCAGCCCTAGGAGGGCGGCCTGCTCCTCAGGTCGCCAGGCCGCCGCCGCCTTGGGGCGGCCTGCTCCAGGCCGCCCATGAGGTGGGTGGCCTGCCCAGGCCACCGCCGCCTTTGGGCGGCCTGCTCCAGGCCGCCCGTGGGGTGGGCGGCCTGCCCAGGCCGCCGCCGCCTTAGGGCGACCTGCTCCAGGCCGCCCGTAAGGTGGCCGGCCTGTCCAGGACGCCCCCGCCTTGGGGAACCTTGCTCCAGGCCGCCCGTGGGGTGGGCGGCCTGCCCAGGCCGTCGCTGTCTTGGGGCGGCCTGCTCCAGGCCGCCCGTGAGGTGGACGGCCTGCCCAGGCCGCCGCCTTTGGGCGGCCTGATCCAGGCTGCCCGTGAGGTGGGCAGCCTTCCCAGGCCGCCGCCGCCTTTGGGCGGCCTGCTCCAGTCCGCCCGTGAGGTGGGCGGCTTGCCCAGGCCGCCGACGCCTTGGGGCGGCCTGCTCTAGGCTGCCCGTGAGGTGGGCGGCCTGTCCAGGCCGCCGCCGCCTTTGGGCGGCCTGCTTCAGGCCACCCGTGAGGTGGGCGGCCTGCTCTAGGTCGCTGCCCTTTCTACTGCCCTTGGCCCGACCTGCTCCTCAGGCCGCGCCGCCTCCTCTGCTCAGGTCTCCCGACAACCTGCGGACTCAAAACGCCAGTCCGCGGAGTCCGTCGAGGTCATCGACGACCTGCTCCTCAGGCCGCACCGCCTCCTCTGCTCAGGTCTCCCGACGACCTGCAGACTCAAAACGCCAGTCCGCTGAGTCTGCCGAGGTCATCGACAACCTTCTCCTCAGGCCGCGCCGCCTCCTCTGCTCAGGTCTCCCGACGACCTGCGGACTCATAACGCCAGTCCGCCGAGTCCGCCCAATCCTCCATGATGACGTCACTGTGCCCCGCTTCAAGAAGATTCCCCTCAGGCCTATTAATAGGCCCCGAGACCTCTCATTTGGGAGAAACGCAGGAGAACTGCCACTACCAGCAGACACCGCAGACTAAGATTTCCAGTCTGCGTAGCTTTCCACAGTTCTTCCTGCAGACCCTGTAGACTCAGATTTCCAGTCCGCCCAGCTTTCCACAATTCTGCCAGCAGACCCTGCGGACTCATATTTCCAGTCCGCTTAGCTTTCCACAGTTCTGCGTGCAGACCCTGCGGACTCAGATTTCCAGTCCGCCCAGCTTTCCACAGTTCTGCCAGCAGACCCTGCGGACTCAGATTTCCAGTCCGCTCAGCTTTCCACGTACAGTTCTGCCAGCAGACCCTGCGGACTCAGATTTCTAGTCCGCCCAGCTTTCCACAGTTCTGCCAGCAAACCCTGCGGACTCAGATTGCCAGTCCATCAAGTTTCTTTTACTTAGTCTCTGACACCTCTGTTTTCTCAGCCGCCAGCTTCCCCTTTTACCCTTTACTGCTTTTACATGTAATGGTGCAATAGCGTGCTATAATCTTGCTTCTTGATTAAAGGAAAAGCCCGCCACAAGAGTGGCATTCAAGCCGCGGCGGACGAAGTCTGCTGTAACCGCTGGAAGCGGCCCCGTCTCTTCTTTCCCTCTCTCGATCTAACCATCAGAGCTCAACCGCCAAAGTAACGTCTGCTCGACAACTCCTGATCAAGCCCCCTCTCTGCCCGAGCAAGCTCTTTCCTTGCTCAAGCAAGTTTCCCCCTTGCTTCAAACTTCGCCACTATCCCCGCAACCCCCTTATTCTTCTAGCTTGTGAGATCGAACAACCCGTTAACTGGAGGACGCAATTCGCATCAACAAATGTTATCACCTTTTCATCTCCCTTATAAGCTTCTTTTAATATATCTCAGGCTTCTTTAGCCGTCTCTGCGCCCATGATTCGTGGAAAGATGTCTTCAGATACACCTTAGTAAATCATACATAGTACTCGGGCATTCATTTGTCTGTCATCATCACTTATCTTGAAGTCTTTAGCCAGTTCTATGATCATACTTGGTGTAGATATAGTTGATATTGATACAGCAGGTCCATTTAGGACTAAATCCCATAAACCTTGAGCAGTAAATACTGTTCTCATATGAATACTCCAAAAATCATACTTTTGACCATTAAAAATGGGAATTGATGTTTGAGATAAAGAGAAAGTTCTAGTAGAAGTCATCTCCAATGATTGGCTAGAGGGATTGAGTAAACTAAGCTCTGATACCAGTGATAAAATATGGATATAAGCTGAGGAGAGTATTCAATATGAAAGTTTTACTTGTTTTATATTTCACTTGCATAATATTATAAAGTACACGAACAACATTTATAGGCCCAATTTACAGGTAACTATTGGGCTCAAAAGATAGGTACTATATTTTAATATTTTTAACTTATATGCTGCATTCAATTACAACATATCTTCATTTACATGAGGTGGCTAATTACTGGTTTGGTGCTCCTTGCAGGTGAAGACTTTATGATGCTTTGCTTAGGTTAACATTAATAATATGTTTTGTCATTAAGTATCTTAATATAACCTCCATCCTCTATCTACTTTCTAACTTCTTAAATGTAAGCCATCAAGTAATTGCCGACACTATATATAAAGATGCCATTACTATGTAAGCATTCTTATTTTTAGTGAGATCAGTAAAAGGCCCATCTGAAATTGTTCCTCCCCTTTTCATTTCTTCTCTCTTCCTGCAAACAAAAACTAAGAAATTAGTGCTAACTTAAAACCTTCAGATGGCTGTACATTCTATTTGTACGGGCGATGTTATAACAGTAATATATAATTATATATCTTTTGGGGTTGACGAAAAGCTGCAGAATTTTTAATTGTTATTATTATTATTATTATTGGGTGTAATAGCCAGAGGACTCATTATGTAAATATATATATACGACTTACTCTTCGTCCTCGGATCCCTCCCGACCTATGTACTCAATTATTAAAGACAGTCCCAACCGATGGCCGATATATTTTGCTCTTTTATTCGATGTAAATATATATATCTATCAAGTCAATTAATAAAAAAAGAAAATTAAATAAAATATACGACTTACTCTTCTTCCTCGGATCCCTCCCAACCTTTGCACTCAATTATTAAAGACAATCCCAAGTACATTAAATCAATAATGAGAAGCTTCCTCTCATGTCTTCTTGCACACAGCCCAGTTCGATCACTATGCCTCTCCTACTATATATAGTATATATGCATCAGCTTCGGCTCCTCAGTGGCCAGCAAGTGACTTAAATTACTAATAATGGAGCTCCGCTACTCGGTGGCCATCGTCTTCTTCGTCTCCGGCCAACTTCTTCTTCTTCTTCATTATCTTCCTGCCGGCAACGCTCAGCTACTTCCCATAGTACACGACCATGGAAATGACATGCAGGTAATAACTAACTGGTGGCCGGGCTCTTCAGTAATCAGTATTAACCTTAATTAATTAATGTTATAATATTGCGCGCAGATCTATATTATTGACGTGGAGAGACATCCACATCACGACCTCCTCGGCGACGAAGATCTGGAGAGTTGGCATGCCTCCTTCCTCCCAAACTCCACCCTCGACTCCGGCGCCCCCAGACTCCTCTACTCCTACCGCCATGTCCTCAGCGGCTTCTCCGCCCGTCTCACTCCCGGCGAGCTCGAGAGCATTAAGTCCAAGCCCGGCTTCGTGGCCGCGCAGCGCAGCCAGCGTCATGACGTCGAAACAACCTACACGCCGGGGTATGATATGTTGTAAACAGGGGCATGCATGGTTCCTGGCTATCTAGTGGAAATTAATAACATTTCATCAAATACTTCGATAACAGGTATCTAGGCATCACCAAGAACAATGGATGGGGAGGCACCATGATGGGTGAAGGAGCCATCATCGGAGTCATAGACTCCGGCGTCATGCCCACCCACTCTTCCTTCAATGATTCGATGATTACCTCCGCGCCGCCAAAGTCAAAGTGGAAGGGCAACTGCACGTACAAAGGCTTCGTGTGCAACAAAAAGATCATCGGCGCAAAAGCTTTCCAAGGCGGGACCAACCCCTCTCCTTTGGACACGGACGGGCATGGGACCCATGTGGCGAGCATCGCCGCGGGCAGCTTCGTTGAAAATGCGAATGTCCTCGGAACGGCGAGCGGCGTGGCATCCGGTATGGCGCCCATGGCCTACCTCTCCATCTACAAAGTCTGCTTCCCAATAACGGGATGCGATTCCGCCGACATTTATGCTGGGATTGAGCAAGCGATAAAGGATGGGGTCGATGTCATCAATATGTCGATCAGCGGCAAGCGCAACGCTACCTTTTATGAGGACTCGGTTTCGCGGGGGTCTATGGCCGCGATACAAAAAAACATCATTCCCGTAACTACGGCGGGGAACAATGGGGCTGACCCGATAACGCTTTCCCACAGCGCGCCTTGGGTGCTGGCAGTCGGAGCGTCCACAACGGATCGAAAAATACTGTCTATTGTGGAGTTGGGAGATGGGAGGACGTTCCTCGGGGAGTCGGCGTATCAGCCGAAAACCTGGAATTCCAGCGCTCTATTACCACTCGAATATCCTGGCAGTAATGGTAATGTGGACTCTCGATTCTGTGTTGCCAGCGCAATGGCTAAGCTCAATCTAAAAGGTAAAATCGTGCTCTGCGAGCCCGGGAGTGGGGACAACGCGGTGAAGGGGGAGGCCGTTAACAAAGCCGGTGCAGAGGGTATGATTGTACTGGGCTATTCTACTCGGGGATACACCACACGTTCGTTTGCAGACGTCCTTCCCGCAGCATCCGTCAACTTCAAGGCAAGAATAGCAATCATAAACTACTATCTCACAAAAAAGACCAATGCCACTGCCACCTTCCGCTTCAACGGCACCCGTTTCGGCTTCATTCCTTCTCCCGCAGCGGCCTCCATCTCATCGCGTGGACCGAGCCGGATGAACGGCGGGCTCATCAAGCCCGATGTGCTCGCGCCGGGCATCAACATCCTCGCTGCTTGGCCCAAAGGCGTCGGCCCAAACCCCAACCCGCCCGTGGCCCACACCTTCAACTTTGTTAGCGGCACCTCCATGGCCGCGCCACACGTTTCTGGAATAGCGGCGCTGGTCCGGAAAAAACACCTCGGCTGGACCGCGTCGGAGATCATCTCCGCCATTGTCACCACAGCGAACGATTCATGGACCGCTCGCTCCCCGGACGGCATCATCACCGACGAGTTCTCGAACAAAACCGCAGGGATATTTACGACAGGAGCCGGAATTGTGCGGCCGGTGAAGGCATTGGACCCCGGTTTAGTTTTCAAGCTCACGATCGACAACTACGTCGGATACCTCTGCGGCTTAGGTTACACCGACGCAGAGATGTTCAAAACGGTGGGGCAGAAGAAAAACTGCAGCGCAATTATCCATTTGAATTCGAAGGATCTCAACTATCCATCGATTGCGGTGAACTTGACGCGGTCGGTGACGAGCCAGAAGGTGACGAGGACTGCGAAGAACGTGGGGAATGCCAAGGAGGAGTACATTCCGAAGATTGTGCAGCCGGCGGGAGTGGACATTTTTTTGTCGCCAGATAGACTTAAGTTTACAAGGGTGGGCCAAGAGATAAACTATGAAATGAGGTTCGACATGAAAGGAAGCTACCCAAGCCAAGGAAGTGCCATGATAAGAAGAGGAAAGATCGTGTGGGATTCTGGAAAACACGTAGTCACCACCCCCATTGCTCTCACATTCGCGTAATATATTATTGCAAGCTTGCTATAATTAAGAAACCCAACTATATGTGCTTATATGTTCTTATTTGATAATAAATATAAGAATCTTACAGAGGGTTTTAATAAATTTATGAATATATATTCTAGTACTGATCATGTGTCAGTTTGATAATGAAATAAAAGAAATGTTAATTAAGTGGATTTTATAGGTCAATATTATTGACTCTTTGATCCCTACAGCATTAAACAAATTGTTCCTTTTTCTTCTTCAGCTTCTTGGTGATGCTTCACAATGTTTACTCTTTTAATTTGATTATGTATATTTGTTTTCTCTTTCTCGATTTTATGATCAGTGCTAATTTTATAGAATACCTGAATCGTTTCACCTCTTGTTGGAGCTTTGTTGACATATTGATCGGGCCCCACATGCATGGGGAGTTAGTATATTTTATATGTTTTGTTTTGTATGCATTAAATATGAGAGAGGTGTTTGCATTTATTAGGAGAGAGATTGTAGTTGTTTTTGCTTTGCATATATAAAGACCCATTATATATGTTTTTGATAAGTTAAATAGAGTAAAAAATTCCTCCCATTTTCTTGTGTGTTTAGAGAGAGGGGAGAGAGCGCCGCAGCGCTAGTGAGAGAGTTGGCCGGTTGCGAGTAGGAGAGCTCAGCCGAGCGAGTTGGCCAAGTTGTTGGCGGTTTGAAGTTTGAAGCCGGCTGTGTAGGTTGATCCCGCCACCTTGACGAGTGAGGGAGATAGAGCTGTGCGAGTGGAGGAAGTTTGTTGGTTGGGCGAGTAGAAAGCTGCGAGGAAGGTTGGAGAGTTGGAGCTAGGTCGCCGGGGTGTGGCCTGTCTCGCCGGAGTTGTCTCGCCGGGTTGATCTCGCCAAGGTGATGCAGCTAGCCAGAGTAAGTGGAGCTCGCGCCGGTTAGGTCTCGCAAGTAGTCATCTCGACGGTGTGGTTAGGTGGAGTTCGCGCAAGTTGATCTCGCCGGCTAGTTGTCGCTGGGCATTGTAGCCGCCGGGTTTTCTAACAGCTCGGACTAGTTGGTCTCGCCGACCAGTGAAGAGGTGAGCTCGCCGGTTATAAAGAGGAGGTCACCGGTTTGTTTGAGAAGGCTGCCGAGTAGGGTGTTTTGTAGTGTTTGGAGTTGAAGTTTTGTTTGATTCGAAGTTGACTTGAAGGGGAGAAGTCCGATCACCATTTCCAACAAGTGGTATCAGAGGCCAGGTTCGACCCCCCGGGAAGTGTTTGCGACTAGAAGAGATGGAGACAGGAAGTGGGATGCCGGAGCAAGTCCCCAAGTTGAGCAAGACCAATTACGGGAATTGGAGTATTCAAATGCGAGTACTACTAGCCTCCAAGGAGTTGTGGGAGATAGTAGAAGATGGCGTTGAGGCGGTTACCGCTGAAGCAGAGGCTGCGTTGACGAACGCTCAGAGGGTGGCGTTGAGATAATCTAAGAAGAGGGATAAGAAGGCACTATTCATTTTGTACCAAGGAGTAGACGAGGCAACGTTTGAGAAGATCTCGGACGCTGAGACTTCAAAAGAAGTATGAGAGATACTACAACGCTTTATGCAAGGAGTGGACAAGGCAAAGAAGGTGAAGTTGTAATCCCTCCGAGCTCAGTATGAGGTGATGAGGATGCAAGGCTCGGAGAAGGTCAGCGACTACGTGACACGTTTGCGGACGCTCACAAATAAGATGAAGAGAAATGAGGAGACGATAGATGAGGTCAGCTTTATGGAGAAGCTCCTGCGATCTATGTCCAAGAAGTTCAGGCACGTGGTAGTGGCCATTGAGGAGTCGAAGGATCTCACCGTGATGACGACTGATGAACTTATTGGCTCACTGCAAGCCCACGAGTACCGCATGGTGCAGGATGACGAGGAGTCGAGTGGCTTGGGGAAAGCACTCCAGACTCAACTCAACTTTGGAGAGAGCTCAGGAAGAGGAGGAGGCCAGCGTGGCCGTGGCTACCAAGGAAGAGGTAGGGGAGGAAGAGGAGGCAGAGACCAAGGAAGATACCAACCACACCAGAAGGAGGTGGAGCAAAATCAAGGCTGGAACATAGGAGGAAGAGAAAGAGGCCAAGGGAGATGCCAAGGCAGAGGACAGGTAAGAGACCAGGGAAGAGGTCAAGGAAGAGGAGGAAGATGAGACATGTACCAAATCCAATGCAACAACTGTAGCAAGTTTGGGCACATGAGTTACGACTGTTGGGCTCCAAGGAAGGGAGGAGAAGCCAACTATTATGCAGAAGCTAGTAACACGGGAGGCGACCCGATGATGTTCCTAACCATCCAAGGAGCTGGAGGAGGAAGGAACGACGTGTGGTACTTAGACACTGGAGCTAGTAACCATATGTACGGAGAGAAGGAGCTGTTTACGAGCCTTGAACCAAATGGTGGTGAGGTCAGTTTCGGTGACGCTTTGAAGATTTCTATTAAAGGAAGGGGAGTAGTAGCAATCATGTTGAATGGGAAGGAGGTGCACATCAACGATGTCTTCTACGTGCCGGGCTTGAGGAGTAACATCCTAAGTCTTGGGCAGCTGGTGGAAAAGGGCTACCGTGTCTTATTGAGGGATGACACCCTAGCTATGAAAGAACATCAAGGGAAGGAAGTTGTGAGGGTGAAGATGACGACGAATCGTCTCTTTACATTAAGGATGGATGCTGCGGAGACGGCGTGTCTTGCAAGGACAGAAGAAGAGGAGGAAGCGTGACTGTAGCACCACCGGATGGGCCATCTGGGGTTCACAGGCTTGGAGCTACTATCATGTGCCAAGATGGTGGAAGGGTTTCCTATGATCACACCTCCTCAAAGGGTCTGTGAGGCATGCACGAAAGGGAAGCAGAGGAGAGAAACCTTCAAGGGTGGCAAGTCCCGGAGAGCAACAAGACAGCTGGAGCTAATTCACTCGGACATCGCTGGTCCGTTTGAGACTACCTCAGTTGGAGGAAGCAGGTACTACATCACATTCACCGACAACTTCAGCAGAAAGTGATGGGTGTATTTTCTGAAGGAGAAGGCCGAGGCTCTTGACAAGTTCAAGGAGTTCAAGGCAATGGCTGAGAAGGAGAGTGGGAAGCCACTGAAGGTGCTCAGGACAGATATAGGTGGGGAGTACACCTCTAGGCTATTTGACGAGTACTGCAAGCAATGGGGGATCTCTCATCAGCTGACGGCAGCATACTCACCTCAGCAAAATGGAGTGGCAGAGAGGAAGAACCTAACCATCATGAACATGACGAGGAGTATGGTGAAGGGCAAGGGGCTGTCTAAGAAGTTCTGGGCGGAAGCAGTATAAGTGGCTGTGTACGTGCTGAACCGTTGTCCAACGAAGAGCGTGAAGTTCAAGACCCCATTTGAAGCTTGGTGCGGGTGGAAGCCTAGTGTGAAGCACCTAAGGGTCTTCAGGTGTGTAGCTTATACCCACGTCCCGGACCAGAGGGGAGGAAGCTAGATGACCGGAGAGAGAAGTGCATCTTTGTAAGCTACGCTCCTGCGAGCAAGGCTTACAAGTTGTATAACCCGGTGACTGAGAAGGCCATCATCTCAAGGGATGTGGTGTTTGAAGAAGGCAGCAGCTGGAGATGGGATGAGGAGATAAGGAACATCAAGGGGATGTTCTTCAATGATGAAGAAGAAGAGGGCGGACAGGGAGATGAAGCAAAGATGGGTGGAGCTGAGCCACCATCACCACCTAGCGGAGGTTCAGGGGGAGCTCTCACCCCTTACTCAAGTGGAGCAAGCACAAGCGGTGGCAGCTCTGGTGGAGCTAGCACCAGTGGAAGTAAAGACAATCATCCTCAACCTCGAATGAGGAGGTTGGATGAGATCTATGAGGAGACAGCACCGACACTTAGCAATTTTCCATTATATTGTCTAATTGCAGATGTTGAGTCGTGCTCTTATGAAGAAACCGCCCAAGGAAAAACTCGGAGAAAGGCGATGGATGTGGAGATCGCCTCCATCAAGAAGAACGACACCTGAAAGCTGGTGGATTCACCTGCAGGCCACAAACCCCTTGGGGTGAAGTGGGTGTATAAGGTGAAGAAGAATAAAGATGGAGGCGTGGAGAAACACAAGGCAAGGCTTATTGTGAAGGGCTACCGCCAAGTCCAAGGAGTTAACTATGATGAGGTGTTTGCCCCTGTAGCGCGCATAGACACCATCAGGTTGATCATCGCGCTAGCGGCTCATCATGGCTGGAAGATAATGCAGATGGACGTGGTCTCTGCTTACTTCAATGGCTACCTGAAGGAGGATGTGTACATCAAGCAGCCTCCAGGGTACGTGGTGAAAGGGCAGGAGAGGAAGTTCTGCAAGCTGGACAAGGAACTATATGGGATGAAACAAGGAGCGAGAGCTTGGAACAGAAGGATAGATGCTTACCTACATAAGCATGGCTATCAGAAGAGTCCACATGAGTATGCACTCTACACCAAGATGGATAAGGAGGGCAACATGATGATAGTGTGTCTCTACGTGGATGACATGATCTTCACAGGGAACAACACTACGATGTATAAAGAGTTCCGAGGAATGATGAAGAAAGAGTTCGAGATGACGGACTTGGGAGAGCTGAGCTACTTCTTGGGGGTAGAGGTGAAGCAGGGAGAAGAAGGGATCTTCATCTCCCAGAAGAAGTACGCCGAAGAGATATTGACGAAATTCAGGATGGAGGTTAGCAAGCCTACCTCCACTCCTGCAGACCCAGGGCTGAATCTGAGTAAGGAATCTAAGGAAGGAGCGGTGGACTCCACCTTGTTCAAAAGTTTGGTGGGTAGTTTACGCTACCTGACCTTCACCCGACCAGACATCATGTATGCGGTCGGGGTGGCGAGCAGACATATGGAGGAACCAAAGGAAGACCACTTCATAGTGGCGAAGAGGATCCTGAGGTACATCAACAGGACAAGAGGCCATGGGCTGAAGTACTCAACTAGAGAGGAGCTGACACTGGTAGGTTACTCGGACAGTGACTACGGCGGGGATGTGAATGATCGGAAGAATACTTACGGGTATGCTTTTAACATGGGAACGGGTGCGTTTTCTTGGTGCTCGAAGAAGCAAGTGATGCCGCGGCCCCCCCACTTAGTCATGAAGATGATCCAGTTGCCGAGGCGCAACGACACAAGGACTTGAGGCGCCCTGTTGATGCTAACGGAGGATCACATTACAACCTCCGCCCGCGGCCTGCCAAGCCTGCTTAATGACCTCTCATTTTTTTTAAAAAGCGCTTATTTTATCTATTGACGGATATAAAATTATTTCATATGATGGAAATAATTTTATATTTCTTTATGCTCTTGTTTAATTTTATTTTCATGCGTTTTGAACTATTGGTGTGCGTGTAGCCATTTGGATGGCGGAGATTCTAAACGCCATCTTGAATGGCTGAATTTTGATGTAAACTCCTATTTAAGGAACCCTCCTTGATGAAATAGATTATTGAAAAAGCAAAACCTAAAACTCCTCCTTGTGGATTTCGGCCAAAGAGGTGGGAAACCTCCTAGCCGCCGCCCCCCTTCCTCTTGTGGTGTGACGCCGCCTCTTGCCTCCTCCATCCTTCTTCGGTGCGACGCCGGCGTGGAGTTCCTTGGTGCGACGCCAACGGAAAGGGTTGCAAACCCATTCGGTGTGACGCCGGTGGTTCCGTGGAGAGAGTGACTCTTCCACCATATCTTGTGTGCTTTAGATCCGGGTTGGGTAATCTCTATTCCTTTAATCTTGTGTGATTCATGCTTAGTTTTGTGGAGGATCTACGCAGCCGTCTTTTCTGCGATTTTTAAATACATCGCCGCTTTTTCAAATCATTTCTTTGTCATCGACCTTCGCTAGATCCGGATCGGGAAGATCCCTTGCGTATGGCAAACCTAGGCCTTTAAATCATTTGTTTGCCCTCACAACGGATCGGATCTTTGATTTAATTTCTTGGGAGTTTGCATCTTAAGCCTTGAATCGCTGAATTAGAATTTATCATCTTCTATTTTAATACGTTTGTGATCGTTCAATCCGTTATTACGATTGCTAGAATGCTTGTGTAGGTGCGTTTAGATCTAGGTTTGTTGAAGGCGAACGGGTGATTTTCTCGTGGCCGTTTCAGAAGGGACTATCCCTACATCAATTTGGTATCAGAGCCAGGTTGTTTCAACTCCTACGTTGCAAACATCCTCGCTGCGATCCTTGTTGGTCGTTCAAATCAATAGGAAAATCTGAAATTTTTCGGATTGGTCTGCAGTTAAAAATAAGGTCAAAATTTTTTTTCAAAACTTGTCAAAAAAATTCTGATTTTTTTTCTGTAGCTTCCTGAGGATATTTCCAGCAACTTTAAAACTAGGAATTTTTCGTTTTGCCCTCGTTAGGTCGGCCTAAAAATTGGACACGTCGTAATTCTGTCCAGGTGGTCTGCGAATAGCGGGTCAAAATCTGCATTTTCGGTCAAAATTCAAAAAAAAAAATTTTTTGTGTGTTCTCCTTGATTGTAGCAGCCCGAAATAATTTTCTGCAAACGTTTAGGTAAGTTCTTATTCAGGATCTTTTCGTTTTTCTTTTCGGATTTGAGAGCCCACCCGACCCTTTTGGTTTTCTCTTTGGTCGGAGTACTCTTGGACAGATCGAACTAACTTTGGGAGACAACTCGGCCTTTTGTTTTTTTTCGCTCGCTTCTTTGGCCGAAGTCCTCTTGGAATATTGCTGCATGTACTCGTTTTCTTTTAACGCGCGCGCTGTCACGTCTCGTTAGTCAAACGTCAGGCTTGCATGCGCACTAGACTAGGAGCAGAATATAACACCTCCACGTCGTCTAGGATGGCTACGAATGAACAAGGGGAACGTAACGCTGAGGCCATAGTGGGGCTACGTAATGATATGACCGAGCTTCGGACCATGTTAGCCCAGATTCTGCAGAATCAAAGGGGGGCACCACCCCCACCGGCGAATGATGAGTTACCCGATCCGCAACAGCAGGATCATGATTCGGATTCGGATGAAGGCTATCCTCGAGCCCCTCCTCGTGGACGTCATCCGGATCGTGGCACTGACATCACTAGAGCCATTAAGATCGACGCCCCCACTTATGATGGTTTGGGAGACCCCCAGGTTTTCCTTACTTGGGTAGTGGATATTGAATGTTATTTTGAATGGCACCATCTTACGGATCCCCAAAAGGTCCAGGTTGCCAGGATGAAGTTAACGGGTCGAGCAAAAACGTATTGGCTAAATGAAGAACGTAGGCTAGGAGCCGGACAGGGAGTCCCACCCATTGGATGGCCAGTGATGAAGAACTTACTCACTGACCAATACGTTCCCGCTTACCACCGAACCCAAATGTTCGATGAGCTAGCCACCCTTCGGCAAGGCTCAAACTCGGTGGCTGAGTATATGGGCGAGTTGAAAGACCGTATGGTGCGTTGTGATCTTCGAGAGATCCCTGAGGTTACGCTTTCACGATTTCGTAAGGGGCTCCACCCTGACATTCAGAGGAAGCTATTGAGATATGGCCACACAGATCTGAATACGACGTTCAATGCCGCTCTTGACATTGAAAAGCATCTGGCCTCGAAAGCCCACTCTCGTTACTCCCGTACGAAGAGCTTGACCACATTTGGAGCATCTTCATCTACCACCCACGATAAAGGAAAACCTAAGACCACCGAGTCTAGATCGGTAGTGATTACTGCGAGGAACTCTAGGAATCCCACGAGTGAGCGTATCCCCATAGGAAAGGTTAGCAAGGCTAACACCACATGTTATGCTTGCGGGGTTCAGGGTCACTACGCCTTTGAGTGTCCTACAAAAACCCGAGCCATAGCCCTGTTGGATGCGGAGGCCGACCCCGCCGATCTGATTTATGAGGCTACTGAGGAGGATGACCCTGAGGGAGTCCCGAGTGATTTGGAGGACGAACGCTACCTAGGAGTGATGCGATGCATCTTGACCACCCCTCGTCCTTTAGATGATTGGAAGAGGACGAACATATTTTCCCTGATTTTTAGGAGTGGTGAGAAGTTATGTAAGCTGATTATCGATAGTGGCAGTTGTGTAAACGTCGTTTCTGAGAACGCCGTCACACGTATGGCCTTGACCACGGAGCCACACCCGACCCCGTATCAAGTAGCTTGGATTAACAAGTTCACTGTTCCAGTTACCAAGCGATGCCTCGTTCCCCTCTCGATTAAATCATACACGGATGAGATATGGTGTGACGTGTTACCGATGGATGCTTGCCACGTATTATTAGGCCGCCCTTGGCTCTATGACCGTGATGTAACACATTTTGGCCGGGCCAACTCCTATGAATTTAAGTTTAAGGGTAAGACCATTACTTTGAGCCCGACCGTTCCGAAGGAAACAGTTGCGTTACCTAAGGACACCATTGTTCCGGTCGAAAGGAAGACGTTGAGTCTAGTAGGCAGGACGGAGTTTGTGAGGGACCCCTTTTTAGATGGAGTGATGTATGCGTTAGTTCTTATGAGTACGAAGACTGATTCGAGCACGTTAGATGGGTTGCCCGGAGAGTTGCGGGCCCTGCTAGATGAGTATAGGGATGTTTACCCTGACGAGCTTCCGTCGTCGTTACCCCCACTTAGGGATATACAACATGCTATTGATCTTATCCCTGGGTCATCCCTACCCAATCAGCCCCACTATAGACTCCCTCCCGATGCCCACAAGGAGTTACAAGTCCAGATAGAGGACTTGCTGAAGAAGGGCTTCATTCGGACTAGCTTAAGCCCATGTGCTGTTCCAGCCCTTCTTGCCCCCAAGAAGGATGGTTCGTGGAGGATGTGTGTTGATAGCCGTGCTATCAACAAAATCACCATCAAGTATAGATTTCCAATCCCACGGTTAGATGATCTCCTCGATGTATTAGCGGGTGCCAACATCTTTTCCAAGCTAGATTTGCGGAGTGGTTACCACCAGATCCGGATCCGTGAGGGAGATGAGTGGAAGACAGCGTTTAAGTCCAAGGATGGACTGTACGAGTGGCTTGTGATGCCTTTTGGGTTATCCAACGCCCCAAGCACGTTCTCTAGGATGATGACTCATGTCTTCCAGCCTTATATGGGGAAGTTCGTGGTTGTCTATTTCGACGACATCCTCGTCTATAGTACCACCCCCACCGATCACATCGCACATCTGCGTACGGTTCTTTCCACCCTTCGGAAGGAAACTCTTTATCTGAACCTTAAAAAGTGCACTTTTCGAGCCTCTGAGGTAGAATTCTTAGGTTATATTGTTGGGTCCGAAGGTATACGAGTAGACCCCGGGAAGGTCCAGGTGATTAAGGATTGGCCAGAGCCGACTAGCATTCGAGAGGTGCGCAGTTTTCATGGGCTAGCTACATTTTATCGCCGTTTTATACGAGACTTTAGTAGCATCATGGCACCTATTACCGATTGTATGAAAAAGGGAGAGTTTGCGTGGTCGAAGTCTGCTACTTTTGCCTTCCGTAGGATCAAGCAACTCATGACCGAAGCACCGGTGTTACGTCTCCCTGACTTCACCAAGGTCTTTGAGGTTACTTGTGATGCGTCTGGGATAGGGATAGGAGGAGTCCTAAGCCAAGAGGGCCACCCTATTAGTTATTTTAGTGAGAAGTTGGCAGGCGCAAAGCTCAATTATTCCAACTACGACCGAGAGTTCTATGCGATTGTGAGGTGTTTGCATCATTGGAGACACTATCTTCTGTCCAAGGAATTTGTGCTCCTTTCTGACCATGATGCTTTGAGATTCATAAACGGTAGTCATAAGATCAGCCCGCGGCACGCGAAGTGGGTTGCGTTCCTTCAAGAATACACGTTTAACATTAAGCACCTTAAGGGTTCGGAGAATCGAGTCGCCGATGCGCTTAGTCGCCTCACCCTCTTTCTGTCTATCATGAAAGTGCATGTTATTGGGTTCGAGCGCATTAAGGATGAGTACGCTACGTGCCCGGATTTCCAGGAGTTGTACCTATCCGCACAGGACGACTCCCCCACCACTATCTCGGCCTTCACTCTTAGGGAAGGTTACCTCTTTCGGCACGGGAAATTATGCATTCCGCAATCTTCCCTACGACTACACATTATTTGGGAGTTGCATAGTGGCGGGTTGGGTGGTCACTTCGGGCGTGACAAGACTATTGTGCTCGTGGAAGAGAAGTTTTATTGGCCAAAACTTAAGGTCATGGTCGGACGTGTCGTGAGCAGTTGCCGAACGTGCCAAGTCTCCAAAGGTTCTAAGACCAATGTTGGTTTGTATACTCCGTTACCTATTCCATCTAAACCTTGGGAAGACGTGAGCATGGACTTCGTTCTAGGCCTTCCCCCCATGTTTCACCGACACGACTCTATATTCGTTGTTGTAGATAGGTTCTCCAAGATGGCCTATTTTATCCCTTGTAGCAAGACCAACGATGCCTCTCACATTGCGAAGCTATATTTTAGGGACGTCGTTAGCCACCGCGGGGTTCCGAAGACTATTGTCTCGGACAGGGATGTCAAATTTACTAGCTACTTTTGGAAGACTTTATGGGTCCTTATGGGAACCAAATTGCTATTCTCTGCTGCCTATCATCCTCAAACAGATGGGCAAACGGAGGTGGTCAATAGGAGTTTAGGTAACCTTCTGCGGTGTCTTGTGAGCGACCACAAGGGCACATGGGATTTACTCCTCCCCCATGCCCAGTTGGCTTATAATAACTCTAAAAATAGATCCACGGGTATGTCCCCGAATGAAATCGTTCATGGGTATAACGCTTCAGTGCCTCTTGACTTGGCCCCATTACCACCCACGTTTAAGACAAGTCAATTCGCACAATCTTTCGCCCAACACATCCAAGATTTGCACGCACATATCCGAGCAACTTTGGCATCTCAATACGAGTTGTATCAGTCACATGCAAATCAACGTAGGAGAATGTCACAATTTAATGTCGGCGATCAAGTTTTAGTCCGCTTAGTTCCCGAGCGAATGCCTACCGGCACCGTTAAGAAATTAGCTCCAAAGCGAGCCGGCCCGTTTCGAATTCTAAAAAAGTTAGGTGACAATGCTTATGTTTTGGATTTGCCTGCTGATTGGGGTATATCCCCTATTTTTAATATCTCGGATTTGACGTTGTTTGTGTTGCCTCCACCTGAGTTGAATTCTTTGTCGTCTTCTTCCTCCACTACACTTTCTAATGGGTTGGGGAGTGGTAGTTTGGATGATCTCTCTCTTTCGGCCCCCACAGGATTATCATCGGATGGTAAGTTGCAATCTTTTTTTCCTACTGCTGACATGTTCCCCAGGTTTCCGAAGACATTTCTTACTCCAGAGGTGATACTTGATGCTGAGCCACTGTCTACTCCGGATGGTGATACTTATCGCTTTCTCGTCCGTTGGCGCGACCGCCCCCCCTCGGACGACTCTTGGGTACTAGAGACGGAGCTTCGCCGCTTGGATGCTGCTCTCCTCCACCGCTACTTCTTAGACCACGCATCAGTGACGCGTGATTTCGAGCACGGGAGGATTGATGCCGCGGCCCCCCCACTTAGTCATGAAGATGATCCAGTTGCCGAGGCGCAACGACACAAGGACTTGAGGCGCCCTGTTGATGCTAACGGAGGATCACATTACAACCTCCGCCCGCGGCCTGCCAAGCCTGCTTAATGACCTCTCATTTTTTTTAAAAAGCGCTTATTTTATCTATTGACGGATATAAAATTATTTCATATGATGGAAATAATTTTATATTTCTTTATGCTCTTGTTTAATTTTATTTTCATGCGTTTTGAACTATTGGTGTGCGTGTAGCCATTTGGATGGCGGAGATTCTAAACGCCATCTTGAATGGCTGAATTTTGATGTAAACTCCTATTTAAGGAACCCTCCTTGATGAAATAGATTATTGAAAAAGCAAAACCTAAAACTCCTCCTTGTGGATTTCGGCCAAAGAGGTGGGAAACCTCCTAGCCGCCGCCCCCCTTCCTCTTGTGGTGTGACGCCGCCTCTTGCCTCCTCCATCCTTCTTCGGTGCGACGCCGGCGTGGAGTTCCTTGGTGCGACGCCAACGGAAAGGGTTGCAAACCCATTCGGTGTGACGCCGGTGGTTCCGTGGAGAGAGTGACTCTTCCACCATATCTTGTGTGCTTTAGATCCGGGTTGGGTAATCTCTATTCCTTTAATCTTGTGTGATTCATGCTTAGTTTTGTGGAGGATCTACGCAGCCGTCTTTTCTGCGATTTTTAAATACATCGCCGCTTTTTCAAATCATTTCTTTGTCATCGACCTTCGCTAGATCCGGATCGGGAAGATCCCTTGCGTATGGCAAACCTAGGCCTTTAAATCCTTTGTTTGCCCTCACAACGGATCGGATCTTTGATTTAATTTCTTGGGAGTTTGCATCTTAAGCCTTGAATCGCTGAATTAGAATTTATCATCTTCTATTTTAATACGTTTGTGATCGTTCAATCCGTTATTACGATTGCTAGAATGCTTGTGTAGGTGCGTTTAGATCTAGGTTTGTTGAAGGCGAACGGGTGATTTTCTCGTGGCCGTTTCAGAAGGGACTATCCCTACATCAGCAAGCCACGATAGCTCTACCGTCATGTGAGGCAGAATACATTGCAGCGGCGGCTGACACCTGCCAAGCTATCTAGCTAAGGAACCTTCTGGAGAGTCTGCATCATTGAGTGGATGGACCAACAACCATGTTGGTGGACAACATGTCGGCCATCCAGCTCGCGAAGAACCCTGTGCTACATGGACGTAGCAAACACATTGAGATGAGGTATCATTTCCTCTGGGAACAAGTGGAGCTGAAGACAGTGGAAGTCTTGTATTGCCCGACCGGAGAGTAAGTCGCAGATATCTTCACTAAGGCGTTGAAGGTAGACACGTTCCTGAAGCTCAAAGGCAAACTTGACATGTGCTGCCAAGTTTGAGGGGGAGTTTGTTGGAGCTTTGTTGACATATTGATCGGGCCCCACATGCATGAGGAGTTACTATATGTTATATGTTTTGTTTTGTATGCATTAAATATAGGAGAGGGTGTTTGCATTTATTAGGAGAGAGGTTGTAGTTGCTTTTGCTTTGCATATATAAAGGCCCCTTGTATATGTTTTTGATAAGTTAAATAGAGTAAAAAATTCCCCCCATTTTCTTGTGTGTTTAGAGAGAGGGGAGAGAGCGCCTCAGCGATAGTGAGAGAGTTGGCCGGTTGCGAGTAGGAGAGCTCAACCAAGCGAGTTGGCAAGGTTGTTGGCGGTTTGAAGTTTGAAGCCGGCTATGTAGGTTGATCCCGCCACCTTGCCGAGTGAGGGAGATAGAGCTGTGTGAGTGGAGGAAGTTTGTTGGTCGGGCGAGTAGAAAGCTGCGAGGAAGGTTGGAGAGTTGGAGCTAGGTCGCCGGGGTGTGGCCTGTCTCGCCGGAGTTGTCTCGTCGGGTTGATCTCGCCAAGGTGATGCAGCTAGCCGGAGTAAGTGGAGCTCGCGCTGATTAGGTCTCACAAGTAGTCATCTCGGCGGTGTGGTTAGGTGGAGTTCGCGCAAGTTGATCTCACCGGTTAGTTGTTGCTGGGCATTGTAGCCGCCGGGTTTGCTAACAGCTCGGACCAGTTGGTCTCGCCGACCAGTGAAGAGGTGAGCTCGCTGGTTATAAAGAGGAGGTCGCCGATTTGTTTGAGAAGGTTGCCGAGTAGGGTGTTTTGTTGGGAAAAATTTTCCCTGCGTTAAACGCAGGGTTTATTCCTGTGTTCTTAAATATCCGGGCCCACCTATAATTTTGAATTTCTGGCTTCCGTTGCACTCCGCTCCCGACCTCGGTAGAAACAGTAGACAACTCCGCTCTACCGAGGGAAAACCTAAGCGTCGTTCCTCACATCTCCGCCCTTCCCTTTGGTTGTTTCTTCCTCCCCACCGACGTTCCTCGCATTACGCTTACAGGTGCTGCTCCCTCCTACCATCTACGGTTCTGATATCTCTGTCGTACCCATGCCTCTCCTTCCTCCTCACCGCCGCCGCATATAGAGGTATATTTTATTTTTTTCAGAGTGCTGCCCATTTTTTCGTCGTACCCGTGCCTCTCCAGTCATTTTATTTGTTGTTTTACATTCGGAGTGCTGCCCATTTTTTTCTAGTTACATTTCTTTGTTGTTTTACAGTCGGAGTGATGCCCAGATTTTTCCAGACACTTTTATTTGTTATTTTACAGTCGGATTGTTGTCCTCTATTTTTCCAGTCATTTTTCTGTGTTCTATTTTCAGTCGGATTGCTGCCCAGTTTTTTCCAGTCACTTTTATTTGTTGTTTTACAGTCGGATTGCTGCCCTCTATTTTTCCAATCATTTTTTTGTGTTCTATTTTCAGTCGGATTGCTGACCAGCTTTTTCCAGTCAATTTTCTTTGTTGTTTTACAGTCGGATTGATGCCCTGTATTTTTCCAGTCACTTTTCTTTGTTGTTTTACAGTCGTTCTACCTCCATTACTTAAACAGTTTTGTTTGAATTATGTTTTACAGTCGGTTGATATCTACATCCAGCGCGGTTATATATTTTTAACTATCACAAGTAAGGTAGATTTATTTAAGATTAGATTTGTAGATTTTAATTTATCTAATTTGGTTATTTGCCCTGTGTATTGTTTCCTACACCCAGTGCCTGACAGCCCATACCTCAATTACAGATGCGCAGTATCTACTTTCATTACGAATGCTCAACCTCTACTTGATGTCCTATCTGAGAAATCAAGGAATATTTTAAATGAGGCTAGAGTTCTACCACTGTTTAGTATTCCCAAGATTCCACAAAATATACCCCTTTTGTATATTCTTGTCCGCATTTATAATCGTAAGAAACAGGCATTCCTGCTAGGCAATGTCTACGTCTCCCTCACTGTTAATGAGATTGCGATGATTTTGGGGTTATCGAATAGGGGTGTTGAATTCCCTTTCGTAAGAAGGCCTTTTGCTCGTTGTACTCAAAAATATATGATTGAAGAACTGAATGGTTTGGTAAATGAAGAGTGGTCCCCCACTTTGAAAAATAGGCGAGTCGACCTACTTGTTCGTTATATGTTGGCCGTCTTCTTATTCCCACAGATGGGTTTGAAAATTCCCAAATATATGTTGGCAATCGAAGGTCTTGAAATGTTTATGAAGTACAATTGGCCCTTGGCCGTCCACAAACACTTGCATGCCCAGATAGCAGACTTGAATGCCAATAGCGTTCTCCGGGACCCAGGGGAGAATTTGGGTTATTTTGAAGGTTGCTCGGTAGTTCTTGTGGTAAGTGTGGTAGTGCTCATTATGTTACTTTATAAATTAAAGGCATCTTACATCCCAATTTTGTAGGTGTGGATCTATGAGCACACAAATCTACAACCTGTCGTTGACTTCATTACACGACCCCGGATCTGTCGATGGTCTTCAAAGTTAAGTTATAGCTCGAAGGTCTGTTTTAAACTCCCTCGTACTCTGCAGCTTCCGGATCAGGTTTGTCATCTCCTTCATTTCAGTTGCAATGAAAGATTTATTGGTTGTGCAATATTCCAAATAACTATGTTTGCACTAGGTCAAAACAAAATTCAGACATATATTATTGGAAGAGAATGCGCTACTCGGGGAGGAAGACGAAGATTCAGACTTCGAACCAATCAAAAATAAATTAGAAAAGGTAGAATCTTTTTTAGTAACCATTATTTATAATCAATGTATTTTATATGATTTGTCATGCTATGCAGGTGCAGAAGAGAAAAAAAGGTTGTTCAATTTAATATTGATGAAGGTGAGCGAATAGAGGAGGAAAGGGTAGAGAGAAGTATGAGACAGAAAGAGAGAAAATTTCTAAGAAGGGTTAAGCGTGAGAAAGAGGAGTTTTTGAGGGTGGCGGAGGGCTTGAGAGGTATGAAAAACCGTGTTATGTCTGCCATACAAATTCTTAGTCAGGAGGTCCGTTCGGATTTGTGTATGTCTTGGTTTGGACAACCAAGTGACAGACTCCAAAGGGCTCCAGCTCATTCCCCCAATCCATTTCCTGAACCTTCTGCCATAAATCCCACTCCACTTTCTACAGTCGAGGTGACGCTTGTTGACACCACCCCACCATCCACGAAGAAACTTTATAAGAAAAAGGAGCAAGGCACACCCAAAAAAGTCAAATTGAAGTTTGAAGAGTCGTACCCCGGTAAAGCACTAATAACGGCGAGACAACGCGAGATTATTGAGTTTGTCCTGACACGATTTACAGGAAGGCACATTTTCATGCTTTGTCAAAGTGGATTTACTGTCTTTCTTTGCACAGTTACACAAGTGTACCAATTTTCTTTATCTTTATCTCAGCAATCAAACAATTTTTCAAAGTGGAAATATACATATTACGAGAACATTATTGGACGACTTGCTGGGTGTGGGTTGGTTATCAGATGTCCATCTGAATGCCTATGCACTCGTGCTATCTGCCAGGAGAAAAAGATCACCCGAAAATTTAAGAAGTTTTTTGTACGTCTCGCCTGATCATGCTGTAAGTAGATTTATCTAGAGTTAAAAATTAGCATATTTAAAGAAATCACTAATATATGTGGATATACAGTACTATAAAATGAGCGAGGTAAACAATTGCGAAACAATTGTCAGCCATATAACCGAAGAGAACGTGGCCAAAGCGGATTTGATACTAATGCCGGTACACGTCCCAAATCATTGGTGTCTTCTAGTATGTGATCTCAAGCGTTGTGTGTGGAATTTTTATGACTCGATGCCGCGCGGCCGACATCAATCATCTCTTCCAGGATTGGTGTATTTTGTATTTATAACTAATTTATTGTTTGTATACTTTATTATTTTGTATTAAATATATGTCGTATGTTTCATGCAGATTCGGACATTTCATGATGACTGTCGAGCAGCTTTGTCGTCCAACATATTGGATTGGAAGATCGAAGATGTACATGGAATTCCGAAGCAGGCCAATATGATTGACTGCGTCGTGTTCGTGCTGAAGTACAAGGAGACCGCGCTTTTACCAAAGGAGGTGTCTTGGGCTACGACAAAGGGTTGGCATTCTGATATGCCACGTTATCGTGCTGAGATAACCGCCGAAATACTAAGGATTTTTCATGATTTAGTTTTGGAAAACATTGACAATTTGGAGACATAAAATATTATCGTGTTGTAATAGTATTTCACTCATCGACATTATGCGATATTTTATTATTTTGACGCTTCACTTGTATTGGGAAAATTATACCTTAATCATTAAACAAAGTTCTCAAAAATGCTTGAATACATCGGGCACGCTAGAAAAGTTAAAAGACAAATTAACAAAATAGTCTTCATTTGAATCGGTGCATGTCGGGGGGGGGGGGGGGGGAGGGTGAAGCTGGCTGCTCATGCGTTGTGCTGGAAAAAAAATTCAAACTCTTTAAAGTTTGGTGGATCATCTTGAATGATCTTGTTAGCTTTGCCCCTTGTTTTTTTCTCTGTCAAACAATTAAATATACATATTAACTTATAATTACAATGAAATACATACTCTATTAATTGAAAAAGAACAAATTACTTGGTTGTCTATTTCCTCGCTCCCAATGGTCTTTCATGCGTGCATTTGAAGCACCCTTTGGTCTTTTCTTTGGCGGATCGTTTACCTCAACCTTTCGTTCCTCATTATCGTAAATACATCCTTTTTTATGGTGCTCGTCATTGTCCACCAATACGTCTATTTCTTTGGACATTGCATTCATTGTGCTTATAACATGCTCCTTAGCTTGTTTGCAATTTTCAACGCACCGTACGAGATCATAGCTGAATCGCATTACCTGGTTTCTAAATAAAAGGTTGGAGTTGGATTCAGCCATGGTGGGTGTGTTTACAAGGTAAATACCTTTTTTGGCCTTCAGAGTAAATCTTTTTAGCACATAACAATTCGGTATTTGTTTTAGACTTCTTAAGTTAAAGATCCTTAGGATATGCCGGCATAAAATACCTTTGGTCTCGAACCCACGACACGAGCATTGCGCTTCATTTATGACAGAGTTAAATGTAACAAACCATCTTTTATCAACATCCACTGCATTGTTTTGGGTTGTAATGTATAGAACGTTTCAGTCATCATATCTATTTTCATCGACCACATCAACTCCTACTACGCCATCCATGAAGTTTTTTTCGAATATTGCAAACATTTTCCGAGTATATTGCTTGGAAATGTTCTTTAGTAGGGTAGACAAGCTATATCGTACACTAATAGCGTCGTGCTTGCACTTAAAATACTCGTCGTGCTCATTGCGCCGCCATGATGATACAAGTTTCTCCATTCTGTAAAAACACTCAACAAGTGAACTTGTGCCTTTCGAACATCCATGCAAAAAATTATTGGCTGACTCACTTCTTTGAGTGGATAAAATTCCTAAGTCCAATACATCTTTGTTAAATGTGGTAGACCACCTCCTCCTAATACTATGAATATCCCTCTGCCATTTATTCTCTTGTAAGCTTCCTCTCGTTAGCATTTCGTGTCAATACCTATTGAACCCCTCTTCACCATCACACTTGCTCATGCAATTATAGAAAAATCCTCGCCAACTTCTGTCATGATTGAAGCTAGGGACCTTTGAGGGTGTCTTCTTGCATATGTGCCACTGACAAAGCCGATGGTGACTAGATGTTAATACTCGTTCAATAGAGACAACCATTGCTTGATCTTGGTCCGTGAAAATTGTAATTGGTTGTTTGCCACCCACGCAATTCAAAAATGCCTCGAACAACCAACAAAATGATTATATAGTCTCATCTGCGATAAAAGCACCCCCAACAAACACATTTTGCTAGTGATGGTTAACGATAATAAATGGTGCGCATGCTAGATTGTACTTGTTTAGTCTATACGTGGTGTCAAATATTAACACGTCTCCGAAGCAGTCGTAGTCTATCTTGATGTGCCCATCCATCAAAAAAAACCCTATCAATCTGCTGAATTCATCTTTCCGTATTTCGTAGGAAAATATGTTATCTGCCAACCAGTTTTTTTGAAGTATAGTTACCAAGCTAGAGGCATTGCCGCTTTCTATCAAAGCTTTTCGTTCCCTCTAAACGTAATTGAAGGCATCCATTTTGGATAATCCGATGTTTTCAGGACCACCGGCTTCAGTAGATAGAAAGTTATACGAATCCACTACTCTAATGCCCGATGAAGTCATATTTCTCATAAGGCTGTCTTGCATTTCAGAAATATTGCGGCGAATTCTCAACAAATGCGCCTCTTTCTCAGTTGCCAAAGGATGATTATGCTCCTCAACAAACTTCGTTACTGTCCAATTTTTTCCCTCCTTATCAACTTGGAAAGTAATGCAAACCAGGCATCCTGTGCGGATATCCAACTTGTGGTACTTTAAGGGTGATTTCTTGGTATCCTTGAGACCGGCTTTTGCGCAGGAGAACTCTCATTGTTTAACTATCCTTGTATGCGTCCATGTTAAATGTTGTTTACGCACACTGAATCCTTTTTTTATGAGCATAATCACAATATATTTTGTAGGCCTCTTCATCTGAGTGGACGATGGGAAAGACAACTGGCTCTATCTTCACCTGTGGCCAAATAAAAAATTGTCAAAAATCCAATTTGAAAATTAGTTTATTTATAATACTAGATAAAGGTTGAATAAAATCAAGTCTGAAAAGTAGGTGACATTTCAAACTGTAAAATCAAAACTCATAAAATCCAGTCAGAAAAGTAGTGAAAACATACAGTGGAATCCAGTTCTCAATGAAGTTTAAACATACAGTTGTAAAATCAGTTTATCGATACAGTCAGTTTAATGAATTCTTACTGTTTCGGCAGTGGTCGGGAGATTTGAGGTGGCCATGCTCAAGTGATAAGGATAGGGTTCCGGTAAATATAGGCTTCTGGAGTATCTGCAGGGCAAGAAAATTTTTGTAAGCAAAGAAGAACCTGACCTTTTGGCAGCTGGCGATGGTCTAAAAAGTAGTTAAAACATACTTCTGGGTTTGATTGTCAGTTCTTCTGCTCCTTGGCCATCTACGACAAATACATTCCGGATAGGGTTTTCCGAAGTGGGCACTAGAGGGGAAGGAGAAGTGTTGAGGAGGAAGAACATCCAGAAGCGGGCCAGGCAGTGTCTTTTCTTCGACGGAAGCGGGAAAGGGGAGGAGGAAGAGCAGCCGGCGTCGCCTCCCTTATCTTCACCGGAAGCGGGAAAGGGGAAGAAGAACAGGGCGGAAGCGGGAAAGGGAAAAACACGATAAAAGTAAAGGGCCCCACCTATTTAAAGACGCTGGGATTTTTCCTGCGTTTAACACAAGGAAATTTTTTTCGTTTTGTAGTGTTTGGAGTTGAAGTTTTGTTTGATTCGAAGTTGACTTGAAGGGGAGAAGTCCCATCACCGTTTCCAACACCTCTTAATTACTGTTTTATTTTAAAATGTCTTTTCATTTCCCCTATTCAATGTTTTTTCAGTCCCAAGGAGACTTTGACCAAGACCCTTGGTCACTGTTGTTGTTTAATTCTGACTGTTGTATGCGTTTTGCATTCCCCCTTTCCTGCACTATAAATCACTATAAGTCTAAAGAACAAATATAAAAAATAAAAATGCAATGAGTTGTTCTTTCTCTTCCCTTATGCATTTTTTTCTAATCTTTGCCTTACTCGTGAGAGATGAGTGTGATTTATTCTAACAGTGGTATCAGAGCTCTTTGATTTTGCATACCTGTGTCAAATAAAATGAGCTCATCATCTATCAATCAGTCACCAATTCCTCCGCCCTCTGCCCCTCTTTTCAATGGGGAAATGCACGATCATTAGGCTATCAAAATTCACACTGTTTGACTCTCATGAGTTGTGGGATGTCGTCGAGAACGGGCCACGACCAAGAGCAGCAACATGGAAAGAAAAAGAAGGAACTGTGGCAAAAATACCCAGAGAGGAAAGTGTAAAATCCCTCCTCCCGGGAATTGGGCACGACCAAGGAGAGATTTTATGCCCAGGACCGTCACCTTACAATGACATCAACTACGAGTAATAGGGCATATGTCCAGTATATAAACATCATAAAATATTTCTCTCTCTCAACTAACAACACGAAAGCTAAACCATATGATCATCAACCTGACGTCGGGTAGTAGTAGTGGTAGTGCGCGGCTCCGGCTCCTCAGATCTTGGTATCTCAATCTCTAGCTCCGCCCGGTTGAACTGCGGAGGCGTCTCCACGTGTCCCTAAAATAATGTAGTCAAACGACCGTCACTCAAACTAGACTCAACTGCTTCGTCCCCGCCTCACCCCCGGGACTCCTATGCATCGTGCAGGAGGAAGAAAGCAAAGGACGAATAATAACAGAATGTACAAGCAGGTGACAGCGGTATATATAGATAATTCTCGAACAGTTCTATATCTGTATGAGCAGTAAAGAAGAAGAATAACTAGCACAATATAAAAGTATAGTAAAAGAAGCTAAGTAAAACTAATAAAGTAAAAATAATAAAGTAAAACAACTACACCACCATCACAGAAGTGTACTCTAACGTATATGAATGACCATACAAATATATAAGTTAAGGTTTTTGAAATAGTAACTCATTATATAAAAGAGCTCATACTAATTTATATGATGAGGATCTGCAAATGTGTATGTTATGTCATGCTATGCAATGCAACGTTTATTGTGTAACTCACACACACGACTCTGTGCACAAACCTTCATGCATCCCCACTTTTTGGAGGTGGTCAACCTCTCAGGTACCAACCGTCGTGGCTCACGGTGGTAGTGGAGTGGGGGTCTCCACTCTGTGAGAAGTAGCGAACAACGACTAAAGTAGCGAACAAAATGACTAGAAAACTTTGAATAATTAAAATTTTATTATCTAAAAAGATATCATTTACAAAGGTATGACCTCCCTTTTATAAAATGGAGGAGAGAAGATAGAATACAAACAATAATGTGGGACTAAAGCTATACAACAGTTCTGAGCGGCTAGAATAACAGACCGGAACAGGCCGTGCGGTTAGACAACGTTCTAACCGCCAGACCACCGGACACCACAGCAACATCCAGGAAACCAACCCGCTAGACTCAAACCGCCAGACCGCCCGGTCACATACTTCGACACTCTCCCTCAAGCTGGAGCATAGATATCAATTATGCCCAGGTTGTCACAAATGTGGAAGAAGGAAGTGGAAACCGGCTTGGTGAAGATATCTGCCAATTCTTTGTCGGAGGTGACGAACGGAGTGCAAATCTGTTTCTTCAAGACCTCTTCTCGGATGAAATGGCAGTCGACCTCTATATGTTTCGTTCTCTCATGGAAGACCGGATTTTTGGATATGTATATAGCGGCCTTGTTGTCAAAGAACATAGGCAGAGGATAGTCGTAGACCTCTCCTAGGTCAAGCATGAGAGCCCGCAACCATTTTAGCTCACATATGGTTGACGCCATACTCCGGTATTCGGCTTCTGCACTGGACCTTGAGACAACAGATTGCTTTTTGCTCTTCCAGCTCACAAGATTACCTCCAACAAATGTGCAAAAACCCGATGTAGATTTGCGGTCACCTTTATCATCTGCATAGCTTGAGTCTGAGTAGGCTTCAACTCTCAGATGACCATGCTTCTGAAAGAGTAGCCCTTTTCCTGGTGCTGCTTTGACATACTCTAGTATCTTCAAGGCAGACTGAAGATGACATTCCCTGGGAGCCTGCATGAACTGACTGACCTTGCCTACAGCATAGGCAATGTCGGGTCTGGTCACCGTGAGATAAATGAGTTTGCCCACCAGACGTCTATACCTCGTGGCATCAGATATAAGGGGTGAGTCATCTGTCCATGTTTTGTCATCTCCAGTGGCCATGGGATACCGGGCCGGTTTGGCACCGGTCAATCCTACCTCTTGTAGAAGATCAAGAACATACTTCCGTTGGGAAAGAACCAACGAGTCGGGCTTCCGAGAGATTTCTATCCCCAAAAAATATTTCGGGGAGCCCATATCCTTCGTGACTAGGTGTTGACGAAGGTGTTTCTTTGTCAAGTCCACCCCAGCCTGATCATCGCCGGTGAGAAGGATATCATCCACATACACCTCCAAAACCACAAGGCCCGATGCGGTTTTGCGAATAAATAATGAGTGATCGGCTGAACTTCTTGTAAAGCCAATGGCAGCCACAATGCCACTAAACATGTCGAACCATGCCCGAGGGCTCTGTTTTAGGCCGTAGATGGCCTTCTTCAACTGGCATACACGTGTCTCCCCCTGAGCAACATACCCAGGAGGTTGCTCCATATACACGTCTTCCTGAAGGTCCCCATACAGAAAAGCATTCTTGACATCAAGCTGGGAAATAGCCCACTCCCTGTTGACGGCCACAGAAAGAAGAACCCGGATGGTGCTGAGGCGAGCAACCGGGGAGAAAGTATCAAAATAGTCAACTCCATAAGTCTGAGTAAAGCCTTTGGCCACCAGGCGGGCTTTGTAACGATCCACAGTGCCGTCTGGGCGGAACTTCACAACGAACACCCAGCGGCAGCCAACCACATCAGTACCTACCGGTGGAGGAACTAGGGTCCAGGTACCCCTTTCAGTAAGAGTGGCGATTTCCTCATCCATGACAAATTTCCAATGAGGAATAACAAGAGCCTCCTGGTAAGTGCGTGGAGTGGTAGTAGCCGAGATAGACAAAGAAAAGCACATGCGAGAGGGAGTAAGTCGATCATAGGAAACAACAGCCGCAAGCGGGTGTTGGGTACACGCCCGCACCCCTTTGCAAAGGGCAATGGGAAGATCCAGGTCATCTTGTGTCGCAGGGACCGGAGCGTCCGTTGCGGAGAAAGCTAGCCCGGGACTGGAGAGAGACGGCTGCGGAGAAGAAGGAGGGGGTATAATAGAGAGAGGAGGAGACGGAGGAGGAGACGATATAGGAGGGGAGACGTCGATATGCGTGGAAGGATCACAGAGATATGGTGGAGAGTCAGAGACAGCAGGAGGAAGCGGGGATGAAGAAGAAAAATAGGATGCATTTTCGAAGAAGGTGACATCCGTGGAAACAAACTGTTTGCGCAGAACGGGGTCAAAGCAACAATAGCCTTTTTGAGTGGTCGAGTATCCCAAAAAGACACATTTAGTGGAACGGGGGGAAAGCTTGTCACGGGTAGCAGACGGAGCATGCACAAAAGCCGTACACCCAAAGATACGGAGAGGAAGAGGAAACGGTTCCTTGCCCGGGTAGAGAATGGAGAAGGGGGTCTTGCCGTGGAGAACCGAAGAGGGAATGTGATTGATGAGATAGCAGGCAAGAAGAACAGCATAGCCCCAGTATGAGCGAGGCACCTGTATCTGCGTCATTAGAGTGCGAGCGATATCGAAGAGATGACGGTTTTTACGTTCCGCCACCCCATTTTGCTGGGAGGTGTAAACACAGCTGGTCTGATGAATAAGACCATGTTGCATACAAAAAGGCGAAAACTCATGACTGAGATATTCTTTAGCATTATCAGAGCGTAGCACTTTAATATACATATCAAACTGAGTTTTAATCATATAGTAAAAAGATTGCCATACAGATAATAGTTTAGAGCGATCTTTTAATAGATACACCCAGGTATATCGAGAGAAATCATCAATAAAGGTTACAAATTAAGAACTACCCCGACGAACGGTGAGAGTAGGAGCAGGACCCCAGACATCAGAATGAATGAGATCAAAAGGGCGGGAGGAACCACGGCCTTGCTTCGGCGGGAAGGAGGAGCAATGATGTTTGCCAAGCTGACACACATCACAGTTGAGCGGAGGACTATTCTGAGGTAAGTGGTGAAGAAGCTGACGAAGAATCCGAGGAGGAGGATGTCCAAGGCGAAGATGCCATTAAAGCAGATCAGTAGACGAGAATGAGAAGGCGGACAGAGCGGAAAGATTGTCGAGGAAGTAGAGGCCGCCGGTCTCAGTCCCAGTAGCAATCATCTGTTGGGTCCTCGGGTCCTGAAAACAACAAGAAGTAGGAGTAAATAATACAGAGCACTGAAGTTGCTTGCATAAAGTAGTAACTGAGAGCAAATTGCAAGGGAACTTCGGGACATAGAGAGTGTCCGCTAAGAGAAGTGACGGGGTGACTTGAACCATGCCCGTCCCGTGAACCGGGGAAGGCGAACCATCCGCAACAAGAACCGGGGTAAGCGATCATGCGTCTCTAGGAGAGAGAAGCAGTGAGGGTTTCCGGTCATGTGATTTGTAGCACCAGAGTCAATTAGCCATTTACCTTGGGTAACGACGTGTGCACTACCTGAGGTCGTGGCCACAGAAGCAGATGACCGAGAGGAGGCGGAGGTTGAGGAAGAAGTATCACCGGAGGGACGAAGGTGAGGATGTTTCTGCCAGCAACGGTCAACAGAGTGGCCGGTACGACCACAGTGAGAGTAGAGGAACCTTGACGGACCGCACGTTCCAGACTGGCTGCGGCCACTATTGCCACCCCGCTGAACTTGGTGAGCATAGGAGTCCTATGGAGGAGGGGAGGACAGTAGAGGACGTTGGCGCAGTGAAGTAACAGTGGCGATGCGAGCCGCCGTGGCATCCAAGGTGGGAGACTCGACTTCGCCCAAGATCTGCTGGCGGATCATATCAAAAGATTCAGGGAGTCGTAGAAGATAACAAACAACCAGGAGTTCCTGGAAGTGTTTGTGCTGCTCGGCCAAGTCCGCGGAGAAGGGGCGATTCTGGAGGATTTCGGCGCCAAGAGCCTGAACTTGCTGATAAGCCGCAGTAGGAGACATGGAAGGGCGAGCGAAGAGATCCGCATAGAGAGTATAAATGCGGGATGTCTGGGCCCCCTTCGAGTAGAGAGCAGCAAGGTGAAGCCATGCGGTCTTAACCGTCTCATCATGGCGTATGACAGGAAGACATTCATCGGAGAGGCTGTTGGCCAACCATGTGCGGACAAGCGCATCACTGGCATCCCAGTCATCAAATTCAGCAGAGTCTGGAGGAGGAGGGTCATCGGTGAGGTGATGATGTTTGCGCTGAGAGCGAAGAAGAAAGGTGAAAGAAATGCTCCAATCCGGATAGTTGGAGCCAACAAGTTTTGAAACCGTGCCAAGGTTGCCAGAGGGAGTAGGAGGCGGAGCCAGAGCGGTGGTATGAGTGGTGGTAGTTGAGGTTTCAGAAAGGGCCATAGGAGAAAACAGCGAGAAGCCGCGCGGTTAGAATGCAAGCCGTGCGGATAGGAAGAAGAAGAGCTGCGGCGGTCACGATGTCAGACACCAGCGGCCAGAGAAGCCACGACTAAGCCACAGATCCAAGCAGGGAAAGAAGTCGAACGGCTAGAAGATAGACCGCGCGAACAGAAGGGGGAACAAACAAGGCGAATAAGGCAGCAGGTCACGACGAACAGTGAAACAGGTTGCTGTGACGAAAAAGCAGGAAAAAGGAGAGACACCACGCGAACAGAGAGATGTACGCTGGGAGGCAAACACGGCGAACAGGGCAACAGGCTGCGGCACCAGGTCGCGCACACAAAGGGAAACGACAAGGAAGGAGAGAGGCTGCGCGAACAGGGCGCAAGCAGGCGGAAGAAACAAGCCGCGAGACCAGGTCGCGAGGAGAATAAGCAAGCCGCGCGGACAGGGCGGACAGAATCAGGAGCCAAGTATCGATGGCTCTGATACCATGTGAGAAGTAGCGAACAACGACTAAAGTAGCGAACAAAACGACTAGAAAACTTTGAATAATTGAAATTTTATTATCCAAAAAGATATCATTTACAAAGGTATGACCTCCCTTTTATAGAATGGAGGAGAGAAGATAGAATACAAACAAAAATGTGGGACTAAAGCTATACAATAGTTCTGAGCGGCTAGAATAACAGACCGGAACAGGCCGTGCAGTTAGACAACATTCTAACCGCCAGACCGCTGGACACCACAGCAACATCCAGGAAACCAACCCGCCAGACTCAAACCGCCAGACCGCCCGGTCACACACTTCGACACACTCCTAGGCGTACATACACACTATCGAGCCTAGACCTCTCGTATGCCTCAACGCTAAGAACATAACAACGGAACCCCTGCGTACTCTTGTTGGAAACTACTAGTCTTCTGTGCTCGGGTGTGCTCTTAGGGGACATAGTCCTCCAGACCTCGGTATAAACATCCCACCGGTCTCTCCAAAGATCTACACTCCGTACCAGAGTTATCGTACTTCCGTCAGTGTGCCGACTAGAAAAGTACCGAGTGACCCACCATATAAGCACAAACCAGGTATAACAATACCCTCCCGAGCCTCCAGCTTGCAAGACCAACCCATCATAATATCGACCAACAACCTGAGCCTCCAGCTCACTGGACTAATAAGTCTTATATCACTCTAACCCACACGTGGGTGAGATCGCTATTGTAACACCCCAAAATTGTCGTAGGAGCGACGGGGATCGATTTTGGCCAAGTCAAGTTTTTGGGGCAGGTGACACGGGCCCCGACACGGGCGTGTAGGATGCCGTGTCGGGCGTGTCGAGCTCGAGCCGTCGAACTGGCCGTGTAGTCGACCAGTGTAGGTCGACGATGGTCGTGTGGAGAGACACGGCCTAGGACACGGGCGTGTCCCAGGTCGTGTCACTCAAGGGAATCGTCGAAGTGGTACACGGGCCGTGACACGGGCACAGACACGGGCGTGTCAGTTGTGACACGGGCGTGTCCGATGCCGTGTCGCAAGGCCGTGTACCTCTCTGACTGAAAATGTTGGCCAAACTGCACACGGGGGGCGTGACACGGGTCCCGACACGGGCGTGTCGCAGGCGACACGGGCGTGTCGGAGGCCGTGTCACATGCCGTGTGCTGGTTTTCAATTTGGGTCGAGGCGGCGAATGAGCTACACGGCCAGGCACACGGCCGTGTGCCAACCCGTGTTCGGCCCAGATTTTATAATTTGAGGCTAAATCGTGGCCGTTCGTTTCCTTGGCTTTGGATCCGACGGTGGGGGGCTGCTCCTGGGTGGTTTTAGCCGGGAATAGGGTTTTGAAACCCTTATTTCTCTTGGATAATCTCTCTCTAAGTTTTAGAGAGAGGGGAGAGCAAGGTTGGAGGAGGAGTCCAAGATCCGGCCGCCGGAAGAGCTTCGGAGCTCCGAATCGCGATCCGAGTCCAGATCCGCGGAGGCGACGCCGTTGCGGTGCTTTCCAACCGTATAGTTTTCGATGGCGCCGCGGAAGAATGCAAGGGTAACGATTTCTCATCCTTGGGCATGTGAAGCCCTCTTTTCCTTTGCATAGGAAGCCCGCTCTCGCGAGTGAGCGAAGAGTTGGAGCGTTCCTTGGGGTAGATATGTGAAGTCCCCCTTGTGTAGAGTCCGTAAACAAAAACGGGCATAGGCATTGTGTGTGAAGCCTATCCGGACAAGTAGAGCCGGATCGGTGATGTTGCATTGCATATGAACCGGGGAAGACTCCGGGTGTTTGGGCGTTTTTCGGGTTTTCTACGTGGTAGATTGCAATAGGGAGCCTTGGAGATTAACTCCAAGGTGCACCCGAAAAACTGGGCAAAAGCGAGTTTTGCCAACACGATGGCCGGGGAGCCAACGTGAACATAACCGGGTTATGTGATTGTTGTGGCGGAAACGGGACTCGGTGAGTCTTGACCTGCGCATATGACTTAAATTGCCGTTGCGATATGAGCACGGGTCAGGCGGAACCGTACCCGGTCTATGTCGTTCGGTAGGACCGTTGGCATGGATGAGGGTCTTCGGCGGTCTATGGCTTAAATTGTCGTGACCAAGGCTAGGAAGGCAAAATGCTCATATGGACGACCGTCCAAGAGGCGGTGGTGGATTGGGAACGTCTATGGCTTGAATTGACGTGACGTTGGCCGGTTCGCCGAGAATGTGCCCTGAGTGCACGGGGTGTGTGGCCGTGCGAGCCTACGCCTGTGTTGATGTGTGTTTACATTAATATATTGCCTATACTAAGAAAGTGCAGGGAAAGAGCATCGCCGCCCCGATTTTGGGGGCGGGATCGTTATAATTTGGTCAGCATAGCTGACCGTTGCTTTTGTTTGCCACCGGGCGGTGGTTTGTGTCTTGCAGGTGCTGCGGAGCAGAGCGGGAAATAGCGGGCTAAAGCCCTTGTAGCTGTGCCGGCCCTCGAAGGCCTTATTGCTTATGTTTCTTTCCCGTTTTTCATGTATGGCCGGCCTGCGAGCCGAAGTATGAAAGTACTATTTTGTTAAGTGAACAATGTAAGGCCTTAAGGCCAGTTCTCTTTTGTGTATGATTACATTCCTGAGTTGGTAGTGGACATTCATGCTTTGTAGCAGGGTTCTTATTTCTTTTGCAACTTAATAATTTGCTTCCGCTAGAATGACTCTGTGTAGGACGTTGGTGTTTGGTTGTATGGTTTCAACGCGTAACCAACCGGTCTGTCCGTAGTATATGGCGTCGGGCCCCGGCCGGACCTACTGCTATATGCTATGCGACGGATAGGCGTGTTATAAATTGGTATCATACTTCTGGTTTCGGTCAAGCTTAAATGAATTCGTGGACGAATTCACTTTAAGGGGTGGTGAGCACATGTGTGCGTCATCGTTATAACATGAAAAGAACCCATGAATGTCCACTTAGGAATGAAAATATACATGTTTGAGGAACCTGCGTGTTCCTATAATTGTTGTTTGCAGTAATTTTTGGGTCGCTTATCGGTGTTTTGCACGATTATAGGTGACCAGAAGTGGTGCTGGGCCATCTGAACGGCCAGGTTCTGAGGCGAGCAGTGCGCCAAACGATGCGCCTGCAACACCTCCGTCTGCCGAGACCATTAGGTTGGTAGCAGAAGCGGTCATGGCAATGATCAATGCGCAGCCAGCAAGGCAGGTGCAGCAGCCCGCTCCTGCTATGGAGCAAGTACCGCTTCAGACGGCAGAGCAAAGGAGGGTTGAGCAAGTAGTGTTGGAGCCAGAGTTGCCTCGGAGAGCAACGGAAAGACAACTGAAGCACGTGATGGGCTTTCACCCACCAGTATTCACGGGGGCAGAAACCCCGACCCAAGCAGAGGATTGGCTCTCAAGGGTCAACAGGGTGATGACTGCGACGGAAATGGAAGAGTGGCAGAAGACCACTATAGCGACGTTCCTTTTGGATGGGGACGCAAGGTTATGGTGGGAAGGCCTAGAGCTACATCATTTGCGGGGAAGGCCGTTGGCCGAAGTTTCGATGGAAGAGTTTGCGAGACTGTTCATGGCTCGATACCTCCCCTCGGCGTAGAGGATTGCGCTAGAAAGCGAATTTCAGAAGTTAGTGCAAGGGGATTGCACCGTTGATGAGTACCTCCACGAGTTTACTCGGTTGGGGAGATATGCCGGCGCTACCTTCGCAGACGAGGAGCTCAAGACGAGCCGCTTCTACGAAGGGCTAAGAGATGATCTAAGATTGCTACTGTCGGGGCCCAAGGCGCAGGGTTTCATGACCCTGGTCAATTCGGCCCGGTCCTTGGAGAAGGACATGAAGAATATCCAAGCAAAGAAGGAATCCGGTAGCGAGAAAGCGGAGTTCAAGGCACCGACTACGTCGAAGTCGGGCTACCGCAGGTTCTATAAGAAAGCCAAGACGTCGGGTCCAGCTGCTTCAGGTGCCTCGGGGGCAACTACCAATCGAACCCCGGGCGCTTGTTTCACGTGTGGAAAGCCGGGGCACTTTGCCCGTGATTGCTGGAGTGGACGCTCAAAGTCCGAAAGGAAACAAGGAGCTACCTACGAGGAGAAGGGCAAAGCGGTGGAGTCGACCGCGTCCCACTATGTTCCGACTCAGCCTAGAGTCTATAATTTGGGCCAGTAGGAGGTCATCAAGCAAGCGGATGTGGTGACATGTATGAGTTAATTTATAGCAAGTTAGCTTTAATACCGTTAGCTATTGCTTGTTAGCCTAATATGGTTTGTATAGGCTTTGTTGTGATTAGTGATAGTCTGGTACGGGCACTGTTCGATACGGGAGCTTCACACTCCTTCTTGTCTGAAAGCTTTATATCGCGCGTCGGAGTCCCTTCTTCGATGGCGAAGGACAAGTTGGATGTGCTGCTACCGAATGGGTGCTCGATGCGTGCGGACAGGGTGTGCGCCGTAAATGTTCACATTGGGAGCCAAGAGTTCGACTTGCTAGCGTCATTGCTGCCGCTAGTAGAGTTCGACGTGATCTTTGGGATGGATTGGCTGTCAGAGCAGAAAGCTTGGATTGACTGTGACTGAAAGGAGGTCAAGCTGGGTGTAGGGCGGGAGACTATATTCGAGGGGCTAAAGGGGTCGAGCAAGACACTGATGTCTGCTCTTCAGGTGGTGAAGGCGGTTCGTGCTGGTGCGGAGCTGTTCTTTGCAATAGTGGGGGCTGTGGAGCCAAAGTCCACGTTGGATAGCATTCCCGTGGTGTGCGAATACCCCGATGTGTTCCCGGATAGTCTTCCCGGAGCCCCACCGCAGCGGGAGATCGATTTCACCATCGAGCTCGTACCGGGGGCCAAACCGGTATCACGTGCTCCGTATAGGTTGGCGCCTAAGGAGATGGCAGAGTTGAAAGTTCAGCTAGAGGAGCTGATGGAGCAAGGGTATGCGCGTCCAAGCTCGTCGCCTTGGAGCGCACCGGTCCTCTTCGTTAAGAAGAAGGACGGGAGTATGCGTCTGTGTATCGACTACAGAGAGTTGAACAAGCTAACGGAGAAGAATAAGTACCCGATCCCGAGGATTGATGATCTCTTTGATCAGTTAGTCGGATCGTCGGTATACTCCAAGTTGGACTTGAAGTCGGGGTACTATCATCTGAGGATCAGGGAGTGTGATATCCCGAAGACGGCGTTCAGTACGAGGTATGGGCATTTCGAGTTCACGGTCATGCCGTTTGGACTGATGAATGCGCCATCGGTGTTTATGGATCTGATGAATAGGACGTTCAGAGATTTCCTGGATCGCTTTGTGATCGTCTTTATTGACGATATTTTGGTGTACTCGCAGTGCGAAGAAGACCACTTCAAGCATTTGCATTTGGTGTTGGAGACTTTGAGGAGAAATGAGCTTTACGCAAAGTTCTCCAAGTGCGAGTTCTGGCTACCCTCGGTAGCGTTCCTTGGTCATATAGTGAGTGGGGAAGGTATAGCGGTGGATCCGGCAAAGATTGTTGCGATACGGGAGTGGCCTGCGTTATCTTCTGTCGCGGAAGTCCGTAGTTTTCTCGGGCTTGCCGGATATTACAGGCGCTTCGTAGAGAACTTCTCGCGGGTAGCGTTACCTTTCACGAAGTTGACAAGGAAGGATCAGAAATTCTTGTGGACGCAAGAGTGCGTGCAAGCTTTTGAGGAGCTGAAGAGGCAGTTGACCACGGCGCCAGTGCTTAGTTCGCCGAGTGGGACCGAGGGCTTTGAGGTGTATATCGACGCTTCGAGTAGTGGCTTGGGTTGCGTGTTGTTGCAGCATGGAAGTGTGATTGCGTATGGATCGCGTCAGCTGAAAGTGCATGAAAGAAATTATCCGGTGCACGACTTGGAGTTGGCGGTCGTGATTTTTGCACTCAAGTTGTGGAGGCACTACCTATACGGCGTAAGGGTTGATATATACACCGATCACAAGAGCCTAAAATACTTGTTGGATCAAAAGGACCTTAATATGAGGCAGAGGAGGTGGATGGAGTTCCTGGGGGACTACACCTTCAAGATACATTATGTACCCGGGAAGGGCAACGCAATTGCGGATGTGCTGAGCCGCAGGGCTCCCGCCCGAGCCAACTGGTTGTCGGTGCATGATGAGCGGCTAGTGCGGGAGTTGGAGGAGCTTGAGATCTGTTGCGTTGACAAGCAGACGAGCGCCAAAGCAATGTTAAACTGGACAGAGGTGCAGTATGACCTGGCTGACCGGGTTCGGCAGGCATTGGAATTAGATGACTCCATGAAGGAGCTTATGGAGGCCGCTCTGGATGGGTCAAATTCCCAGTTCTCGGTGGATGATGGTTTGTTAAGGAAGGATCATCGGTTGTGCGTCCTGAGTGGGGGTAACCTCCGGGCAGAGTTGATGTACGAGGCTCATCATACCAAGTACTCAATCCACCCAGGGAGCACGAAGATGTATCGTGATCTCAAGAACCTGTTTTGGTGGTCGGGGCTTAAGAAAGATGTGGCATTGTACGTGGCTAAATGCCAAACGTGCGCCTTGGTGAAGGCGGAGTGCCAAAAGCCAGGAGGATTTCTGTAACACCCCAAAAAGGCCCAAAAAGACTCAACTTGAAGTTTGAGTAGCAGGTCAGGTTACACGGCCTGGGACACGGGCGTGTCCCAGGGCGTGTCGGGTGTACACGGCCTGGGACACGGGCGTGTCCCAGGGCGTGTTCTATTTATTTTGCGAACTTGGCCTATTCCGGTCAGAGCCGGACACGGCCTTGAACACGGCCGGGAACACGGGCGTGTCAGCTGCCGTGTTCCGACCCGTGTACTGGTTGCAGCTCGATGGAGCAGGAGACACGGGCGTGTCTCAGGTTTGACACGGGCGTGTCTGGTCCGACACGGGCGTGTCGTTGGCCCGTGTTGTGCAGTCGGTTCAAACTGCGTGTACCGCTTAAGGGGTACACGGCCTGTGACACGGGCGTGTCACAGGCCGTGTCGGCCAAAAAGTGATTTTTTGGGAAGATCTTGGCCGTTCAGTTTCCTCTCTTTTGATCCAAAGGCTCAGGTGATTTCTTGGGCTGGATTAAGTCGTGAGAGAGAATGAAGAAGTCATTCTTCTTTATCCTTAAGGAAGAGAGAAAGAGAGAGGAAGAAGGAGGAGGAGAGCAAGCCACCGGCGGAGCTCCCGTGGTTCGATTCGTGATCCGAAGCCGGCGTTGTGACGGCAAGGCTGCTGCGGTTCTTTCTCACCGGCTAGTTTTCGATGGCACCGAAGAGATCGACAAGGGTAACGATCTCCCTCCTTGGACATGTGAAGTCCTTCTTTTCTGCATTGCATAGGGAAAGCCCTTCCCCGCGAGTGTGCGGTGGGTTGTGGTGTCCCTTGGGGTAGATATGTGAAGTCCCCCTTGTTAGAGGCCGGAATTGGAGTACGGCTCTAGGCATGCTGTGTGAAGCCCATCTGGATGTAATCTAGATTGGTGATGCTTGTTTGCATATCGGAGAAGGCTCCGTGATAATGGCTTGTGATGCCTATGGCTTGTGATGCCTTGTTCCTACCTGTTGCTTGGTGCGGCAGGAAGTACTGGACGATGTCCAGGAAATGAAGAGGGTTGGCGGCAACTCTTGTGGCCGTGTGTTGCCACTTTGTGAGTAGTTGAGCCGTTGGGCTGCAACTCGATGAAAAGGCAGATTGCCGAACAGGAAAGGTGAAACCGACCCGCGCCTATAAAATGCCATGGATACTTCCGTATTCGAGGTGGCTCGGCGACTTGAGCAACGGGGGGTGGCTGATCCGTACCTGCGTTAGGTCCGTCCGACTTGGAAGCCTGGTATAGGTTTTGTTGGAGCGCCTAATGAGAGTCTTAGGCCCGCGCGCCGGAAATACTAGAAATGCTCAAATACCGTGTAGACGGTGGTGTTGACCCTGGTATTCCGGTACACCGAAAATGTTCCCTGAGTGCACGGACTGTCGGGCCGGGTGGCCGATGGTTGTGATGGCTTGAATGTGCCTGCGCGCACATAGTTGCTATTGATGATGCCATGCTTGCAGGGAAAGAATGCTCATGCCCCGAGAAAGGGGTAGGATTGTTATAATTGGGTCAGCTGAATGCTGACCGTTGCATTGTTTGCCACCGGTTGGGTGGATTGTTCCCGTGCAGGTGCTGGAGAGCCAAGTGGTAAGTGATGGGCTGGCGAGCCCTACTGCTGTTGCTGCTGCTGCTGCGGCTGGCCCTTGAAGGCTCAGCGAATGGCCTTGTTTTGTTTTCTCTTTTTACTCATGTATGGCCGGCCTACGCGCCGAGGTTTGTAAAACATGATGTATGTTCAGAGGAACTGTAAGGCCTTAAGGCCAAACTCTTGTGGTTGTGTACATCCCGTGGTTTATATATAAAGGTGGTTTTATATATTGGACATTCCGGTTAAGAGTTCAAAGTTGTAACTTAAAGCTTCCGCTAGCATGCTCTGAGTTAGGATTCGTATTTGGTTTGGTATTATCCTGTGACCTCACCGTCTGTTTGTGGCATATAGTGTGGGGCTCCGGCCGGACCTTCTACTATACGCCATCTAACGGATGGGGTCGTTACATTTTGGTATCAGCTTTTCGTCGGTCTTCCTCTTTCGAATTCGTGGTCGAATTCTTTTGTGGGGTGGCGAGCACGTGTTTGTGCGACCTGCTGTAACGCTAATGAACTCTGGAATGTCCAAAGGAATGTACAAAATCTTGTTTGAGGAATCTGCGCGTTCCTTTTTGTGTTGTTTTGCTTGCATACGTTCGCTAATGTGTGTCTTGTCCACCTATAGGTGACACGTAGTGGTGCTGGGCAGTCTGAGCCCCAGCGTTCTGATGAGAGTGCGGCACCAACTGAGGTGCCCACACCTCCTCCATCTGCGGAGACTGTTCGCTTAGTGGCTGAGGCGCTATTTGCCATGATTCAGCCGACCGGGCAAGCGCAGCCGGCGGTAATGCCAGTTCGTGTTGATGTAAGACCCGAGCCGGTTGAGGCTGTAGATCCACGAGCAGCTGACCGACAATTGAAGCAATTCATGAGCTTCAGTCCTCCTACGTTTGCGGGAATGGGATCCCCAACGCAGGCGGAAGATTGGTTATCGCGTGTCAAGAGGATAATGACAGCGATCAGGGCGGAGGAAACTCTCAAGGTCACCTTAGCCACCTTCATGCTTGAAGGGGAGGCGCGGTTGTGGTGGGACGAGGTTGAGCTACACCATTTGGCGGGCAGGCAATTAACACAAGTATCGATTGAGGAGTTCTCTCGGATATTTCTGGCGAAACATGTCCCAGCGGCGCAACGTATTGCTATGGAAAATGAGTTCCAACGGTTAAAGCAAGGGGACGATAGTGTGGATATCTACTTGCACGAGTTTACCAGGTTGGGACGATATGCGGGAACAATCTTCGCGGATGACCAAAGGAAAACGAATCGGTTCTATGAAGGATTGCGGGATGAGTTACGATTCCTGCTTTCGAGTTCTGTGAGCCAAGGGTTTCAGGCGTTGGTTGATACTGCGTGCGCGTTGGAGAAGGACATGAGGCGAGTGCAAGGGAACAAGGGCTTGATTGCGTCGAAGCCAGAGCTTCAAGCACCTCGCCCAGGCAAGTCGTTTTACCAGAAGAAAGGGGGCAAGAGGTCCAAGCCATCTGGGCAAGTGACTACGACTGTGGTGTCGGGAGCGACATCAAGGCCGGATGCTCGTACGTGCTATAACTGTGGCCGGGTGGGGCATATTGCTCGTGACTGTCGAGTTGTGCAGCCCAAAGGGGAAAAGAAGACGGGTGCGTCGTATGCTGAGAAGGGCAAAGCGGTGGTGGATTCCTCTGCTTCCCAGGCGCAGCCCCGAATCTATCAACTTGGCCAACAGGAAGCGATTAAGCAAAGTGACGTCGTCACAGGTACGAGTTGATTTAGTTCACTTGCTGTGCTTTTGGTTTTGGTTTTGTTTAGCTTGTGCATGATGTGTGTGTGCTGCAGGCTTTGTCCTGATTCGGAATAATTTAGCGAGAGCCCTGTTTGATACGGGTGCTTCGCATTCTTTTCTGTCTGAGGATTTCGTATCTCGCATGGGGGTACCGAGTCATGTGACGGTGGATAGTACAAGGGTGCTATTGCCGAATGGCTGTGTGATGCTTGCGGATAGGGCTTGCGATGTGGATGTGCAAATAGGAAGTCGGGACTTCGGTTTGAGTGCAGCTGTGCTACCGTTATCGGAGTTTGATGTGATCTTTGGTATGGACTGGCTCTCGGAGCAGCGTGCCTTTATTGATTGCAACTCCAAAGAGATTACACTGGGCCAGAATACCGGGCTTGTGACGAAGTTCGCTGGTATGCGAGGAGTTGGCGGAACGTTGTTGTCTGCACTCCAAGTCGTCAATGCTGTGCGGAAGGGCGCGGAGTTATTCTTCACGCTAATTCAGGCTGTTGAGCCAAAGGCCAGTGTCGGTGAAGTGCCAGTTGTGTCAGAGTTTGCCGACGTGTTTCCTAAAGATCTTCCTGTGTTACCACCCCAGCGGGAGATTGACTTCTCTATTGAGTTGGTGCCAGGTGCGAAACCTGTGGCCCGCTCTCCATATCGCGTCGCGCCAAAAGAGAGGCTGAGTTGAAAGTCCAATTGCAAGAGTTGTTGGAGCAGGGATATATACGCCCAAGTATGTCACCTTGGAGCGCGCCTGTTCTCTTTGTGAAAAAGAAAGACGGTAGCTTACGGTTGTGTATTGACTACCGCGAGTTGAATAAGCTGACGGAGAAAAACAAGTATCCGATCCCACGGATTGATGACCTCTTTGATCAGCTGGCGGGATCAACGGTCTATTCCAAGTTGGATTTGAAATCGGGATATTATCAGCTAAGGATTCGGGAAGGTGACATTCCCAAGACAGCGTTTGGAACACGCTATGGTCATTATGAGTTCACGGTAATGCCGTTTGGCCTATGTAATGCGCCTTCGGTATTTATGGACCTAATGCATCGAACGTTCCGAGAGTATTTGGATTTGTTTGTTATTGTGTTTATCGATGACATCTTAGTATACTCTCAGTCGGAAGAGGATCACGCAAATCATTTGCGGTTGGTCTTGCATACCCTGCGGAGGAATAAGCTTTTTGCCAAGTTCTCAAAGTGTGAGTTCTGGCTCTCTTCAGTAGCCTTTTTAGGCCATGTGGTAAGCGGAGAGGGTATCGCGGTGGATCCGTTAAAGATAAGTGCCATTCGAGATTGGCCAGTGTTGTCTTCAGTGGCCGAGGTCAGGAGCTTCCTTGGACTTGCGGGCTACTATAGACAGTTTGTGGAAAACTTCTCACGGATTGCTTTACCTCTGACCACGCTGACGAGAAAAGATCAAAAGTTCATATGGACGCCGGCGTGCGCGCGAGCTTTTGAAGACTTGAAGAGTCGTTTGACCACGGCGCCTGTGTTGACATCGCCATGTGGTACCGATGGGTATGAGATCTATAGTGATGCATCTGGGAGCGGCTTAGGCTGCGTTCTTCTGCAGTTTGGTAAAGTGATTGCTTATGGCTCGCGTCAGTTGAAAGTGCATGAGCGGAATTACCCCGTCCATGATTTGGAGTTGGCGGCGGTAATCTTTGCGCTCAAGTTGTGGCGGCACTATCTATATGGCGTGAAAGTGGATATCTATACGGATCACAAGAGCCTAAAGTATTTGTTGGATCAGAAGGATCTGAATATGCGACAACGAAGATGGATGGAGTTCCTCGGGGACTACACCTTCGAGATTCACTATACCCCCGGGAAGGGAAATGTGGTCGTTGATGCTTTGAGTCGACAGACTCCGGTACGGGCAAGCTGGTTGCAGAGGCATGATCAGCGTTTGATCCAAGAATTGGAAGCAATGGAGATATCGTGTGTTGACAAGGGTGCATCAACCGATGCGTGCTTGAACTGGACGGAGGTGCAGTATGACCTTACGGACAGAATTCGGCGAGCAACGGAGCTTGATGAAAGTCTCCAGCGCTATGCTAAAGATGGGCCGGATGATCAATTCTCTTGGGATAACGGGTTGTTACGGAGAAATGGTCGAGTATGCGTCCCAAGTGTGGGTAAACTGAGGGAAGAGTTGATGTACGAAGCTCACTTTGCAAAGTACTCAGTTCACCCAGGGAGCACAAAGATGTACAGGGACATGAAAAAGCTGTTCTGGTGGCCCGGACTAAAGAAAGATGTGGCTCGTTATGTGGCTAACTGCAACACCTGTGCGTTGGTGAAAGCAGAATGCCAGAAGCCTGGCGGTTTCCTGAAGTCGTTACCTATTCCGGAGTGGAAGTTCGATGATATTTCGATGGATTTCGTGCACGGGTTGCCGAGATCTCAACGCGGTCATGATTCAATCTGGGTGATTGTGGACCGGTTGACGAAAGTGGCGCACTTCCTTCCAAACAAAAGAGACGATTCAGTGGAAACCTTGGCCAAGCTGTATGTGGAGCAAGTTGTTCGACTGCACGGTGTTCCTCGGAGCATCGTTAGTGACCGTGATGGGCGGTTCACATCGAATGATTGGCGGCTCGTTCATCAAATGTTGGGTACAAAATTAACGTTTAGTACGGCCTTTCATCCCCAAACGGATGGCCAGACTGAACGAACCAACAGGACGATGGAGGACATGCTCCGCATGTGCGCCCTAGACTTTGGTAAGAGATGGGAAGAGTATATATTTCTCGTCGAATTTGCCTATAATAATAGCTACCAAGCGAGTATTGGTATGGCACCATTCGAAGCGTTGTATGGTCGGAAATGCCGTACACCGTTAGCTTGGGCAGAAGCAGGCGAATCGAAGCTGAGTGGGAAAAAGGATGTCGAAGAAGCTACTTCGCTCATACGCTCTATTCGGGAGAGGCTAGTGATAGCCCAAGATCGTCAAGCAAAGTACTACAATGCCAAGCACCGGAACGTGGAGTTCGCGGTGGGTGATTGGGTATATTTGAAGATCAAACCCTTCAAAGGTGTGTCCAGGATTCGGCGTTTGAAAAAGCTAAGTCCGAGGTATCTTGGTCCGTTTGAGGTGGTGGAGCGAGTTGGGGAAGCTGCTTATCGACTAGCACTTTCAGCGGACTTGGGTGGATTACATGATGTGTTTCACATCTCAGTCCTTCGTAAGGCGGTAAAGGATCCAGCTCAAGTCGTGGAGGCTGATCGGGTACCGGTCGAGTATGGGCTAACGACGAGGGTTAGACCCATTCGGATCGAGGATCGAGCCGAGAAACAGTTGCGGAACAAAGTGATCGGGATGGTCAAGGTCCGATGGGACAATTGTGGCCGTGAAGAGCTAACATGGGAGCGAGAGCAGACCATGCGAGCTGAGTTTCCCGAGTTATTTGTATAAACTGTAGACCGTGTACTTTTTGTTATAACAGAGTTATAGCATTGCTGGTTTTGTTTCCTTACCATCCAAATTTCGGGACGAAATTTTGTTAAGGGGGAGAGGGTTGTAACACCCCAAAAAGGCCCAAAAAGACTCAACTTGAAGTTTGAGTAGCAGGTCAGGTTACACGGCCTGGGACACGGGCGTGTCCCAGGGCGTGTCGGGTGTACACGGCCTGGGACACGGGCGTGTCCCAGGGCGTGTTCTATTTATTTTGCGAACTTGGCCTATTCCGGTCAGAGCCGGACACGGCCTTGAACACGGCCGGGAATACGGGCGTGTCAGGCTGGACACGGGCGTGTCAGCTGCCGTGTTCCGACCCGTGTACTGGTTGCAGCTCGATGGAGCAGGAGACACGGGCGTGTCTCAGGTTTGACACGGGCGTGTCTGGTCCGACACGGGCGTGTCGTTGGCCCGTGTTGTGCAGTCGGTTCAAACTGCGTGTACCGCTTAAGGGGTACACGGCCTGTGACACGGGCGTGTCACAGGCCGTGTCGGCCAAAAAGTGATTTTTTGGGAAGATCTTGGCCGTTCAGTTTCCTCTCTTTTGATCCAAAGGCTCAGGTGATTTCTTGGGCTGGATTAAGTCGTGAGAGAGAATGAAGAAGTCATTCTTCTTTATCCTTAAGGAAGAGAGAAAGAGAGAGGAAGAAGGAGGAGGAGAGCAAGCCACCGGCGGAGCTCCCGTGGTTCGATTCGTGATCCGAAGCCGGCGTTGTGACGGCAAGGCTGCTGCGGTTCTTTCTCACCGGCTAGTTTTCGATGGCACCGAAGAGATCGACAAGGGTAACGATCTCCCTCCTTGGACATGTGAAGTCCTTCTTTTCTGCATTGCATAGGGAAAGCCCTTCCCCGCGAGTGTGCGGTGGGTTGTGGTGTCCCTTGGGGTAGATATGTGAAGTCCCCCTTGTTAGAGGCCGGAATTGGAGTACGGCTCTAGGCATGCTGTGTGAAGCCCATCTGGATGTAATCTGGATTGGTGATGCTTGTTTGCATATCGGAGAAGGCTCCGTGATAATGGCTTGTGATGCCTATGGATTGTGATGCCTTGTTCCTACCTGTTGCTTGGTGCGGCAGGAAGTACTGGACGATGTCCAGGAAATGAAGAGGGTTGGCGGCAACTCTTGTGGCCGTGTGTTGCCACTTTGTGAGTAGTTGAGCCGTTGGGCTGCAACTCGATGAAAAGGCAGATTGCCGAACAGGAAAGGTGAAACCGACCCGCGCCTATAAAATGCCATGGATACTTCCGTATTCGAGGTGGCTCGGCGACTTGAGCAACGGGGGGTGGCTGATCCGTACCTGCGTTAGGTCCGTCCGACTTGGAAGCCTGGTATAGGTTTTGTTGGAGCGCCTAATGAGAGTCTTAGGCCCGCGCGCCGGAAATACTAGAAATGCTCAAATACCGTGTAGACGGTGGTGTTGACCCTGGTATTCCGGTACACCGAAAATGTGCCCTGAGTGCACGGACTGTCGGGCCGGGTGGCCGATGGTTGTGATGGCTTGAATGTGCCTGCGCGCACATAGTTGCTATTGATGATGCCATGCTTGCAGGGAAAGAATGCTCATGCCCCGAGAAAGGGGTAGGATTGTTATAATTGGGTCAGCTGAATGCTGACCGTTGCATTGTTTGCCACCGGTTGGGTGGATTGTTCCCGTGCAGGTGCTGGAGAGCCAAGTGGTAAGTGATGGGCTGGCGAGCCCTACTGCTGTTGCTGCTGCTGCTGCGGCTGGCCCTTGAAGGCTCAGCGAATGGCCTTGTTTTGTTTTCTCTTTTTACTCATGTATGGCCGGCCTGCGCGCCGTGGTTTGTAAAACATGATGTATGTTCAGAGGAACTGTAAGGCCTTAAGGCCAAACTCTTGTGGTTGTGTACATCCCGTGGTTTATATATAAAGGTGGTTTTATATATTGGACATTCCGGTTAAGAGTTCAAAGTTGTAACTTAAAGCTTCCGCTAGCATGCTCTGAGTTAGGATTCGTATTTGGTTTGGTATTATCCTGTGACCTCACCGTCTGTTTGTGGCATATAGTGTGGGGCCCCGGCCGGACCTTCTACTATACGTCATCTAACGGATGGGGTCGTTACAATTTCTGAAGTCCTTGCCTATACCGGAGTGGAAATTCGACGATATATCTATGGACTTTGTGCACTGGTTGCCAAGGTCGTAGAAGGGGAACGACGCCATCTAGGTGATCGTAGATCGGCTAACCAAGGTGTCACATTTCATTCTGCATAGGAAGGATGATCCAGTGGAGAAGTTGGCAAAGTTGTATGTTGACAATATTGTTAGGCTGCATGGTGTGCCCCGTAGCATTGTGAGTGATCGCGATGGGTGGTTCACGTCAAATGATTGGTGGTTGGTGCAGAAGATGCTGGGGACAAATTTAAAGTTCAGCACAACTTTCCATCCGCAGACGGATGGGCAGACCAACAACAGCTACCAAGCGAGTATACAAATGGCGCCCTTCGAGGCCCTGTATGGTAGGAAGTGTCGCACGCCGTTATCGTGGCTTGAAATGGGTGAGGCAAGGTTGTACAAAAAGCAGGAGGTGGAGAGTGCTACCTCGTTAGTGCGGATCATTCGGGAGCGCTTGTTGATCGCTCAGGACCGGCAGGCGAAGTATTACAATGCCAAGCACCGGAACGTGGAGTTCGCGGTAGGCGATTGGGTATACCTGAAAGTGAAGCCGTTCAAGGGGGTTTCGCGGGTGAGACGCTAGAAAAAGCTGAGCCCAAGATACCTTGGACCTTTTGAGGTTCTGGAGCGAGTCGGCGAAGCGGCATACCGTTTGAGGCTATCAGAGCAATTGAGTGGATTACATGATGTGTTCCACATTTCTGTGTTGCGGAAGGCGGTGCAAGAGCCTTCGCAGGTGATCGCGGTTGACCAAGTGCCGGTGGACGAAGGGTTGACGACTAGGGTCAAGCCCGTTCGTATCGAAGATGTTGAGGTCAAGAGGCTTCGTAACAAGGAGATCCGAATGGTTAAGGTCCAGTGGGATAACTGCGGGCGTGAGGAGCTCTCTTGGGAACGGGAGCAGACTATGCTCGAGGAGTACTCGGAATTATTCCGCTCAGGTACTGTTTTGCGTTAAGTCCTATTTTTCCTTTATTAATTTCGTGGACGAAATTCTTTAAGGGGGGTAGAATTGTAACACCCCAAAATTGTCGTAGGAGCGACGGGGATCGATTTTGGCCAAGTCAAGTTTTTTGGGGCAGGTGACACGGGCCCCGACACGGGCGTGTCGGGCGTATCAAGCTCGAGCCGTCGAACTGGCCATGTAGTCGACCAGTGTAGGTCGACGATGGTCGTGTGGAGAGATACGGCCTAGGACACGGGTGTATCCCAGGCCGTGTCACTCAAGGGAATCGTCGAAGTGGTACACGGGCCGTGACACGGGCGTGTCAGTTGTGACACGGTCGTGTCCGATGCCGTGTCGCAAGACCGTGTACCTCTCTGACTGAAAATGTTGGCCAAACTGCACACGGGGGGCGTGACACGGGTCCCGACACGGGCGTGTCGCAGGCGACACGGGCGTGTCGGAGGCCGTGTCACATGCCGTGTGCTGGTTTTCAATTTGGGTCGAGGCGGCGAATGAGCTACACGGCCAGGCATACAGCCATGTGCCAACCCGTGTTCGGCCCAGATTTTATAATTTGAGGCTAAATTGTGGCCGTTCGTTTCCTTGGCTTTGGATCCGACGGTGGGGGGCTGCTCCTGGGTGGTTTTAGCCGGGAATAGGGTTTTGAAACCCTTATTTCTCTTGGATAATCTCTCTCTAAGTTTTAGAGAGAGGGGAGAGCAAGGTTGGAGGAGGAGTCCAAGATCCGGCCGCCGGAAGAGCTTCGGAGCTCCGAATCGCGATCCGAGTCCAGATCCGCGGAGGCGACGCCGTTGCGGTGCTTTCCAACCGTATAGTTTTCGATGGCGCCGCGGAAGAATGCAAGGGTAACGATTTCTCATCCTTGGGCATGTGAAGCCCTCTTTTCCTTTGCATAGGAAGCCCGCTCTCGCGAGTGAGCGAAGAGTTGGAGCGTTCCTTGGGGTAGATATGTGAAGTCCCCCTTGTGTAGAGTCCGTAAACGAAAACGGACATAGGCATTGTGTGTGAAGCCTATCCGGACAAGTAGAGCCGGATCGGTGATGTTGCATTGCATATGAACCGGGGAAGACTCCGGGTGTTTGGGCGTTTTTCGGGTTTTCTACGTGGTAGATTGCAACAGGGAGCCTTGGAGATTAACTCCAAGGTGCACCCGGAAAACTGGGCAAAAGCGAGTTTTGCCAACACGATGGCCGGGGAGCCAACGTGAACATAACTGGGTTATGTGATTGTTGTGGCGGAAACGGGACTCGGTGAGTCTTGACCTGCGCATATGGCTTAAATTGCCGTTGCGATATGAGCACGGGTCAGGCGGAACCGTACCCGGTCTATGTCGTTCGGTAGGACCGTTGGCATGGATGAGGGTCTTCGGCGGTCTATGGCTTAAATTGCCGTGACCAAGGCCAGGAAGGAAAAATGCTCATATGGACGACCGTCCAAGAGGAGGTGGTGGATTGGGAACATCTATGGCTTGAATTGACGTGACGTTGGCCAGTTCGCCGAGAATGTGCCCTGAGTGCACGGGGTGTGTGGTCGTGCGAGGCTACGCCTTTTGTTGATGTGTGTTCACATTAATATATTGCCTATACTAATAAAGTGCAGGGAAAGAGCATCGCTGCCCCGATTTTGGGGGCGGGATCGTTATAATTTGGTCAGCATAGCTGACCGTTGCTTTTGTTTGCCACCGGGCGGTGGTTTGTGGCTTGCAGGTGCTGCAGAGCAGAGCGAGAAATAGCGGGCTAAAGCCCTTGTAGCTGTGCCGTCCCTCGAAGGCCTTATTGCTTATGTTTCTTTCCCATTTTTCATGTATGGACGGCCTGCGAGCCGAAGTATGAAAGCACTATTTTGTTAAGTGAACAATGTAAGGCTTTAAGGCCAGTTCTCTTTTGTGTATGATTACATTCCTGAGTTGGTAGTGGACATTCATGCTTTGTAGCAGGGTTCTTATTTCTTTTGCAACTTAATAATTTGCTTCCGCTAGAATGACTCTGTGTAGGACGTTGGTGTTTGGTTGTATGGTTTCAACGCGTAACCAACCGGTCAGTCCGTAGTATATGGCGTCGGGCCCCGGCCGGACCTACTGCTATATGCTATGCGACGGATAGGGGTGTTACAGCTATAATAACCTATAATCATATCAGACAACTCTTTTCTAACTTCTGGATTACTTAGCGATTTATGGTTAACATTAGACTTCCCGAGGCCTACTCTGTGAAGGGCACACATCAGTACTAGGAACTATGATGGGATGAAGTCCATCACTCCTTTTCTCAAGGCACTTAGTAATGTTATGCTACCCTTAATCAAATCCACTCCCAGGGTTACTAAGTGTATGACCTCTCCAAAACAACAACTGCAGAAACACTAATTTTCCAAAATTGCTAAATGCAGACCATATGATCTTGTCTGTGTGTATGAATAGGAATCCTCCAAATTCTTGACCCTAGGGCCTAAGATTATTTCCTGAGACCTATCATGACATTTTAGACCTAATTCCAGAGATTTATAATTTTCCTAAAATAATTAGCAATATTATAATTTTCCCAAATTATTGATACATGTGATTTTGAACATGAAGTGTCACTTTCTGTTATCAAATCAATAAGATAAAATTATTCTAACACCATCTTGAGTAATAATGGCTCTACACCAAAATTTCACATCATTCCAATAATATTTGATATTTAATTTCTAATTACAAAAATCTGATTCATTAGGTCATGTTACACATGAAACACTATAAATATTTCTCAAATAATTCCAGAAAAATCACTGGAGGTTACAAATTGTTAATATTTATTTATTATAAAAATGTATAATTTTTATAACTCAATTGAGCACAATTATCTCAATAATATAGAAGGGGCAAAAAAAGTAATTATAACTACAACCATAAGATTCTGACTCTCAAAAATTCCAATTTATTTTTACAGTGTTTATAATACTAAATTATTACTATTGGCAAGCTTTTATAATTTTTGCAACTATTTTAGACAGCCTAATTTAACTAATACACTTGTATAACAAAAATATTAATTAATTCATTTGCTAAGAAAATCAACTTCAAATGTTTTAAAACTTCATAAGAAGGTATAATCTTACTAAATAATTGCATGTATAAAATTTCACTAGATTTGACCACGCCAATCTTGCTAAATTCACAAGATACACCTTTTGGCTAAATGCACACCACATCACATCCAACATGACAACTTGCAAGTGGGATTCACAAACCTAAAGGGGTTCAAAGGACCTGAAATTTTTACCAGGGCCTCACACCTCCCTAATAAATCTTTCAACAAAATTTTGGATTAAAATAGTTACTATACTTCAACATATTCAATTTATATGAAAAATCACATTTTTCCTAAAACCATAAAGAAATGTTATCCAACAATTTCCATTTTTGGACTGTCGGTGTACCTATGGTATATTCTTACATATCCCAAATTTCAAGTCAATCCTCTTAGCCAATTTAAAGTTATTAAGGAAATAGTTACTGTCCTACCCTAAGGACCAGTCCTACAAGAATTTTCCTACAGGGAGATACAGTGGCCCAAATGACCTGATTTAAATTTCTAATTAAATTAGACTCATAGGGCTACCTTTTTCATGTTGGACACTTTTCATGGTTTAGCCACTAAGGATCTCATTTTTCTGATTTAAAAAGTGTATAATAAGGGGACATATATAACATATTATATATAATCATTAATATCAATAAAAACAATCAACGACTGTGATTATGTCTTCTACCTCCAGCAAAAGGCCGAGATTGGCCGAACCTGGAGCAATTTTCTGAGCAATTTGCTGGCGATCCAGCGTCCTCCCCGGCCGGCCACCGGCACCACCACCTCCGTTGAGGTGGTGGCTATCGCCCGACGATGGTTTGGCCGCCGGAAGTGGTGGCATGGTTTCCGACGATACCGAGAGGAAATCATTCCAAGCTTTTTCCAAGGATTTCAAAATTGGAATCGGCTCAATTGAGCACGACCTCAAGTCCTATTGATCTAGGAAGCTAGCTAGCACAAGAGGAGAGGGGGAGAAACATGCCTGATTTTGGGCTTGGATACGGCTACTCCGACGGGTGGCCATGGTTTTTGGCATTTTTCGGTGAATCTCTCCCGATTTCGATTCTCCAATGTTTGCATCAATCCAAGAGTCAATTTCGACTGCTTGAGGCCTTCTGAAGGTGATGAAAGGGTCGAATTGGGCTGAGGAGGGGTATTTAGAGAGTTGTCATGAAATATGGTGATAGGCCATGACCATTAATGGCTATCCTTAATGGTGGCCAACCTATAACTGCTGGAAACTCCTCCTCTTCAATAGGGGAGATGAAAGGAGGGGTTGGGAAAGAATAAGGGAGTGTCACTTGGCCTCCATCCATTATTCCCCCCTCTAAATGAAACTTCCCTCTTAATTACCCTCATTAAACCCCTAATTAAAATCATAAATCAAATTAAATAAATCTGAAAATTTAGTGGGCTTTAGGATGGGCCTTGGGCAAGGCCTTAGCCCACTTAAATTGGCTTGGGCTCTCATTAAACCTTTAGAGTTAATTTGACCATGGTTGATCTTGGGGTTGACTTTGGTCAACTTGATGGGTTCACTGGTACAAGGGGTGTGTCTTAAGCCCCTTGACATCACCCAATGTTGATTGGATCATGGTGATGCCCCAATTGGGCCCACTTTGCCAAATAGTGTGATTTTGACCTAAATAGGGTCAAGTTTGAATTTGGTCAAATTGGTCAACTTGTGACCCCATGATGGGGATTTTGGGTCCACTTGGCCCCTAATAACATTACAAGGCTAGAGGTGGGGTCAATTTTAGGTTTTGAGGCCAATGTGACCTCTTAGGTGAAGGTTTGACCTATATTAACCTAAAGTTAACTTCGGTCGATTCGGCCCACTTGATTGACCTAGCCTTGAGTTCATTGCTCGGTTGCCTCTCTCTTAGGGTTAGGGAAGTGTTAGTGAGCTTACCTTGAGGTGGTGAGTTCATGAGAGTGTTAATTGTCCTAGGTTGACTTGTGCACATTGGAGGTGCACATAGTAGTTTCCCTAAGTTCAAGCTGAGCTAGGGTCACACTAGGGCCTCCATGCACCACTCAAGCCCTAACCCTACTTTATGGGGCCTAGAAGTGTGGAGGATGTTACACACGAAACCTCCCTACACGCTTTCTTTGGTACAAAGAACTTCGATGTCAAGTTCCTGCGGCGGGACCACGACTCTCTCCTCCCCGTTCTCGCCGGAGAAGGTATCTCCTATTCTCTTTATTGTTAAATCCCATCTTAAATCTGTAGGCTTTGCGCTAACTTTGCACTCGCACAGGTGAGTGAGATGTCCCCGAGCACTAGCCCTATGAAGATGATGGGACTCTCTCCCCTGGACTGGCTTTCACTGAAACTGTGGCCGCGGCCTACAGGAAAGAGCCGGGCACCTCATCTCAGCCAAGTTTCCCGAAGCAAAAGTCCAATGCTCCTCACGCATCTTCTTCTAAAAAAATTGAAGTCATTAGCGCTCTCCACGGGCAAGGCGGCAATCGTCGAAGTTCCTCCTGCCAACATCCCGGTCGCGGCGGATGCGGTGGGTACCACCGCCAACACGGCTACTAAGATCTCTGCTGCGACAGAGATGGTTCCTATGGGATCGGTGCTGAGAGGGCACCAGTGCCTTGGCCTTGGCGAGAAGTACCATGATGAAGTGGGCCTACCCCTACTTCAGTAGGACAAGAAGGCTAGCCGGCCCTCAATCTCCACGCTCCTCTCGTCCTGGGTGGAGCAGTACACCACCAATGGCGAGACCTTTGCCTTTGCCTTTGGGCTCTACGGGCGAGAGGATACCAGCATATTCGATGAAGAGTCCACCAGGACTCTTGCACACGATACCGCACGAGCCCATCTACGCACTCTCGAGCTTGCGCATATGGCGTCGCGTTGTAGCCTCCATATCTAGCGTGACCTTACCGAGGTTAAGAAGTCGTGGGAGCTCGTGTCTACCGAGATCATATCTTTGAAATGCCAGCTGGAGGCCTCCTAGGCGCTCCTCGCCAGCCGTCCATTAGTAGGGGTGAGTATGATTTTAGTTGGGTCTTCGCACGTTTGTCTTTATCAAGGTTAAGAAGTCGCGGGAGCTCGCGTCTACCGAGATCATATCTTTGAAATGCCAGCTGGAGGCCTCCTAGGCGCTCCTTACCAGCCGTCCATTAGTAGGGGTGAGTATGATTTTAGTTGGGTCTTCGCACGTTTTTCTTTATCCCATGCTAACATTTGCTTATACTTTTCTCGAAGGATTCCGCGAACGCCAACCAACTACGTGCGAGAGCGGCCAACCTTGAGGGTGAGGCCACGAGGCTGAGGGCCGAGAACAAGTGCCTGATGGGCACCATTATTTTTCCGCTATCCGGCGAGAAAGGCAAGCTGCATCGGTATACAAATTATGAAATTGAAGTTATGATGCAGGAGAATGCCCTAGCGGCGGCGAAACACACGATCGAGATGTTGCGAGAGGCTGGGCTTCTGAACGAAAGCGGTGAGAAACTCATGACGCGCAACGTTCTTCCATGGCTATTCACTCCTATTGTCGTACCATAAGACAAAGCTACACTTCCGTACGAGGACGATGCTTCCCGCGAGGATCAAGAGTCTTCCAGCAAGGAGTCCGACTCCTCCTCCCGAGGATCTCCCGCTTGCTTTTTACTATAATTCTTAACAGGGCGAGACCCCCCTTTTGTAAATGAAATGTTACTGCACTTAATTAATGAGAATTCTTCCTTTATTTGTGATTCTTCGCTTTTCCTGGTTTTTCATTTCTTGCCTCTCGCCACTCGAAAAAGGATCATATATTCACTCGTCAGCAAACCATAGTTCCTAGGCTACGATCGAAGCTTTCTCGCCCAAAGGGCGTGGGGCGAAGTCACGACATCAGTCACGCGCACTCGCGCCCATCTAAGCTTTTGGTGGTAACCGCAAAGATCTTGCTGGATGCGCAGTCTTGCTGGATGCACAGTCTTGCTGGATGCACAGTATTGCCGAAGGCGCACCTGATGAGCATGATTTTGATCCTTTCAGATAGACCACACCCTTCTGAGTGAATCAGCCGAGCGAATACCCTCTTCGCCAGGTCACCACTCGCACATCTCGGCCCAGTATATTTTCATTCTGTATATATATTTCTTTCCACTTACTGCCATTCCTCTTGCCTCATCACCTCAAATCACTTACCTTCTTTTCTTCGAGCGCCTTCCTGCCCTGCCAGGTAGTGAAAGCCTTGCGGTGGGTATAACTCAGGATCACTTGCCATTTCTTAACCCGAGTGTCTTCCTGCCCTACTGGCTAGTGAAAGCCTGGCTCGGGTTCAACTCGCGATCCAATTTCAACTTGTTTCACAATGTCTTCCGAGGACCTTCCAGATCTGCCAGCTAATGGGAGACTGACAGTGGGATCGTCTCGGGATCTAATTTCAACTTGTTTCACAACATCCACTGAGTGTCTTTCTGACCTGCCAGCTAATGGGAGCCTAACAGCAGGATCAACTCAGGATCTAATTTCAACTTGTTTCACAACATCCGCCGAGGGCCTTCCTGACCTTCCGGGTAATGGGAGTCTGACATCGGGATCAGCTCGGGATCTAATTTCAACTTGTTTCACAACATCCACTGAGGGCCTTCTTGACCTTCCAGCTAATGGGAGCCTAATAGCAGGATCAGCTCGGGATCTAATTTCAACTTGTTTCATAACATCCGTCAATGGGCTTCCTGACCTGCCAACTAATGGGAGCCTAACAATGGGATTAGCTTAGGATCTAATTTCAACTTATTTCACAACATCCACCGAGGGCCTTCCTGACCTGCTAGCTAATAGGAGCCTGACAGCAGGATTAGCTCGAGATCTAATTTCAACTTTTTTCACAACATCTGTCGAGGGCCTTCCTAACCTGCCAGCTAATGGGAGCCTGACAGCGGGATTAACTCGGGATCTAATTTCAACTTATTTCACAACATCCACCAAGGTCCTTCCTGAGCTGCCAGCTAATGAGAGCCTGACAGCGGGATTAGCTTGGGATCTAATTTCAACTTATTTCACAACATCCACCGAGGGCTTTCCTGACCTGCCAGCTAATGGGAGCCTGACATCGGGATCAACCCAAGATCTAATTTCACCATTCTTTCAGGCCATATGGGGGGAGATGCTAGGAAGGAAAAATACACATGTTTCTCATTCATACTCAGAGATAGAAGCGTTTCAAGTCATCACCACTCCAAGTGTGACTGATGGTTACCCCACCTATATTTTGGAGGCAATAACCCCCCCTGATTTGAGGGCTTCCTTGACAACATAAGGACCCTACCAATTAGGATTGGGCTTTCCAACTGACGCCGAACTCCCGACGGCATCTACCTTTTTCAAGATAAGATCCCCCTTTGCAAATTGCTTGATGCGTACATGTTTGTCAAAACTATTCGACGTTTAACCTCTTCTTGTCTGATGACGGCTAGGTCGTGAAGCACTTCCACTAGGTCCATGATGCGCCAAAAACAGGTATACATATTACTCGCAAGTGCACATGCCGAATCAAGTAATAAAAAGTAAGTAAAGATCGTTTCCACGGAGAGGTGGTGAAATCGGTGCTTGTAATTACTAGTTAGACCTTTTCTCTAAATTCAAACCAAACAAAGATGATCTTGATTTATTAAACTAAATTATGAAAAATTCCTAAAATAAGATAAAATAAACTATAGTTCCTTAGGAGAAGACTTTAAATTTAGATTGGAGAAATAATCTTGCGCGGTGATTTCTTATGTCTAATGCAATGAATTTATAAATGATACTTTGTGAAAATGAGTGGTGAAAGATCATGCAATGATATTGGAGTAGACAACCGTATCTCTCGATATCGGAGGTCCCTAGTCCTCTATTTCCCCTCGGGTGAAATAGAAAACCGATTAAAGATTGAAAACCAAAGTTGCTAACACCAAGAGGAAATATCTTTCTCTCTTCAAGTGCTATATGGAATCTATAACGCACTTACACAACTCCTCTCTCGATTTATGGAGTGTAGTAAAAAGACGAAACCGTGATCAAAGACTTCAAAATATAGATTATAAATTCAATAAAGGTTCATTCACCAAACAATTACAAAGAGAAAAATAGAGAGCATTCATCACAAAAGACATAGTACTTTCACAACACATGATCGAGGAAATTAGTTCATGACGACGGAAGAAAACCACAAGAATAGGTAGATCATACACCACGTGATGATAGAATTAAAAACTTGCAGAGTTTCTCTCTCCGATTCGGTCGAAATCCGTCCGTCTTCAAGATCTAGCCGCTCTTCTTCAATGGAGGATTTTGAAACCCTATATGTTGAACTCCCTTGAATTCCTCTCTTCCTCTCTAATGGAATATATCCCTTTCTTCATAATAATCCTCTATTAAAAACGTCCAGCCCCCTCCCCAAAAGATGCCTCCTTCCATTTTTGCAAATGCGTCACTTTTTAATTTTGAAATTTGAAATTCGTCCATATGTTGCAATCTTTTTTTTCAGAGGTTGCAATCTTTTTTCAGCAAATGATATTTGGACAGTTTTTTATTCTCCAAGCAGTTTACTTTGGCATTTCTTGCAATAATATATTAGAAAAAAACCGGATTAGCCACAAATCAAATAAATATGATTTTTTTTCATTTCTATTTCTTTTAAACTTATTTTAAGCATTTATAACGGGTATTAAGCCCCAAAATTGGATTAGATAACTTCTTTTTTGAGAAGTTATCACACGTCCATACTTAAATCTTTGCTAGTCCCTAGCAAAGACAATTCCAATCATCGAAATTGAGTGAGAGGATATAGTCAAAATATAAAACTCTCATGATTCTTCTTCTCAAAATAATTAAAGAACGTCTACTGAAGAGTTTCGATTTAACTAATTGAGGACTTGTCAAACATTAACAGTTCAATATAATTAAATATTCATTAGTTTGATGAAAGATAAAGCTCAATTATACTTTCTAGTGGGGTGTGTGTTATCTTTTAAAATCATTGACTCCCCTAAATTTTTCTGCATTGAACTTCCTCAATAACTAAGAAAGAATAAGAATAAGTCAAGTCTTTAACTTAACCTCCACTAGAGTTAGTAGTTTAATTTGACAAAAAAATATGAGGACTTGCAGTGGAAATGGCTCTGACTTGGTTAAAAATGAATTGTGATAGTGAAAGGTATTTCCCTAGTTAATATACTTAATAACTCTCCAAACTATGAGGTTCATTTTTTGATTATCAAATTTTTAGTCCACAGTTAGGATCATTTCAAGTGGGTGCACACACACTTAGGCCACATATCACTATAATATTTTCTTTATAATTTTTTTTAGTTAATCATAGTTGGGATCATTCTAAGTATGAATATACATACCTAGGCCGCATATCACTATGACACTATTTTTATCTTTTTTTTTAATAAAGTCATAGTAGGGATCGTTCCAAGTAGGTGTACACATACTTAGACCGCATATCACTACGACTCATAATTTTTTTAACAATCCCCCATAGTTGAAAAGTTATTAAGAAATTATTATTAGGAATATAGGGAAATTATATGCATAGTAATCAAAGGTTCAAGCTCAAGGGATAGTGAGTGATCAAATCAAATATAGGTAGTGAGACACGAAATTGATCAAAAGGAAATCCTAATCATTCTTACAAATTAAAATACACACTCAACGTTTTGGTTTAAATCTCCAACTTAGTTCTTGCTCGCCCTTCCGTCATTATTGTTAGAAGTCAATAAAAGTTTATTTTAGGGAGAAAATTCTTTTAAAGAATATTGTGGATACAGAAATATTTAAAAGAGCTTTTACTCATCTCACTAACTTCAGATCGAAAATGTGAACCATTAAGAATGACTATCCTACAAGCAATAATCATAAAATAGTATTGAAAAGCTTATTCGTTTAATTATATCAAAAGTAGGATCAAAAAATTATTGTTATAAAAGTTCACTCCTCACACATTCAGTTGAGGTTATAGCACGCCCACCTTCACACTTTTGCCCTTTGCTAGTCTCTAGCAAAGTGACTTCAATATCCAAGAATTTTAATTTAATTTTTTTTTTCTGCTAATCAATCATATAAAGAAAAGGACAAAATAAGGAGAAAATGAGACTTGAAATTTAAATACTCCCCTGAGAACTGAATTGTCTGCACAGTCGTCCATTGACTCGATGATGCACTCAATTTACTCTGTTATGAAATGATCTTTTTCAATCTTAGCCATGTGATGTAGCCTGTAAATCTTATACTTGGATACCTAAAGGTTGGGACATGAAAAGAAATTCTATCGGGCAGCCTGTGTATCAACAGAGGTAACCAAATTTAATACCAATTCAGAATGGTCAACCATAAGCACATTGTCCTAAATCAGTCCGGATAACATTCATAATCGTTTCAATTCAAAGTGCTAAAAATGAAATCATACACAATCATAGAAAAATAGAATATCTTTACCCACTCTAGCAGACTTCAGATAATATCAAAGCAGAGCACAGAAGTTAAAGCACCACAATTTTAATAGATATGATAGAAATGAAGTGCCTACATAATCATCACAACATAATATATTCTATGTAACTGAACAACGTCACATATCACAAAAAATAATATTCAGAACCCCTAACTTGCAAATCATCATAATGTATTGTCACGGCATACGAGATAAGAGCAAATAAACAAACTAGCAAATTCAAAATAAAGCATAATAGTTTTAGAAGATGCAAGCTAGAAGAGATCACTACTCGTCCTCCTCGTCCTCCTCGTCGCTATCTTGAACCGAATTCTTGACCAGCGTAACGGGTCAACTCTTGACCAGTCGCTATCGAGCAGGTATCCCTCCTTATCAAACTGGGACTGGAGTTGGTAGGTTGGTGCTTCGACTGGGATTTTTGGCTTTAGCAACAACTTTTCCAGGCTCTGATGAATCGCCTCGAATCGGGATTCAAAGTACAGGTGTTCGCATCTCAGATAAGCCTTCAAATACTCGATGTTCTCCATAATTAGGTCGAGGTTTCCCCCGTTCTTGGACTCACCAATATCCACCTCAATAGGGTCGGCCAATGTGGGTTGATCATTTGTCCTCCACATCAACCTAGCCTACTTCTTTTGCTTTCCCTCAGCTTCTGCAGCCACCTTAATATTTATACCACTGTCTTGGTGATATGACACCCCACCAGAGTCACCAGATCTCCATCACCTTGCCACACACCCGCCATCCGACATAATTCAGTGATCATGGTTGGAAACCATAGGTGACGCAATCATTCTTCCTTTATTTTCATCTTGATGTGCTCAACAATGATCCATCCCACATTAACTCTGATGCCCTTCAGGATGCAGTATATGAGAGTGATTCTATCAAGAGTGATATTGTTTGAATGACGTGTAGGCATAATGCTTGCGTTGAGGAAGAGGAGCCAAACTTTGGCTTCCCTTATTAGAGACGTTAACTTCAGCGCCTTCTAAGACTTTCATAACCATTCAGGATCAGGTGCGCTACAGACCACAGCTGCCTTGTCGGACGGTGACACCATTGCTTGAATCTTTTTGTAATTGTCCCCAATATCATCATCCAACCCAAATAGACTATTGATGGCAGCTGGAGAGAAATCCACAAACTGTCCTCTCACTAGCACTCTATCTCCATCGCTTTCATTTGCATTCGCGTAGAACTCATACCCATGAAGTGATGGCTTCAGTTCGCGGGTGGCACAGTGCTTCCCACTGGATGGCCATGATCTGGTCAGCATAGGAAATACTCCAGGCACGCCTCCTCTCCATCTTGAAACCCCGCTCAAAAATGAAAGGTATGGACTGGATAGCTTCAAAACGATGGCGGGCCTGCTCATCAATGAACTTGACCCTCTTGCGAGAAACTTCCTTCCCCTTTCCTTTCTCTCTTCTCTTAGATGACATAGCCTAACCCAGGGGAATTAAAAACCTAACATTCAAGAGGGTGGACACCCCAAAATTCAGATATGGTACCTTATTGGAGTCGAAAACCTAGATCTGGAAGATCGGTCCTGCGACTGCTGAGCGTGTGTGCGCTGCCACCCACTGCTTCCTTCTCTGCCTCACTCGGATAATCTAGCTTAAAATAAGGGGCTTATCAACGCTAAAGATGGAAATGTTAGCTTGGTTTTGTTGACCGGGGTCAACGTTGTATTTTATTTTTATATATATATATATATCAAGCATGGCGGAGGAGAGAGAGTGTGATTGTGATGGCATTAAGGCTTCATTTGGTTCGGCGGTGGCGGATCGATCCGGCGGGTGGAAACGGAGTGTTCGAACCGGAGGGGGGAGGTGGCTGCTCCAAACGGAGCTTTTTGGGGCGTTTCTCAAGGCGGGCGGGTGGAAACGGAGCAAACGCCGCCGGAGGTTCATTTGTTTACCCTCCTTCCGACGGCGTTTGCCCAAAACGGAGTATCAAAACACCCAAACAAATAGAGCCTAAATGTGCATGCCAAGTGTCTTATTTCTAGTAGTTAAGCTTGCCTATATATAGGCCCCCTCTTATTGTAATTGCAAAAAGAGATATATAGAAAAAGCTTTCTCATTTTTTATCCCCTGCAGAAGAGATAGAGAGAGCTCACGGGAGTGAGAGGTTTGTTGGCGGGAGAGAGAGGTGAGAGGAGAGATAGAGAGAGAGAGAGTGAACTCTTGGCAGGAGAGAGAAGCGAGAGAGAAAGTGAGAGAGCTCACGGGAGAGAGAGAGAGAAACGAAGCGAGAGAGAGAGTTTATTTCTGCAGATTTTTTTTGCTCCCGCCTGTGACTTCTCGCCGGAGGAGCTCGCGCTCGACTCGCCGGCTCGACTCGCCGAAGCATCTCGCTGGTCTCGCGTGGTGGTGCTTGCATCTCGCCGGAGTGGTCTCGCCTGGAGGTTGTTTGCAATTTTGTAAAAGTGGGATTTTTACTTGGTCAAAAGTAAGAGGGAAGTCTAGTTGGAGTGGGTGCCCGCAATCGCTTCCAACAGACTCGCCGGCTCGACTCGCCGGCTCGACTCGCCGAAGCATCTCGCTGGTCTCGCGTGGTGGTGCTTGCATCTCGCCGGAGTGGTCTCGCCTGGAGGTTGTTTGCAATTTTGTAAAAGTGGGATTTTTACTTGGTCAAAAGTAAGAGGGAAGTCTAGTTGGAGTGGGTGCCCGCAATCGCTTCCAACAGACTCGCCGGCTCGACTCGCCGGCTCGACTCGCCGAAGCATCTCGCTGGTCTCGCGTGGTGGTGCTTGCATCTCGCCGGAGTGGTCTCGCCTGGAGGTTGTTTGCAATTTTGTAAAAGTGGGATTTTTACTTGGTCAAAAGTAAGAGGGAAGTCTAGTTGGAGTGGGTGCCCGCAATCGCTTCCAACAGACTCGCCGGCTCGACTCGCCGGCTCGACTCGCCGAAGCATCTCGCTGGTCTCGCGTGGTGGTGCTTGCATCTCGCCGGAGTGGTCTCGCCTGGAGGTTGTTTGCAATTTTGTAAAAGTGGGATTTTTACTTGGTCAAAAGTAAGAGGGAAGTCTAGTTGGAGTGGGTGCCCGCAATCGCTTCCAACAGACTCGCCGGCTCGACTCGCCGGCTCGACTCGCCGAAGCATCTCGCTGGTCTCGCGTGGTGGTGCTTGCATCTCGCCGGAGTGGTCTCTCCTGGAGGTTGTTTGCAATTTTGTAAAAGTGGGATTTTTACTTGGTCAAAAGTAAGAGGGAAGTCTAGTTGGAGTGGGTGCCCGCAATCGCTTCCAACAACTGGTATCAGAGGGAGGTTGCGACCCTTGGAGTAGTTCGGAAGCGAGGTGACAAGTCGAGATGGAGTCAGGAGGAGCGATGCCGGGGCAAGTCCCTAAGTTGACGAAGACCAACTATGGCAATTGGAGTATCCAGATGAAGTTGTTGCTCGCCTCGAAGGAGCTATGGGAAGTAGTCGAGGACGGCTATGAAGAGCCTGATGCTGAAGTAGAGGCGGCATTGACCAACGCGCAGAGGACGGCGTTAAGGGAAGCGAGAAAGAAGGATAAGAAGGCATTGTTCACATTATACCAAGGAGTGGATGAAGCCACCTTTGAAAAGATCTCGGAGGCAGTGAGCTCAAAGGAAGCATGGGAGGTATTGCAACGCTCCATGCAAGGGGTGGACAAGGCGAAGAAAGTGAAGCTGCAGTCTCTTCGGGGTGAATATGAAATGTTGAGGATGCAGGCCACGGAGAAGGTCGGAGACTTTGTGACCCGTCTGCGGACGCTCACAAACGAGATGAAGAGAAACGGAGAAGCGATAGATGATGTGAGTCTCATGGAGAAGCTCCTGAGGGCCATGTCAAGGAAGTTCCGACACGTGGTGGTGGCAATCGAGGAGTCGAAGGACCTCACCCAGATGACCGTAGATGAGCTTGTAGGCTCATTGCAAGCTCATGAGTACAGAATGCAGCAGGATGACGACGAAGCGAGTGGCTTGGGAAAAGCACTCCAGACCCAGTTGAACTTTGGGGAAAGCTCAGGAAGAGGAAGCGGCCAGCGTGGCCGAGGTCACCAAGGCAGAGGCCGAGGTAGAAGAGGAGGAAGAGATCAAGGAAGGAACCAAGGTTTCCAAAGAGAGGCGGAGCGACCTCAAGGTGGTTGGCAAGAAGGAAGAGGAAGAGGAAGAGGCCGAGGAAGAGGCCGAGGAGATATGTCCCAAGTACAGTGTTACAACTGTAACAAATTTGGGCATATGAGCTATGACTGCTGGGCTCCCAGGAAGAGAGAAGAAGCCAACCATTATGCGGAGGCTAGGAACAATGGGAACAATGCTGGGGGTGGAGACCCAATGATGTTCTTAACCTACCGAGGCGTGGAAGAAGGAAGGAATGAAGTGTGGTACCTGGACACAGGAGCGAGCAACCACATGTGTGGAGATAAGGAGATGTTCTCTAACCTTGAACCCAGTGGGGGTGAAGTTAGTTTCGGGGATGCTTCGAAGATTTCCTTGGAAGGAAAGGGCCTGGTGGTAGTGAAACTAAACGGGGAAAGAGTACACCTGAATGATGTGTACTACGTGCCAGGGTTGAAGACCAACATCTTAAGCATTGGGCAGTTAGTGGAGAGAGGCTACTGTGTGCAGATGAAGGATGGGTCTTTGGCAATGAAGAATGATCAAGGGAAGGAGGTAGTAAAGGTGAAGATGACGGCAAACCGTCTTTTCACGCTGAAGATGGATGCTCAAGAGACGGTTTGTCTCGCGAGAACAAAAGAAGAGGAAGAAGCATGGCTATGGCATCATAGGATGGGCCATTTGGGATTCACAGGGTTGAAGCTACTATCCCACTCCAGGATGGTGGAGGATCTGCCTATGATCTCCCCTCCGCAAAAGGTGTGTGAGGCGTGCACGAAGGGGAAGCTCAAGCGGCAGACATTCGAAGGAGGGAAGTCCTGGAGAGCAAGGCGGCAACTTGAACTGGTTCACTCGGACATTGCAGGTCCGTTTGAGACCACCTCAATAGGCGGAAGTAAGTACTACATCACCTTCACGGATGACTTTAGTCGGAAGTGTTGGGTGTATTTTCTGAAAGAGAAGTCTGAGGCCCTTGACAAGTTCAGGGAGTTCAAGGCGATGGCCGAGAAGGAGAGTGGGCAACCATTGAAGGTGCTTAGGACAGATCGAGGTGGGGAGTACACCTCGAGGCTGTTCGATAGTTTCTGCAAGGAGAATGGGATATCACACCAGCTGACGGCGGCGTACTCACCGCAGCAGAACGGAGTGGCAGAGAGGAAGAATCTCACCATCATGAACATGGCGAGAAGCATGGTGAAGGAGAAGGGGCTACCGAAGATGTTCTGGGCGGAAGGGGTGCAATGTGCGGTGTATCTACTGAACAGATGCCCCACAAAGAGTGTGAAGTTCATGACGCCGTTTGAAGCATGGAGTGGCTGGAAGCCGAGTGTGAAGCACCTAAGGGTCTTCGGGTGTGTAGCTCATGCTCACATCCCGGACCAGAGGAGGAAGAAGCTCGATGATAGAAGCGAGAAGTGCATCTTCGTGGGCTATGCTCCGGAGAGCAAGGCGTACAAGTTTTACAACCCGGTGACTGGGAAGGCCATAGTCTCAAGGGACGTGGTGTTTGAAGAAGACTGCTGCTGGATCTGGGATGAGGAGACAAGGAACATGAAGGGGATGTTCTTTGAAGATGAGGAAGAAGGTGGACATGAAGCGGAAGCTGAGGTTGGTGGAGCTGAGCCACCATCACCACCGAGTGGGAGTTCAGGGGGAGCTTCTACCCCCTGCTCAAGTGGAACAAGTACGAACGGAGGAAGTCCTAGTGGAGCGAGCACTAGCCGAGGCATTTCTGACCGTCCTCAACCTAGGATGAGGAGGTTGGATGAGCTTTACGAGGAGACGGCATCGACTCTTAACAATTTTTCTTTATATTGTTTGTTGGCAGATTGCGAGCCGCACTCCTACGACGAAGCTGCCAAGGAGAAATCTTGGAGAATGGCAATGGATGCTGAGATAGCATCTATCAAGAAGAACGATACTTGGAAGCTGGTTGATCCACCCGCTAGCCACAAACCCCTCGGGGTGAAGTGGGTCTACAAAGTAAAGAAGAACAAGGATGGAGCTGTGGAGAAGCACAAGGCTAGGCTCGTGGTGAAGGGCTACAGGCAAGTCCAAGGAGTGGACTACGACGAGGTCTATGCCCCAGTGGTGAGGATTGACACCATCAGGTTGATCATCGCACTGGCAGCTCACTATGGGTGGACAATCATGCAAATGGATGCGGTGGCGGCATACTTGAATGGCTACCTTGAGGAGGATGTGTATATTGAGCAGCCTCCGGGGTATGGTGTAAAGGGCCAGGAGAAGAAGGTGTGCAAGTTGAGAAAAGCACTGCGGGCTGAAGCAAGGGGCAAGAGCTTGGAATGGGAGGATAGATACATTCCTCCAAAAGCTTGGCTACGTGAAGTGCCCATATGAGTATGCTCTCTACATGAAGGTGGAGAAGAGTGGGGATATCATGATCTTATGTCTATACGTGGATGACATGATATTCACCGGGAGCAACCCTGCGATGTTCGAAGAGTTCAAGAGGCTGATGAAGAAGGAGTTTGAGATGACAGACCTAGGAGAGCTGAGTTACTTTCTAGGGGTAGAAGTACAGCAGAGAGAAGATGGGATCTTCATCGCGCAGAAGAAGTACGCGGAGGAGATCTTGAAGAAGTTTAGGATGGAGAATAGCAAGCCTATCTCCACTCCAGCTGATCCCGGAACGAAGTTGAGGAAGGACTCGAAGGAGGAAGGAGTTGACCCAACCATGTTCAAGAGTCTGGTTGGGAGTCTAAGGTATCTGACTTTCACCAGACCGGACATCATGTATGCGGTGGGGGTCGTGAGCAGGTACATGGAAGAGCCCAAGCAGGACCACTTCACTGCAGCGAAGAGGATCCTGAGGTATGTGAACGGGACTCGGGACCATGGCTTGATGTACTCATCTGGAGGAGAGTTGAAACTAGTCGGCTACTCGGATAGCGACTATGGAGGAGATGTGAACGACCGGAAGAGCACTTCCGGGTATGCGTTCAACATGGGAACCGCGGCGTTCTCATGGAGTTCTAAGAAGCAGGCTACTATAGCCTTATCATCTTGCGAGGCGGAGTACATAGCGGCGGCGGCATGCGCTTGCCAAGCCATCTGGCTAAGGAACCTTCTGGAGGAACTACATCATGTGCAGGATGGCCCAACGACCATGTTAGTGGATAACATGTCGGCTATCCAACTTGCAAAGAACCCGGTGCTACATGGGAGGAGTAAGCATATCGAGACGAGGTACCACTTCCTTCGCGAGCAGGTGGAGCAGAAGACAGTGGAGGTGGTGTATTGCCCTACCGGAGAGCAGATCGCGGACATATTCACCAAGGCGTTGAAGGTGGAGACGTTCGAGAGGCTCAAAGGCAAACTCGGCATGTGCTGCCAAGTTTGAGGGGGAGTTTGTTAGCTTGGTTTTGTTGACCGGGGTCAACGTTGTATTTTATTTATATATATATATATATCAAGCATGGCGGAGGAGAGAGAGTGTGATTGTGATGGCATTAAATGTGCATGCCAAGTGTCTTATTTCTAGTAGTTAAGCTTGCCTATATATAGGCCCCCTCTTATTGTAATTGCAAAAAGAGATATATAGAAAAAGCTTTCTCATTTTTTATCCCCTGCAGAAGAGATAGAGAGAGCTCACGGGAGTGAGAGGTTTGTTGGCGGGAGAGAGAGGTGAGAGGAGAGATAGAGAGAGAGAGAGTGAACTCTTGGCAGGAGAGAGAAGCGAGAGAGAAAGTGAGAGAGCTCACGGGAGAGAGAGAGAGAAACGAAGCGAGAGAGAGAGTTTATTTCTGCAGATTTTTTTGCTCCCGCCTGTGACTTCTCGCCGGAGGAGCTCGCGCCCGTGTCTTCTCGCCGGAGGAGCTCGCGCCCGTGTCTTCTCGCCGGAGGAGCTCGCGCCCGTCTTCTCGCCGGAGGAGCTCGCGCCCTTGACCTCTCGTCGGAAGCTTCTCGCCGAAGCTCTCGCTGGCCCGACTCGCCGGCTCGACTCGCCGAAGCATCTCGCTGGTCTCGCGTGGTGGTGCTTGCATCTCGCCGGAGTGGTCTCGCCTGGAGGTTGTTTGCAATTTTGTAAAAGTGGGATTTTTACTTGGTCAAAAGTAAGAGGGAAGTCTAGTTGGAGTGGGTGCCCGCAATCGCTTCCAACAGACTCGCCGGCTCGACTCGCTGAAGCATCTCGCTGGTCTCGCGTGGTGGTGCTTGCATCTCGCCGGAGTGGTCTCGCTTGGAGGTTGTTTGCAATTTTGTAAAAGTGGGATTTTTACTTGGTCAAAAGTAAGAGGGAAGTCTAGTTGGAGTGGGTGCCCGCAATCGCTTCCAACAGGAAAAACCTTCGCACACAAGATAATATCACAAATAAATCAAGGTTGGACCCAGTACCTCCAGAAAATTCTTAGTCGCAGTCCGTTGATGCTTTCGCTGCAGTTAGAGTCCCACTACACTGTTCTGGTTACTTTCCTTGCAGATCCGTAGTATTGCCGCTCTCGTTTTTTCCCGCTAAGTCGCTCCTCCACCCTCAAGAGGTTCTCCTACTCGTCGGCGCTTCGACTAGCGCAACTCTCCGGGGGCAAAATCTCCAGCCTTTCCGTTCGCCTGTCGCCTCCCTCATTAGCACAAGCGCTCGCGTCTCGTAACCTAAATCTCCGACTGGAATGGTCTTGGATTAGTGTCGGGCTGGGGATAAAAGGGAGGTGATGGAACAACGGGTTAATTAGAGTGATTATTAGGAAGACTTTAAGTTAATTTATCGATTTGGCAACTAATTAAAACAAATCCGGGTTGTGTTAACCAGCAGACAGCGCGCTAATGAAGCTAAACCCGATCGGAAATAATCACATACGCCGGCTCAATCGAACCCGCTGGTCTCAATCAACGTGTCGCACGGCTTTAACAACAGACAGAGAAACAAAGGTTGCAACCTCCCTGTTTCTGGGTTGCAACCTTTTCAGTTCGGGTTCCTTTAATGGCAGGCAGAGAAAATAAAGTTGCAACCCTCCTTTTTTTGGCTTGCAACAACTCCAGTTCTGGTTCATTTAACATCAGGATAAGAAGAAAAGGTGGCAACCTGCCTTTTTCTGGGTTGCAACTTTTTCAGTTCGGACTGATTCCTTTGGTCTCCTCTCGCGCGGAATCCTCCACCTAATCGCTATAGCAGTAGACTAAATAGACATATTCTTCTAACTTAGACTAAATATTTTTATTAATTACTAACAAAGATATAAATATAAACGATGGGTTGCCTCACACCAAGCGCCTAATTTACCGTCCCGACAGGACGGTACTAAGCTGGTGAAGCGTTACACTCGAAACCACACGATCGTCATCGTCTTTCAGATATGACATAAGTATCTCGCCGTTAACTTTGAATTCAGTTCTGTCACTCTCATTAATGATGGTTACCGTACCATACAGATGCACTATTTTAACTTTAAACGGTCCCGACCACCTCGACTTGAGTTTCCGTACTTAGTGACTCAATGGCCTCTCCTAAGGTCTAGGGAGACTTGGATAGGGTTGGTTGGGCACAGTAGAGGCCAATTGCCCTTAGTTAGGGCACCTTGCCCAATTTAGGCCTATGGTAGTCTTAGGTCAATTTGTTTACTTTGGGTTGATCCCAATGAATCCATGTTGCTCTAATGGACCCTCTAATGGGTTAGGGATGTTGTGGTGGGGTCATGGAGTTATGGTGAAGCCCTATGGTCATCCTAAACTATTGTTTAGAATTCTACTATTTGCATACCATGGTGATTTCCAACTTCATGCATAAGCTCACTTGGTCTTCTTGGGCTTCTTAGGGTTTTGTCATGACCTAGTCATGACAAACCCACTCTTAGGGGTCTAGTTGGAAATGAGATGTTACACCTTTAAACCTAGAAATTGAACGGACTTGTAGACAGAATAGGAGAGCGGTTCGTTTAGGACATAACAACTCTTTAACAATGGATCAGAATAATCAAAACGCTGAAAATGAAAATCACCAAGAAGGTTAGGATTTAGGAGGACAGGTAGATCAAAACGGTCATTCAGTTAAACATAGAAGAATGTGTCGTGACTATAACATGCCCTTACAAGGAGGATTGTAGTTTAGTATTACTATATCCGTAATTGAAGTGAACAACTTCAAAATAGACTCTACGACAATGCAACTCGTTCAACATAATAAGTTTTTTTGCCATAATAATAAAGACCCAAACTCTCACTTAAGGACCTTCATCGAAATATGTGACACATTCAAAATCAATGGCGCATCTGAGGAAGCTATAAAACTTAGGTTATTGCCATTTTCTTTGGAAGGAAAAGCAAGGCATGTGGGGGTGCCAATAGGCTGGAGGAGAGATCAAAATCGGCCTTGATGATCAGGAAAGAGAAAGCTTCATTTCTCTTTAATGGAGGAGAGAGAGAATGAGAGAGTAAAGGCCATTCATGGCATAGGGAGGCCAAGAGCTCCTCTCTTCATGCTGGATTCAATCCCCCTTCAGTTTGAGAAGATCAACAGCCATAGCCAGCCATATAGGTGCTGAATCCAGAGGTTATACCATGGCCAAAATTTGATCTTTTATGCCATTAATGGCTTTGAAGCTATGCCCCTTCCCCTCCCCCATTTGCCAACCTTAAAAGCATCCCTTGACGACCAGCAGTCGTTTCCACCCTTTACCTGAAGGAGCCTAGCAATTTGGTAGTGTTGTTGCAGAACACCGATTGGCGCCACCACCGTCCATGGCAATCCGGCGATCGACCCGACTCTGGCTCTACCAACAGGTCCTCCTCTACTCCTCTCTTTATGGGCTGGATTCTTATATCTTTTAGGAGAGAAATCGAGCTCAATTGAGCCCGATTGGGAGAGGAAAAATTCAGAAATTTCCATGTTTTTCCACCTTACGGGTTCGCCGGAAACCGCCCCTCCGGCGGCCGTCCCACCCTCCCGCGATAGCCCCCACCTCAATGGAGGTGGTGGCGGTGGTGGCCGGCCATAGAGGTGGCCGGATGGCCGGCAAAAAGGTTTGAAAGTTGCTACAGGTCGGTGAAATCATAGCGGTCGGCTGGAGGTTGAAGACGATCCGATCACCATCGGATTAGATCTGTACAACAGGTTTTAAAGATTATTAAGGTTTTACATTTTTAACCCTTTATTGTGCCCCCTTTAAATTAGATAAATGATACCCTTAGGGGTAGAAACAAGAAAAGTGGCCAACATGAAAATTGTAGCCCTTGAAATCTACTTTAGTTTAAAATTAATTTCAACCCATTTGGGTAAGTGGTTTGACCACAACACTCAAAATGGTGCATCTTATACATAGGTTTGACCACAGACTAAATTGAGTGCCCCCATCAATCCATCCATCCAAATAACTTGAAATTTTGGCTGGGGGTCACTATTACCTATAGCTATAATATATCCAAAAATGGGAATTTTTGGAAAACAATTTCCTAAAGTTTTTGTAGAAATTTAATAAAACTTTCATGAATTATTTAAGGGGTCTAATGACATCTAAACCCATCAAAATTTTGGTGACTGTCTTTTAGGGTTATGTTATGACTTTGCTAAAAATTTTAGCTCATTTTGGGTTGATTTAAATAGGTGTTGGTGTGACCAAAGTTTGGTCCCTCAAGAGTAATTTAGGGCAAAGAGTGTTTGGGGCATGGAGGGGCTACTCACCCAAAGGAGGTGGTACTTGGGCTTGAGCTCCATGGTTAGTTAAAACACCCTCTCATGGAGTTGGAGGTGGTTTCGGGTGGATTTGACCTAGGACCCTAGTTCAAACCCTAAGGTTAAACTTTGGGGGTTTGTGAAGGACATATAGTGATATGTCCTTGTATGGACTTGGTGTTTAGTCCATGTGATTCTAGAGTGTTGAAATGCCCTATGGAGGAATTTGGTGATATTTAGACTTAGGTACATAACTTAAACCAATTAGGGTTATTTAAGCTTATACCTTTTAGGAAAATATTAAAGGGTCATATGATATTGGATCCTTAGGAAATTTTGGCAGGAAGGTTTTTATAATATTATGAGTCTCTAGAAATTATTGTAGGATGTTTGGAAGACATTAGCTCATACTTGTAGTTATAATCTTTATGTTGCCCCTAAGAATGATTTTGATAAAATCATGGTTAAACTAACCTAGAATGTTATGAAACTTAGTCAATGATGATTTATGATCATATTAAATCCCTGGTAAGTTTTGTGTAAGTTTTGGATTAAGTTTGGTGATGCTTTCTTCATTACATCTATTTATTTGTATTATCTTAAATTAATTAATTACAGGTTAATTAATTTATGAAATTTAGTAAAATTTGGTGTTCTCTGATATTTTGGCATCTTGTAGTGTTCAAAAATTTGGGTGGCCATAACTTATGTAAATCTAGTACTTCATGTTCAAAATTACCCATGGCCTAATCTTTGGGAAAATTAAATAAATGCCAAATTAATTAGGAAACTTATAAATTTCTGGATTTAGGCTAAACATGTCATGATAGAGCCCCATTAAATATCTTAAGGCTTTTGAATGAAAATTTGGAGTATCTCATGTCATGTACATCATATAGCTTAGGTTGGTCTGCATATAGTAAAACTATAGAAATTGTGATAGAATGTGAATTGAGCATAGGTAGTTGGGGTTTAATATCATACTGATTTCGAGGAAGTGAAAATGCGTCCATTGTTAGGAATCATCATGGGGAGAAGTGATAGGTTGACTAGTATAAGTGGTGTTCGGGATCGACAAAGGATCGTCATTCCTTTTGAGAAAGAAAAAGTCAAAATACACTAGGGTTAGATCCAGAATAACATTAAAAGGGATCGGGAATTGGGTAATAACCAATAATATTAAGTGTCTTGCGAAAGGGAGCTTTGGGCTTCAGACCATCGTAGTTCCTAGTGCCCCCAAGAGCCTTTCACAGGGAATGCCCCGGGCAATAGGTTAACGTAAACCTTAAGAATAATTAATGTTTAAGAGTAATTAGAAATAATCTAGGGTTACACTTACACTTACACTCCCCGATGTTGTGGGAGTTAGGTTGGTCACACGAGCGGTAGGCTCGGTGGTTCTGGTGATGGGCAGGTTAGCCCAGCGAGCTAATGGCTCGGTAGATAGTTGTGACGGATGCACTAGTCCGGGGAGCTTTTGGCTCGACAGATGATTGTGACGGACAGGATAGTACGGGGAGCTTTGACTTAGTGGAAAATCATGATAATATTGCATGTGCATAAGATAAAGGTGGTGGGTCTTCGGTATTGGAGAGTCGTCGCACCGACACCAATACGTTGACTCGGCAAGTGTGGTTTAGCACTTGGACAAATAAAGTCTGGTGTGCCAGCCGGCAAGAGTATGCAGGAGCTCCACTTAGTGCACCGATGTTGAGGCATACGATAGGTCTGACTGGTAGTGCTGATACGGATTTAGAGGTGGGCGAGGCCCAACCCACCGCTTCCGTTTGACACTACAGAGGTATCCTGGGAGGTCAGGCTCTAGAAAGGGGGAACTAAAGGTCTGTGTGCACAGAGTCAAGTGTGTGTGTTGCACTTGCATGCTCACATCATAGCATATTTGCATGACATAACACCATCATTGCATATAACCTTTGACACCTATTGTATAAATTTGTATGGGACACTTTATACAATAGGCCTTGCAAAATGATCTCTTAGCTTATAAGCTTGTGTAGCATGCTTACAAGTTATGATTATTTTCCTTTGGATATTTATCACTTGCTTATAACTGACACTCCATCGTATAAATTGGTATGAAACTCTTTATACGATGAGAGCCTTGTAGAAGATCCCTTAACTTATAAGTTTGTATGAACATTCATATAAGTTAAGGTTACTGATACGCCCAAAATGGTCTACGTATTTAAACACAAGTGCACGTGCCGTGTCAAGTAATAACAAGTGAGTATGAATCGTCTCCACAGGGAGGTGGTGAATTCAGTGCTTGCAAATACCAGTTAGGCATTTTCCTTAAATCCAAGTAAGACAAAATTGGTGATTTTCTTGAACTACTAAAGTTAAGAATGCAGATTTCTAAATAAAACTACTACGAATCTCAGGAACAATACTTTTCTTATCAAGGGAGAGATATAATCTTATATTATGATTTCCTAGGTTTAGTATGACGGATAAGTGAATGTATCGTTGAGAAAATGCGTGGTGAGCGTGCTTTGCAACAATCTTAAAATAGATAACCGTATCTCTCGATATCGACAATCCCTAGTTCTATATTTCCCCTTGGGTGAAATAAGAGCCGCTCAAAGAACAAAGACCTAAGTTGCTAACACCAAGAGGAAGTCTCCTTCTCTCTTCAAATGCTATATCAAAATTATGATATGCTACCGCAACTCCTCTCTCGATTTATGAAGCGTAGCATAAAAATAAAACATTGGCCAAACATTTCAGAAATAAAAATCATAAGATTGATAAAAAATATTCACCAAGAATCCTCAACAAAATAAAGTAGAAAATATCCATCAAACATAACCTAGTACTCTCATAATACAAGATTAAGGAAGGATTAGTTCATGGCGTTGGAGGAATCACCCAAAATGTTGAAATAGATCTTACAAAACATCGCGGTTCACGCTTAATCGCTGCAGGAATTTCTTCTTAGAGTCGCTTCTTCGATCCGTACGAAGATCTCCTTCTTCTTCCTCTTGCCGTCACTCTCCAATGGAGTTTTTCTTCCCAAGCCAACCCTAGATGGTGCTCTCCTCCTTAGATCCGAAAATAATAATGAATAATCATCCTCTAGTCAGTTTTTGGCATTAAAAACGTTCATCCTCCTGAAGAGACGCATCCTTCCATAATTAAAATTGGTGGCAATTCAAATTTAAAATTTTGAATTTCGGACAGACACATGTTGCAGTTTTAGAATTGGATGTTGCAGTAACTGGTCCAGGCCGAAAATAAGAATTCTGCATCACTCTTCCAAGTTGATTTCTTCGACGAATCTTGCACAAAAACCATGGAATAAGATCAACTTAGTACCATAAACATTAAAACAATAATTAATCATATTTTATTACCATTTAGGCTCCTTTTTAATAAAAATGAAGTAGAAATATTAGGCAAAGATAACTTCATTTGAGAAGTTATCACACCTCCACACTTAAATTCTTGCTAGTCCCTAGCAAAGACAAGTTCATAACAATAACCTGGGTAAAGGGCAATACACAGTGCATGATTCAATGATACTTAAGAATTATACTTGTCTTGAAAAACCAAATAGTCGAGGCTCACTCAAAATGTTTGCTTTACTAAAATAATAGGTTTAGCAATCAAAAGAAATCCAACCATTCACAAATCTATTAGTTAGATGGTGGATTAGAGCTCAAATAAACATCATAGTGTGATATGTGGTGACAAAACAAATAATGTACTCTCATGCAGTACCTCCTTTTGAACCCCCGCATCTACAGGTAATGATAAGCGTATGCTAAGCAATTAATTTCGCCTCCATATGAGTTAGTAGTTCCAATAAAAACTAGGATATATTCAAGCTTGGCTTAGCGTTTAGGAATATGTTGATAATGGGATGGAGCTCCCTAGTTAATAATCTTAAAGAATCGTCATATTGTGGTGTTTGTCACATTTTTCTAAGACTATCCATAGTAGGGATCTTTCCAATTATAAGTGCACATACCTAGACCACATGTCACTATGATATTTCTTCTTTTCCATTGTTGCTTTTATATTATCACAGTTGGGATCATTCCGAGTATGCATTCACATACTCGGGCAACATATCACTATGACTTTTCTTTTGTTTACTTACTCTTTTTTTTATCATAGTTGGGATCATTCTAAGTATGTGTACATATATTCAGGCCGCATATCACTATGAAATTTTTATTTTGTTTGCAACACTCACAATAGGCTACTTCTTAAGACACAACCAGTGGGGACATATGAAAAAAAAAATTAGTCTTGTGATGGTGTGTATCAAATGGTTCAAGCTCAACTAATGGCGTGAATGATCAAAAAGGACGAACTAACTATCCTCATGTTTTGGTGTACATCATTTACTTCGCTCTTACTCACCACTCCCCATTGGATGTAGAGGACAATGTAGGAAAGCATGCAAAGGAAGTACATCAAAAAGTTTAGTGCACGAAAACATTTGCTTAAATGAGCTCAGTCAAACCAACATCCTTCTACACTCAGATTCATTAGTTGGGTTCTTAAGATTGACATGACCTACCGCTCATTGAATACATTTAGAGTCGCCTATAGATTAATCCAAAGTGAGTATCATTGAATCAAAGTAGCCCTTACCCAGTGTGTAAGCGCTACACCCCTCCACACTTAGAGCGTTGCGAGGCCCTAGCAACTCTACTTCTAGAGCACTAGTTATGCAAATACTAACACCCCTCCACACTTAAAGCTTTTCTAGAATTAATGATGTTATCGAAGGAGCATTCATATATCGGGAATAAAGCAGTTAAAAGTAAATAACTCCCCTGAAGAATTGAAGACTTGTGTAGAGTGAACCAACCCTTCCGAGAATGTGCCTCTCAAATGGCGTTAGGAGCTTTGTTAGTGAACACGATCGCATTTCCTGCAATTAAAGTGACATAGGACGCAACAAAATAGCAGTGCTACGAGGGATTACATCAAGATAATTACTTATTGAATAGTAGAAGCAAGCATATAGAGACGTAGATCAGTATAAACCATTCATAAAACATGTTATGAAGAATAATAATCTGAGACAAAACATTCCAACCAATAGTATAATCTCAGCGTATCAGTCATGAACATAAGCACGTCTATAATAATATATTAATATATCTACGTCAGAACCATGCTTCTACACAATCAACAAAACACCACATAAAAGCATAGATAGGAGTGCCGATGTCAAAACAATGCTTCCATGTACCGACAAAAAGTTTCACTGTACATGAGGGAAGCAAAAATATAATTGGTCCAAAAATATAGTTCAACTAAAAACAAAAACAGTCCAAAATATAGCTTGACAACAACTAAAACTGTCCAAAATATAGTGTACTATAAACCAACCAAAAGAAAACAGGACTGTCTATTCGTCGTCTCCATCCTTGTCGTCTTCATCCTCATCACTTTCTTCATCGCCTTCCGCATCATCAGTATCATCTCCGTCGTCATCTTCAGCCTCATCTCCAGTAGCTTTACCTTCCATTTCAATCCTAAAGCTACAAAAACTACTAATTATGAAAACTTAAAACTTTAAAAAAACAAATGCGAGTATGCAAATAAATATTTGATACAAAGATGCAATGGGTTGCCTCCCACCAAGCGCCTGATTTATGAATCCCAGCAGGACTTTTCCCGATTAGACAAGCTCCAAACGCGACACTACTCGGTCAATATTACCTCCCAGATATAACTTCAATCTCTCTCCATTTACCTTGAACTCGGTTCCATCATTCTCATTTAAAATAGTCACAACTCCATAGGGGTGTACGATTTTAACCATGAACGGGCCCGACCAACGTGACTTGAGCTTTCCGGGGAATAATTTCAAGTGAGAGTTGAATAACAGAACAAACTGTCCCGGCTCAAAAATTTTCTCCTTCATGCATCGATCATGTCATCGTTTCGTGCGCTCTTTATAAATTCTCGAGTTCTCATACGCTTGCATTCTAATCTCCTCTAGTTCATTCAATTGTAAGAGCCTCTTCTTACCAGGGTCGCAAAAATCATAATTAATTTTCTTTATTGCCCAGAATGCCCGGTGTTCTAATTCTAGAGGTAGATGGCAAGACTTTCCATAGACCATTCGGTACGGGGTTAGTCCTATAGGGGTTTTGAAGGCAGTGCGATATGCCCATAATGCGTCAACAAGCTTTTGTGACCAGTCTCTACGGTTGACGCTCACTGTCTTTTCTAGAATTTTCTTAATCTCCCTATTGGATACTTCCGCTAACCCATTTGTCTGGGGATGATATGCTAAGACGACTTTGTGAGTTATCCCAAATTTGTTTAGTAACGCGGTGAATTGATTATTATAGAAATGACTGCCACTGTCACTAAGGATTGCCCTCGGGATTCCGAATCGACTGAATATATGGTGTCTTAAGAAGTTAAGGACTACCTTCGCATCATTCCTGGGCGTCGCGATTGCTTCCACCCATTTAGATACGTAGACCACAGCCAACAATATGAATAGATTACCATTCGAGTTCACGAACGGTCCCATGAAGTCTATACCCCATACATCAAATAGTTCGACTTCCAGTATTATATTCATGGGCATCCCATCATTCTTATGTATATTCACGCTCCGTTGGCATCTATCGCATTGCTTCACAAATATATTTGCATCCCTGAATAAATTAGGCCAATAGAAGCCAGCCTCTAACACCTTCATTGTCGTTCTCGTTCCCTTGAAATGACCTTCGTAGGGGGAGCTATGACATTTCTCTAATATCGCTCTCATCTCCTCCTCGGGGATGCATCTCCGTACGATTCCGTCGGCACCAACCTTGAACAACAAAGGATCATCCCACATGTAAGACCGTACCTGATGTAAAAATCGTTTCTTTTGTTGGTAGGATAGTTCAGGTGGCAAAATATTGCTTGCTAAATAGTTTACAAAGTCAGCATACCAAGGCGTAATACTCTCTGAAATAGCTAGTAACTGCTCATCAGGAAATCTCTCTTCCACTTCAGAATGTAGTGTCGGCTGTGTACTCTCAATCCTAGATAAGTGATCTGCAACCGGGTTGTCCATTCCTTTCCTATCCTTAATCTCTACATCAAACTCCTGTAAGAGAAGGACCCATCGAATCAAACGTGGTTTTGAGTCTCGCTTCTCCATAAGATAACGGATCACTGCATGATCGGTGTACACTATAACCTTCGTACATAAGAGATATGATCGAAATTTTTCGAATGCGAATACCACCGCCAATAGCTCCTTCTCGGTGGTAGTGTAGTTGGTTTGGGCCTCGATTAGGGTCTTGCTAGCATACGCAATCGTATGAAATATCTTTTCCCGCACTTGTCCCAAAATAACTCCTACTGCGTAGTCGCTCGCGTCACACATCAAGATAAATGTCTCTTCCCAATCAGGTATTACTACAATAGGAGCGGTGGTTAACCGATATTTGAGCTCGTCGAACGCTCTCAAGCAATCATCACTAAAAGAATATTTTGCATCCTTCTCAAGAAGTCCACTCAAGGGTTTAACTATTTTCACGAAGTCTTTGATGAATCTTCTATAGAAGCCCGCGTGTCCAAGGAAGCTTCATAGCATTTTCACATTTTTGGGTGGAGGTAATTTTTCTATCACATCTAGTTTTGCTTTGTCCACCCCCAACCCAGTCCTGGAAACATGATGACCCAACACGATGCCTTCACGAACCATGAAATGACATTTCTCCCAATTCAATACTAGGTTTGTCTCTACACAACGTGTGAGTACCTTCTCCAAACACTCTAGGCATGCGTCAAATGATTTTCCAAAGATGGAAAAATCATCCATAAAAATCTCAATACCCTGGTCCATAATATCAGAGAAAATGGCAATCATGCAACGCTGGAAAGTAGTTGGTGCGTTGCATAGACCAAAGGGCATTCTCCTAAACGCGAAAGTCCCATAGGGGCAAGTAAATGTGGTCTTTTCTTGATCAGCGGGGTCGATAGTAATTTGATTATACCCGGAATATCCATCAAGAAAACAGTAAAAATCATTCCCCGCCATTTTATCTAGGACTTGGTCGAGGAAGGGAAGAGGGAAATGATCTTTTCGGGTGGCTTTGTTTAACTTTCTGTAATCCATGCAAATCCTCCACCCCGTGATCGTCCTAGTGGCGACCATCTCTTCCTTCTCGTTCCTTATAACCGTCATCCTCCCTTTCTTGGGTACACACTGAACAGGCGAGACCCACGAACTATCCGAGATGGGATATATTATACTCGCATCTAGCCACTTAATAATCTCCTTTTTAACTACCTCTTTCATTGGCGGGCTTAAGCGGCGTTGAGGCTCAATCGACCCATGAAATGACTCCTCCAAAAGAATCTTGTGCATACATAATGAAGGGCTTATCCCCCGGATATCAGCGATGGTCTATCCTATGGCCGTTTTAAAATACTTAAGTAGTTCAATTAGTCGTTTCCGTTGATCAGGTGTTAAGTTTGAATTTATGATGACCGGCAGTGTCTCGCCATCCCTTAAATATACATAAGTAAGATGCTCGGGAAGAGGTTTTAACTCGAGTGATGGTGGCTCAACGATGGACGGTTTAACTGACAAGGATTTCTCGGGCATCTCTAATGGTTCCGGCTTACGAAACCAAGACATTTGCTTCTCGAATGCTTGTAAGCATTCTTACATTTCTTCATCCTCCTCGGATGAATCCTCCTCAGTCAATAGGTGAGTCAATAGAACTTCCTGTTCATTGGACAAGAGGCGAGTCGACTCATAGTCACGAATGGACACGTGATTGACCACCTCCATGTTGTATTCCTCTCTATGAGGGAATTTCATTGCCGTGAGTAGATTAAACGTTACTTACTCATCATTTACCCTCATTGTCAGCTCTCCCTTCTGCACATCAATTAATGTCCTGCTCGTAGCTAGGAACGGTCTTCCTACAATAATAGGTATCTCTTTGTCCTCCTCCATATCTAATATCATAAAATCTGCGGGGAAAATAAATTTGTCCACCTTTACCAACACGTCCTCAACTATCCCCTTCGGAAATGCTAGGGTCCTATCGGCCAACTGCAAGGTGATGGAGGTCTTGGAGATTTCCCCCAAACCCAGCTTCCTATAGATCGATAATGATATTAAGTTAATGCTCGCCCCTAGGTCACATAATGTCTTACCCTCGAATTTATATCCTATAGAACATGGAATAGTGAAGCTCCCCGGATCTTTCAACTTGGGTGGGAGTCTTTTTTGGAGAATGGCGCTGCACTCTTGAGTAAGTGTCACCGTCTCATTCATTCCAAATCTTCTCTTCTTCGATAGGATATCCTTCATCAATTTCACGTAGCTTGGCATTTGTTCCAACGCTTCCACAAAATGGATATTGATTTGCAATTTCTTAAATATCTCCATAAACTTTTGGAATTGGTGGTCTAATTTACTTTTCCTTAATCGTTGAGGGAATGGTGGTGGTGGATAGACTATCGCACCACTCTTCTGTTTAGAACTTTCAACGGTTGACTCACGTGTATTTTCTCCTAATACCTCCACTCCTTCACTAACATTCTCTTCTTGTATCAACTCCTCACTAGGCATCACGGGACTAATCTCCTCCAACTCATTTCATTCATTATTCATCCCAGATCTTCTTTTCTCCGGTGCTCCCACCAACTCTTTTCCACTCCTTAAAGTGACTGCCTTACAATGTGGATTATCTCCCTTTGGATTTGTAACGGTGTCTGATGAGAGTGTTCCTTGGGGTCTCAGGTTTAAAGCACTCGCAATTTGTCCTAACTGCGTTTCGATTACCCTCAAGGAACCCTCTAAACTAAGAATGCGAGCGTCACTCTTTTGGATTGATTCTACTATCACCTCTTCGGAGTATTTTCTTGAAGCTCCTTGTTGATTATAATTGTTATTATGAGGTGGATTCAGGTGTGGGTTTGAACTAAATCGGGTGGGTGTGCTAAACCGGTGTTGTTCTTCCACGAGAAGTTTGGGTGGTTTCGCACTTCGGGATTATAATGATTAGGAAATGTGTTGTTGTTATTATAATTGTGATGATGATGATTATACCTTGGTTGTCCCCCTATATAGTTAATCTCCTCGTTATGACCAACAAGTTGTTCTACCGTAAGAGATGGGTTCATGGGAATCGTAGAGGCAACCATGTTATTAACCTGAGGGTGCGTTTGGGCTTGATTTAAGGTCAAGGCATCTAATCTCTTATTCATAGCATTGAACTGCGCCGACATTTGTGCTGCGAAAGAGGTCAACTGGTCCACTTGGTAAAGACCACCTACCGAAAAAGAAGGAGCCTGTCGATCGAATGACTGATAATTATTTGAAGATAAGTCTTCAAGAATAGCGTATGCGTCCTCGGGGTACTTGTTCATGAGAGATCCCCCTGCAGCTCCATCTACTTGGATCATCGTAGGTGTCTGGAGGCCATTATAAAATGTCCACACCTGTTGATGCATCTGCAAATCGTGGTGAGGACACTTTCGTAAGAGTTCTTTGAATCGCTCCCATGCGTCATACAACGTTTCCTCATTCCCTTGCATAAATGTACTAATGTCTCGCATTAGTTTCGCTATTTTTGCAGGTGGGAAGTACTTGGCTAAGAATAAGTCAACCACTTGCATCCAAGTGGTGAGGCCGTGTTGGGAATCAAGCCACTCATTCGCTCTACCTGACAGAGAGAATGGAAATAGAAGAATTTTAATCGCTTCATCTGACGCTCCATTAATCTTGAATGTGTCGCACACATCCATGAAAGTTCGTAAATGGGAGTTTGCGTCCTCATGATTCAGTCCGCTAAATTGTTTCTGCTGCACTAGGTTCATAGCCATGGAGTCAATTTTGAAGTTATTGGATTCAATGGCGGGCTTGATTATGATGTATTGCAGTCCACCCCTATAAGGCATATTGTACTCGCGACACGTTCGCCTGATTTCAGCAGGTTGTCTGTTTCGTTCTTCTTCATGAGGATGGACATTTTGTTCTACCTGACCTTCTTGACCTAAGCCTTCTGGGTCAACTCCATTGGGAGCGTTTCGATTGTTAGGATTCATTGTTATGACGTTGTTTCCTAATCGTATCGTTCTCCTATTCCGTCTACACGTCCGTTCAATCTCTAGGTTTAAAGTTAGTAATTCAGGTGATCGATATCTGGACATTAAATACGCACACCAACAATTGATAATTGATAATAAACAAACAAGCAAAACAGATACAAAACAAAGCAGTAATAGCAATAAGAATTAACAAAGATAAAACAAAACTTGATCTCTAATTACTAGGGATTCACTAATATTGCAAAATAAAACACTAAACTTTTCCCACCTCCCCGGCAACGGCGCCAAAAACTTGATACGCCCAAAATGGTCTACGTATTTAAATGCAAGTGCACGTGCCGTGTCAAGTAATAACAAGTGAGTATGAATCGTCTCCACAGGGAGGTGGTGAATTCAGTGCTTGCAAATACCAGTTAGGCCTTAAATCCAAGTAAGACAAAATTGGTGATTTTCTTGAACTACTAAAGTTAAGAATGCAGATTTCTAAATAAAACTACTACGAATCTCAAGAACAATACTTTTCTTATCATGGAAGAGATATAATCTTATATTATGATTTCCTAGGTTTAGTATGACGGATAAGTGAATGTATCGTTGAGAAAATGTGTGGTGAGCGTGCCTTACAACGATCTTAAAATAGATAACCGTATCTCTCGATATCGGCAATCCCTAGTTCTATATTTCCCCTCGGGTGAAATAAGAACCGCTCAAAGAACAAAGACCTAAGTTGCTAACACCAAGAGGAAGTCTCCTTCTCTCTTCAAATGCTATATCAAAATTATGATATGCTACCGCAACTCCTCTCTCGATTTATGAAGCGTAGCATAAAAATGAAACATTGGCCAAATATTTCAGAAATAAAAATCATAAGATTGATAAAGAACATTCACCAAGAATCCTCAACAAAATAAAGTAGAAAATATCCATCAAACACAACCTAGTACTCTCATAATACAAGATTAAGGAAGGATTAGTTCACGGCATTGGAGGAATCACCCAAAATGTTGAAATAGATCTCACAAAACATCACGGTTCACGCTTAATTGCTGCAGGAATTTCTTCTTAGAGTCGCTTCTTCGATCCGTATGAAGATCTCCTTCTTCTTCCTCTTGCCGTCACTCTCCAATGGAGTTTTTCTTTCCCAAGCCAAACCTAGATGGTGCTCCCCTCCTTAGATCCGAAAATAATAATGAATAATCATCCTCTAGTCAGTTTTTGGCATTAAAAACGTCCATCCTCCTGAAGAGACGCATCCTTCCATAATTAAAATTGGTGGCAATTCAAATTTAAAATTTTGATTTTCAGACAGACATATGTTGCAGTTTCAGAATTGGATGTTGCAGTAACTGTTCCAGGCCAAAAATAAGAGTTTTGCATCCCTCTTCCAAGTTGATTTCTTCGACGAATCTTGCACAAAAACCATGGAATAAGATCAACTTAGTACCATAAACATTAAAACAATAATTAATCATATTTTATTACCATTTAGGCTCCTTTTTAATAAAAATGAAGTAGAAATATTAGGCAAAGATAACTTCATTTGAGAAGTTATCAGTTATGTATTTCATATTTTGCCTTTCATATACTTACTGCTTACTCTACATACTTTTGTTACTACTTCATGTTTATATAGAACTGCTAGATTAGCTCCACCGTCATCTGCTTTCCTTTGTTACTCTCCACCTTCATTATCTTCCCTTTCCTTCTCCCCGCTCGGTGCCTAGGAGCCATGGGGGATGGATGGGGGATGATAGGACTTAGTATTTTAGACTAACGGTTGTTAACCAAATCATTTTAGGGGATCATGGAGCCGAACCAGGAGACGCAACCCTAGAGGTCGGTACGCATGGAGACGGGGCAGTATAGCACGGGAGTCCAGCCAGCAGGGACAGTGAGTCCCGACCATTAGTAGATATTATAGATTTGCTTCCGCGATGGAATCACTTATAGTGAGGATTTGATGTATCGAGCAGGAGCCCTTTTCTATTAGTACTTAGATTTATCATCTCTGTGGACTCTCCCTTCGTGGAGAATTATTATATATTGTGATTTTTTTGGACTAGTATTAGAGTTTCTCCACTTACTCTTTATACTTATACTACTTTTTTGTGATCAATATGGCCGGCAGGATCAGCGTTTTGTGATCAGTATCTTTCTCCCTTCAAGTGCTATATGGAATCTATAACGCACTTACGCAACTCCTCTCTCGATTTATGGAGCGTAGTAAAAAGACGAAACCATGATCAAAGGCTTCAAAATATAGATTATAAATTCAATAAATTTTCATTCACCAAACAATTACAAAGAGAAAACTAGAGAACATTCATCATAAAAGACATAGTACTTTCACAGCACAAGATCGAGGAAATTAGTTCATGACGATGGAATAAAACCACAAGAATAGGTAGATCTTACAGCACGTGATGATAGAAATTAAAAACATGCATAGTTTCGCTCTCCGATTCGACCGAAATCCGTCCGTCTTTAAGATCTAGCCGCTCTTTTTCAATGGAGGATTTTGAAACCCTAGATGACGAACTCCCTTGAATTCCTCTCTTCCTCTCTAATGGAATATATCCCTTTCTTCAGAGTAATCCTCTATTAAAAACGTCCAGCCCCCTCCCCAAAGGATGTCTCCTTCCATTTTTGTAAAGGCGCCATTTTTCAAATTTGAAATTTGAAATTCGTCCAGATGTTGCAATCTTTTTTTTCAAAGGTTACAACCTTTTTTCAACAAATAATATTTGGGCAGATTTTAATTCTCCAAGCAGTTTACTTTGGCATTTCTTACAATAATATATTAGAAAAAGACCGGACTTGCCACAAATCAAATATATATGAATTTCTTTTCATTTATATTTCTTTTAAACTTTTTTTAAGCATTTATAACGGGTATTAAGCCCCAAAATTGGGCTAGATAACTTCTTTTTAAGAAGATATCAATCCAGTGAGAGCCGCATCCCGCCTTCATTCTCGATTCTCCAGTCTTCATCTCCTTCTCCTGCGATGACCACCCGCAATGACCTGACCTCGAACTCCACGGGATGCATGGCTTCGCAGTCATATGAAAGCTTGAATGGAGTTTCCCCTATGACGGTGTTGGGCGTGGTTCTCAGAGCCCAAAGGACCGGCAGAAACTACTCCACCCATCTTCCCTTTAGGTTCTCAACCTTCTTTTTCAACTGGTTTACGATGATCTTATTCTCCGCCTCCACCTCCCGTTACTCCTTGGGTGATGGACTAACGCGAACCTAAGATTAACCCCGAGCTTGCCACAAAAGCTGATAAACTCATCACTGGCGAATTGTAGCCTGTTGTCGGTGACTATGGATTGAAGCAACCCATACTGATAGATGATCTCTCCCCATAGAAAGTTACGAATTACCTGAGAGGCCACTTTGGCCAGAGCCTTGACTTCCAGTCACTTTGAGAAATAATCGATCATGACCAGAAGTAATCTCCTCTGCCCGCTGGCAAGAAAAAAAAGCTCCACCAAGTACTTTCCCCAAATTGTAAATAGTTATGGTGTCGTGATACTTCTGAGTCTCTAGGTGGGCAGGAGCTGGAGTGGCGCGAATAGCTGGCATTTATGACATTTCTTCATGAATTCTTCAGCATCTTTGCTCAAGGTTGGCTAAAAGTATCCTTACCGAACTATCCTCCCTTCTAGGGTCTTGCTCCCAGAGTGGCTTCCACACTCTCCTGAGTGGACCTCCTCTAAGATCTTCAGAACCTCTTTCTCATCCATAAACCTGGACAAAAATCCCGAGAGATTCTTCTATAGCAACTCTCCTTCGTGCAATAGATAGTATACCGACTTGTGTCTGAAGCGCTTCTTATCTATGGCCACCCCTGGGAATTTGCCGGTGGTTAAAAATGTGATAAATGGGTCCTTCCACGAGGGGCGTTGATCTATCTCCATTAGCTCTTCTTCCTCTACGGATGGTCGGAACAAGTCCGTCACGGTCCCTCCTGCCCTCGGACCAAACTTGGCCAGCGGATCTACTGCAACACTCTCTTCCCGCGGTACATGTCGGATGGAGATTGTCTGGAACCGCCAATAAGGCCCCTTATATTAAACAAGTATCGTTGCAGGGTCGGCTCCCTTGCCTTGAACTCTTCCTTGACCTGCGAGGCCACTACCATTGAATCTGTTAACACTTCCACATCTTATACCCCCATCTCCTTAGCGAGTTGTATCCCCGCTATGATCGCCTCATACTCCACCTGGTTGTTGGTGATAGGAAAGCGTATCACTATGGCCTGCTCAATCTTCGTCCCCTGAGGGCTTTCCAAGACCACTCCCGCTCCCAAGGAATGTCTTCCTGAAGCCCTATTAACTAGTAGCTTCCAAGCAACTAGGTGGATTGGTCCTGCCTCTTCTGACTTTACTACATAGTTTGCCAAGAAGTCCGCCACCACTTGAAATTTAACTGACAGACGTTGGACGAAGGAGATGTCAAACTCGCTCAACTCCACCGACCATTTTGCCAACCTTCCTGAATGTTCCACCCTTTCAAAGATATTATGTAGTGGATGGTCAGTCACCACCTGGATCGAGTGATCTTGAAAGTAAGGTCGGACTTTTCGAGCCGAGAGGACCAAAACAAAGGCTAGCTTCTCCAGGATCGGATACCTGAGCTCCGTCTTTTACAAGTCCCGGCTCACATAGTTAATTGGCAACTATTTCTTACCCTCCTCTCAGACCAACATGGAGCTTACAGCCTCTGCCCCTACTCCGAGGTACAAGGTCAGATCTTCCCCTTCTTTGGGTCCCTAGAGAAGAGGGGCCTTGGTGAGTTGATCCTTCAGAGACTGGAAGGCCTCGTCACATTCCTTAGACCTTTCAAATTTTTGATTCCCCTGCAGTACCCTAAAGAAGGGTGAGCACTTCTCCCATGCTCGGGAAAGAAACCTGCTCAGTCCTGCAAGCTTCCCAGTCAGACGCTGAACCTCCTTGGTACTCCTCGGCGATTCCAGCTCCATTATTTCTTTCACTTTGTCCGGATTGGGCTCCATCCTAGCTGGAGTTAGGAGGTGTCCAAGGAACTTCCCTCGGCTTGATCCGAAAATACACTTCTGGGGATTCAACCTCATTTTAAATGTTCGCAAGGTGGAAAAATTTTCCTCCAAGTCTTGAAGGTGAGAGTTCACATCCTTGCTCTTCACTAGTAGATTATCTACATATACCTCCAATTTTCTCCCCCTCTGCCCCTGAAAGACCATATCCATCATCCTTTGATAGGTTGTCCCTGCATTCCCTAACCTAAATGGCATCATGTTGTGGCTTTTGCATCCACTGCTTGTGATGAAGGACACATCCTTTACATCTGGAGGGTGCATCCTGATTTGGTGATAACTTGAAAAAGTATAAAAACTCATCACAGGGAAATCGACAGCTGAGTCAACCAACGCGTCGATTCGAGGCAAGGGATAACAATCCTCGGGGCATGCTTTATTCAACAAAGAGAAGTTTACACACATTCTCCATTTCTCATCCCCCCTTTCACCATTATAACATTAGAAACCTAGCCCGATAAATGGATCTCTGACACGAAAATGGACTTGAGAAGTTTTTTGACTTCCTCTTTGATAGGCCCGTCGAGCTTGTCGGCCACGCTCCTCTTCTTCTGGAGAATAGGGCAGAACTTTGGTTCGAGATTTATTCGGTAGCAAGCCACATCCGTATCAATGCTGGGCATATCTGCCGCACTCCAAGCGAAGATATCCACGTACTTCTGGATGCATGCCAGGATCCTCTCTTGATCCTTCTGGCCCAAGCCTCAAGTGACCCGCACCTTCTCTACCCTACCCGCTCGGGTGAGAACTTCCATCTCCACCACTGCCTCTACTGGCTCTAGTCGGGATTGTTCCTCCCAATATTTAGCTGCCCTCTCTCCTTGGGCAAAGGTCTCCTCTTCTATTGCTTCTTCCACCACCATCATCTCCTCTCCTCCTTCTATTTCTCCTTCCGCACTTCCTTCCTGAGCGGGGACCTGCTTCCCCCTTAACTCCGCCGTCACCTCCTCCATCACCTTCTCCATCTCTTCAACCCCTCCCATCCATGAGATGGTGTTGAATGCAGCAACGTAGCACTACCTTGCCACCTTAGGATCTCCTCGGATCCGGACCTGTACCCCCCATCATTGAATTTGAGGCACTGATAGAAGGATGAGGGGACGCAGTAGAAAATGTTGATGAGAGGTCGGCCGAAGATGACATTGTATCTGTTGGGGGCGTCCACTATCACAAACCAACAATTGCAATCACAAACCAACAATTGCAATCCCCCCCAGAGTCACGTCGAGCCCCATGCCACCTTCCACTTCCTTCCTCTCTTCCGAGAATCTGAAGAGCGGTCTATCTGAGGCCTGCACCCTCTTTACCTCCACTTTCATTCTGTCAAACGCCTTCTTAAAGATGATGTTGACTGAGTTCTCATTATCTACCAAGATCCGGGAGACGGTCAAGTTCTCGACAGCTGTCTGTATCACCAACGCGTCGTAGAATGGATCTTCATGATCCGGTATATCGCTCGAGGTGAAGGTAATCCTCTCCACAGGAGAAGGGGTCTGGGACGTCGAAGTGACGCTTCAACGGAACACGATTTGGAGGCTCCCCTTACGGGGGGCCTCGATCCCCCCCCCTCGTGGATTACTCCAATTCTCCCGGAGCCTCCTATATCGGCATGCTCTTCACATCTATCGTCATCCGCCCTCGTGTCCACTTCCTCGACCCGCACTGTTGGCATCTGCTGCCCCTGTCCTCTTGCCCTTCTCAGCTCCAGAAACTCTGGGTAGGTGACCGTGGAGTGACTTTCCACTTGATGGAAGTCACAGTATGACAACTCCACCTCCCCCCTCTCCTTCCCCCTCGACCGTTCCTCCTCCTCTCAACCATTCCCCGGGCTATTTCCATGACTTGATGTTGTGGGGGGAGGTGTGGCCTTGGACCCTGCCTCCAACCTGGAGGGTTAAACCTCCCCCGCCCCCTTGGTAGTTTCCCCCTCCTAGGAACCCTCTTCCCTGACCCTGGTTAGGTACCCCTAACTGGTTGTTGGGTTTTTGATAACCCCGCCCTTATTGTTGCCTTTAAAAACCTTGCCATCTAGGCTCATCTCTTCTTCTCTCCTCCTGGCGCCTGTTTACTCCCTGCTCCCTCTCTTCACTTCCTCCCAACCTGGCCAGCTTCGTAGCAAAGTTGGGGTTTGCTGCCTCACCCTCGATCTCCTTCGCCGCTCTCTCCATCACCTCCTCGAAGGACAACAGTGGCCTCTGCTTTAATGCCACCCTGAAGAACCCTTCTCAGAGCCCCAACGTGAAGGCCATAATAAGGGTAAACCCTGACACCACTTCCATGACAAGGACTTCCTCCTTGAACCTGTCTACGTAGGTTGTCAGGGTTTCTTCCGGCCCCTGTTTGACTATGAGGAGGAACTTCATGCTCTTCTTCCTTTTCTATGAATTCGATAATCTCAATAGGAATCCCCGACGCAAATCTGTGTAATAGTAAATTGACCAGGTGGGAAGCTGGTGAAACCAGTCCCTTGCCTTGCCTTTGAAGGGGAAAATTTTTGTAAACGGGTCTCGTTCCCAGAAGTAGGAACGGGTGTAAAAATACAACTGTATTTCAGACAGATATATATTGAAATACAGTTGTAAAAATACAGTTGGATTTCAGAACTTGAAATACAGTTGGATTTGAAATACGGATGGTGGGACCCACGATCACATTTAGTTACACCCGTTCCTACTTCTGGGAACGAGACCCGTTCACAAAAATTTTTCCTTTGAAGGAGATGGCAAAAAGTTGGCACTTGAAGGCATCAGATATTTGTCTGATGGAGATCGCATCCTCAAACAACTGAACGTACTGAAATGGATCATCTCTGCTGGTGTAGTAGGACATCTCCGGCTCCCTAAACCCCTATAGAACTGGGGCTAATATGAACAACTCGCTGAAGGGGATTCCTCCGGCGGCGCGAGTGGGTGGCTCTCGCAAAACCATCTCGTTAGCCCGGCCAGCACTCGGCGAGTCAGGGAAAGCTCTCGCCCGACGAGATTCTGCTCGCCACCCTCACCCTCTTTGTCTTTCCCGGTTCGCCTGACCAGAGAATTCTCGCCTAAAGCAGGCCGCGCGACCATCAAGATAGCCGGTGTTGAGCACTCGCCGCGTGTGGCGCTGAGCCAATGGTGCAAAGTCTCCATGACCTCCTTCTAGAAATCTTCGAACATGCCCATCGTGGCTAAGACTGGTGGGGGTGGCGATTGCTCCTTGCCAGACCCATGTCCTTCACCTCCAGTCATGGAACTAGCTGAGGATTTTCTGTGCTGGTCACACTCCATGCTCACCACACCAAAGTGTTGAAACTTGAAATCGGTCTCTTGTGGAGTTCGGGGTCCCAAAAGAGGTGTGACCTCACATTTACTTCTCTCGAGCTAGTACAACAGACCAAAGGCTTAGAAATCTGGGAACAGAACCGAGGTCCCAACGAGGAGGTCCCACCACACACCTAGAAGATTTAAGAGCGCTTCTCCTTCCAAGCCAATGCTAAGTTTGGGCACCTTGGAGGATACTCAAGACTCGCTAAGAAAAGCCTGAGGAAGAAGAAGTTAAAAGAATCTGTCCTTCTCAAAGGTGCCCCCTCGGGTTTATTTATAGATTTTTAAACTTGGTCTGCCAACAACGTAACTCCACTGCCACATTTCCTTATACGTGGCGAAATTGGATCTGCCAACTGCGTAATTAACTCCACTATCGAAAAAGGTTATTTGCAGGCCTCTAGGGGCATCCAGGTGATTTCGCCTCTGGATCCCACTAGGAGAGTGGTCTGTGAAAGCACCACTCGCCCGAAGCGGCGGATGCTGGATGAGCCAAGCATTCGCCTCCTAACTTCACTAAAGGGCGAGTGCGGGTTTTGCCCACCACTGCGCGGCGAAAGCCCTCCTACCTACGCATTAAGGTGCAAGTCTTGGGTGAGTGTGTGATGAATACCGCACTCGCCCGAGGGCCTGCCGGTCTCTCTTATCTTGGGCGAAATCTTATTGATGCGTTGGGCGAGTGCGGGTCTACCTACCCCACTCGCCACTCCGACTAACTTGAACCTGAGGGTCCCCTTGTTATGCCTTGGACTCATCGGAGGGTCCCACTCAGCGAGTACGGGGTTGTACAATGCTATTGGCAGACCAAGTCAGAAAAACTATTAATAGACCCTTAATGACACCTTTGGAGATCGATTTTTGGCTGTCTCCCTCCTCCGGTCAGCTTTGGCTTGTTTGTATAGCCTTCCTAGGTGCCCAGCTCAGCTTTGGCTTGGGAGAGAAAGTTTCGTTGGATCTTCCGGATGTGTGACGGGATCTTCGTGTTGCAGCTCAGGGTCCATTCCGTTGTTCAAAGTCTTTGGCAAGGAGTTCAACCCAGGATAAGTAAGTGCGGGTTATCCCCTTTGCATCCGAAATCTCTTTGAGACCAGGCAACGGGTTCCACAACTATTCCATTCATAACCGCCACCACCGTGCCAAACTATGTCATAGTGGATTTTGGTCCGGCACAGATCCGGCCACACGATTTTTCACCCTTTCCGGATTTTCCACATCAAAAAAAGCATTTTGTCATCTGCTGTTGTTTTTCTCTAACTGTTTTTGTGCCCGGTCCAATTCTAAACTAAGACGGTCCGATTTTCCAGATTTGGAGAAAAACCGAACGACCCGCAGCAAATATTATAGTGGAGGAGGCATATAAATATATAGTGCAAACACTAAACACACGAAATAATGCAAAGTTGCGACTAATATATATAGTGCAGGAGGCATGTATAATTTACTCGCCGGGAAGTTGGATACCCTGACGCACTATGTTTTTATAAATTAATTAATTAAAGCCAATGATAATTATGAAGAAGCTTCCTAGCTCTCATGAACGTCTTCCTGCATAGCCCGCTAAGTATAACTCGATCTTCTGCATCATCTTCAACTCCTCACTGATTAGGCTTAAATTTATTCTAACACCACATGGCCTTCATCTTCTTCGTCTCAGTCCAACTTCTTCTTCTTCTTCTAATTACCAGCCACGGGCAGCTTCTTCCCATAACACACCACCATGCAAATGATATGCAGGTAATTAGTTGGCCACTAGGCTTTGTTCAACTCGACCAAACACGTGATAATATTAACCCTAATGTAATATTGCAGATCTATATTATTGACGTGGAGAGACATCAACAACACCACCTCCTCAGCGACGAAGATCTGGAGAGTTGGCATGCCTCCTTCCTCCCAAACTCCACCCTCGACTCCGGCGCCCCCCGACTCCTCTACTCCTACCGCCATGTCCTCAGCGGCTTCTCTGCCCGGCTCACTCCCCGCGAGCTCGAGAGCATCAAGTCCAAGCCCGGCTTCGTGGCCGCGCAGCGCAGCCAACGTCATCACGTCCAAACAACCTACACGCCGGGGTATGATATATTGTAGTATATATGCATGGTAGTATCTATGCATGGTTCCTGGCTATCTAGTGGAAATTAATAACATTGCATCAAATACTTTGATAACAGGTATCTAGGCGTCACCAGGAACAATGGATGGGGAGGCACCATGATGGGTGAAGGAGCCATCATCGGGGTCATAGACACCGGCGTCAAGCCGACGCACCCTTCCTTCGACGATTCGATGATTCCCTCCGCGCCGCCAAAGTTAAAGTGGAAGGGCAACTGCACGTACAAAGGCTTTGTGTGCAACAAAAAGATCATCGGCGCAAAGGCTTTCCAAGGCGGGACCAACCCCTCTCCTTTGGACACGGAAGGGCACGGGACCCATGTGGCGAGCATCGCCGCGGGCAGCTTTGTCGGAAATGCGAATGTCCTCGAAATGGCGAGAGGTGTGGCATCTGGTATGGCGCCCATGGCCCACCTCTCCATCTACAAAGTATGCTTCCCAAAAGTGGGATGTGATTCCTCCGACATTTATGCGGCGATTGAGCAAGCAATAAAGGATGGGGTCGATGTCATCAATATGTCGATCAGCGGCGAGCACAACGCTACCTTTTATGAGGACGCGGTTTCACGGGGGTCTATGGCTGCGATACAAAAGAACATCATTCCTGTAGCTGTGGCAGGGAATAAAGGGGCTAACCCGATAACGCTTGACCACAGTGCGCCTTGGGTGCTGACGGTCGGATCGTCCACAACGGATCGAAAAATACTGTCTATTGTGGAGCTAGGAGATGGAAGGACGTTCCATGGGGAGTCGGCGTATCAGCCGAAAACCTGGAATTCCAGCGCTCTATTTCCACTCGAATATCCTGGCAGTAATGGTAATGTGGACTCTCGATTCTGTGTTGCCGGCGCAATGGCTAAGCTCAATCTAAAAGGTAAAATCGTGCTCTGCGAGCCCGGGCGTGGGAACAACGCGGTGAAGGGGGAGGCCGTTTACAAAGCTGGTGCAGAGGGTATGATTGTACTGGGCTATTCTGCTCGGGGATACACCACACGTTCGTTTGCAAACGTCCTTCCTGCAGCATCCGTCAACTTCGAGGCAAAAATAGCAATCATAAACTACTATCTCACAAACAAGCCCAACGCCACTGCCACCTTCCGCTTCAACGGCACCCGTTTCGGCTTCATTCCTTCTCCGGCGGTGGCCTCCTCCTCCTCGCGTGGCCCGAGCCGGATGAACGGCGGGCTCATCAAGCCTGATGTGCTCGCGCCGGGCGTCAACATCCTCGCTGCTTGGCCCAAAGCAGTCGGGCCAAACCCCAGCCCCCACACGACCCACACCTTCAACTTTGTTAGTGGCACCTCCATGGCCGCGCCACACGTGTCCGGAATAGTTGCGCTAGTCCGGAAAAAACACCTTGGCTGGGCCCCGTCGGAGATCATCTCCGCCATTGTCACCACGGCGAACGATTCATGGACCGCTCGCTCCCCCGACGACATCATCATCGACGAGATCTCAAACAAAACCGCAGGGATATTTACGACAGGAGCCGGAATTGTGCGGCCGGTGAAGGCATTGGACCCCGGTTTAGTTTTCAAGCTCACGGTCGACAACTACATCGGATACCTCTGCGGCTTAGGTTACACCGACGCAGAGATATTCAAAACGGTGGGGCAGAAGAAAAACTGCAGCACAGTTATCCATTTGAATTCGACGGATTTGAACTATCCATCGATTGCGGTGAACTTGACGCGGTCGGTGACGAGCCAGAAGGTGACGAGGACTGCGAAGAACGTGGGGAATGCCAAGGAGGAGTACATTCCGAAGATTGTGCAGCCAGCAGGAGTGGACATTTTTCTGTCACCAGATAGACTTAAGTTTACAAGGACTGAACAAGAGATAAGCTACGAAATGAGGTTCGACATGAGAGGAAGCTACCCAAGCCAAAGAAGCGACATGATAAGAAGGGGAAAGATCGTGTGGGATTCTGGAAAACACATAGTCACCACCCCCATTGCTCTCACATTCACATAATATATTATTGCAAGCTTGCTATAATTAAGAGATCCAACTATACTTATAAGTTCTTGCTTGATAATAAATATAAGAATCTTACAAGGTTTTAATAAATTTATGAATATATATTCTAGTACTGATCATGTGTCAGTTTGGTAATGAAATAAAAGAAATGATAATTCAGTGGATTTTATAGATAAATATTATTGACTCTTTGATTCCTACAGCATTAAACAAACTGTTCCTTTTCTTCTTCAGCTTCTTGGTTATACAATGTTTATTCTTTTAATTTGATTATGTATATTTGTTTTCTCTTTCTCGATTCTATGATCAGCACTAATTTGTTCAACACTCCCCCTTAAATAAACATAAATTACCAACAACGTTCAAGTAAAAACAAGCAGAAGTAGATGCTAAACATGACCTACATCAAGTTCATAATCTAAAACATAGAGTAAGACTCCGTTTAAGGGATTTAATTATTTTTACCGGTCAAGCGGTTACGACTGCATGAACCGGGTCTTAATTCGTAACCGCTTGACTAGTGAAAATAAAGTTGTGTTTGGCACAACTTATTTGTTCCGGTGAGATTGGACAAAAACATCATTATATGTTTGGTATGGCAATGTTACTACGGTTATTAAAAAAAGAAACTATCATTATATGTTTAGAGCATAAGATTTTGATATGACAATGATATTTTTGTCCAATCTCACTGGAACGAATAAGCCACGATAAGTCGCCCCAAACGCAACATAAGTCTCCCCAAACAAAGCCTAAATCCTCGGTCCTCTCACGTCATCCTTTGATGTAGTAGTCGTAGTATTATAAGACTCCATCCGCATGCTTTCTTGAATGATGCATGTTGTTCATTTATATGTTTTCAAGCACACATGATTCTAAACACCCAGTGCAACTTAACCCACATTATATTGACTCATCATCCAATTTAGGCTCCAAACATATGGAGTAAATTGTCTTTCCTTAAAGCCCATCTAAGAAATTTCTTCCACTTTTATGTACAAACCGATGATATTTGTTAGGTGATTCTTAATAAATTAATGATGGTTTAACTCATGCATTTACGACAGCCAATACGGTGCCAAACAGAACCTTTGTTTGTTTTGTGCGGGAAGTATTAGGAGTTTTCTCTTTCTTAAAAATGGGGAAAATTTTTTGGTGCGCCGAACTCATCGTTCTCCTTTGCGCACTTAAATAGGCGCTAAGCCCAGAGGTAATTTCATGCAAAAATAGCATGATTGAATTAAATACTGCGCTCAGGGGAAATATTCGTGCCCGGGCGAAAAAATCGCGCCCGGGTGGAAAAAATAAGGTCAGGCAAAAAAATTGTGCCCGGGCGAAAAGTGTGCGCCCGGGAGAAAAGTCCGCGCTAGGGCGTAAAAATGCACGTTCGTCGGAAAAATGAGCACTCGGTCGGAAAAATGCATGCCCAAGTACGGTGAAAAATGAGCGTCCGGGCAAAAAATGCACGTTCAGGAGAAAAATGTGCACTCGGGCAAAAAATTCTAATATGCAGCCAAATGGTGACATTTCTAATTACAATTCATGTGATAGAATTTTCGCATTCAGTCGAACAACAAAATTAGAATTGACTTCAATTTCAATTTCTCGCAGGAATTGAAGTTGAAGTCAAATTCAATTACTCAAATCTCAATTTCTGGAAAAGGAACTGAACCTAATTGAGGAATTAAAACCCTTTCTAATTTTTAAAATAAAAATTGGAATTAATCTTAATTCCATTATTCAATTTCAATACCATTCAACCAAACAGACCCCTATAAAATAATTGGAAATTTATAATTATTAAATTATAAATTTGATACTCTCTGGCATTAGAAGTCAAACTATTAATATTGGATCCTCCACCATACCACTTTTATTAGTGAAGGTATAGGCTCTCAGTTAGTAAAGCGAAATTGAAGCACGTTAAAAAATCAGCAGGGTGAAGCTTCCTCTCATGTCTTCAGGTATAACCCTAAAGCTATATAAATACTCTTCCTATTCGCAGTTAATCCTCAACCATCACTAGTTATGGAGCACTACACCTCCATCTTTTTCTTCTTCTCACTAATCTTTCTTCTTCACTTTCCTACCAGCCACTGTCAGCTTCTGCCCATAGTCGACCACCATGCAAATGCCACGAAGACTTATATTATTGATGTGGAGAGACACCAACATCATGACCTACTCACCGACGAAGATCTCAAAAGTTGGCACGCCTCCTTCCTCCCAAACTCAACCCTCGACTCCGGCGCACCCCGACTTCTCTACTCGTACCGGCATGTCCTCAGCGGCTTCTCCGCACGCCTCACTCTCGGCGAGCTTGAGATCATTAAGTCCAAGCCCGGCTTCGTGTATGCGCAGCGGAGCCGTCGTCGTCATACCACTACAACCCACACACCAGAGTATAACTAACTATGGGCCAATTAATAGTAATTTTAATATAAATTTGATGCTATTATTTATTCTGATTAATTGTAGAGAGCAATATATGTGAAATATATATAACAGGTATCTAGGACTGACACAGATTAATGGGTGGGGGTCCACAATGATGGGCCAAGGCATCATCATCGGCATCCTCGATACAGGCATCAAGCCGGACCACCCTTCCTTCGATGATTCAAAGATGCCGTCTCCGCCGCCGACGTCAAAGTGGAAGGGTAGCTGCTCGTACAAAGGCTTCCGTTGCAACAAGAAGATCATCGGTGCAATGGCTTTTCGTGCCGGGAACAACCCTTCTCCGTTGGATACCGAAGGGCATGGAACCCATGTGGCAAGCATCGCTGCGGGCAGCTTTGTCAAGGACGTGAATGTCCTCGGAATGGGGAGAGGTACGTCGTCCGGTATGGCGCCCATGGCCTACCTCTCGGTCTACAAAGTCTGTCACCCGGGGGCAGTGGGATGCCCCGATGACGATATTATTGCCGGGATTGAACAGGCCATAAAAGATGGGGTCGATGTCATCAATATGTCGCTCGGTGGCCATAATGACGAAATCTTTTATGCTGACCCTGTTGCTCGGGGGTCTATCGCTGCGATGCGGAACAAGATCATTCCCGTGACGGCAGCGGGAAATGCTGGGGGCGACCCATCAACGCTTCGCCACAGCGCGCCGTGGGTGTTGACGGTAGGGGCAACAACCACCGATCGAAGAATAGAATCCATCGTCGAGCTGGACGATGGAAGAACATTCGTCGGGGAGTCGGCGTATCAGCCCACAACCTGGAACCCGAGCACTCTATTTCCACTAGAATATCTCGGAAAGAACCAGCTCCATAAGGAGGCTCGATGTTGCCTGCCCCGTGCCTTGGCCAAAGTCAATCTCAGAGGTATGTACGTACGGTCCTCAATTTCATTCTCAATTTAACTTAATTTATATATATATTTCTACACGTATGACGTATGTGAATATATATTTATATATATATACTAGCATCTTCGAACGGGCTCCGCCCGTGAGCCCGTTCTCGATGCGTCGCTGCGGGCTCCGCCCGTTCTCGATGCTTGACCCCCTGCGGGCTTCGCCCGTCCCCCGACGCGCGAAGCCTAATCCCTAAATTGTCCCACCGCTTCCTTCTTTATCTCCTGCCTGCATCGCCGACTGTGCGTCAATTTCTTGCGTTGTTCGCCGCTCATTCCGCCGTGAGCCGCCCCGCTGTTCGCCGCTCATCGCGCTGCGTGCCGCCTCCGCTGTTCGTCGCTCATCCCGCTGCGTGCCCTCCTCGGCGATACATATATACAAATTATAAAATTTAATAATAAACAAATTATAAAATTCAAAAATCAAATTATATAATTTAATAATAAATTATATAATTACTTATTATTATTTATAAAAAATGAAAAGAAAAACTCCTGTTTGAACCCCCCCCCCCCCCCCCCCCCCCCCCCCCCCCCCCACCTCCGCTACCGCCTGCTCACGCATGCCCTTTCTTTGCCGCCGCAGGCGGCCTGCCCGGCGCACATCGGCGGGTTCGCCGGCCTCCAGCGAACCCGCCGAGGGTTGTCCGGCGGCGAGCGGGCAGAGCCACCGCCGGCGGGGCCCTGCCCGTAAGCTCAAAACTGGAGCTCACGGGCAGGGCCCCGGCGGCGAGCGGGCAGGGCCACCGCCGGCGGGGCCCTGCCCGTGAGCTCCAGTTGCCGGCGAACCCGTCGAGGGTTGTCCGGCGGCGAGCGGGCAGGGCCACCGCCGGCGGGGCCCTGCCCGTTAGCTCAAAACTGGAGCTCACGGGCAGGGCCCCGGCGGCGGTGGCCCTGCCCGCTCGCCGCCGGACAACCCCCGGCGGGTTCGCCAGAGGCCGGCGAACCTGCCGGTGTGCGCCGGGCAGGACGCCGGCGGCTCCGCCGGCGGCGGCGTGGTGAGCTCGTGAGGAACGGGAGGCGGAAAGCTGGTATCGGGTTTTTGGGAAATGTGAACAGTAAAATTTGGGTGATTTAGTTAATTGCTGGCCTTTTGTTTTGATCCAAAGGCCAATTGCATGTTGAAGTATTTTTATCGGACGATCCTGATTGAACTGATGGTATGCTTCTAAATATCACTATTGTTTTATATAATAAAGATATATATTGTACATAAATACATACATACATAATACAACGTGCGTGGCTCATGTTTTGGAACAGGTAAAATCGTGATATGTGAACCCGCTACAGTGAATAATGATGTGAAGGGGGAAGCCGCATACAAAGCCGGTGCGGAGGGTATGATCGTAGTGAGGTATGAGGGGATGGGGCACCACACAGTCGCTTATCCCGACCTCCTTCCCACATCCAATGTGGATCGCCAGGCAACAGTTGAAATTGTGACCTATTACCTCAACAACACCAACGCCAAGGCCGCCATCCGCTTCAACGGCACCACTTTCGGCTTCATGCCTTCTCCAGCGGTGGCATACTTGTCTTCGCGCGGCCCAAGCCGGGTTAACGGAGGGATCATCAAGCCCGACGTGCTCGCGCCGGGTGTCAACATCCTCGCCGCGTGGCATAAAGCTGTCGGACCGAATCCTAGCCCGCTCGCCACCCACACCTTCAACTTCGAAAAAGGAACCTCCATGGCTGCGCCACATGTGTCCGGAGTGGCGGCGCTGATCCGGGAAAATCATCTTGGTTGGACCCCGTCGCAGATCATCTCCGCGATCGTCACCACAGCGAGCGACTCGTGGAAGGCCGGTTCCCCCGAAGACATCATCGTCGACGAGATCACGCATGAGGCGGCAGGGATATTTGCCACGGGAGCCGGAATGGTGAACCCGGTCAAGGCCGTGGATCCTGGCCTAGTTTTTGGGCACACGTTGGACGACTACATCGGATACCTCTGCGGCCTAGGCTACACTGATAGGGATGTCTTTTTGACGGTGGGCCAGACATGGAATTGTAATCGTGTTAAGAAGCTCACCTCCGTGGAGCTAAACTATCCATCAATTGGGGTGAACTTCGCACGTACGGTAACGAGTCAAAAAGTGACAAGGACGGCGAAGAACGTGGGCAATGCGAGGGAGGAATACATTCCGAAGATCGTGCAGCCGGCGGGGGTGGACATTTTTCTGTCGCCTAATAGGCTTAAGTTTACAAGGAAGGATCAGGAGATAAGCTACGAAATGAGGTTCCAAATGAGAGAAAGCTACCCAAGCCGGGGAAGTGACATGATAAGAAGAGGAAAGATCGTGTGGGATTCTGGAAACCACCTTGTCACCACACCAATTGCTGTCACATTCGCATAATATATATATATATATATATATATATATATATATATATATATATATATATATATATATATATATATATATATATATATATATATATATATATATATAATAAGGGCTTATACTGTTATAAGACTATTACGAAGCTCCTCATTTTCTTGCAGATCATTTTATTATATGCGTACGAAAAAAACTATAATATTCAATTATGGCCGGCTTATCTGATGCCGATGAGAGAGTAGACATTGTTGAAATATAAAAAAAAGATATTCAAAACTGAACTTAAATGACAAGAGAAGAGAAAACTTGACGGCGGTTTACATTGCTGCTCTTATGTTTTACACAGATTTTTTCATATATGAGGAGCTAGATCTTACTATTACAATACTGGACCTTTTATAGACTAGGCTCAGTGCAGGCGCTGCAAAAATAACACAGATAAGTAAACATTTGTTTTACATATATGTTGGCCTTGATCAGTTATCTGTATTGACCAAGTCTTTGTTTTGCTAGCAGGGCTCCGGCAGACAGCTAGCTCCATCTCCATTTCTTCTTATCTTCTAAGGTTATAAGAACAGCTCAGCTGCCTCCAGGTGTTGCTGATTCGGAATGCCAGCTGCCTCTTCGGCTTATGCCAACAGACATTTGGCTGCATTATGTCATCTAGCATCGGGAGGTCATTCAGGTATTTGGTTTGATGAATGAAGTTACTTCTTGTTGAAGTGGGTGTGTAGTGGAGTTGGGCGGTTTTATTTGAGCAGACCGCACAGACTGCAGAGACCGTCGCGGCTTGGTGGGTTGAAGTCGGCGGTTAACCGGGTTGACTTCTTCTCTCATGCAGTCTGGATCAGCAAGCACCCTGGTGGAGTAACCGGGCGGTTAGTTTTTTCTAACCGCGGCTGTTGCGGTCTGGATTGTGACACCGCACAGTCCGCTGAAGCTTCAGGTTGACCGGTTCGCAAGAAGGCAACCAGATTAGCGCGGTCTGCAAAGGCTAACCGCACAGTTCGCTGGAGCCTTCTCGGGCGGATAGAATGCTAGAGTTTGCTGGTTGTGGACTTGGTCACGGGATTGTGACAAGTCTTGTTTGTTGCCTAGTTCGCGGAGACCGCTTGGTGCGCGGTCTGGTTGCAGAGACCGCCAAATTGCGCGGATTGGATGCGGAGTTCGACAGTTCGTCATTAGCGCAGGGTGGGCCAGGACGCGTGGCTGAGATGTTTCAGTCCACGTGGACTGATGGTTTTATCCGCTCGACTATGCGGATTGGTAGCTCTTGCCGTGTTGCGATTGCTTGGTTTATCGCACGCGGACTAATGGAGTTGTTCGTATTGCCTTGCGGATTGGTTGCACAGACTGAGTTCCTGTCAGCTCTTTATGCGATCTGCTGGTGCTTTTCGCGTAAGCGGTTATGTTAGTTTATCACACGCGGACAGAGTGATGTGTCCGCACTTCTTTGCAGATAATTTTTTTTTTCAATGGCAGACTGATGCATGTATCCGCACTTGTGGGGATACGTGATGTTAGTTGCAGGACGGGTTGTTATCCTATCGCTATGGGAGGGGACGACACTTCTCCTCACGCCTATAAATAGGAGTCCCTGACTCGTCATAAATATCGAGAACAGTGAGATCTCAAGTCGCGTTTAGATCCTGCGGTTACGTTTTTTCTAACTGTCGTGACTAAGTGAAGGTTACTATCTGTGCAGACTGTGCGACTAGCATCAGGCGGCTAGACAACTAGTGGAAAATTGGTGTGTAACAGTTCTCGGTTTATAGTATGTCACAAACTGCGGCTTGAAGTCACCTTGCTCGGGGCTGCGGATAGAGTTTGGAGTTCGCCCGGCTTATCAGCGGGTTCTGTTTCTTGATCATTAACATTCAATAACAGACAGTTCGCACGACTAGTTGCAGATAGGCGACTTGGACGCTTTCGACAAATAAGGCTTGTGGCTTGAGCAGTTTGTGTGGTTACAATTATCTGCTCACGCGGTTTCTTCTTCGCCTGCAGTTGTATTTTCTAATTTTCTTGGGTACATTAATGAAATCATGTCTCACAATGTATTCCTCTCTTTATAAATCAGATAGAAAAACAGTTTATGACTCATGTGCTTCTGTTGTGTTGGTTATTACTTGGCTTCTAGTGTGGTTGAGTGTTCCTGCTACCTCCTGCTCAGCTTCCCATAAATTTTCACATGGTATCAAAGGGGTGTTGAGGAGCAAGCAGTGATTCAAACTTGTAGGAGTGATTTTTCTTGTTGAAGTTCAAGTTAATCAGGAGAGAGCAATGTAGGTTGATTATGCAAGAGGTCTTGGAATCGAACTCTTGATGTAGACCAACTTTAAGAAGTGGAGGTCTTGCATAAAGAGTTATCTGATTGGTGAGAACTTTTGGGAGGTTGTCAGTAAAGATGACAGACAAGAAGTGATTTCTCCACCGGGAATGCTGAGGCGGTGAGAGCTTGGAGGAAGCTGAATGCTAAGGCAGAGTTCATTCTCAAGCGAGCAATCTCACCAGAGTTGTTCAATCACATCATGGGGTGTCGATCAACGGCTGAAATATGGATGTCCTTGGAAGGCATGTTCAACAAAAAGCGTAGCTCGACTACAATTCTTGGAGAATTAGTTGACTAAGGCCACTTAGGGAGACATGTCAGTGTCATCGTGTTGAATTTTTCGGATCTTGGAATGAGCAAGAGTTATCTCAACTAAAGTTAGTCACAACTAGAAACACATGAAGCAATACGAATCTTGATTGAAACAGCAATCTTCTTTACAAAGCGAGACATACATGACGAGACAAGATTCGCCAAAACCACCACAGAGAGAGCATAGACAATTACAATAACAAGACAGACAAGTCAAGCCGCGCAGACAGAACAAGTAGCCGCCAGATCTACTGCTGCACTATAGAGTCCGCACAAACCGTCATGTCTGCCAGGTCGCAAGACCGCAAACCAAGCTGCGCGGACTACCCCTTATTCCAATGCTTAGCTCAAGCCGCCGATCTGCAAGCCGCTTATTAACTGCGAGGTCGCCTAGATGCCAGACCGCACGGGACTGTTGATGCCGAACTGAACATGCCGCCTGAAGCAGACGACTTATTGAACACCGAAACGAGTTGCCAAAGAGAAAACCGCCTAATTGTTATCCGCGACCTGCTATTTACCGTTTGTTGCTTAACCGTAGAATCCACACTGTCCCTGACCACAATCAGAGCCAAGTTATGGCTTTCCAGCGCTATCTGCACAACCTGCACAGCACAAACCGATCAACTCCATCAACCCGGGAGGATACCAAAATTCAGTCCGCATCAATTGTTTGTGGGCTCACTTACTGTTCATTCGCTTCTTTTCTTGATGTGACAGGGGTCCTATTTATAGGCATGATGAGGAGTGCGGTAACTGCCCTAGCTAATAGGAACACCGCCTCATCCCGCAGCATGAACAAGTGTATCTGCAAGCCGCGAATACACTCCCAATTCACCGCGACCGCTGCGAGATAGCCAGACCGCCTATGCTTTACCAAGGTCGGACATCAAGCCAGTCCGCCTTGTCGCCCAAGGCAAAGCCAGGACGCCTCCACAGCTGGACTCCGCAGCAACACTGTCCGCTAATCCCCAGACACAACTCCAGTTCGCACGCCTTGTAAACGTAACTCCAGTCCGCATTATCCAAACTCGCAACCAAGGCATATTGCAATACTGCCGAGCTCAGCGGACTAAGTAACAGTCTGCGCTTAACTGCGCGATCTCTTCGGACTGAGCCAAAACCTGGACTTGGTTCAGAATCGACCAAGTCCACACCACCGGCCATAAGGGCCAGTCCGCAATTACTGGGGGACACTGGATCAAATCCGCCCGCCCTAGCGAACTCTAGCAACTGTCCGCACTGATTGGCGATCTCTGCGACTTCCACTAGCCGCTCCTCCAGAGCTAGACCAAGGCTTCTGCCAAGCCGGTCTGTCGAACTCCAGTCTAGTCCGCTGCTTGTCGGACTTCGCGGATGGAGTCGTTATCCGTCTGGTTACCTTCTGTGATCCAACTGCCTGCTGAGAATAAGTCGGCCTAGCAGGCCGCCGCTTCTGTTCGCATAATCTACGTGAATAGACCGCACAGGCCGCCAAAGAACAAGCTGTTAACAGTGACGGAGCCAGAAAATAATATCAGGGTGGGCAGACTCATTTCATAATGTAGTTAAAAAAATTAACGAGTGATGTTGTACCAAAAGAGAACCACCCAAAACAAACATTTCGCAAGGGGGTGGTCTCTCCCAACAAAGAACAATGAGGTTCACCAAGCCTTCTCGGGCGTAGTTTTTTTAAAGCAAAAAATTACCATCACAGAAAATCAACACAAACATAGACAAATTGTACAAGAGGAAAGTGGAGGAACGTCGTTACCTCAACCAAGAGAATCAAGAGATTATGGCCGTCGCACAGCAATCAAAGAAATTTCTCCTACAGAAAGACGCGCCTCGCCACACGCGACTCTGTCTCCTGCAGAAATTTTAGACAGTACCGCAGTTAAAGTTTATATATATATTAATATATATATATAAAAACATTAGACTGCGATTCTTCTAAGAACCGCAGTCTAAAGTTTATATATATATATATATATATATATATATATATATATATATATATATATATATAAACTTTAGACTGCGGTTCTTAGAAGAATCGCCGTTTAATGTTTATATATATATATTAATATATATATATAATATGCGGGTGTACGGACGTACGGGCAAGGGGCAAGGAGGTTCCAAATCGAAAAGTGATTAACATAAAAGTTGTAGATCTCGATGATTCGAACAACTTTTAGTTGATCATTTTTTGATTTGGAGCTGTCTTGGCCTTCGATTTGGGCCCCGAATTCGGGGCGACGATAGTGCTACAATAACCCTCTCGCCGCCCCCGAATTCGGAGCCCAAATCGAAAGCCAAAACGGCTCCAAATCAAAAAGTGATTAACATGAAAGTTGTTCGGATCATCGAGATCTATAACTTTCATGTTGATCACTTTTCGATTTGAAGCTTCCTTGACCCCCACAACCCCTTGTCCGTACGCCCGTATCCTATGTTTGCCCGCACAGTATAACTTTCCCATATATATATATATCTATATAACTTTAGACTCCGGTTTTTCTAAGAACCACAGTCTAAAGTTATATATATATATATATATATATATATATATATATATATATATATATATATATATATATATATATATATATATATATATAAACCACTGCAGGTCTGCACCAAAATAAATTCAGGGTGGGCAGCTGCCCACCCTGAACTCTATGTAGGTCTGCCCCTGGCTGTTAGCAATAGCTTTGCCGACCTGGTTGTCCGCCACTCCTGTCCGCATAGTCTGTGTGGATAGGTTGCTTAAGTCGTCCAATCACCCACTTTAAATTCACTATTTTCAACACATCATTCTTCTTTAAGATGAAGAACCTTTGCGCTGAGATTTCAGCATTGGACCTAGATGATTCTATCTCAGGGACAAAGCTGAAGAGACACATCTTCTGCGGTCTGCGAAAGAAGTATGTGTCATTTGTTACTTCTGTGCAAGGCTGAGCTAATTAGCCATGTTTACTCGAGCTGGAAAATCTGCTAGTTTTGTATGAGAGCTTAGCAAAACAAATGCTTGGAGTGTCGATCTCAGGGGGAGATGGCGAGACTCTCTTCTCTGCAAGAAGAAGATATAGGGCAGGAAGAGGAAGACACATGCTAGCGATGGTCTAACTTCTTTATCACAGTAGGAAAGGAGCAAGACTCCTAAGCATAATGACGGGAAGAAGCGGGGCAGACCTCGGTGCTACTGGTGTAACAAGCTTAGTCACATCCATAAGAACTGCAGAGTGAATCTTCAACCATGGCATGTTGCAGGGAAGTAGGAGGCTGAGTCTAAAGCTAAGGAAGGAGGATGGGGGAGTGCCTTCATGACGGGCACTTGTGTTTGTGAACTTTCCTCCATCAACTATCGGAAGGACTGGATCGTGGACACGAGATGTGGTCATCACCTCACTAGGGATGAGCCTAAATTCTCTTCTCTGTAGGACTACAAAGATAACGATGTCATTATTACAACTGATGATACTGTACATGTAGTAGAGAAGGAGAGGACGGTTTATTTAAGTAGTGATCAGGGGCCATTCACTTTGAGGAGTGTGTATCACATGCCGAAAATGAAGAAAACCTCTTCTCGGTGACCAATGTTATTGATGCTGGATATCACGTTTTGTTTGACCCAACAGAAGTGAAGTTTCTCAGGAACGTGTTAGCTGTAAAAACTAATGTCACTCTTATCAGAATGAGAGTGAAGGATTTGTTCGTGTTAGTGATAAGTTCCTATGTTGATAAGATGAGGACGAATGATATTGCTATCTGGCATGAGAGGTTGGAGTATGTTGAGATGGATAAGCAGAATGCTATGACGGTAAGAGGCCTGATGTATGTCCTACCTAGTATTTCATCCTTCGGAGACGGTCATGTCTATGCAGGATGTTAGTATGGAATGGCTCATCGTCTTCCATTTGACAAGTCACAGACCAGATGTAAAGCACTGTTGGAGAGCATCCATGGTGATCTAACTGTACCAACTGTCACTCCCAGTCTTGGCAGAAGAAGGTATATGTTTGTTCTGGTTGATGACTTTTCTAGGTATACTTGGGTATACTTCATGAAGGAGAAGTACAAGACATTCGGGAAATTTGTGGAGTTCAAGGAACTCATGGAGGGTTGACTCAATCAGCAGATTAAGAAGTTAAAAACTGACAACGGAGGAGAGTTCAATTCAAGCGAGTTCCTCAACTTCTGTAGAAAGTTTGAAATCCGAAGGGAGCTTACTTCTGTGCATACTCCACAACAGAACAAAGTTGTAGAGTGGAAGATCAGTCATTTGATAAAGATATGTCCCAAGGATTTTTGGGTAGAGGGAATGGCCTGTGTGGCGTATGTCATCAACTGGATGCCCCTTAGTTTGAATAACATGAAGTATCTACATGAGCTGATGTTCAAGGAGAAGCCTAGTGTGGAACATCTTTAGGTGTTCAAGTCAACCTGCTACGTGCATGTTCTAAACTCTCTCAGGATGAAGCTAGATGTAAAAGCAAGAAAGTTGGTCTTTGTTGGATACGATGAGAGGAATAAGGGCTGGAAATGTATGAACCCAGAGACACAGAAGTTTGTTGTCTCCCGAGATGTGGTATTTGACGAATTGATAACATATAAGGGTAGCTCATCTGTGGAGCTACAAGAAAGCAGTTCTAACGGAGAGCAGGTTCAAGCTGCTAGGGATCTTCTAGTGGAGTTGTTTGTGTCATCGGGTACTCCAATTTTGTCTAGCTCTAGGGTGGAAGCTTCTGGATCTGGAAGAAGGGGGGTGATGCTCCTAGTGTACCCGAGAGGAGAGCTAGTTCAAAAGAAATAGCGGGAGTGGTGTATCAGGGTCAAGCCCTGTGGAGGGCTAAAAGGACCATTATTCCACTGTCTCGGTGTATGGACGAGAATATAGTGAGTTTCATCTCATGTTTCTTCGCAGGTCCCTTGAATGAGTGGGAGCTATTGAGCTTTAAAAATTCCACTGGCATTAAGGGGTGGGAAGATGTTATGGATAAGGAGATGGCTTCCATTGGGAAGAACGAGACTTGGGACCTTGTGTCCAAGGTCGAAGGCATTACTCGTGTGATACAAGATGACTTTAGTACGAGCGATACAAGGTTGACGGTAGCATCGAGCGATACAAGGTTCGCCTTATAGCTCGGGGGTTCTCACAGTAGTACAGGGAGGATTATGAATATATGTTTAGTCTAATGGCCAAGATGACTTTAGTACGGATGGTGATCTCTTTGGTGGCATGCCAAAAGTGGAAGATTTGGCAACTCGGCGTGAAGAACATGTTTCTTTACGATGAGATTGACAAAGACGTATTTATGGTGCAGCCATCTAGTTATGTATCTGAAGAGCATCGAGGACACGTATGCAAGCTGAAGAAGACTCTGAAGCAGGCACCTCAGGTGTGGTGCGGGAAGATCACTGAATACCTCCTGTTCCGTGGTTATTTTGCTTCAAATTCTAGTCTGTTTGTTAAGAAGAGGGGGCGCTTGAGGTCCTCATTCTGTTATATGTTGACGACATGATTGTTATGGGAAACTCGTAGTATGAGGTAGCTAGGCATAGGGATGAGCTCGTTATCCGGTTCGAGATGAAGGTTCTTGGGGAGCTCCATCATTTTCTTAGACTCGAGGTTGAGAGTCAGAAGAACGGTGTGTTCGTTTCCCAGAAGGGCTAAGTAGAGAGAATGGTTAAGCAATTTGGCATGCGGGAAGGGAAGAGCAGTTCTACTCCTCTGAAGGTCGGTCTGAAACTTCAGTGGGATGAGGGAAGGGTTCTTGCAGACTTTTTGGTGTTCCGGGCTCTCGTGGGGAATCTCATATATCTGACAATCACTTGGCTGGATATTGTTTATGTTGCGGGCCGGGTTAGTCGGTATATGGCAGAGTCGCGGAAGCCTATCTTGTAGTAGCTAAAGGTATCATGAAGTATGTCAAGTCTACCTCGGAGATGAGTCTCTTTTATAAGAGGAACACATGCTTCAGTCTGCATGGCTACACGGATGTTGATTATGAAGGAAATTTAGATGATCGGAAGTCAACGTCTGGTTACGCCTTCTTCACGGGATCAGTAGTTATCTCATGGTAGAGTAAGAAGTAGGATTCAGTATCTGTCTCCACTGTAGAAGTGGAATATAAGGCTTCAACTCTAACAGCTGTCTTAGGAGATTAGTGGATGACATCCATGAGGAGGTGCAGGGTCCTACTCTGCTTCATGACGATAATGAGAGTGCTCTTAAACTGGTCAACAATCTAATTTGTCACGCGCGAATGAAGCACATCAAGATCGAGCATGACTTCATTCGGGAGAAGGTGCTGGGGGGATCTTTGAGGGTTGATTATGTGCATAATCAGGATGATGTGGTTAATATCTTTACAAAGCTATTTCTGAAGGGCCATTTATTCGGTTATGGGGTTGGTCGGGCTGGTTTTCACTTTCCACTTAAAGGGAGAGTGTTAAATTTGTTGAAGTGGAAGTGTAGTGGAGGTAAGCGATCTTATTTGGGCAGAACGTACAGACCACCGCGGCCTGGCGGGTTGAAGTCATCGGTTAGCCAGGTTGATTTCTTCTCTCCTGCGGTCTGGATCAGCAAGTACCCCGGTGGAGTAATCGGGCAGTTAGTTTTGTCTAACTATGGCTGTTGCGGTCTAAATTGTGAGACTGCATAGTCTGCTGAAGCTTCAGGTTCTATGATTCACAAGAAGGCAGGTAGATTAGCGTGGTCTGTAGATGCTAATCACACGGTTTGCTGGAGCCTTCTCGGGCGGATAGAATGTCAGAGTTTTCTGGTTGTGGACTTAGTCACGTGATTGTGATAAGTCTGGTTTGTTGCCTAGTTTGTGGAGACGGCTTGGTGTACGGTCTGGTTGTAGAATCCGCCGAACTGCTCGGATTGGATGCGGAGTTTCACAGTTCATCATTGGCGTGGGGTCAATCAGGATTCGTGGCTGAGATGTGTAATTCCACTCAGACTGATGGTTTTATCTGCTCGGCTATGCGGACTGGTAGCTCTTTCTGTGATGTTGTTGCTTGGTTTATCGCGCGTGGGCTAATGGAGTTGTTTGCATTGTCTTGCAAGTTGGTTGTACATACTAAGTTATTGTCCGCTCTTTATGTGATCTGCTGGTGCTTTCCGCGTAAGCGGTTAAGTTGGTTTATCATGCGCGGATACAGTGGTGTGTCTGCGCTTCTTTGCGGATAGCTTTTTTATCATTGGCGGACTGATGCTTGTATCCACACTTGTGCGGATACGTGATGCTAGCAGTAGGTTTGATGGGCCATTATCCTATCGCTATGGGCGGTGACGGAATTCCTCCCCACGCCTATAAATAGGAGTTCTCGACTTGTCATAAATATCAAGAACAATGAGAAATCAACTCAAGTTTAGATCCTGTGATTACGTTTTTTCTAACCGGTGCGACTAAGTGAAGTTGGCTATCTGTGCAAGTTGTGTAGCTAGCATCAGGAGGCTAGGAAACTGGTGGAAGCTTGGTGTGGAATAGTTCTCAGTTTACAGTCAACGGTTTACAGCAGGTCGTAGACCGGGCCTTGAAGTTACCTTGCTCGGGGTTGCAGATAGAGTTCGGAGTTCGCCAGACTTATCAGCGGGTTCTGTTTCTTGATCATCAACATTCAATAACAGACAGTCCGTGCGGCTAGTTGCAGATAGGTGACTTGGACAGTTTCGGCGGACATGGCTTGCGGCTTGAGCAGTTTGCGTGATTATAGTTATATGTTCGTGCGATTTCTTCTTTGCCTACTGTTGTATTTTTTGTTTTCCTTGTGTATATTAGAGAAATCATATCTCGCAATGTATACCTCTCTTTGTAAACCATATTGAATTCCAATTTATGACTCTTGTGCTGGTTATTATTTGAATTCTAGTGTGGTTCAGTGTTCATGCGACCTCTAGCTCAACTTCCCATAAATTTTCACATATCAGCAATCTGATCCTTCGATTTGCAATATTTTAACTCAATTTTTTGATTGTTGACCACATCCCAGGTATAGTGCAGTTTGATTTCAAGATGCTTTGTTCTTTTGTGAAAAATTAGGTTTTTTGCTAAGGCAATGACGAGGTGTTGTCGACTTGAATTTAGTTGGTTCGATCAGGGTCTCCTTCTATCAATTCACCCATTAAATTTCTTAACCACATTACCTCCCTAGCAATGTCACAAAGAGCGCTGCATTCTGCTTCAGTAAAGGAGAGGGCTATGTTTTTTTGTTTCATGGAACACCAGGAAATTGGGTTGGGGCCGATGAACATAATGAACCATTTGCGCTCTTTCTATCGTCAGAGCATCCTGCCCAATCACTGTCGGAATATCCTCTTAGTCTGCTGCTTTCTTCCTTCTCATATCTTAATCCCAAATTTCTTGTTCCATTTATATACCTCAAGATGTGCTTGGCTGCGGTGAGATGCTTGATGTTGGGGGCTTGCGTGTATCTTGAAATTGTGCTAATGGCAAGCTCAATGTCAGGCCGTGTGTTGGTTAAGTAAATAAATGATCCTACCAAGCTTCTATGGTGTTCTATATTTGTATTTTCTTCTTCATCTTCTTTGTTTACTTCTCACCAACCACCATTGGGGTGGAAGTAGGATTAGAATTTTCCATGTTAAACTTACGCAAAATTTCCTCTGCATACCTATTTTGGGACACATAAGTTACACCTGGGGCCTGAGAAATTTGGAGCCCCAAGAAATATCGTGTGAGTCCCAAGTCAGTCATTTCAAATTTGGACTTTAGTATTCCCTAAAACTGGCAATTGTAGAGGTATCTGATCCAGTGATTAACAGATCGACGACATAGACACAGACAATCATAATGCTATCCTATTCTTTCTTCACAAAAATTCCTGGGTCACTTATGGTTTTGTTGAATCCCATTTGCATTAGATTTTCATTTAACTTATGGTTCTGTTGGTACCCTAGTTTGATTTGAGTTTAGTCCTCTCCTTTGTGCTCCTTGACCCAAGAAATATCTATGGTCAATGGTTAGAAGTCTAGTTGTAGAGTCCTCACTTTTCCAGGTTGAGAATTTGGTTAAGTAGTTTTTCGTTCGACTATAGTCGAACGCCGCTCGACTATCGTCTATCGGCTGATCGACGATCGTCTATCAGTTGGTCGACTATCTGTTCTGCGCTGATAGTTCGACTATCTGTTGATAGGTCGACTATCTGTTCTGCGCTGATAGTTCGACTATCTGTTGATAGGTCGACTATCTGTTCTGCGCTGATAGTTCGACTATCTGTTGGTAGGTCGACTATCTGTTCTGCGCTGATAGTTCGACTATCTGTTGATAGGTCGACTATCTGTTCTGCGCTGATAGTTCGACTATCTGTTGATAGGTCGACTATCTGTTCTGCGCTGATAGGTCGACTATCTGTTGATAGGTCGACTATCTGTTTTCTGAGGTAGGTCGACTATCTGCTTGATAGGTCGACTATCTGTTTGCGCTTGATAGTTCGACTATCTGTCCTGATAGATCGACTATCTGATAGTTCGACTATCTGTTCTGATAGGTCGACTATCTGCCGGGGTAGTTCGACTATTTTCTTCGATAGGTCGACTATCTGGATCGTTCGACTATCTGCCCGATAGATCGACGATCTCCGTTCGTCGGTCGACGATCTCCGAAGGTCGTTCGACGCTTTCTGCCTGCCATTATATTTTGTATTTATTTATTATATTTAATTAATTAATACATTTTCTGGCACTTTGTTTTAAGCTGTATGATAATATTTCCAGGCAATATTTGCTCCATCTCTTTTGCCTGAGTCAAATCTTTTTAAGATAAAGTTGTTTGTCTTATTAGCTGTCATTATAAATTACTTTATCTGTTGTCAGCCCTTTATAGCCGTTGGACTGAAAAGTCTTCTTTTTGCTATAAAGAGATTATTTCTGATGTGACTTTATTTAGTCCTTCTGTTATGTGATTTGGTCCTGCAGCTTCTTAGAAAAAGGGTTATTCCTTTTATAGAATGTTTTGCTGCAGAGATGTTTCTGTCTTCTTGATATTTACAGCCCAGGTCTCAAGGCTCAGAAGAAGAAAAATAATTCAAATGGAAGAGAGCCGTTGCTTGCTGCTATTATATAAAGAACCCCTTGAAGAAGGATTCAAGCTAGTACGCTAGTCAAGAGAAAATACTTTCAAGCCTTCATCAAGTTCAAGCTTTCTGCTCTCAGCAAATTCCATCTAACTGAGAAGTGTTAAGATCTTCATCTCTTCTTCAACCTGAGTTCTCCTGCTTTCAGGAAGTTCAGACTCAGAGATCCTTTGAAGAAGAAGAAGAAGATAGCTGCTTGAAGAGATTTCATTTTGTTATTTATTTTCTTCCTGTAGCTTTTCCTTCAGAACTTTCTGAAGAGTTTTTCTGCACTGAAGCAAGACTTCACCTGGACATCTTTGAGCCAGGGGGAGCCTTGATTCTTTAGAGCTTTCTAGCTCAGTGCAAGTTTTTGTGCTTCTCTAATCTATTGTAAAATAGAGAAGACATCTTAACCTTCTTCCCCCTCCTGTACAGGGTTATTACTCCCTTCAAAAGTATCCCTTGGTGGCAGGGCACCTGATCAAAAACCTGTGCTTGGTTTTTAGACACCTGATCAAAAGTCTAAAGGGTTTCTGAATCTACCTGAAGCAGATTCTGTTGGTGGCAGGGCACCTGATCAAAAACCTGAGTGGATTCCTACCGTGTGGGTAGAAGAGTGGACGTACCCAAGTTGTTTGGGGAACCACTATAAATTTTCTTGTGTCGTCTGGATTCTATTGTTTAATTCCTGTATTGTGGCTGTGATTAGATATAACTAGGTTGCTAGTTGCTGATTAGGTTTTCCAAGCCTTAACTGTAATTACAGTTAGCTTGAGTTTGTGCACACCACTTGTGTTAGGCTCTAGGGTTAAATCTATATCTATAATCTTTCATTCCGCACTTCACTCCAAGGGAGTTGGGTAGACCATTAAGTTTTGTCTTGTGCAAAATTTGATAACTCTATTCACCCCCCCCCCCCCTCTAGAGTAGTATCTATCCCTTCACTTTCAATTGGTATCAGAGGGAGGTTGACTGACTGATTAGGCTAACACCTAAGTCACAAGATCCTGATAGATACCAAAGCTTATAGATATTCACTATCATGGCCCAGTCTAAGGATTATTCAAGCACCAGACCTCCAGCATGCAACTTAGCTAAGTTTGGCATCTGGAAGGCAAGGATCAAACTTTATATGAATTCTATTGATGAGAGTATTTTTGCTTCTATTTTGTCAGGTCCCCCAAGGGCTCCTGCTGCTGCCACTGCCTCATCATCTGATATGAGTGCAGTGCCTCCTCCAGATTATAATGATGAGTACAAGAAGGCCAAAATTGCAGATGCCAAGGCAATGAACATACTGGCTCAGACAATGTCTGATGAGGTGTTCCAGAAGGTTGCTGACTGCTCCTCAGCAAAGGCCATGTGGGACACACTGAACTAGATTGTAGCTGGTTCAGTTGATGAAAGGAAGGACAGAAGGTCCAACCTGATCTCACAGTACGAGAACTTCAAGAAAACTGATGCTGAATCAGTTGAAGCTATGTACACCAGGCTCAGCTCAATCATCAATGAGCTGAGGACCCTGGACAAGGACATATCATTGACAGAGGTCAATGATAAGATTCTTATGTGCTTCCCTAGCACATGGGATCTAAGAATCTGGCCCATCAAAGAAGCCAGAAGTACTAATGAGATCTCCACTGAATCTCTTCTCGGCAAGCTCAAGTCTTTTGAGCAAGTGCTGAAGACAAGAGAAGCAGAAGCTGAAGCAAAGACCCCCACTCCAACAAGAAAAGAGCAATCTCTAGCTCTTAAGGCTGCAGATGTTTCTGAGGGCAGCCAATCTAATGAGGAACTTATGGCACTGTTTGCCAAAAGGTTTCTTAAGATGGGGAGAAAGGAGTTCAGAAAGAAGTCTTCACGCTATGAAGACAAACCAAGGTATGATCGCTCTCCTGCTAAAGAAATTATATGTTATGGTTGCAGGAAGCCTGGACACATCTTGCCAGAGTGTCCAGAGGAGAAGAACAAAGAAAAGAGAAAAGATAAAGAACAGCACAGGAAGCACTCCAAGCCATCCTCCTACAAAAACAAAAAGAAGGAGAGAGGTTTCATTGCTGAAACCTGGAGTGATTCTGATGAAGAATCCTCCTCATCAAGCTCCAGTGAGGATGAGGAAGAGAAGAAGGCAAAAGAGGTTTGCCTCATGGCAATAGATGCCTGCAGCAACCACTCTGCTGCAGAGAGTTCTGATTCTGATGAAGAGATGCCTACAGAAGATGAGGTACTTTCTTCTTATGATTTTACTTCAGAAGAATTTAAGTTAGAATTTAAATCTTTATGTTTAGATTTAATTAGCTCAGAAAAGGAAATAAAAGAACTTAGAAATAGGTTAGCTGACTCAGAATCAATAGCCTCTGAAAATGTTAGGTTAAAGGAAGAACTCACTACTTGTAGTGAAGAAATCAAATTTCTTAAAATAGAGTTAGCTAAATCTAAGAGATTAGAAGAATCCCTTAATGGTAGAAGCCTTAAGTTATTAGAAATTACCAGCATGACTAACACTAGGTCAGGTAATGATAAACTAGGCTTAGGAGCTTCTCCCAGTGAACCCCCAGTCCTTCTTAAAAATAATCTTTCAACTCCAGTGAACTTCATTTCAGCTAGTGGAAAGAAGAACACTGAGCAAGTGAACCTTGTTAATAAAACCCTAAATAAAGCTAAGAGAGAAAAGAGAAAGAAATTTTTTAAAGAAATGCAAAGAGCGTCGAACGCAGCTCGACGATCGGAAGCTCAATGGTCGAACGAAGGTCGGCGATCTGAGCACCCATCGTCGAACGTCGATCGACGTTTTCAATATGATTTTCAAAATCATAATCAATTCCATAGAAACCTAAATGAGAATAGAAACCCTAGGTTTGTTGACCCATCATCAGCATGGAGAATCCCACCTAGGAGATCTCACCCACTAGGTTATCACCCTCAGCCTGCATTCTCATACATTTCCAGTTTTTCTTATGTGAAAAACAAGGGACCCAAGGTTACCTGGGTCCACTCTGTCTAAATAATTGTCTTGCAGGTGAAGGCCTATCCAATCACTCAGAATAAGTGGTATTTGGATAGTGTATGCTCTAAGCATATGACAGGAAATAAAGATCTACTGTCAAAGTTCAAAGCTAAGCTCGGCCCAAAGGTTATCTTTGGAGACTCCAGCTGTGGTCAGACAGAAGGCTATGGCAAGATCACAATTGGAGCTGTTACTTTCAAGAGAGTTGCATATGTCAATGGACTGAAGCACAATTTGATTTCAGTCAGCCAGCTGTGTGATGCTGGCTACCAGGTTTCATTTTCTAACTCCTCTTGCAACATTACTTTAAATAATAATATTGTTTTAGTAGGTATTAGAATAGGTAACATTTACTTAGTAGATTTCAATTCATCTCACTCTGAAATCTGCCTGTTTAATGAAGTAACCCTTAATAATAATTCCCTATGGCATAAAAGACTTAGTCATGTTAACCTTAAAAATATATCTAGGTTATCTAAGCACAACCTTGTTAGAGGTTTACCTTCTTGCCCCTACAAGAAGGAGAGCCTATGCAAGGCTTGTCAGCTAGGCAAGCAAACCAAGAATTCTTTTAAATCTGTAAATAAAAGTGATTCTCCTAGGATCATGTATTTATTACATTTGGACCTTTTTGGCCCAATAAATGTACAGAGTTTAGGAGGGAAGTATTACACATTAGTAATTGTAGATGACTTCTCTAGGTTCAGTTGGGTTTTCTTTTTGAGAACTAAGTCTGATAACTTCAAAGCCCTTACAGACTTTCTACTATGTGTGCAGACTGAGTACTCTACTCATGTGGCCTTGATCAGAAGTGATCATGGTACTGAGTTTGACTCTCTTCTCATGCAAGAATTCTGTGAGAGAGAAGGTATCAAACATAGCTTCTCAGCTCCTAGAACTCCTCAACAAAATGGGGTAGTTGAAAGGAAAAATAGAACACTTATTGAAGCTGCTAGTACATTGTTGGCAGATGCTAACATGCCTCTATCCTATTGGGCAGAAGCTGTTAGTACAGCCAACTATGTCTTGAATAGAAGTTTGATACACAAACTTAAGTGTAAAACTCCTTATGAGTTGCTTAAAGGAAAGAAACCAAAAATTAATTATTTTATAGTTTTTGGCTGTATTGTTTATATTCATAATAATAATAAAAAATATATTAGAAAGTTTGAAGCAAAAGCTTCAATGGGAATCATGCTTGGATATTCCCAAGTAAGCAAAGCTTATAGGGTTTATAACAAATCAACCTGTAAAATTGAAGAATCTGTGCATGTGACTTTTGATGAGTCTCAGATGTTTTACAAGGAGAAAGAAAATTCTCCTTCCTCAAGTTCTTTGCAGGTACATGATGCCCCTCAAGAAATTCTTCAACTTTCAACTCTTCAGATCACTGAATCAGACAGTGATGAAGACATTGCTGAAGCTGTTGAAGCTGTTGCTGTTCCACCAACAGTAGATCAAATTCCTCCTGAGGAATTAATCCCAACTGTTGCTGAAGATCACATCCCACCTGCTGATATTGTCACACTTAGAGATCACCCCACATCTCAAGTGATTGGAGACATATCAGCTGGTGTGCAAACAAGACATCAATTAAGACAGGATGTGATGCATGCTTGTTTCCTCTCACAGGTTGAGCCCCTCACCTTTAAAGATGCAGAGCTAGATCCCCACTGGATCATTGCAATGCAAGAGGAGCTCAATCAGTTTGAGAGATGTAAAGTTTGGACTTTGGTTCCAAGACCTAAAGGCCAACTGATCATAGGCACCAAGTGGGTGTATAGAAACAAGCTAGATGCAAATGGAATTATAGTAAGGAATAAAGCTAGGCTTGTAGCTCAGGGCTACAGACAGGAGGAAGGTATAGACTATGACCAAACCTTTGCTCCTATTGCAAGGCTAGAAGCAATAAGGATCTTCTTGGCCTATGCAGCCTTCATGAAGTTTAAGGTGTTCCAAATGGATGTCAAAAGTGCATTCCTGAATGGTGAGCTTAAGGAAGAGGTGTTTGTTGAACAACCACCAGGGTTTGTTTCGTCAACTCAGCCCTCACATGTGTTTAAGTTGCAGAAAGCTCTTTATGGACTAAAGCAAGCTCCTAGGGCCTGGTATGAGACCTTAGCTAGTTTCCTGTTAGAGCACAACTTTACTAGGGGAGTAGTTGATAGAACCCTTTTCGTCAAGCATCACAAGGACACAATCCTGTTAGTTCAGGTGTATGTAGATGATATTATTTTTGGCTCCACTGATCCCAAACTGTGCAAAAAGTTTTCCAACTTAATGCATTCCAAGTTTGAGATGAGTAGCATGGGTGTGCTGTCTTACTTTCTTGGTCTCCAAGTTAAGCAAGATGCTGATGGTATCTTCATCTCCCAATCCAAATATGCCAAGGAATTGGTAAAGAAGTTTGGGATGGCTGATGCTTCAGCAATGCCTACACCCATGGCTACTAATGTAGTTATTGATTCTGATGATCACGGCAAGCCAGTTGATCAAAAGAATTATAGGGCCATTGTTGGTTCCCTATTATATCTAACTACAAGTAGGCCAGATATAATGTTTGCTACATGCCTCTGTGCTAGATTCCAGGTCAACCCCAAGGAATCTCATCTGATTCTTCTAAAGAGAATCCTGAGATACCTGAAGGGATGTCCAGATCTAGGACTTTGGTACCCAGCTGAGTCAGAGTTTGAATTAATTGGATATTCTGATTCTGATTATGCTGGTTGCAGAGTTGACAGGAAGAGCACCTCAGGAACTTGCCAGTTCCTGGGAGAGAGATTGGTCTCTTGGTTCTGTAAGAAGCAGGCTTCTGTCTCAACTTCAACTGCAGAGGCTGAATATATAGCTGCTGCTAGTTGTTGTTCACAGATCCTGTGGATTCAAAACCAGCTTGTGGATTATGGTTACTCACACAAGAACACCAAGATCATGTGTGATAGTACCAGTGCTATCTCAATTGCATAAAATCCAGTGCACCACTCTAGAACGAAGCACATTGAGATTAGGCACCATTTCCTGAGAGATTGTGTGGAAAAGAACAAGATTTTTCTTGAGTTCATATCCACTGAGTTTCAGAGAGGTGATATATTCACCAAGCCTTTAGATGAACAGAAGCATCTGTTCTTTTTAGTTCAACTAGGCATGATTAATGGACGAGACTAAGTGTGACTATATCTGCCTATGTTGAAATCTATTTGAAGATAGTCGAACGACGTTCGAAGATAGTCAATCGGGTCAAGCCCATCGTCGACCTATGGTTGATGAAAGTTTGTCTGATTGAAGATCGTCGACCGACTTTCGACCATCGTCGAACAGGTCGAGCTCATCGTCGATCTCTGGATGACGATAACCTGTTGTTTGAGAAGCCAGAAATAGTCGAACGATTGTCCGACTACTCTGCTTCTGAGCCGATCGTCGAACGGCCGTTCGACCATCGGGTCTAGATCTTTTTAATAGACCGACTATATCCGGTCTGATATAAAGCCGATAGTCGACCTAGGTCAAAAGATTTTTTGCTTTATCGTCGACGGAGCGTGCCTTTTCGCATTCTGCTTTCCCGCTTGCGATTTTCTGCCGCTTCGTCCCCTTCGTCTTCTTCGTCCTTCTCGCGTTTCTCCAGCGAATCCATGGCGATCTCTCCAGCAGTTCTGGCCGTCGTGAAGTTTGATGCAGGATTTAGCGTGGATTTCAACGCGTTCAGCAGCTGCGATGCAGGAATCGTAGAAGTTTTACAGCTGTGCAGGGATCAAGGATTAGAGAAGTTAATGTCTGCAAGGATTAAGATAAACATTCCAGAAATCAAAGAATGGGCTTTCACGTCGTCTTCCACAGACGAATCGATGACTGGTACCATCGGCGGAGAAGAGGTACTCCTGACTCCGGCCGTTTTATCTGATGTTTTTGATTTAGTTAATGGTGACGAGGATTATGAGCAAGATGCTCAGGAATTCGGAAGAATGATAGTTGAGCTGGGACATGCTGAGGGCATTCCCACGAAGCTGCTCAAAGTGAATTTTCCTTTCAAAATCAAGTTTCTGGCTGAGTTAGTAGGAAAAGTGCTCCTGGGTAAGCACTCTGCTCACGATAATATAACAAGGCAGCAATTCGCACTCATGTGTGCGATTGTTAATCGAAAAAGGATCAATTGGGCAGCAGTGATGTTTGATTTAATAAGGAAAAAGAATGGCAAGAAAGAAGTCACCCTAGGAAGGGTTATCGGTATTTTCCTGAAGGAAAGATTCCCCCATCTGCTGAGTTCAACTGCAACTACAATCAACGCCAGCAAGAAGATGGATCCCCACCTGTTCTCTAAGTGGAAGAGAACGTTTGTGAAACCTGCTCCAGCAACATCTGAGGACACAAGGACTGTATCAGTCGCTCCTCACCATGTTGAAGCTGGCCCAGCTCTTCCTTCCTCCTCCTCTGCATTGTTGTCTGCCTCAGTTGAAGTTCCATCAACTTCAGCTGAAGTACGACCTTCTTCCTCTGCTGCTCCAGAAACAACTACGGTTGTTCCTCTTTCCCCTCCAGCATCTCCTCTACCTGCTCATCTGGCTAGGATATCTGCTCCTAGTTTTGATTTGCTAGGTTCTGAGAGGATTCCTACTCCTCCTCCATCTCCCGTTCATTCCCCAATTAATTCCCCAATTAACTCTCCAATTCAATCCCCTGTCCACACCATTTCTCATCCCAGCACCACTCCCATATCTACTGCAGCTCCATCCACTTCACATCCTTCATCTATTGAGATCTCTCCTGAGCTTATCTCCCGCATTGTGGAGCTGATTACCCCGTCAATCAAAACCATGATTGAAGAGGTAATCGCTCCCCTTGCAGCCTCCATTGATCTCTTAACTGCCTCCATCAAATCCCTTTCAAAATCTGCTGAGCCATCTTCCTCAAGGGGCCTGGTTTTAGTATCCACTGAAATCAGGCAGGGGGAGATGTTCCATGAAGATGCCTCAGACCATCCTGCCTCCCCTCCAGCTATAAAAGATACAGTCATGTCTGCCCAGGAAGAATCTGCTCCTGCTGAGAAAGAAATAGCTCCAGTTTTGTCTGATAAGGAAATAACAGATGGAATCATGTTGTCTGAATTTGCAGTGAAAGTCTGCCTGGAAGATCTTACCACTCCTGTGATTGCTAGATTCTTAGAAGGAATTATAACTTCATATCTGAATGAATCATGGGAGATGGTTAAATATGAAGGTAACTCATTCATTCGTTTTGTTGATGAATCAATTAATTTGTTAGTTTGTGAATTCCTGGAAGGAATGATTTCTGTTTATTTAGCAGATCTGTATTCATAATTCTACAGATGATATTAGAGAAAATTTATCTGCTCAGATAATAGAAATTGTCTCAGAGGCTGCTCCAAGTATTCCTAATATCCCAGTAGATCCTGAACTAGAATCTTTTCTAGATGATAGAGAGGAGGAATCTGAAAATCAAGATAAAGTCAAAGATGGCTCTCCTGTTCTGAATTTGGAAGAAGTTCAAGCAAGAGCTGCCTGGGATTTGAGAGTACAATCTTTAGAAGAGAAAGAAAAGGAATTGCAAGTTGAAAAGTCAACCATCTGGGATGACTCTCCAGGGTTGGACTTAGATTCCCTTCTGGCTCTGGATGCCATGGAAGAGGAAAGAGAAAAATCTGCTCTTAAGCTTAAAGAAAAGGCTGTTTCTGAAGCCTATGATCCGTATGAAAATCCTCCATCATCTCCCTCTGATGATGAGGATGATTCTGATGTTTCTGAGAGATCAAAGAAAAAGAAAGCTGCTTCAAAGAAAAGGAAAGCTGCTGCTCCTCCTCCTCCAAGTAAAGATAATGACACTCCCTATTATATTCTGAAGGGCATTGACCCTAAATCCAAGGATTTTCAGCACTGGATGTGGTTTTCAAAGAATCAGCAGAAAGAAAGAAAAAGGACTAAGAGGTATGATAGTCCTGTCTCAAGATGGACTCCCAGAGGTCCTCCTCCTCCTCCTCCAGGTGCAGGAGCCTCTGGGAACCTATCAGCTAATCCTGCTGCCTCTTCTGGAAGATCTGTTTCTTTTCAGCCCCAGCCAAGACAAAGTTATCAAAGCTCGCAAGGCAAATCGTTTTCTGAGAAAAGTGTTTCAAAAGGTAAATAGTTTACTTTGTTTTAAAACTTTCTAGCAAGATCCATTTGCTAAGTATACTCTAATATCTTATCTAGATAAAGTATCTGAGGCTGCTCCTCCTGAGCCTATTTATGAAAATCCTGAGCTTGATCCTAATTTTAGGATGGCTCGTTTCCAAGAACTAGTAGGAGCAGCTCAAATTAGAAAAGCTAGAGCCGAAGGAAAAGATACGACTGGTTTAACTACCATGTCTGTTTACAGAAAGAAAGAGCTTGAAAAGTTCCAGGTTAATCCTGAGGTTTTTGACCCCTCCAAATACATGGAAAAGCATCCGGAAGCAGTAGTCCCAAGATCTGCAGAGCTAAAGATCATTGGTGCGCAGGACCTGAAAATGTCAAAGAAAGAATCAGATGATCCGTTAAGGAAAATATCTTTTGTTTCTAGCTCCTCTGTATCTAAGCCTGACTCTGTTGATCTATAGTTTGATTAACTGCTGTGCTATATTTGTTTATCTGTTTGATAATCTGCTAGTCTATTTCCTGTATTTTTTTAGTGTTCTATAGCTAGCTGTTTGTTTTAGTTTTTGAGAGACTTAACTCAAATAGGGGGAGATTGTTGGTACCCTAGTTTGATTTGAGTTTAGTCCTCTCCTTTGTGCTCCTTGACCCAAGAAATATCTATGGTCAATGGTTAGAAGTCTAGTTGTAGAGTCCTCACTTTTCCAGGTTGAGAATTTGGTTAAGTAGTTTTTCGTTCGACTATAGTCGAACGCCGCTCGACTATCGTCTATCGGCTGATCGACGATCGTCTATCAGTTGGTTGACTATCTGTTCTGCGCTGATAGTTCGACTATCTGTTGATAGGTCGACTATCTGTTCTGCGCTGATAGTTCGACTATCTGTTGATAGGTCGACTATCTGTTCTGCGTTGATAGTTCGACTATCTGTTGGTAGGTCGACTATCTGTTCTGCGCTGATAGTTCGACTATCTGTTGATAGGTCGACTATCTGTTCTGCGCTGATAGTTCGACTATCTGTTGATAGGTCGACTATCTGTTCTGCGCTGATAGGTCGACTATCTGTTGATAGGTCGACTATCTGTTTTCTGAGGTAGGTCGACTATCTGCTTGATAGGTCGACTATCTGTTTGCGCTTGATAGTTCGACTATCTGTCCTGATAGATCGACTATCTGATAGTTCGACTATCTGTTCTGATAGGTCGACTATCTGCCGGGGTAGTTCGACTATCTTCTTCGATAGGTCGACTATCTGGATCGTTCGACTATCTGCCCGATAGATCGACGATCTCCGTTCGTCGGTCGACGATCTCCGAAGGTCGTTCGACGCTTTCTGCCTGCCATTATATTTTGTATTTATTTATTATATTTAATTAATTAATACATTTTCTGGCACTTTGTTTTAAGCTGTATGATAATATTTCCAGGCAATATTTGCTCCATCTCTTTTGCCTGAGTCAAATCTTTTTAAGATAAAGTTGTTTGTCTTATTAGCTGTCATTATAAATTACTTTATCTGTTGTCAGCCCTTTATAGCCGTTGGACTGAAAAGTCTTCTTTTTGCTATAAAGAGATTATTTTTGATGTGACTTTATTTAGTCCTTCTGTTATGTGATTTGGTCCTGCAGCTTCTTAGAAAAAGGGTTATTCCTTTTATAGAATGTTTTGCTGCAGAGATGTTTCTGTCTTCTTGATATTTACAGCCCAGGTCTCAAGGCTCAGAAGAAGAAAAATAATTCAAATGGAAGAGAGCCGTTGCTTGCTGCTATTATATAAAGAACCCCTTGAAGAAGGATTCAAGCTAGTACGCTAGTCAAGAGAAAATACTTTCAAGCCTTCATCAAGTTCAAGCTTTCTGCTCTCAGCAAATTCCATCTAACTGAGAAGTGTTAAGATCTTCATCTCTTCTTCAACCTGAGTTCTCCTGCTTTCAGGAAGTTCAGACTCAGAGATCCTTTGAAGAAGAAGAAGAAGAAGATAGCTGCTTGAAGAGATTTCATTTTGTTATTTATTTTCTTCCTGTAGCTTTTCCTTCAGAACTTTCTGAAGAGTTTTTCTGCACTGAAGCAAGACTTCACCTGGACATCTTTGAGCCAGGGGGAGCCTTGATTCTTTAGAGCTTTCTAGCTCAGTGCAAGTTTTTGTGCTTCTCTAATCTATTGTAAAATAGAGAAGACATCTTAACCTTCTTCCCCCTCCTGTACAGGGTTATTACTCCCTTCAAAAGTATCCCTTGGTGGCAGGGCACCTGATCAAAAACCTGTGCTTGGTTTTTAGACACCTGATCAAAAGTCTAAAGGGTTTCTGAATCTACCTGAAGCAGATTCTGTTGGTGGCAGGGCACCTGATCAAAAACCTGAGTGGATTCCTACCGTGTGGGTAGAAGAGTGGACGTACCCAAGTTGTTTGGGGAACCACTATAAATTTCCTTGTGTCGTCTGGATTCCATTGTTTAATTCCTGTATTGTGGCTGTGATTAGATATAACTAGGTTGCTAGTTGCTGATTAGGTTTTCCAAGCCTTAACTGTAATTACAGTTAGCTTGAGTTTGTGCACACCACTTGTGTTAGGCTCTAGGGTTAAATCTATATCTATAATCTTTCATTCCGCACTTCACTCCAAGGGAGTTGGGTAGACCATTAAGTTTTGTCTTGTGCAAAATTTGATAACTCTATTCACCCCCCTCTAGAGTAGTATTTATCCCTTCACTTTCAGGTTCCATGCTCTTGGTGACTATTTTAGTCCATATAAAGCTCTGCTGAGTCAAATCACATTGTTTTCTTTGCCAGGAATTTCATACCCTGGTGGTTGATTGACATGTATCTCCTCATGAATTTCCCCATTTAGAAATGCTGACATAACATCCATATGATGCACTAGATATTGATTCTGAGTGGCAATGGCCACTAGGACTCTAATGGACTCAAATCTAACCATAGGTGAGAAGGTCTCAAAGTAGTTTATTCCTTCTCTTTGGGCAAAACCTCTAGCCACATGTCTTGCTTTATATTTTTGGATATTTCCTTCTTCATTATATTTGACTTTGAAGATCCACTTTAGTCCTATGACAATTTTTCCTGGAGGTAAATCTGATAAGTTCCAAGTTTGGTTTTTTTTTATCATGTGAAGTTCCTCATACATAGCCTTGATCTGCTTGTGATCCTTAGCAGCTTCTTGATGGCAAAATGGCTCTTGGACAAACATAACAACATTGCATTGGTTATACACTTCTGAAACAAGTCTGTACCTGGGTGGCGGTGATGGAGATGATGTATCAGATGCCTGATCATTGTCTTCTTCCTCAGCAGAAGATTCATTGCTGATAGCTGGCATGGATGGCTAAGACTCAGTAATGAGTTCTTCTGAGCTGGTCTCAGCAATCGCCGACACAAACAACTGATTTTGAGCCACATCCCATGCCCAGCTGTTCAATTCATCTATGATGACATTCCTGGTAATTAGAAACTTCTTGGAACTGGGAGTATAAACACAGTATGTTTTAGAATTGAGACTATAACCTAGCAATAGTCCTCTTATCCCCTTCTCAGATAGTTTGTCTTTAGACTTTGAATGATCGAGGCTATACACTAAGCTTCCAAAAATTCTAAAATATTATATATTAGGCTTGCTGCCTGTCCAGGCTTCATATGGGGTGACATTGGTTAGAGCCCGGCATGGAGCTCTATTTAAAATGTAGACTGCAGTGTCAACTGCCTCCCCCCAATATTATTTGGGTAAATTCGATACTCTGCTGGCTGGTCCAAGAAGGTTGAACTTAACAGAATTAGCCTAAACTCTAAGACTACTAGACTTGACCTGGCTATACAAGGTGGGTCAGACTCAGCCTAAATTAGTGAACCTAGCCCAAATCTAACTAGGGATCCAACACACCCCTTGGCTGTACGGCCTCGGGTGCGGCCGGACTCGAAGGGGCGGCCTCCCATGCTAAGGGCGGCCTCGACCGGACTCTCCAATGCCACCCCAACCCCCGGTGCACGGCCAACCTCGAAGGGGACATCAAACCCTTAGCCACTTGGGCCAGCCGGCCTTGCCAAGACTGCCCCCGGCTGCGGTCGGCCTCAAAGGGGATGACCACCCCTTGGCCGCATGAGCCAAGGGTGGCCTCGACCGACCTCGCCAAGGGCGACCCCCCCCCCCCCCCTTCGGTCATGACCAGACTCGTAGGGGATGGTTGCCCCTTGGCTTCCCAATCTACGGACCCCCCTCACCCCCACCCTCGGTCGTGGCTGACCTCGAATGGGACGACCGCCCTTTTGCCACCCGAGCCCACGGTGGCCTCGATCGGCCTTGCCAAGCCCCCCCCCCCTTGGTCGCTCAGTGCGAAGGGGTGGGGGGCCGCCGCCAGCCTTGCCTTACCGCCGGAGCTGTCGGGATGCATTTTTTCGTGCGGGCATTTTTTCGTCCCAGGGGTCGGGTCATTATTTCTCTAAAAATGGTGATCCGCGTACTCAAATATGGGCATTCCTATTGGTCCATCTGGTAGTTATTGGGAAAAATTACCATACTGCCCTTTAAAAATTCTATAAATGGCCGACTTCTCTACTTCATTTGGATCCTTTTCTCGGACTCTGAACTTTCTCTCTCTACTTCATGTCTCTCTACACTCTCTTTTTCCTCTATGTAGGATCTCTACTAAAGAACTCCGCCAAGGTTGGTCGAGACAGCCAAAGTTGCCCCGAGCCCTGTCAAGCACTTGGATAGTGGCATTCACCCAATGATTGCTCTTCGTCTTGGGTCGTCCACGAAGAATTTTATTAAGCGGCAAGCTCACTCAGTGTCACCAAGTCGAACAAGTCAAGAGGCCCGAGTCGCACACTCCCCTTTGCACGGAGAAGCAAGACCACTGGAAAAGTACTGAGTCTTTTTGTGTTCTGTGTTCTCTCTCATCTCGTCAAGTATAACGAGGAGCGGTCTGTCACCCTCGCCTTCTCCAAAAAAACTTTGTAATAAACTCCGAATAGTGTAAGTTAGGTCGGCACCAAATTGACCGCGTGATTTTTCACCCCGATTACGGGTTTTCCACATCATAAAATCTCTCTCATAGCTCTGTGAAACTCTTGATGTTTGCGTGATCGACTGCTCAGTGGGTTAAGATGGTTCAGCAGGCCCGGACTACCAAGAGACTCGAGCATAATGTAATAATTTGGCGTCATCTGTGGGAATCGGGTTCCCTAGAGAGTTCGTGACTTAGAAAAGCAGTAAAGGATGACAAGACAAAGCACTCCCACCACCCATGGGTCGGCCCGTAAAGGCCGCGCCTACCCAGGATCGTCACACTCTCTCATCAACCACTGCCACGCGGAAAAAGCAGAAAATGCCCCCTAACCTTCTTAATAGGACGCATGACCCATATGGAAGTGCACCGGGATGAGATGTTGGCTTTGCTAAGGAACCGTAGAACAACACATGCTTTCGCAACACCCCCAGATCCAGTTAGTTTACCATCCCAACAAGTTGATTAGGAAGAGGACTTCAAGTCCTCGCAAGAAGCCAGTACAGGACACCCCATTCGCCAGACTATGGCTGCCAAAACCGACCCATTGCACCAGCACCAGCGAGCGGGTGCCCCTGAGGACCAAGCAAGAGACATGACAAGAGAGGAGATAAGGGAACTGTTTGAAGAGGAGTTTGTCCAGGTTGGCCGCTGTGCCACGCACATCCACCACCCCATGAGAAATGGATCACTGTTGGCGCCATAATTCTTGGTGCATCCGGACCCAACGGGGTTCAAGCTGCCGAGTAACGAGTCCTATGACGGAACTGAGGACCCCCTCGAGCAAGTGAATCACTTATCCACAATCCTACGCATGTACAACGCACCCGATCAGTTGCTCTGCCAGGTTTTCCCCTCCACATTGAAGGGTCTAGCCAGAACGTGGTTCCACTCGCTTAGATAAAGAACGGTCCAAAACTTCACTCAGCTCACCCAGAAGTTCTTGGACTAATTCATCGCTAACCGCCGCATTCTTAAGGACCCGTCCCATTTCTCTGGGATCCATCGGAACGAGGGGGAAACCCTCAAGGAGTTTTTTTGTCGGTTCGTTGCAAAAGCACATCAGATCCCTTGGGTGACCCTGAACTCCTACATGGAGTCTTCCAAAGGGGACTCCATACTGGAGAATTCTACTCCGCCTTGATGAGGAAAACAGTCCCCAATTACCCAGACCTAGTGCACAGAGTTAAGGCCCATATTTCGGCCGATGAAGCAACTGAAGCACGTCATCGACAATTCAAGGGATCCACAAAGAGAAAGAGAGAGGAAGTAGTGCCAAGGCGTCCGGAGGAGCATCGAATGGATCCTCGCCAGCAAGAGCAATGCATGGACCAACCCCCCTAGCCGTATTGGGAGTATACCCTTCTCAACACATCCCATACTAATGTACTCTACACCATCAGAGATGACCCAGCACTACGGATGCCACGAGAGATCCCCGTGGGCAAGGGAGATCAGGCAAAGTACTGTGAGTTCCATAGAGGAACGGGCCATTCTACTGTGGAGTGTGTCAAGTTGAAGGATGAAATATAATGGTTCATTCGTCAAGGAATTCATGGAAGATTCGGGAGCGGACCAGACACGAAACCATCTAGTCCAGTAGATGAGGGAGCAGTCGCTTGTGCACCACAAAGCACTGAGGACAGGCAAGTTGTGGGAACGATGGAGACCATAGTCGGGTCCATGTTTGCCACCATAAATTCCATTGCGCAAACCAGGACCGATCAGAACACATAAATGAAGGAAAGGATCAGCTTCAGGGATGAGGATCTAGAAGGACTGTTGATACCACACCAGGACACGCTGGTCATAATCGCCAAAATCGGTGACCCGAGCTTTCGCGTCAAGCGAATATTGGTGGATAATAGTAGCTCGGTTAACATGTTGTTCATGTCGGTCCTCCAAGGAATACACATCTCTAAGGAAAAGCTCTAGCCGGCAACGGGTCCGATCTACGAATTTAATGGAGGACCAGCTCCCAAAGCAAGCAGCGCACCAAGTCCAGTTTATAACTATAAAATCGAATTCTTCGTACAACGCGATTTTCTTTCGCCCTCTACAGAAAGTATTTAGGGAAATTCCTTCAATTTCCCATCTCGCCAAGAAGTTCATCACGCCAGCAGGAGTCAGTGTCTCCAAAGGAAACCGGAGGTAGCACAAATATGCTACCTACAACAGATGTGCCCTATACAAGGAGCAACCCCATATACAAGCATGTCTCGAGCCAGGGGGTCAGGAGGACCCTAAAAAAGAACTTAAAGACAGGAATATGGCAGAAAATCTCCACCATGTTCTGTCTTCTTAATCCAACCTTTACTCGACTTTTGTTTCATTAGAATAACAACTATTGACATTATAAAGTCGTGAGAGAAAACTCGTATATGAACTATCTTTATTTTCCTTTCAATCTATGGAGGTTGTGTTTGCTCTTAACTATGATATCACAGGAATGAGTTGGGGACGATCCCCGACAACTCACACTTACGCTAATATAGGAACTCCCCCTTACCATCATTTTCAAGGACGAGCCCTCACAAACTCCCCATCACTACGGATTGAAGGTTCATCCTCCTCCTCCGTAGTGGGTCGAATCCTACTCCAGGAATCGCCCCTTGCCATCATCTTAGGGCTCCCAGCCCTAGCGACCTCCCACTACCGCCGATCAAAGGTGTAACAACCATAGCCGATCCAATGTGACAATATCACAGCTCCGCTCTAGGCGACGTTACCGGGCTGCAGTCTAAGCACCCCAACCCCTAGTTAAATGTGCTCGGGCTGGAGTAGTACTGGGATGGGTGACCTCCTAGTAATTCCACGTGATGCGCGATTGACTATCGAGTTTGCCTCATCAAAGGGAGGCTGCGGCCACCAACAACCCTATTATGAATATCTCTTGCCTCCCCCCAATATTATTTGGGTAAATTCTTATTACTTAGCATGCACTTTGTCATCTTATTTATGGTTCTATTTCTTTTTGCTGACACCCCATTCTATTCTAGAGTGGTTGCAACTGTGAGTTCCTTGTTGAAAATTGTGAAGTGAAAGTGACAGATTGTTCGACCTGGGATTTCTATCCGCGCGGCCTGTGCGGACTGGATAGGCGAATAGGCAGGTCGGCAAAAAGGCAACGGTTTGCTGATGGTCAGGCAACCAGGGAGATCTGTCCGCGCGGACTGTGCGGACATGACTGGTGGTTAATTAAGTCAGCGGATGTCCTGGAAGTGGCGGCCTTGGCGGTCTGTTCGCACGGTTTGTGCGAACAGAGGAGGCGGCCAGCCAGACCGGTGTTTTTTTTGACAGCAGGATGTTCCCAGATGGTAACCAAGCGGATAGCTCCTCTATCTGCGGAGTCCGGCAAGGTGTGGACTGGACAGGAGCTCGGCAGACCGGCATGGCAGATGCCTTGGTCCAGCTCTTGTGGTGCGGCTGGTGGTAGCAGCAGGATTCGCCGATTAGAGCGGATTGATGCTGGAGTTCGCCGAGCTTGGCGGACTGGTACCAGTATCCGCCAGTAAGTGCGGACTAGCCCTGGTGGCCAGTGATATGGACTTGGTTAATTTTGAACAAGTCCATGGTTGGCTCAGTCCGGGGAGATCGTGCAGTAGTGCGCGGACTGCTTCTCAGTCCACCAAGCTCGGCAGGTGTTGCCCTGTGGGTTGGCTGTTTGCTTGGTGTATACCCACTGGAGAAGTGTCCGCCTCGGTGCGCGGACTGGAGCCTTGTCCGCTGAGTCCAGCAGCTGTCAGTTTGATGCCTAGCTACGGACTCAGAGTTATGCGGACTGTTGCTGTGTCCGCAAGGCGGGCGGACTGCGTTCATTGTCCGCCGAGTTCGACAGTTGGCTTGGTGCCTTGGCTGCGAACTTGGGGGAGCGAACTGTGCGGTCTCCGCGGGTTGGCGGACAAGCAATGTTGCTGCAGAGTCTTACATGGTGCTGACCAAGATTCCTGGTCCTTTGGCGACAAGGCGGACTGGGATGTCAGTCCGGCCTTGGTGATGCTGAGGCAGGCTAGCTATTGCACAAGGTTGCGGCGAACTGGGCGGACTGCTTTGTATTCGACGTGGGTTGGTGGCGGTGATCCTATCGGCTAGGGAGGTGACCACACTCTTCATCGTGCCTATAAATAGGACCCCTCCGTCACGTCAAATGTGCGCGAATGAACAGTAAGTGAGCCTACGAACCATTGCTGCGGACTGGATTTTGGTATCCGCCCGGGTTAATGGAGTTGACTGTTTTGTGCTGTGCAGGTTGTGCGGATAGCGTTGGAAAGCCAGGATATGGCTCTGATTGCGATCAGGGATAGTGCGGACTCTGCGGTTAAGCAACCAGTGGTAAACAGCAGGTCGCGGACAGCGATCAGGCGGTCTTCTCTTTGGCAACTTGTTTCGGGATTCAATAAGTCGTCTGCTTCAGGCAGCCTGTTCAGTTCAGCAGCTCGTACAGTCTGGCAGCTAGGCGACCTAGCGGTTAGGCGGCTTGAGCTTAGCATTGGAATAAGGGGCAGTTCGCGCAGCTTGGTTTGCGGTCTGGCGACCTGGCGGACTGGGCGGTCTGTGCGGACTCCTTAGTGAAGTAGTAGAATCGGCGGCCTCTCCTTGAGTCCGCGCGGTTAGGTTGCCTTGTATTTTTTGCTCTGCTTGGTACATTGGAGAAATCATGTCTCGCCATGTATGTCTCGACTTGTAAGAAGATTGTTGTGATCAATAAAGATTCTTGTTACTACATGTGTCTCTGGTTATATTTAGCATTCTAAGTTGAGATAACCCCTGTTCATTCTAAGATCCGGAAAATTCAACATGGTATCAGAGGAGGTTGGAGTGGATAAGCAGTGATCAACTAGAAGTTGCTATTGCTCTTGTGAAGAGGAAACCAGTGTTGGACTATGGAAGCAGGACTAGCAACTAATCTTGGTATTGATCTCCTACTCAGACAAACTTTAAGAAGTGGATGTCTTGTGTGGAGAGCTTTCTTCTAGGCGAGGACCTCTGGGAGGTGGTTTGCGGAGCAGAAAGGCAAAGGATTACTACTGTCACTGGCAATGCTGAAGCGATGAGAGCTTGGAAGGAGAGAAACGCAAATGCGGAAAAGATCCTCAAGCAGTTGATCTCATCAGAGCTCTTGGACTACATCGACGGATGTCAGTCAGCTGCGGAGGTGTGGACTTCTCTTGTTGGGTTGTTTAGCAAGGAAGGGAAGGTGGCTGCGGATTATGGTCCTTCTACTTCATATCAGCAAGAGAGGAGAGATTCTCCTAGGCGTGATGGGAAGAGGAAGGAGGACCAAGGTGCTATAAGTGCAAGCAGCTAGGCCACATCAGGAAGGAGTGTAAGGTTATCCTTCACTCCGCGAACGTTGCTCATTCTGGGAGTAAGGGGGAGAACTTGGTTGAGACGTCAACAAGTTCTGATCGGATAAATGTCATTGATAGTGCAGCTATCTGGCATGAAAGACTTGGGCATGTGAGGATGGACAAGCTGAAAGCAATGTCGGTGAGATGTCTTGTAGGAGGCTTGCCTAACTTGTTATCCTTCGAGGACGGTCATAGTTGCACGGAATGTCAACTCGGAGAAGTTGATCGCTTCAAGGTTGATAAGGCACAGACTAGTTGCAAGAGGCAATTGGAGATTATCCATGGGAGATTGCTAGGGCCGACCGTCACTGCCAGTCTTGGAGGCAGCAGGTATATGTTGTTATTGGTTGATGACTATACGAGGTATACTTGGGTTTACTTCATGAAAGATAAGTCGAACATGTTTCGCTTGTTTATGGAGTTCAAGAAGCTTGTGGAGGGTCAGCTTGGTTTGTGGATCAAGAAGTTGAGTGCAGGAATCGGAGGTGATTTCGGTTCTGCTGAGTTCTTTAATTTCTGCAGAAAGCATGGCATCCGGAGAGAGCTCTCTTGTGAATACACTCCGCAACAAGGTCGTGTTGCAGATCAGATGATCCGTTTGTTGACGGAGACCTGCAAGTGTTGGCTTCGATGTAAAGGCATTCCTAAGGCCTTTTGAGTGGAAGGGATGGCCTGCGCGGTTCATGTCATCAATCGGATGCCTCTAGATCCGATCAACGTGAAGACTCTGTATGAGCTGATGTTCGAGGTGAAGCCCAGTGTGAAGCACTTTCGAGTGTTTGGTTCTACCTGCTATGTACAATCTCCTGGTGCTCTCAAGACGAAGCTAGTCTTCATTGGGTATGATGAGTGGAAGAGGAGATAGAGGTGCATGGATCCAGTAATGAAGAAGTTCATTGTGTCAAGATACATTGTCTTCGATGAGCTGGCGTCATACTGGGATAGCCCACATGTTGAGCTAGAGGTGAGCAGGTTAGATAATGGGCATGAGGAGGCTGCTGCAAAGGTTCAGTTGAAGCTGCCTGAGTCACCAGGAGCTCCAGGCTGTTCTAGCTCCAGGGCAGAGTCATCTGGTTCAGGAAGCAGGGGGAGCGATTCTCCAGGTGCTTCTGGTTCGAAGACGGTGTCTTCTAGTTCAGGAAGCAAGGAGAGTTATACTCTAGGTGACTGTGGTTCAGGAAGCAGGGGGAGTGATACTCCGGGTGCTTCTAGTTCCAAGGCAGTGGCTTCTTGTACAGATAGCAAGAGGAGCGATGCTCCAGGTTTGCCCGACATTGGAGCTAGTTCAGGAGTTGCAGTGGAGGTGGTTAGCCGTGATGAAGGTCTTCGGAGATCGAAGAGGATCACCAAACCACCAGCTCGATACAGTGAAGGAAACTCGGTGAGCTTTATCTCATGTTTCCTTGCAGTCCCTCAGATCGAGCAAGGTTCTTTTAGCTTTGAGGACACCACTAGAGTCAAGGAGGTGGTTGACACCAAGGTTGAGGAGGTGACGACTCTCAAGGGAGACGAGGCTTGGGACCTTGTACCCAAGATCGTTGGTGATACTCCTGTGACGCACAAGTGGAGGTCAAAGCTAAAGAAGGCAGAGGGAAGCATGACTCTTTTTGGGAGATGCTGGAGGGATCCCTTATGGTCCAGGATAGGCAAGACGAGGACTATGTCTTGGACATCTTCTCGGAGGCACTATCGGAAGGACCAGGTGCAAGGTTACAGGAACTGCTGGAATTGCTTGTCACTTCTCACTTCAAGGGGGAGTGTTGAAAATTGTGAAGTGGGAGTGACAGATTGTTCGACCTGGGAGTTCTATCCGCGCGGCCTGTGCGGACTGGATAGGCGAATAGGCAGGTCGGCAAAAAGGCAACTGTTTGCTGATGGTCAGGCAACCAGGGCGATCTGTCCGCGCGGACTGTGCGGACAGGACTGGCGGTTAATCAAGTCAGCGGATGTCCTGGAAGTGGCGGCCTTGACGGTCTGTTCGTACGGTTTGTGCGAACAGAGGAGGCGGCCAGCCAGACCGGCGTTTTTTCTGACAGCAGGATGTTCCCAGATGGTAACCAAGAGTATAGCTCCTCTATCCGCGGAGTCCGGCAAGGTGCGGACTGGACAGGAGCTCGGCAGACCGGCATGGCAGATGCCTTGGTCCAGCTCTTGTGGTGTGGCTGGTAGTAGCAGCAGGATTCGCCGGTTAGAGCGGATTGATGCTGGAGTTCGCCGAGCTTGGCGGACTGGTACCAGTATCTGCCAGTAAGTACGGACTGGCCCTGGTGTCCAGTGATATGGACTTGGTTGATTTTGAACAAGTCCATGGTTGGCTCAGTCTGGGGAGATCGCGCAGTAGTGCGCGGACTGCTTCTCAGTCCGCCAAGCTCGGCAGGTGTTGCCCTGTGGGTTGGGTGCTTGCTTGGTGTATACTCATTGGAGAAGTGTCCGCCTCGGTGCGCGGACTGGAGCCTTGTACGCTGAGTCTAGCAGCTGTCAGTTTGATGCCTAGCTGCGGACTCGGAGTTATGCGGACTGTTGCTGTGTCTGCAAGGCGGGCGGACTGCGTTCATTGTCCGCCGAGTTCGACAGTTGGCTTGGTGCCTTGGCTGCGAACTTGGGGGAGCGGACTGTGCGGTCTCCATGGGTTGGCGGACAAGCAATGTTGCTGCAGAGTCTTGCATGGTGCTGACCAAGAGTCCTGGTCCTTTGGCGACAAGGCGGACTGGGATGTCAGCCCGGCCTTGGTGATGCTGAGGCAGGATGGCTATTGCACAAGGTTGCGGCGAACTGGGCGGACTGCTTTGTATTTGCCGTGGGTTGGTGGCGGTGATCCTATCGGCTAGGGAGGTGACCACACTCTTCATCGTGCCTATAAATAGGACCCCTCCGTCACGTCAAATGTGCGCGAATGAACAGTAAGTGAGCCCGCGAACCATTGCTGCGGACTGGATTTTGGTATCCGCCCGGGTTAATGGAGTTGACCGGTTTGTGTTGTGCAGGTTGTGCGGATAGCGCTGGAAAGTCAGGATATGGATCTGATTGCGATCAGGGATAGTGCGGACTCTGCGGTTAAGCAACCGGTGGTAAACAGCAGGTCGCGGACAGCGATCAGGCGGTCTTCTCTTTGGCAACTTGTTTCGGGGTTCAATAAGTCGTCTGGTTCAGGCGGCCTGTTCAGCAGCTCGTGCGGTATTGCAGCTCGGCGACCTAGCGGTTAGGCGGCTTGCAGATCGGCGGCTAGAGCTTAGCATTGGAATAAGGGGCAGTCCGCGCAGCTTGGTTTGCGGTCTGGCGACCTGGCGGACTGGGCGGTCTGTGCGGACTCCTTAGTGAAGTAGTAGAATCAGCGGCCTCTCCTTGAGTCTGCGCGGTTAGGTTGCCTTGTATTTTTTGCTCTGCTTGGTACATTGGCGAAATCATGTCTCGCCATGTATGTCTCGCCTTGTAAGAAGATTGTTGTGATCAATAAAGATTCTTGTTACTGCATGTGTCTCTGGTTGTGTTTAGCATTCTAAGTTGAGATAACCCCTGCTCATTCCAAGATCCGGAAAATTCAACATTCATGAGTTATCACTTGCTCTTGACAGAAGGTGGTGAAAGCATTGCTTGAAAATTCACCCCCTCTGTCAGTTCTTAGGGACTTTATTTTCATATTGGTTTGGTTTTCAACATGGGCTTTATACAGTTTGAACCTTACTAATGCTTCAGATTTGTTGCTTAAGATGTAGATCCACATCATCCTAATATGATCATCAACAATGAGGAGATAGTAATGTTTACTTGAGATGGTGGGAGTCCTTGAAGGTCCCCAGATGTCCACATGAACTAACTCTAAAGGGCAATGAGTTCTTCTGGTGGATACATGGGGATGTGGTAATTTGTGAATCTTGCTCATAGCACATTCATGACACACCTTTTCCTTGTCTTGTATTTTAGGCAAGCCAACTCAAGTTGATTTACTTGCAGCTTTTTTTGTCTTTAAGGTTCAAGTGCCCATATCTATGATGCCACTTTGCTGTTTTTGATCCCATAACCGTAACCAGACTCATTTTCCCATGTGGAAGGGTAAGAGGAAACACCTTATTAGGCGACATTCTGATTTTTGCTATAACATGTGAAGTACTTTTGTCAACAATGGTGCACATAGATTCATCAAATGTGAGCCTATACCCCTTTTCCATCGGTTGCCCACCACTTAGCAAATTTTGAGCAAGATCTGGGACAAATTGCACATCAGTTATTTTTTTATTTGTTCATTTCTAGCTTGTACATCAATGGTTCCTTTCCCCCTTATTTGCTTGGATGATCCATCACCTAAGAGAACCTGAGAAGTAATAGGCCCATCAAGATAAACAAAAGCCTTTTTTGTTGTTTGTCATATGATTTGAACATCCACTATCCAGATACCACATGTCTTCAACCTTCTTTCCACTTTCATCACATGTATAAAATACATAGTCTTCATCATGTTCTTGTTCACTGTATTTTACTTCTTCAGTGGGAGGGGGTAGAGCTGATATCGAGTCGAGTTCGAGCGATTTTGGCTCGGCTCGAAATCGAAATTTTCGACTCGAACTCGGCTTGAAATCAAAATTGATTTTGAGTCCAGACGGCTCAACTCGAAATGACTCGATTCCGAGTCGGATCAAAATCAAATCAAGTCGGCTCGAAATCGAATCGAGTCGGATCGAAATTGGGCAATTTTTTGTTTTATTCCTTGTTTGCTCGAAGTTAAATTGAGCAACCTATAAATTTAGCAAATGAAACACTTAAATCATTCATTCCTTTTATTTTGATTTAAATTTTGTTATTTTTTATCTTAAAATAAGAATATATTACTAAATACATAAAAAATTTAATTAATTTGAGCTGATTCGAATCAAATTTTGAGCGATTCAGGGTTGGCTCGAAATCGACTCAAAATTAGATTCGAGTCAAATTGAATCGACTCAAATTGAATTGAATCAATTTTAACCGCTTCCTATTCGGCTCAATTTTCAAACGATTTTCGAGGGATTTTCGAGTTTCGAATAATATGCTCAGCCCTAGGAGGGGGAGCAAGTCATTGATATGGAAAATCCTTATTGAAATGCGTAGGTCTTGGACACTTTCTGCATTTATAGAAACAGTCAATAGTTTCATGATTATTCTCTTACAGAGAATGCACAACCTTTGATGTTTCTGCCCAGGTCTGCTGGGTTTTACTTCCTTAGTATTTGTTGGTATTCTCTGTTCAGGTTGAATTTGAAGCTTGCTTTGAAATGCCTGCTTGATTGTTTGTTGTTCAAACCTCTTCATTCTTTCTTCATGCGCTTGCAAGCCATGTGATCAATCATGGACAGGAGGTTGATGTCTTTGGCTTCCTTTATAGCTGTGATCACATAAGCATGCTTTTGAGTAAGGGTCTTCAATATATTTAGCATAATTTTTTTCTCATCAATTGTGTCTCCATAACTTTTTATTTGATTAGTAAGAGAGGTGATCCTTGAGAAATACGAGAGTGTATTGTAATCTTCTCTCATATTAAGAGTATCAAACTCGATCTTGCCATAAATTTTGAAGGTAGAAAGATTCCACTTTGGAGGATCCTTGGAAGTCGGTCTTGAGAATGTTCCAAGCTTCTCTAGCAGTCTGAGCACTCATGATCCTAGGGAATATGCTCCTTCCTATTCCTTGTTGAATATATAGGAGAACATTGGCATCCCTCTTTTGGTTTTCAAAATACTCTTTCTGCTTGGAATCATCCCATGATGATAACAGATCTTCAACAGTGGGCTAAACATAACCTTCTTGAATCAAATCCCACAGACCTTGGGACAAGAATAACGTACGCATTTGAACATGCCAAAAGTCATATGTCTCACCTTCAAAGATAGGCACTCCACTTGGGGAGTAAAGAAGATTTTTGGTAGGGGTAGAACAAGAAGCCATATGATGAACAAACACAACAAATATAGGAGATAGTGAGGGATCAGTAAGATGCCACTTAAGGTGCAATGAACTATCTGTTGGAGTTCGGCGTTGACCGTTGACCGGGCTCACTTGCATGGGGAGTTTCAAGTTTTGTTTTAATTGCTTAAGGGGGAGTGAATGTAATTATTTTGGGGAGATGGATAGTTGGTAGATGAGAGGGTAAGAGTTAATAGTTTTTATTAGCTTTTATTACTTTGCCACTTGGCGTTTTCTTATTAGTTGTAATTGCCTATATAAAGGCTTGGTTTGTTCACTTGTAAGATTGATGAAATAGTGAGAAAAATTCCCAACTCTTTTGTTCAAGTTTAGAGAGAGGAGAGAGCGCCGCAGCGCCAAGAATCTCTAGTGAGAGAAAGTTGCCGGCGGTGAGTTTGCCGGGCGAGTAGAAGGCGAGTACTCGCGAGTTCGGGCGGCTTGGTGATCTCGCTGCGCGAGTTGGTGCTCTCGCTAGTTGTGTCCGGCGAGTTGATCTCGCTGCGAGAGTACTCGCGAGTTGATCTCGCTGCGCGAGTTGGAACTCGCCGTGGCTGCGGTCTCGCAGAAGTGGTGAACTCGCAGAGGTGGTGTACTCGCGCGAGTAGAATAGTTCGACCGCGCAAGAAGGAGATTGCCGAGTTGGAGCGAGTGCGAGCCACGAGTTGGAGTTTGCGAGTGGCGGTCTCGCGTTGGCCGTCTCGCAGGTGGGAGCTCGCGCGGTTAGGCGGCTAGAGTTGGCGAACTCGGCGGTTTTGTGAATTTTGTGCTAAGTTTTTTAGAGGCGTAATCCGAGGCGGGGACTCATTCACGTTTCCAACAAGTGGTATCAGAGGGAGGTTCGATCCTCGGAAGTGTGCTCGGAAGTTTATGACGAGAAGAGATGGAGATGGGAAGCGGGATGCCGGGGCAAGTCCCCAAGTTGAGCAAAACGAACTATGGGAACTGGAGCATCCAAATGAAAGTACTACTAGCCTCCAAGGAGTTGTGGGAGATAGTAGAGGATGGAGTTGAGAAACTGACTACCGAAGCAGAAGCTGCGTTGACGAACGCTCAGAGGGTGGCGTGGAGAGAATCCAAGAAGAAGGACAAGAAGGCGTTGTTCATCTTGTACCAAGGAGTGGATGAAGCGACTTTTGAGAAGATCTCGGACGCCGAGACTTCAAAGGAAGCATGGGAGATACTGCAGCGCTCCATGCAAGGAGTGGACAAGGCGAAGAAAGTGAAGTTACAATCACTTCGGGATCAATACGAGGTGATGAGGATGCAGAGCTCGGAGAAGGTGGGAGACTACGTGACCCATCTGTGGACGCTCACAAATGAAATGAAGAGGAACGGAGAGGTGACTGACGACGTCTGTTTCATGGAGAAGCTTCTGCGGTTGATGTCCAAGAAGTTCAGACACGTGGTGGTGGCTATTGAGGAATCAAAGGACCTCACCACGATGGCGGTGGATGAGCTCGTTGGCTCGCTACAAGCACATGAGTATCGGATGGTGCAAGATGAGGAGGAGTCGAGTGGCTTGGGGAAAGCACTCCAGACTCAACTCAATTTTGGAGAAAGCTCAGGAAGAGGAGGAGGCCAGCGCGGTCGAGGCTACCAAGGCAAAGGTAGAGGAGGAAGAGGTGGAAGAGACTTTGGAAGGAATCAGTACAACCAGCGTGAGGTGGAGCAACCTCAGGGTTGGAGACACGACGCAGGAGGCAGAGGAAGAGGCCAAGGAAGGGGCCAAGGTAGAGGTCAGGGAAGAGATCAAGGCAGAGGTCAAGGCAGAGGAGGAAGAGGATACATGTCCCAGACCCAATGCTACAACTGTGGCAAGTTCGGGAACATGAGCTACGATTGTTGGGCTCCTAGGAAGGGAGGAGATGCCAACCATTATGCGGAGACGAGCAACACGGGAGGCGACCCGATGATGTTCCTTACCGTCCAAGGGGCTGGAGGCGGAAAGAATGGAATATGGTACTTGGACACCGGAGCCAGTAATCACATGTGTGGAGAGAAGGAGCTGTTTACGAGCCTTGAACCAAATGGTGGTGAGGTGAGTTTCGGCGACGCTTCTAAGATCTCGGTTGAAGGAAGAGGAGTAGTGGCGGTTGTATTGAATGGGAAGGAGGTGCTCATCAACGACGTCTTCTACGTGCCAGGCTTAAGGAGTAACATCCTAAGCCTCGGGCAACTGGTGGAGAAGGGCTACCGGGTCTTACTAAGGGATGGCACCCTAGCCATGAAAGATGGTCAAGGGAAAGAAGTGGTGAGGGTAAAGATGACGACGAATCGTCTCTTTACTTTGAGCATGGATGTGAAGGAGACGGCATGTCTCGCGAGGATTGAAGAGGAGGAAGAAGCTTGGCTGTGGCACCACCGGATGGGGCATCTGGGGTTCACAGGCCTGAAGCTGTTGTCTGGATCCAAGATGGTGGAAGGGCTGCCTATGATCACACCTCCTCAAAGGGTCTGTGAGGCATGCACGAAGGGGAAGCAAAGAAGGGAAACTTTTGAGGGTGGCAAGTCCCGAAGAGCGACAAGGCCATTGGAGTTGGTTCACTCGGACATCGCTGGTCCGTTTGAGACTACTTCAATTGGAGGAAGCAGGTACTATATCACTTTCACCGACGACTTCAGCAGGAAGTGTTGGGTTTATTTTCTGAAGGAGAAGGCCGAGGCTCTGGACAAGTTCCAAGAGTTCAAGGCAATGGCTGAGAAGGAGGTTGGTCAACCGCTGAAAGTACTTAGAACGGATAGGGGTGGGGAGTACACCTCTAGGCTGTTCGGCGAGTACTGTATGCAATGGGGGATCTCTCATCAGCTGACAGCGGCATACTCGCCTCAGCAGAATGGCGTGGCAGAAAGGAAGAATCTTACCATCATGAACATGGCGAGGAGTATAGTGAAGGGCAAGGGGTTGCCAAAGAAGTATTGGGCGGAAGCAGTGCAGGTGGCAGTGTACGTGCTGAACCGTTGTCCAACAAAGAGTGTGAAGTTCAAGACACCCTTTGAAGCTTGGAGTGGGTGGAAGCCCAATGTGAAGCATTTGAGGGTCTTTGGGTGTGTTGCTTATGCTCACATCCCGGACCAGAGGAGGAGGAAGTTAGATGACCGGAGTGAGAGATGCATCTTTGTAGGCTACGCTCCTGCGAGCAAGGCGTACAAGTTGTATAACCCGGAGACAGGGAAAGCTATCATCTCTAGAGATGTGGTGTTTGAAGAAGGAAGCTGTTGGAGCTGGAATGAGGAGGTAAAGAACACCAAGGGGATGTTCTACGATGATGATGAGGAAGAAGGTGGAGAAGAGGCTGAAGCCGAGATGGGTGGAGTGGAGCCACCATCACCACCTAGCAGAGATTCAGGGGGAGCTCTCACCCCTTACTCTAGTGGTGCAAGCACAAGTGGAGGCGGCTCTGGAGGAGCAAGCACAAGTGGGGAGCAAGGACAATCGTCCTCAGCCCAGGATGAGGGGGCTGGATGAAATCTATGAGGAGACGGCACCGGTCCTTAACAATTTTTCTCTATATTGTCTTTTGGCAGATGTTGAGCCGTGCTCCTATGATGAGGCCGCAAAGGAGAAAAGCTGGAGGAAGGCGATGGATGTGGAGATCGCCTCCATCAAAAGGAACGAGACATGGAGGCTGGTCGACCCTCTTGCTGGCCACAAACCCCTCGGGGTGAAGTGGGTATACAAAGTAAAGAAGAACAAGGATGGCGGCGTGGAGAAGCACAAGGCCAGGCTAGTCGTGAAGGGATACCGACAAGTCCAGGGTGTCAATTATGATGAGGTGTTCGCCCCCGTAGCGCGGATAGACACCATCCGCCTGATCATCGCCCTAGCTGCTCATCATGGCTGGAAGATTATGCAGATGGACGTGGTCTCTGCTTACTTGAATGGGTACCTGGAGGAAGAGGTGTACATCGAGCAGCCTCCAGGGTACGTGGTGAAAGGGCAAGAAAGAAAAGTCTGCAAGCTTGTCAAGGCACTCTACGGGCTCAAGCAAGGAGCTAGAGCTTGGAACGGAAGGATAGATGCTTTCCTGCAGAAGCATGGCTATCAGAAGAGCCCGCATGAGTACGCTCTCTATACTAAGGTGGACAAGGAAGGATGCATGATGATAGTGTGTTTGTACGTGGATGACATGATCTTCACGGGGAACAACACAGCTATGTATGAAGAGTTTCGGGAGATGATGAAGAGGGAGTTTGAGATGACAGACCTAGGAGAGCTGAGTTACTTCCTGGGGGTGGAAGTGAAGCAGGGAGAAGACGGGATCTTCATATCCCAGAAGAAGTATGCGGAGGAGATTCTGAAGAAATTCAGGATGGAGGATAGCAAGCCTATCTCCACTCCTGCCGACCCGGGAATGAAGCTGAGCAAGGAGTCGAAGGAAGGAGCGGTGGACTCCACCTTATTCAAAAGCTTGGTGGGTAGTCTGCGCTACCTGACCTTCACCCGACCAGATATCATGTATGCGGTCGGGGTGGTGAGTAGGCACATGGAGGAGCCAAAGGAAGACCACTTCACTGCAGCGAAGAGGATCCTGAGGTACATCAATGGGACGAGGGGTCATGGACTGAAGTATGGTACTGGAGAAGAGCTGACGCTGGTAGGTTACTCGGACAGTTACTACGGCGGGGATGTGAATGACCGGAAGAGCACTTCCGGATATGCTTTCAACATGGGAACAGGAGTGTTCTCTTGGAGTTCGAAGAAGCAGGCCACGATAGCTCTATCGTCCTGCGAGGCGGAGTACATAGCGGCAGCAGCTGGCACATGCCAAGCCATCTGGCTAAGGAATTTGTTGGAGAGCTTGCAGCATGGAGTGGATGGGTCAACGACCATGTTGGTGGACAACATGTCGGCCATCCAACTTGTGAAGAACCTGGTACTACACGGGAGGAGCAAACACATCGATACAAGATATCACTTCCTGAGAGAGCAGGTGGAGCTGAAGACCGTGGAGATCAAGTATTGCCCGACCGGAGAGCAAGTGGCGGACATCTTTACCAAGGCATTGAAGGTGGACACGTTCCTGAAGCTCAAAGGCAAACTCGGCATGCTATGCCAAGTTTGAGGGGGAGTTTGTTGGAGTTCGGCGTTGACCGTTGACCGGGCCCACTTGCATGGGGAGTTTCAAGTTTTGTTTTAATTGCTTAAGGGGGAGTGAATGTAATTATTTTGGGGAGATGGATAGTTGGTAGATGAGGGGGTAAGAGTTAATAGTTTTTATTAGCTTTTATTACTTTGTCACTTGGCGTTTTCTTATTAGTTGTAATTGCCTATATAAAGGCTTGGTTTGTTCACTTGTAAGATTGATGAAATAGTGAGAAAAATTCCCAACTCTTTTGTTCAAGTTTAGAGAGAGGAGAGAGCGCCGCAGCGCTAAGAATCTCTAGTGAGAGAAAGTTGCCGGCGGTGAGTTTGCCGGGCGAGTAGAAGGCGAGTACTCGCGAGTTCGGGCGGCTTGGTGATCTCGCTGCACGAGTTGGTGCTCTCGCTAGTTGTGTCCGGCGAGTTGATCTCGCTGCGAGAGTACTCGCGAGTTGATCTCGCTGCGCGAGTTGGAACTCGCCGTGGCTGCGGTCTCGCAGAAGTGGTGAACTCGCAGAGGTGGTGTACTCGCGCGAGTAGAATAGTTCGACCGCGCAAGAAGGAGATTGCCGAGTTGGAGCGAGTGCGAGCCGCGAGTTGGAGTTTGCGAGTGGCGGTCTCGCGTTGGCCGTCTCGCAGGTGGGAGCTCGCGCGGTTAGGCGGCTAGAGTTGGCGAACTCGGCGGTTTTGTGAATTTTGTGCTAAGTTTTTTAGAGGCGTAGTCCGAGGCGGGGACTCATTCACGTTTCCAACACTATCTTCAGAAGTTCTGACGGCAAACAACGCACAAACACCAACCTGCCTCTGATATTGCTGGAGCTATTTTGAGAGTTGACCGGGTCAATAAATATTTGGTTTTGTTTTGTTTTCTAGTGGAGAGAGAGAGAAGTTGAAGTTGGTGAGCAGTTATTATGCTGCCACATGGCGTTTTCTTAGTGGTGTGTATTGCCTATATATAGGCTGTTTGTTCATTCTAATAGTGCTGGCTGAAATAGAAAAAGCGTTTCCTTTTCTTATCTCCCGCAGGAGAGAAATAGAGAGAGAGTGAGAGAGCTCACGGGAGAGAGAGAGAAATAGAGAGAGAGTGAGAGAGCTCACGGGAGAGAGAGAGAAATAGAGAGAGAGTGAGAGAGCTCACGGGAGAGAGAGAGAGAAATAGAGAGAGAAAGAGTTCTCGCCGAAGAGAGAAAGTTTTGGCGAGAGAGAGAGAGAGAAATAGCGGGAGAGAGAGAAGGCTTTGGTTTTGTTTCTCTGGCAGGAAAAGAGAGAGAAAAAGAGATTGGCGGGAGAGTGAGAGTGAAACGCGAGAGATAGCGAGTGAGAGGGAGATCAATATTTCGCGGAAATATTTCATCCTGGTTTTTGCTGCAACCTCACCGTAGCACTCGCCCCGAAGGATTGTCGCGAGAACTTGGACGTTGAGGTGGCGGAGAAATATTTCATATATTTCTCGCTTAGTCCAAGCCCGCCGGCAGCGAGAAGGAAACATCCCCGGTAGTTCGTTCTCGCCGGAGTTTGGGTTGATCTCGCCTGGACAAGTGTTCTCGCCTGGACAAGTGTTCTCGCCTGGATCATCTCGCCAATAGTAAAGTGAAGTGGAGAGGAGCTCGCCGGTGGTGCAGCTAGCAGCGGGTAGTGTGTGGTCTCGCCGACGTAGAGAAAGTTAGGAGTTGAAGTTTTTTTTTGTTCTAAGAGGAGAGGTCATCGGCCCATACGCACGTTTCAACAAGTGGTATCAGAGCCAGGTTCCAAACCTTTACGGTGACTCGGAAGGTTTGAAGTAGAGAAGAGATGGAGATGGGAAGCGGGATGCCGGGGCAGGTCCCCAAGTTGAGCAAGACAAATTATGGAAATTGGAGTATCCAGATGTGAGTGCTGCTCGCCTCTAAGGAGCTATGAGATGTTGTGGAGGAAGGTGTCGAGGTGCTTACTGCCGAAGCAGAAGCAGCGTTGACTAACGCTCAGAAGGTGGCGTTGAGGGAAGCAAAGAAGAGGGACAAGAAGGCCCTATTCATATTGTACCAAGGAGTTGACGAGGCGACGTTTGAGAAGATTTCGGATCCGGAGACATCGAGAGAAGCATGGGAGATACTACAACGCTCCATGCAGGGAGTGGACAAAGCAAAGAAGGTGAAGTTGCAATCACTCCGAGCTCAATACGAGGTGATGAGGATGCAGAGCTCGGAGAAGGTGGGCGACTACGTGACTCGTCTGCGGACGCTCACGAACGAGATGAAGAGGAATGGGGAGACAATTGAAGATGTCAGTTTCATGGAGAAGCTCTTGAGGTCGATGTCCAAGAAGTTTAGACACGTGGTGGTGGCTATTGAAGAGTCGAAGGACCTCACCACAATGGCGGTGGATGAGCTTGTTGGTTCGCTACAAGCTCATGAGTATCGGATGGTGCAAGATGAGGAAGAGTCGAGTGGCTTGGGAAAAGCACTCCAGACTCAGCTTAACTTTGGAGAAAGCTCAGGAAGAGGTGGAGGCCAGCGAGGCTGAGGCTACCAAGGCAGAGGTAGAGGAGGAAGAGGTGGAAGAGATTTTGGAAGAAATCAGTTCAACCAGGGAGCGGTAGAGCAACATCATGGTTGGAGGCAAGATGCAGGAGGTAGAGGAAGAGGCCAAGGTAGAGGTCAAGGCAGAGGACAGGGAAGAGACCAGGGAAGAAGTCAAAGAGGAGGAAGAGATATGTCCCAAACTCAATGTTACAACTGTAACAAGTTTGGACATATGAGTTACGACTGCTGGGCTCCCAGGAAAGGTGGTGAAGCCAACCACTATGCGGAGGCTAGCAACACGGGTGGAGACCCGATGATGTTCCTTACTATCCAAGGCGCTGCAGGAGGGAGGAATGGAGTGTGGTACCTAGATAATGGAGCTAGTAACCACATGTGTGGTGATAAGGAGCTATTCACCAGCCTTGAGCCGAATGGAGGAGATGTCAGTTTTGGCGACGCCTCGAAGATCTCTGTGGAAGGAAGAGGAGTGATCGCGGTGACGATGAATGGGAAGGAGGTTCTCATCAACGACGTCTTCTATGTACCGGGCTTGAGGAGTAACATCCTAAGTCTTGGACAGCTGGTGGAGAAGGGCTATCGTGTCCTGTTGAGGGATAGCACCTTAGCGATGAAGGATAGCCAAGGAAGAGAGGTGGTAAGAGTGAAGATGGCGACGAACCGCCTCTTTCCTCTAAGTATGGATGCCAAGGAGACGGTATGTCTTGCAAAGACAGGAGAAGAGGAGGAAGCTTGGCTGTGGCACCACCGGATGGGGCATCTGGGGTTCACAGGCCTGAAGCTGTTGTCTGGATCCAAGATGGTGGAAGGGCTGCCTATGATCACACCTCCTCAAAGGGTCTGTGAGGCATGCACGAAGGGGAAGCAAAGAAGGGAGACTTTCGAGGGAGGAAAGTCTCGGAGAGCTACAAGGCAACTGGAGCTAGTTCATTCGGACATTGCTGGTCCGTTTGAGACGACCTCAGTTGGAGGTAGCAGATACTATATCACGTTCACCGAAGACTTCAGTAGGAAGTGTTGGGTGTACTTTCTGAAGGAGAAGGCAGAGGCTCTGGACAAGTTCCGAGAGTTCAAGGCAATGGCTGAGAAGGAAGTTGGGCAGCCACTGAAGGTGCTCCGGACAGATAGAGGTGGGGAGTACACCTCTAGGCTGTTTGATGACTACTTCAGAGAATGGGGGATCTCACACCAGTTGACGGCGGCGTACTCGCCTCAGCAGAACGGAGTGGCGGAGAGGAAGAACCTAACCATTATGAACATGGCGAGGAGCATGGTGAAGGGCAAGGGGTTGCCAAAGAAGTATTGGGCGGAAGCAGTATAGGTAGCGGTGTACTTGCTGAACCGTTGCCCAACCAAGAGTGTGAAGTTCAAGACACCGTTTGAAGCTTGGTGTGGGAGGAAGCCCAGTGTGAAGCACCTGAGGGTCTTCGGGTGTGTAGCTTATGCTCACATCCCAGACCAGAGGAGGAGGAAGCTAGATGACCGGAGCGAGAGGTGCATCTTTGTAGGCTACGCTCCTGCAAGCAAGGCTTACAAGCTGTACAACCCGGAGACGGAGAAGGCCATCATCTCAAGAGATGTGGTGTTTGAAGAAGGAAGCAGCTGGAACTGGAATGAGGAGGTGAGGAACATCAAGGGGATGTTCTTCGATGATGAAGAAGAAGAAGGTGGTCAGGGAGATAAAGCGGGGATAGGTGGAGCTGAACCACCATCACCACCTAGCGGAGGTTCAGGGGGAGCTCTCACCCCTTACTCAAGTGGAACGAGTTCAAGCAGAGGTGGATCTAGTGGAGCTAGCACCAGTGGAACTAAGGATGATCGTCCCCAACCTCGGACAAGGAGGTTGGAGGAGATCTATGAAGAGACGGCGGCAACTCATAATAATTTTTCTTTATACTGTTTGTTTGCAGATGTTGAGCCGTGCTCATATGAAGAGGCCGCGAAAGAGTGAACTTGGAGGAAGGCGATGGATGTGGAGATCGCCTCCATCAAGAAGAACGATACCTGGAAGCTGGTAGATGCACCTGCAGGCCACAAACCCCTCGGGGTGAAGTGGGTGTATAAGGTGAAGAAAAATAAAGATGGGGGCGTGGAGAAGCACAAGGCGAGGCTAGTCGTGAAGGGCTACCGCCAAGTTCAGGGAGTAAACTATGATGAAGTCTTCGCACCGGTAGCGCGGATAGATACCATCCGGCTGATCATCGCGCTAGCCGCACATCACGGGTGGAAGATAATGCAGATGGACGTGGTCTCTGCTTATTTGAATGGCTACCTGGAGGAGGATGTGTACATCGAGTAGCCTCCAGGGTACGTGGAGAAAGGACAAGAGAGGAAGGTCTGCAAGCTTGACAAAGCACTCTACGGGCTCAAGCAAGGAGCTAGAGCTTGGAACGGAAGGATAGATGCTTTCCTGCAGAAGCATGACTATCAGAAGAGCCCGCATGAGTACGCTCTCTATACCAAGGTGGACAAGGACGGAGGCGTGATGATAGTGTGTTTGTACGTGGATGACATGATCTACACGGGGAACAACACAGCTATGTATGAAGAGTTTCGAGAGATGATGAAGAAGGAGTTTGAGATGACAGACTTAGGAGAGCTGAGCTACTTCCTGGGGGTGGAAGTGAAGCAGAGAGAAGACGGGATCTTCATATCCTAGAAAAAGTATGCGGAGGAGATTTTGAAGAAATTCAGGATGGAGGATAGCAAGCCTATCTCCACTCCTGCTGACCCGGGGATGAAGCTGAGCAAGGAGTCGAAGGAAGGAGCGGTGGACTCCACCTTGTTCAAAAGTTTGGTGGGTAGTCTACGCTACCTGACCTTCACCCGACCAGACATCATGTATGCGGTCGGGATGGTGAGTAGGCACATGGAGGAACCGAAGGAGGACCATTTCACTGCGGCGAAGAGGATCCTGAGGTACATCAATGGGACAAGAGGACATGGGTTGAAGTACTCAACTGGAGAGGAGCTAACGCTGGTAGGTTACTCTGATAGTGACTACGGCGGTGACGTGAATGACCGGAAGAGTACTTCTGGGTATGTCTTCAACATAGGAACAGGAGCATTCTCATGGTGCTCGAAGAAGCAAGCTACGATAGCTCTATCATCTTGCGAGGCAGAGTACATTGCAGTTGCGGCAGGAACCTGCCAAGCTATCTGGTTGAGGAATCTTCTGGAGAGCCTACATCATGAAGTGGATGGGCCAACGACCATGTTAGTGGATAACATGTCGGCCATCCAGCTCGCGAAGAACCCGGTACTGCATGGGAGGAGCAAGCACATCGAGACGAAGGTATCACTTCCTCCGTGAACAAGTGGAGCAAAAGACAGTGGAGGTGGTGTATTGCCCAACCGGAGAGCAGGTTGCAGACATCTTCACTAAAGCATTAAAAGTAGAGACGTTCTTGAAGCTGAAAAGCAAACTCGACATGGTCTGCCAAGTTTGAGGGGGAGTTTGCTGAAGCTATTTTGAGAGTTGACCGGGTCAATAAATATTTGGTTTTGTTTTGTTTTCTAGTGGAGAGAGAGAGAAGTTGAAGTTGGTGAGCATTTATTGTGCTGCCACATGCCGTTTTCTTAGTGGTGTGTATTGCCTATATATAGGCTGTTTGTTCATTCTAATAGTGCTGGCTGAAATAGAAAAAGCGTTTCCTTTTCTTATCTCCCGCAAGAGAGAAATAGAGAGAGAGTGAGAGAGCTCACGGGAGAGAGAGAGAAATAGTGAGAGAGTGAGAGAGCTCACGAGAGAGAGAGAGAGAAATAGAGAGAGAAAGAGTTCTCGCCGAAGAGAGAAAGTTTTGGCGAGAGAGAGAGAGAAATAGCGGGAGAGAGAGAGAAATAGCGGGAGATAGAGAAGGCTTTGGTTTTGTTTCTCTGACAGGAAAAGAGAGAGAAAGAGATTGGCGGGAGAGTGAGAGTGAAACGCGAGAGATAGCGAGTGAGAGGGAGATCAATATTTCGCGGAAATATTTCATCCTGGTTTTTGCTGCAACCTCACCGTAGCACTCGCCCCGAAGGATTGTCGCGAGAACTTGGACGTTGAGGTGGCGGAGAAATATTTCATATATTTCTCGCTTAGTCCAAGCCCGCCGGCAGCGAGAAGGAAACATCCCCGGTAGTTCGTTCTCGCCGGAGTTTGGGTTGATCTCGCCTGGACAAGTGTTCTCGCCTGGACAAGTGTTCTCGCCTGGATCATCTCGCCAACAGTAAAGTGAAGTGGAGAGGAGCTCGCCGGTGGTGCAGCTAGCAGCGGGTAGTGTGTGGTCTCGCCGCCGTAGAGGAAGTTAGGAGTTGAAGTTTTTTTTTGTTCTAAGAGGAGAGGTCATCGGCCCATACGCACGTTTCTAACAGATATCATATTGAGATTTGGCAAAACAAAGATAGTTTCAACAAGAATAAAAAAACAACACTCACTTAAAGGCAGCCGACACTATCACTCTTCATTCAACTTAAGAAAAAACTCACAAATACAGGCACTCGACGCAAAGTTCAAACCACTCCACTTGTTTTTTCATAACTCAAACACACTCAGAACAAGGGCTTTAAATCACATGCCCAAGCACTACATGACAAGCTACATAAGAAAATAAATAAAAACATGTCGGACATTGGACAGAGGGCCAACCCGATAGGTTAAACTATAGACCATTCTGACTTTCCCTTTTGCTCTGCAGGTTGCTTTCGGTGGACTCCATTCTTCCTTGATGTTGCTTCTGCTTCTAGGGAAGTACTCGGCTCCTTACCAATAATGTCAAGTTGATTATTACTCATGCGGTTTGGATTATATTCTGATAAATCAATGGCATTATAATTAAGTTTTGATGCACATAAATGCTTTGACGGCACTTTGCTCAAACTCCTGTGACTTCAGATGTGTTAATATGTTTTGATTCCTACCTCTTGGAGCCTAATTTAGGCTCCGTTTGGGGAGACTTATTTTCACCGGTCAAGCGATTACAACCGCATGAATCGGGTCATAATTAAGGTCTGGTTCATGCGGTCGTAACCGCTTGACCGGTAAAAATAAGTCCTTCCAAACAAAGCCTATTTGTAGAGTGTTTTCTTTAACTTGTACACTTTCTCGTTTTTCTCCCCTTTTGTGATATCCTTCTGGTTGTGCAATATTTACATCTTCATAACTCAGTTCGTCATTCAAAATGCGGATTTGTCTTCCATTTGATGCGCCAAGAGTTGTCTTTGAGAAGATATAGCAAGAGCTAATCGAATGGTCACCATTAGAGCTACGAGAGCAAAAGTTTCGGTGAAATCCTTGCCGAATATTTAGGAGTAGCCCTTGGCTACTAATCTGGCATTGTGCTTGTGGATGTTCCCATTTTCAATGAATTTATATAATAATAGGATTCTCAACACACGCACACACACATATACGAGAAGCTTTGGTATTAATTAAATAATAATAATAAAGTTCTCTTTTATTTATACAATAGAAGGGGGAGCCTTGGCGCACCGTTTGAGGTGTTGTCGTATAACCTTGAGGTCACAGGCTCGAGTCCTGGAAGCAGCCTCTTGCAAATGCAAGGTAAAGCTTGTCTACAATTCACCATCGTGGTGTGGTGACCCTTTCCCGGGGGAGAATTTTCCATACGCACATCGCACCATGAACATATAGTGCGTAAACATATTTTTTCCGCAAAATAATTGTCGTAAATTACGATCCGTAAATTACAATTCAAATGAAAATTACAGTTGTACGGGCTTTGTAATTACGGGCATGTTTGGGAGGGCTTTTCAGCTCCGGTGCGGTAGGTGGAAAACGCCACCACTCCCAAACGTACATTTTATAATGTACTCCGTTTCAAAATGCTCTGGAAAAAGAGTCCACCCAAATATCTTCTGGACTGTGTAACCATACAGTAATATATATCTTCTGGGGTTAACGACAAACTGTAGAATTTTTAATTATTATTATTGGGTCTTATAGGCTCGGTTCGGCACAGTGGTGGCAGTCATAAACACATGGGCTAAACCGTCATTCGTTAAGAATCACCAAACAAACATCATCTGTTTGAACATAAAAGTGGATGAAATTCTTTGGGTGGGTGTTAATGAATGACAATTTAACTCTCATAAGTATGACTGCCACTGATACGTCCAAAATAGTTTTGCGTATTAACACAAGTACACATGTCGGATCAAATAATATAAAGTGAGTTAAGATTGTTCTCATGGGAAAGTGATTAATTTAGCGCTCGTAAGCACTAGCTCTATCTTTTTTTAAAATTCAAGCGCATTAATTAGAGTGAACTTGATAATGAAAAACTAAAAAGAAAATAATAACAAAACTAAGTAACGCTTACTCAAAATTATTTTTATCAATTGAGAGAAGTGGTCTTGTATATTGAATTCGTTTGCTAATTGGGATGAATTTTAGAGTAATCCGTTATGAAATATTTGAATAACTATCATGCAGCGATTTGAAAGTGAAAATAATTATCTCTTGATCTCTGAAATCTATTTATCCCAATTACCCTAATTATCTCTAATTTAGGTAGAAAGAAGAAGAACATGAAGCATATAAATCAAAGTTGCTAACACAAGACGAAATCTCTTTCACTTTTGACATTATATTAAAATTTATATTACGCTTACGTCACACCTCTCTCAAACCTCGCAGCGCAGTATAAAGACAGAACTTAACTAAAGATTTACGTAACTCCTCTCGCGAATTTTGCTCCTTAAAAGAAAGGATTCAACCCTAAATTAGTGTCTCCTCTCTCAAATCTTGCCACGCAATTAAGAAAAAATATACTTAATCCAAAATTTCCACAAAATGAAAACATAAATTCAATAAAGATAGTTTTTCAAACAATCATAAAAAAAAATTTAAAATCACAAAAAGAAAAAGTACTCTCAACATATAAGACTTAAAATTTAGTTCATGGTGAAAGGACCAAATCACACAACAAGAAAAGTCTTACAAAACATGATTATTAACATTAAATACTGTATAAATTCTTCTTCGGATTTTTGCTCTAGCCACCGGTATTCTTCTTCCTTCTCTAGTCGATCCTCCTCCAAATGTTGGTGTTTATTATGATATTGAGGATGACTGAAAATCCCCCTCTCTTCTGCCTTTTATGCTGGTCGAACCTCCTCTTTTCAGCCCCTCAAATTTGGTTCGAAAGAGAGATATCTCCAAAAGCTATTTTTTCTTTTATATAAATTATCATCTTTAAAAGAAAATCCTTTTAATGAAAAATGATATCTTTCCTTTTAGAAATTCAGCCCTTTTAAGATGATATTTTGCACTTTTATTTCATGCCAAAATGAACTTATTCTCCCTTTTTTTGAATTTACAAATTATGCCAAAATTTGAATTTAAACTTTGAATTTCAAATTCCAACTTATTGCAACAACCTACGTAGGCCAAAATATAAGTCCAGCTTTAATTTTTCGGATCGATTTCTTCGTCATTTTTAGCAAGGAAACATAGAAAAAATAGCAAAATTAATCCCAAATAAAATAAATGTGAATTTAATTATGTTTTTTGCTTATGTAATTCACTTTTTTCATTTATAATAAATATTAATTATGTCAGAATCATGAGCTAGATAATTTCTTTTGAGGAAATTATCACAGACTCATACTTAAACTTTAGCTAGTCTCTAGCAAAGATAATTCATAATAATAGATTGGATGAAGGAATAATATCAAGATATAAATTCAAATGATCTTTCTTTCTTAAAAACAAGTTAATTAACCTGTACTCAAGAAATTCACTTTACTCAACTGATAAGCCTTCAATCAATAAGAGCTTAAACATTCACAAATCCATTAGTTTGATAAAAGATAAAGCACAATTTAGAATCTTAGTGTGGTGTGTGCTTTTCTTTAAAAAATAATTTACTTTCATAAAAAATTTCGCATTGAACCTTCGTAATTATTCGAAAGGATAAGAATAACCTAAGCTTTCGATTTAGCCTCCACAAAAATTAATAGTTCAATTGAAAATAGGATTGAGTTTGGCTTGGCTAGGAATTTATTGTTATGTTTTGATAGCGGAATGACATTTCCCTAATTAATAATCTTAATAATTCACTATATTTTGGGGTTTATCACATATTAATTTTTTAAACCTTTTCTATTTATAATTAAGATCATTCCAAATATAAGTGTGCATACATAGGTCACATATCATTATGATATTTTTTTATCATAGTTGGGATCATTCCATGAATGCATTCACATACTTAGGCCGCATATCACTATGACACAAAATTTATCATAGTTGAGATCATTTCAAGTATGTATATATATGTTGATGCTCGAAAAGCGACACCGACCAGTTAACGGGTGTTCGATCTCACAAGCTAAAGATGAAGGAAGAAGGGTTGCGGGGATGGAGGAGCAAGCTTGCTTGAGCAGAGGAGAAGCTTGCTTGAGCAGAGGAAAAAGCTTGCTCGAGCAGAGAGGGAGCTTGATCGAGCAGAGAGGGAGCTTGATCGAGCAGAGAGGGAGCTTGATCTGGAACTGTCGAGCAGACAGCTACTTGAATGGTTAGCTTTGCAGGTTGATGCCGAGAGAGGGGAGAAGAAGAGAGGAGGCCGCTAGCAGCGGCAACAGCAGACTTCGCCCGCCGCGGCTTGAATGCCACTCTTGCGACGGGCTTTTCCTTTATTCAAGAAGAGTTACAACTTGCTATTGCACCATTACATGAAAAAGCAGTAAAGGGTACAATGGGGGAAGCTGGCGGTTGAGGAAGGAGATGCCAGAAACTGAGTAAAAGAGGCTGCAGAGAGCTGGAAAACTGAGGCTGCAGAGGCTGCTGAAGCTGCCTGCTGATGGCAGAAAAACTAAGTGTCCAGTCCCTGACGACCTGGGAGACCTGGAAATCGGAGGCTGCGGAGGCTGCGCAAGCTGCTGAGAGCAGAAAAAGCTAAGTCCACAGCCCTTGACGACCTGGGAGACTTGGAAATCGGAGGCTGCGGAGGCTGCGCAAGCTGCTGAGAGCAGAAAAAGCTAAGTCCACAGCCCTTGACGACCTGGGCGGACTGGAGATTTGAGTCCGCAGACCTTGCTTGATCAACCTTGACGGACTGAGAAAACTGAGTCCGCAGCCTTTGATCAAGGTTGCAGTTCTCCTCCCGCCGATCCAGAATGAGAGGTCTTGGGGGGTATTTATAGGCCCGGGGAGAATCTTTGAAGCGGGGCCCAGTGATGCCATCCTTGACGACCTCGGCGACCTGAGACGACCTCGGAGGACTTCAACCTGAAGAGCAGGAAGAGGGGGAGGCCTGAGGAGCAGGAAGAGGGGGCGGCCTGAGGCCAGGCCGCCCCTAAGGAGGGGCGGCCTGAGGCCAGGCCGCCCCTAAGGGGGGCGGCCTGAGGCCAGGCCGCCCCTAAGGGGGGCGGCCTGAGGCCAGGCCGCCCCTAAGGGGGGGCGGCCTGAGGCCAGGCCGCCCCTAAGGAGGGGCGGCCTGAGGCCAGGCCGCCCCTAAGGGGGGCGGCCTGAGGCCAGGCCGCCCCTAAGGGGGGGCGGCCTGAGGCCAGGCCGCCCCTAAGGGGGGGCGGCCTGAGGCCAGGCCGCCCCTAAGGAGGGGCGGCCTGAGGCCAGGCCGCCCCTAAGGGGGGCGGCCTGAGGCCAGGCCGCCCCTAAGGGGGGGCGGCCTGAGGCCAGGCCGCCCCTAAGGGGGGCGGCCTGAGGCCAGGCCGCCCCTAAGGGGGGGCGGCCTGAGGCCAGGCCGCCCCTAAGGGGGGGCGGCCTGAGGCCAGGCCGCCCCTAAGGGGGGGCGGCCTGAGGCCAGGCCGCCCCTAAGGGGGGGCGGCCTGAGGCCAGGCCGCCCCTAAGGGGGGCGGCCTGAGGCCAGGCCGCCCCTAAGGGGGGGCGGCCTGAGGCCAGGCCACCCCTAAGGGGGGCGGCCTGAGGCCAGGCCGCCCCTAAGGGGGGGGCGGCCTGAGGCCAGGCCGCCCCTAAGGGGGGGGGCGGCCTGAGGCCAGGCCGCCCCTAAGGAGGGGCGGCCTGAGGCCAGGCCGCCCCTAAGGGGGGCGGCCTGAGGCCAGGCCGCCCCTAAGGGGGGGCGGCCTGAGGCCAGGCCGCCCCTAAGGGGGGGCGGCCTGAGGCCAGGCCGCCCCTAAGGGGGGCGGCCTGAGGCCAGGCCGCCCCTAAGGGGGGGGCGGCCTGAGGCCAGGCCGCCCCTAAGGGGGGGCGGCCTGAGGCCAGGCCGTCCCTAAGGGGGGCGGCCTGAGGCCAGGCCGCCCCTGGGAAGGGCGGCCTGAGGCCAGGCCGCCCCTAAGGGGGGCGGCCTGAGGCCAGGCCGCCCCCAAGGGAAGGGCGGCCTGACGGCGGAAGCCTGGGGCCAGGCTGGACAGGGGAGCCGAGCCTTGCGATGGTCCGGTCGGGTGCCGGCACCGGCAGATCGAACCTGCGAACTGATATAGGTTTGCCTCCTGCAAGAAAGCAATGCTGCATGTTAGCCTGGCCAAAACGCTTGGGCCAAAAAGGGAAAGCCGAGGCAGGTCGCGATCCTCGGGGGGGTTCCCTTGAGTGGACCGCGACTTGCGAGCTAGAGACCTTGGGAGGGGTCGTCGATTTTTGGGGGTTAACATAATCCCCGCACTTTTTTAAGTTCTGAAAGGAACTTCGAAAAAGTAGAGGACCCACAAAAATCGTAATCCTCCCCTCAATAATAAGGAGAGAAGAAATTAGAGGTCAGGAGAGATAGAACCTGATGTCCCTTCTCAGGAAAAATTTATCAGCGCCTATCTTTTACCTGCGAAGAAAAAATTATTGCAGGCACAAAGAGGTACATCTTGCGTGTACCTGAGTTGCTTTTGTAAATGAGGAAGAGGATAACCGTCTTCTATTGAACTCTGCCAAAGTACAGATGAGAGATAATATAGTAAGATAGTAATCTTATAAGTACCTGAAAGGGGCTTGCTGGTATCTGCTAGTCTCTGCCAAAGTAGGGTGAGTGAGCAGAAAAAGAAAATAAGCTGCAAGTACCTGAGAGGAACTGGCTACTATCTGCTAGCTTCTGCAAAAGTAAGGTGAGGGAGCAGATAGAAAAAAGGAAAATAGACTGCAAGTACCTGAGAGGATCTTGCTATTATCTGCTAATCTCTGTAAAAGGAGAGTAAGGTGCAAGTACCTGGGGGGAACTTGCTACTATCTGCTGGTCTCTGTAAAAGAAGAGTAAGTAACAGATATGATAGGAGAGAAAACTAAGTTCACAAGTACCTGGGCGGAACCTGCGAATGTTGGCTGTTAACTGTTGGTATGATAAGACATAATCGGATAACAGAATAGATACCTGACGCACTCTGCTATCGATTGAGTAATGATTAAGCTGCGATGATGATCATCTTGTGTGATCAAGGTATAATGTCGACATGAAAACCTAGATCAGCGAGATAAGAAACTCTAAAATCAGATTCACGATGGCACGGTTCGTCAATCCAGAAGATCCATATGCATTGAGTGATGTGTGATTATCATCTGATAGGAGAACTTTTTTACCATCATCTGATAAGAGCTTATACAGGCAGTGTATATAAGATGATCATAACCCAAGAGAGATATTGCAGATCTCTAGAATAGGTTGTATTCAACCTGCTAACCTGCAAGAAGATAAAAAAGGAGAGAAGAGGGGCTACATCCCGAGGATGAACTAAAAGTTTGAATGCTGCCACAGGTGTTCCCCGTGGGCGTTATGCATCACTTGCCAAAGTCATCCTGGGTGTAGTCCTAACCAAAGCGGGCTGGCCGCGCATCCTTTAGAAGGGCACAAATAAACAAGAAACAATCCTAAGAAGGATCGACAGATGCACTGCTCTCTTGCCTCGGGTTACAAGCATCGCTGATCAATTAGACTAGTTGTGCCAAGTGGCCTATTGCTTGTCTGCGGATTGATCAGCGGAGTTGTGAGTCCCGCGGAGGCACGGATTGAGAGTACCATAGAGTGTTCGGCCGTCACAGTTGTGAGATGATCGAGGAGACAAGGCTACACTTGATTGCCATTGCTTGTCATGCAAAGATCATCGTAACTGTAACGTATCCCTAACGGAGCACGATAGAACTATCGCAGGAGGCCTCCCCTAAGCACTCACACTGCGCTAGACATCGGCCGGGATCCGAAGCCCCGTCATCCTCCGCACGAGAGTTGAACGGCCCCCACTACACACATATGAGAAAACTCCTCATCATATGCGGTCACTGTGGTTTTACGCCAGAGGACAATCTCGAGGGGGCATTGAGCAAGACTCGGCGATATCTCGCTGGTTCAGTGATCTCTTTGGCAAAGAGAAAAATATGGAGAAGAAGCATCACAAAAAGGGAACTGTGTCAGTATGAGATCTCTGACGTAAGCTCTATTGAATGAAAAAATGAAACACTCAGAAGTGCTGAAGAATAGAATGTTTGAAGAGTAAAGTAAAGACAACCAGCTACGATCGTGATGGGCTTTGTGGAACTGCGATTGGTCATAGCTGATGACGCAAGAACTGTGTCCTCTTTGCTTCAAAACAGCCTTCCAAGGGGACCTTCGTCAACGACATCGATGCACTCACTTGCAAAATCAATGGACCCCAGACGGCCCTTGTCATGTATCTCTATGCACTCTAGCTGACCTTCAGCCACCTCCTTGCCCTTAGAGGTGGAAGGTTTTGAAGAATCAATTTTCTTGACCAGGTCGTTGATCTTGCCCTCGATGAGCAATCTTTCAACCAATCGCCGAAGGGCCTTGCAGTCTTCAGTTAAATGACCTTTCTCTTTGTGGAATTCACAGAATGGGTCTGAATTTCTTGATCTCTGATTCGCCGGCTGGTAAGGCCTTTTGGGATATGCCTTATCCTTCATGATTTGGCTAACTTCTTGCATGACCTCATCTAGCTCAAATTCTGGCAGATCACCGTCTTGCTGCTGATGAACTGCAGCTGTTAGCAAAGATGATGTTGATAATGGTAACAGCCGCTCTTGGGTACGATCATGGCCTTGGAAGGGGTGTTGATGATGCTGAAATCTTCTCGCTTTCCTAGAGAGAGGTGGAAAGTCTTTCCGAGGAGACCTCGGAGGTTGCTTGTAAGAAGAAGAATTTTTCTCGGATACCAGCCTGGAAACGAAGCTGGGGTTGCTCTTTTCACCGCGGATATACGAGTTGGCTAAACCAATCAACTCTTGATAAGTCCTCGGTGCTCGGACATTAGCTTCAAACTTTAGTGGACCTTCACGCAGGCCGTGGATGAGAGCCACTCGGTACATTTCTTGATCAACGATCTCAATGTCCAAGATTTCTTTCTGAAATCGATCTACGAAATGAGACCAAGTCTCATTATCTCGCTGCCTGATCTCAAAGAGGGCTTCTGGATCGCCCTTCCTCTTTGAAGAGGTAGAAAATCTGAGCAGGAACTCCCTTCGCAAATCAGCAAAGGAAGAGATTGACTGAGGTCGCAGTCCATAGAACCAGTCTCTCACTTGACCATCAAAGGTCGTTACAAGGAGCTTGCTCTTGGTAGCATCTGAGAGGGTCTTGAGAGCGACGTGTTGGGGCTGCGGTCCGGAATCGCCCCCGCGCTGCGGTGCTATGCGGTAATGGCTTAACTGGCTGCCCCGTGGATCCGCCCGAGGACCTTTGATATAAAGATTAGTATGCGCCTTTGACCTTCAGGCCGGTCTTTTGGTGCAGTTGGTAGCGCTAAGTCCTCTCAATTGGTATCAGAGGGGGTCGCGGGTTCGAAACCCCGGGGTCGTTTCCGGGGGGGGATTGTTGGGGCTGCGGTCCGGAATCGCCCCCGCGCTGCGGTGCTATGCGGTAATGGCTTAACTGGCTGCCCCGTGGATCCGCCCGAGGACCTTTGATATAAAGATTAGTATGCGCCTTTGACCTTCAGGCCGGTCTTTTGGTGCAGTTGGTAGCGCTAAGTCCTCTCACGACGGCTGATTCAAAGGCTTGAAGATGCTTGACAGGGTCAGTCTCCCCAGTGTAAATGGGCAACCGTGGCTCCCGGAAGTTGACTGGAGTTGGTTCATGCCGAACACTCTCCGTAAACGGTGATGGCTCTTCTGATTCTACTGCATAAGGAAAGTAAGGAGCATGAGCAGTAGTTGCAAAAGGAGCAGGAGGATAGGAGTAAAAGGTTGCTGCGGGAGGAGCAAAGGCAGGAGCTGAAGAGGAGGGATGACTTCCCTGAAAGTTCAGAAATCTAGCCGGAGTTCCCCGGGCAGCTTCCCGGAAGAAGTTTTGACGAGCTGCAAACTCATCATCTTGAGATCGCAAGGGTGCTGCTGGCCCCTGCGGAAAGGTTGGAGTATAAAGAGGAGGATAGACCGGCGGATAAGCCGGTGGGTAAACTTGAGGAGTCTCTGATGCTGGTGCTGGATTGATTGGAGGGATTGGCGCTGCTGAAGATTGAGCGGCCAATTGCTGCGTGAGAGCTGCTAGAGTTCGGTTGATGGCTTGAAACTGTTGGGTAGTTTCTCTGCGGGATTGCTCTAAGGCCTCCCAAAGAGGATCATCACTGGGACTTGGAGAAAGACTCTCGGCTGGTTGACGGTCTGTCATGAGTAACCACTGCTTTCACTATCCGATCGAGATCTGAAGGTCGCGTGTTAACTGTTGATGCTCGAAAAGCGACACCGACCAGTTAACGGGTGTTCGATCTCACAAGCTAAAGATGAAGGAAGAAGGGTTGCGGGGATGGAGGAGCAAGCTTGCTTGAGCAGAGGAGAAGCTTGCTTGAGCAGAGGAAAAAGCTTGCTCGAGCAGAGAGGGAGCTTGATCGAGCAGAGAGGGAGCTTGATCGAGCAGAGAGGGAGCTTGATCTGGAACTGTCGAGCAGACAGCTACTTGAATGGTTAGCTTTGCAGGTTGATGCCGAGAGAGGGGAGAAGAAGAGAGGAGGCCGCTAGCAGCGGCAACAGCAGACTTCGCCCGCCGCGGCTTGAATGCCACTCTTGCGACGGGCTTTTCCTTTATTCAAGAAGAGTTACAACTTGCTATTGCACCATTACATGAAAAAGCAGTAAAGGGTACAATGGGGGAAGCTGGCGGTTGAGGAAGGAGATGCCAGAAACTGAGTAAAAGAGGCTGCAGAGAGCTGGAAAACTGAGGCTGCAGAGGCTGCTGAAGCTGCCTGCTGATGGCAGAAAAACTAAGTGTCCAGTCCCTGACGACCTGGGAGACCTGGAAATCGGAGGCTGCGGAGGCTGCGCAAGCTGCTGAGAGCAGAAAAAGCTAAGCCCACAGCCCTTGACGACCTGGGAGACCTGGAAATCGGAGGCTGCGGAGGCTGCGCAAGCTGCTGAGAGCAGAAAAAGCTAAGTCCACAGCCCTTGACGACCTGGGCGGACTGGAGATTTGAGTCCGCAGACCTTGCTTGATCAACCTTGACGGACTGAGAAAACTGAGTCCGCAGCCTTTGATCAAGGTTGCAGTTCTCCTCCCGCCGATCCAGAATGAGAGGTCTTGGGGGGTATTTATAGGCCCGGGGAGAATCTTTGAAGCGGGGCCCAGTGATGCCATCCTTGACGACCTCGGCGACCTGAGACGACCTCGGAGGACTTCAACCTGAAGAGCAGGAAGAGGGGGAGGCCTGAGGAGCAGGAAGAGGGGGCGGCCTGAGGCCAGGCCGCCCCTAAGGAGGGGCGGCCTGAGGCCAGGCCGCCCCTAAGGGGGGCGGCCTGAGGCCAGGCCGCCCCTAAGGGGGGCGGCCTGAGGCCAGGCCGCCCCTAAGGGGGGGCGGCCTGAGGCCAGGCCGCCCCTAAGGGGGGGCGGCCTGAGGCCAGGCCGCCCCTAAGGGGGGCGGCCTGAGGCCAGGCCGCCCCTAAGGGGGGGCGGCCTGAGGCCAGGCCGCCCCTAAGGGGGGGCGGCCTGAGGCCAGGCCGCCCCTAAGGAGGGGCGGCCTGAGGCCAGGCCGCCCCTAAGGGGGGCGGCCTGAGGCCAGGCCGCCCCTAAGGGGGGGCGGCCTGAGGCCAGGCCGCCCCTAAGGGGGGCGGCCTGAGGCCAGGCCGCCCCTAAGGGGGGGCGGCCTGAGGCCAGGCCGCCCCTAAGGGGGGCGGCCTGAGGCCAGGCCGCCCCTAAGGAGGGCGGCCTGAGGCCAGGCCGCCCCTAAGGGGGGGCGGCCTGAGGCCAGGCCGCCCCTAAGGGGGGCGGCCTGAGGCCAGGCCGCCCCTAAGGGGGGGGCGGCCTGAGGCCAGGCCGCCCCTAAGGGGGGGCGGCCTGAGGCCAGGCCGCCCCTAAGGGGGGCGGCCTGAGGCCAGGCCGCCCCTAAGGGGGGGCGGCCTGAGGCCAGGCCGCCCCTAAGGGGGGGCGGCCTGAGGCCAGGCCGCCCCTAAGGGGGGCGGCCTGAGGCCAGGCCGCCCCTGGGAAGGGCGGCCTGAGGCCAGGCCGCCCCTAAGGGGGGCGGCCTGAGGCCAGGCCGCCCCCAAGGGAAGGGCGGCCTGACGGCGGAAGCCTGGGGCCAGGCTGGACAGGGCAGCCGAGCCTTGCGATGGTCCGGTCGGGTGCCGGCACCGGCAGATCGAACCTGCGAACTGATATAGGTTTGCCTCCTGCAAGAAAGCAATGCTGCATGTTAGCCTGGCCAAAACGCTTGGGCCAAAAAGGGAAAGCCGAGGCAGGTCGCGATCCTCGGGGGGGTTCCCTTGAGTGGACCGCGACTTGCGAGCTAGAGACCTTGGGAGGGGTCGTCGATTTTTGGGGGTTAACAATATATATCTAAGCCAATATCACTATGAAATTGAACCATTGTTTAAAAAAAATTTAAACACCCATAAATGACTAATTTACTAAGACACCACTAGAAGAAATAGAGGGAATTTAAGCATGGAATTATGCATATGAAAAAGTTTAAGCTCAAATATTTTAGTGCATGATCAAAATGGAATACTACCTAAGCTCATGTCTAGGCTTACATCATTGACTTATTTCTTGCTTACTCCTCTACGTTATTTTTAGAAGTCAATACTAAAAAATTACTTTGGAAGTAAACAATTTTTTTATAGAAAATTGTGCATAGAGTAAATACTTAAGTGAGCCTTACCCCAAAAATTTTTACTAACTTCAAATTTATAATTTGAACTCCTAGAATTTTCTAGCCATACTAATTAATTATCATTAAATAACTAAAATAACTTATTGATTAATTAAAACAAAAATTGAGACCATTCAATTCGTGTTTCATCAAGTTACTCTCTACCCAATTGGTAGGAGTTATTCCATCTTCACACTTAACCATTTGTTAGTCCCTAACAAAGAAATTATTTTAAGCATGAAAAATATTTTTTTTTATTTGAATGAGGGAACATTAAATCAATGAGAATAAAAGATTTGAAATTAAATACCCCCTTGAAATCCATAATTCGAAGTGTCTTCTCATCTCTTCCCTTTCATACATAGGAGGCAAATTGTCTTCGAAGACCATCCTACTAAGTCTAAATGAAGTGTTCATATAGTGGTGAGCTCCAAAAAGAAACAAACTATAATGGTAAACTAAAATAAATGAATAAATGAGCAAACAACAAAGAAAATAGCACACAAATCTGGATTGTCTCCTAGTAGCTTTTTTTTTTCAAAACATAGGTACTAAATCAGTAAATAACTAAAACTCTTAATTACTACTTTAACACAACGAAAAGATTAGTTATAGACTGCTTTAAAATAATAACTAGAGATAAAAGTGAAAGGTCCGAAGACCCAATAATAGGGATAGAAAGGAGGGTCAATCCTCTATCCCTAAATCTCTTTCTTTTTTACTTCTTTTTCTCTTTCATCATTCTAGCAACATATGAATATCTCTTGCCTCCCTACAATCAATCCTTCAAAGGAAACATGAGTGGTGACGGTGTGGTGGAATAAAAAATGAATTTCGTCAATGCAACATACTTCTCCTGCCTAAATTGACTTTCAATATTACTCAAATATGAGTCAATAAATTCAAATTTCTATGGGGATGCATTAATATTATCATGAAAAGAAAATAGAGATGGATCAGTAGTGGCATGATCAGATTCAACTTCAAAAATATTTATCATAACTGAATCCACCTACACATGTTCAAGCAAAGAATGGTGGTTAGGAAACAAAATAAAAGCAAAACATAAATAATTTGTAATCATGGGAGTTATCCATGTTTCACTCATAGTAGGCTCCAAAGATTGATTGTTGTCGGCATCGTAAGTATCATAGCAAGGGGGACCCGAGAACTCATGGGTCTCAGTGGCGAGTCGGACCTGCCCATCCAATGAAAAAGTACAAACCTCCTCATCATAAAGGATATTCTCTTCAACCTACCTCAGTGCATCGTCATGCTCCAAAGAATCATTCTCACCGTCGGAGAGAATATCTTTGTCCAACTTTAGCGTAGCCTAAAATTTAGGATTATCCTCAAGCGCAATATCTTCGACATGATTGAAAAAATAGCTGTCGAAAATTCATGCAAAAAAAGTGGAGGAACCAAGGTGATACATTATCAGAGAATATATGGGTTAGTTCCTCCATGGGTGAAATCAAATTTGGTGATGTATGTGTACGGAGAGGTAGTTCTACGACGTCGTCGCACAGATCATCAACGAAAATGATGGATATATCCTCAATACTCCCCCCATAAACAAGGTGGTAATGCGTATATATTATTAAAAAGATTGCCAGAATTAGAGGAGGATGTGAAAATTTGGGTTTTTTGTTTGTTGTCGTCCTTTCTTTGGTGTTGAAATGCAATACACTCTTTCAAAACATGCTCTGTGCTATGAAAAAACAAATATTGTTTTACATTTCTTCTCGACCTTTGATGAGCAGAACTAAAATGCAGAAATGATGCATGTTGTATGGACACATAATTATAAATATTATGCGTATATTATGAAATATCATCGGATGTTGGTACTCCATAGTGTGAACCGTATGACCAATAACAACTCTCTTATATAACAGTCATCACTACCATGATTGAATGCCCCGCAACAACGATATTGAGAAAATGGAAGCATGATGATGCATGTGTAGATTCACTAAATGGAGATAAATCTTTGCAGGTGGTCAACTACACATAAACAATTTAAATGGATAAACCTAATTCGATTTGATTTTTTAAAAAAAAATAGAATAGGAATAAATAAAATTAAAATGGTTAATTAAAAAAAATATAAACCCTAGAAAATAAAAAAAATCTTGAGCTTTAAATACGCAGGTGTTGCGGTCTAACTCGATGCTCCGGTCGGGCCGGATATTCTTGGGCCGCCTTAGCTCTCGGAGCGGTCGAGCGCGCACACAGTCAATTGAAGAGTGAGGGATGGACACGGGAAGTTTTGACGTGGAAAACCCTTCAACCGGGTAAAAAACCACGTGACCGGGTCGGTGCCGATCAAAATCCACTAGTTTGCTGGAGTTTTACAGTTTGATGGGGGAAACCGGGGCGACAGGCCGCTCCCGTTACAATCTTGAGGAGAGAGAGTATATGCACTCGTTGGTGGGCAACAGACTGCCGCGCCAACGGGACTTGGATGGTGGAAATGCGCGAGGTACTTCAGTTGCACGTGCTCGGAGGCGACGCGTGTCCTGGGGTTGTCGTAGCTTCCTTTGTGCGTCTTCCTCGGTCCTTGGAGTGTTCCCCTTGTAACTGGGCTCTGATGGGGTGCCAATAACCGATGACGGGTTCTGGTAGCTGTTGGCGGGTGTTAATATCTGTTGGTGGCCGCTGGAGGTTGCGGATGGCCGTCGGTGGTTGGCGGCGAGAGGCGGCCACCGGTGGTTGACGGCGAGGGGCGGCCGCTGGCAGAGAAAACGGGAGAGCTCTCACCTGAGGAAGAAGAAGAAGGGGGAAGCGTCGGAGGAGAAAGTTAGGAAATGAGAAGCCCCTGGGGTCCTTTTATAGGCTCCAGGGGGAAGTTACGGCGGGCCCCACCACTAACATAGTGGGTTAGTGGGTGGTTTTGCCCCGATCGGACGGTCGGTAGAGCCTCCCCTTTGATCGGACGGTGGGGAGGTCCTCCCGTGGTGGGGCCGCCCGGACGACGCCGGCGGCGAGGAGGCGGCCGGGTACGGCGGCGGCCGGCCCTGGCCGCGGCCGGCCATGGCCGAGGCCGGCCGGCCATGGCCGAGGCCGGCCATGGCCGAGGCCGGCCACGGCCGCGAGCCGGCCATGGCCGAGGTTGGCCATGGCCGAGCCCGGCCATGGCCGCGAGCCGGCCATGGCCGGGCCCGGCCATGGCCGCGAGCCGGCCATGGCCGGGCCCGGCCATGGCCGCGAGCCGGCCATGGCCGGGGCCGGCCATGGCCGGGGCCGGCCATGGCCGAGGCCGGTTATGGCCGCGAGCCGGCCATGGCCGAGGCCGGCCATGGCCGCGAGCCGGCCATGGCCGCGTCCGGCCATGGCCGCGCGCCGACCGCGGCCGGCCAAGGCCGCGAGCCGGCCATGGCCGCGGCCGGCCATGGCCGCGAGCCGGCCATGGCCGCGGCCGGCCATGGCCGCGAGCCGGCCATGGCCGCGAGCCGGCCATGGCCGCGGCCGGCCATGGCCGCGGCCGGCCATGGCCGCGGCCGGCCATGGCCGCGGGCCATGGCCGTGGCCGGCCGGGGGGAGCCGCCGGCGGCGGTTCCCTCTGCGGGAGAGGGGAGGAGATGGGGCCCACCCCCCATGATCTCCATGAGAGATCATGGGGGCAAGGTGGGCCCTCCCATGATCTCCCTTGGTGGGGATCATGGGGGGTCTCTTTCATTCTTATAAATTAAGGTGGAGCCTATCAGCAGGGTTAACTAATATTGCAAGAAATTAAACACCAAATTAGTTGCACTTCCCCGGCAACGCAACCAAAAACTTAATACTCCCAAAATAGATTTACGTATTAACGTAAGTGCGCGTGCCGGATAAAGTAATATATAAAGTGAGTTAAGATCGTTTTCACGGGGAAGTGATTAATTTATAAGCGCTCGCAAGTACTAGCTCTACATTTTCTTTAAATTCACGCGGATTAATTAGAGTGAACTTGGTAATGGAAAATTAAAAAATAATAATAACAAAACTAAATAACGCTTACTTAAGATTACTTTTATCAATTGAGAAAATTAGTCTTTTATATTGATTTCCTTTGCTTATTGCGATGGGTTTAGAGTGATCCTTTATAAAATGTTTGATTAACTATCCTACAGCGATTTGAAAATAAAAATCATTATCTTTCGATTTTTAAAATCCATTTATCCTAATTCTCGTAGTTCTATTTAACTTAGGTAGGAAAAAAATAGCATGAAACGCACAAATCAAAGTTGCTAATACAAGACAAAATCTTTTTCTTTCTTGACGCAATATTAAAATTTATGTTACACTTGCTTCACTCCTCTCTCGAATCTCGCATCACAGAATAAAGATAGAACTTGGCTAAAAATTTACGCAACTCTTTTCTCGAATCTCGTTGTGTAAAAGAAATGATTCAACCCAAAATTAGTGTAACTCCTCTCTCAAATCTTGTCACATAATTTAGAAGAAAAATACTTAATCCAAAACTTCCACGTACAAAATGAAAACATAAATTCAATAAAGATAGTTCTTCAAACAATCATAAAAAAAATTAAAATCACAACATCACAACAAGACAAAGTACTCTCAACATACAAAACTTGGAAATTTAGTTCATGATGGAAGAACCAAATCACATAACAATAAAGATCTTACAAAATATGATGATTAACATCAAACACTGCAGGAATTCTTCTTCAGATTTTTGCTCTAGCCGCCGACCTTCTTCTTCCTTCCCTAATTGATCCTCCTCCAAATGATGGTGGTTATTATGATATTAAAGATGGCCAAAAATCCCTCTCTTCTCCCTTTTATGCTAGTCAAACCCCCACTTTTCATCCCTTCAAATCTGGTTCAAAAGAGAGATATATCCAAATGATCTTTTTCTTTTTATATAAATTATTGTTTTTAAGGGAAAATCCTTTTAATGAAAAATGATATCTTTTCTTGTAGAAATTCAGCTCTTTTAAGAAGATATTTTGCTCTTTTATTTCATATCAAAATGAATCAAGGCTCCCTTTTTCAAATTTGCAAATGATGCTAAAATTTGTATTTAAACTTTGAATTTTGAATTCCAACTTGTTGCAATAACTAAAACAGGTTGGTGCAGCAACCCGCGCAGGGCAAAACATAAGTCAAGCGACTTTATTTTTCCGGATCGATTTCTTCGACGTTTCTAGCAAGAAAACATAGAAAAATTAACAAAATTAATCTCAAATAAAATAAATATGAATTTAATTATAGTTTTACTCCTTTAATTCGTTTTTCCTTATTTATAATAAATATTACGTGAGAATCATAGATAAGGGGATCCGGATTCTCTCCATTTGTAATGAAATGGAGGGGATCCATTTCAAGATCTGGTGGTTAAAAAAAAGTATAATACATCTAAAGGCTATCATTATTTTGCTTAAAAATAAAATATAAAAGACTAGATAAATTAAAGTCATTAGATGGTTGCCCACTCAATCTAAACCGTGAAATGGATCCCCTCCATTTCGTCAGAAATGGAGAGGATCCTGATATTAGATAAGGAGGGTGCCAAACAGGGCCATAGTCAGGACTCATAAGCCTAATGACCGGTTGAAATCAAATTAAGAAAAAAAACAATATTAAATAAATTAAACAACAATGAAAATGACTTTCTCGCAGAGGAAGTTGGATCCCTTCAGTTCCACCCTTTGTTTTCAATTATTAAAGCGAATCCCAAGTACATTAATTAAATCCAATAATCACTCATGAAGAAGCTTCCTCTTATGTCTTGCTGCATAGCCCCGCTCACTATAACTCTCCCATTATACATCATCTTCGGCTCCGGCCAACTTAAATTAATAATAATGAAGCTCCACTACTCAGTGGCTATCGTCTTCTTCGTCTCCGGCCAACTTCTTCTTCTTCTTCATTATCTTCCAACCACCAGCGCTCAGCTACTTCCCATAGTACACGACCATGCAGATGACATGCAGGTAATAACTAACTGGAGGGCTCTTCAGTAATTAATTAGTTTACTGCATGTTGAACACTTACATGATCCATACTCCATAGTATTAATCTTAATTAATTAATTACTGCCATAATTATATTGCAGATCTATATTATTGATGTGGAGAGACATCAACATCACGACCTCCTCAGCGACGAAGATCTGGAGAGTTGGCATGCCTCCTTCCTCCCAAACTCCACCCTCGACTCCGGCGCCCCCAGACTCCTCTACTCCTACCGCCATGTCCTCAGCGGCTTCTCTGCCCGCCTCACTCCCCGCGAGCTCGAGAGCATCAAGTCCAAGCCCGGCTTCGTGGCCGCGCAGCCCAGCCAACGTCATCACGTCGAAACAACCTACACGCCGGGGTATGATATATTGTTAGGGGCGGGGGAGGAAAGATTTGGAACAATATATATATATATATATATAGCTAGTGAAAATTAATGACATTGCATCAAATACTTTGATAACAGGTATCTAGGTTTGACGAGAAACGCTGGATGGGGGGCCACCATGATGGGCCAAGGCATCATCATCGGCGTCGTTGATACCGGCGTCAAGCCGACGCACCCTTCCTTCGACGATTCGATGATTCCCTCCGCGCCGCCCAAGTCAAAGTGGAAGGGCAACTGCACGTACAAAGGCTTCGCGTGCAACAAAAAGATCATTGGCGCAAAGGCTTTCCAAAGTGGGGCCAACCCCTCTCCTTTGGACACCGAAGGGCACGGGACCCATGTGGCGAGCACCGCCGCGGGCAGCTTCGTCAGAAATGCGAACGTCCTCGGAATGGCGAGAGGTGTGGCATCCGGCACGGCGCCCATGGCCCACCTCTCCATCTACAAAGTCTGCTTCCCGAAAGTGGGATGCGATTCCGCCGACATTTATGCTGCCATTGAGCAAGCCATAAAGGATGGGGTCGATGTCATCAATATGTCGATCAGCGGCGGGCGCAACGCTACCTTTTACAAGGACGCGGTTTCGCGGGGGTCTATGGGCGCGATACAAAGGAACATCATTCCCGTAGCCGCGGCCGGGAACGACGGAGCTGACCCGATAACGCTTAGCCACAGTGCGCCTTGGGTGCTGACAGTGGGAGCGTCCACAACCGATCGAAGAATAGTGTCTATCGTGGAGCTGGGAGATGGGAGGACGTTCCTCGGGGAGTCGGCGTATCAGCCGACAACCTGGAATTCCAGCGCTCAATTTCCACTAGAATATCCTGGCAGCAATGGTAACTTTTTTTCTCGATGTTGCGCTCCCCGCAAAATGGCTAAGCTCAATCTTAAAGGTAAAATCGTGATTTGCGAGCCTGGGATCGTGGAGAACGCTGAGAAGGGAGAGGCTGTATACAAAGCCGGTGCAGAGGGTATGATAATATTGGGCTATTCTAGTCAGGGATACACCACCTTTTCGTATGCAGACGTCCTTCCCACTTCAAACGTCAACTTCAAGGCAAGAATAGCAATCATGGACTACTATCTCACAAACAAGACCAACGCCACTGCCGCCATCCGCTTCAACGGCACCCATTTCGGCTACATGCCTTCCCCGGCGGTCGCCTACTTCTCCTCGCGTGGCCCGAGCCGGATGAATGGCGGGCTCATCAAGCCTGACGTGCTCGCTCCGGGGGTCAACATCCTCGCTGCTTGGCCCAAAGGCGTCGGGCCAAATCCCAGCCCGCTCGCGGCCCGCACATTCAACTTTGATAGCGGCACCTCTATGGCCGCGCCACACGTGTCCGGAATAGCGGCGCTGGTCCGGAAAAAACACCTTGGATGGAGCCCGTCGGAGATCATCTCCGCCATTATCACCACGGCTAACGATTCGTGGACCGCTCGCTCCCCCGACGACATCATCATCGACGAGATCTCGAACGACACCGCGGGGATATTTACCACGGGAGCCGGAATGGTGAGCCCGGTGAAGGCGTTGGATCCCGGCCTAGTTTTCAAGCTCACCGTCGACAACTACATTGGATACCTCTGCGGCTTAGGTTACACTGACGCGGAGGTGTTCAAGACGGTGGGGCAGAAGAAAAACTGCAGCGCAGTTATCCATTTGAATTCGATGGATCTGAACTATCCATCGATTGCGGTGAACTTGACGCGGATTGTGACGAGCCAGAAGGTGACGAGGACTGCGAGGAACGTGGGGAATGCCAGGGAGGAGTACATTCCAAAGATTGTGCAACCGGCGGGGGTGGATATTTTTCTGTCGCCTGATAGACTTAAGTTTACAAGGATGAACCAGGAGATAAGCTACGAAATGAGGTTCGACATGAGTGGAAGCTACCCAAGTCAGGGAAGTGACATGATAAGAAGAGGAAAGATCGTGTGGGAGTCTGGAAACCACGCAGTCACAACCCCCATTGCTCTCACATTCACATAATATATTTATTGCAAACTCTCTGTAACTAAGAGAGAGATCTATACTTTTAAATATATCTTCTTATTTGATAATAAATATAAGAATGTTGCACGATTTCAATAAATTTATGAATATATTTCATGAGTACTGATCAAGTATTATTTAACAACTTCTAGAAAACACTGGACCCTACTTGAAAAGAGGAAACACCAGGGGCGGTTCGGACCTAATAAAGGGCGAGTGTGGGCGGGCCGGCCACACTGAGAAAAAAAATCGCGGAATAGGGTTCTTAATTTGCGAGCGGGAATAGCTCCAAATTTCTGGGCCTATTTTTAAAAAAAATAATGGAATAGACAGCGGTTATTATAATAACCGATGTCTAAAGTATTAGTGCTCGGGGTCATGATGTTTAAAGTCCACTATAAATTGTTAGAGATGGAGCTTGACTGCGTTGGATGTACTGGACACTCGACACGATTTCGCTGGTCGAGCTCGGCGCTGAGCTCGCTGGGGGGTTTATACATAAACCGTTGTTTATTCTATCCTGAAGAATAGACAGCGGTTTATATACAAACCGCTGTCTATTTTAGAGTTCAGGGTATATATAAACCGTCATCTACTTTTTTTAGCGACGACCTTCTCCTTCTCCAACAGGCGCCTCGACTGGTGACTCGACCGACATCTCCCTTCTGACCTTCTTCTCCGACAGTCCGACAGCCGTGAGCCGACAGGCTTCAAGCAGGTATCACATTATTTATTTATGTATGCTCTTTCAGTCTTTTTTTGTTGCACTTCTTGTCTATTGTTGTATTTTCTTTTATTTTCGCCTTATATGCTTTTACTGTGAAGTATTGAAGTACATGTTTTATTGATATGTGTATCATGTTTTAGATGTGTTGAAGCCGAGAAAATCCCGACCTCAGAATCGGACTAGGCGGCCTAAGGTTACCGGTCTCGCAGTGAAGTCGGATGGCCCTAGATGCAAAAGGGACGAGCAAAAGAAACAAGACCCCAGGCGCTGTGGCAGGAAGGTCCCACCACGTACCCGGTTGCTTAGGTGAAGCAACCCCTTCTCAACCAGAATGGCCGAGCTAGATATGAAGGAGATGCGCGAGCTGGGATTCGCGAGTAACTGTCCGAGAGTTTTTCTCCCTCCTTCGTACCCCTGGGGTCCTATTTATAGGGAAATCAAAAAAGGGGGGTCTTACTTATACCCCTACCCCGACGATCGGGCGACTTTTCTGGCGAGCTTGCGCGGGACAGGCGAGTATCTCGCCTTAGTCGCCGACGTGGCGAGTATCTCGCCTTAGTCGCCGACATGGCGAGTATGCGTGGGAAGCTCGCCATACTCGCACATACCTTCTACTGGCTCGCGACTTGATCTTGACTTCGGTCTTGAATCGTTGACTTTGAATTCTGATGACCTGGAGGTGGTGGGGACTCCCCCTCGTCGAATATGGGTTGTACACAATCCCCGCTCTTTTGGGGCGACGTAGGAGCCCTGAAAGAAACATCCAGCACTTTATTCGACGAGTACACCTGCCGAGTATTCGGGTTGCTCGCCTCGTCGGGGGCTTGGTGAAGTCTATAAATAGGGGGGGTGGTTGATTTTCGAGACGGATTTTGAAGCTCGCCGAAAATGTCGGAGGCCAACGCGAAGCTTCTCGAAGACAGCCTCGCCGCCCTGTCTGGCCTCCTCGGCATCGCCAGACCGAAAAGGCCGCGCGAGGAAGATGTCGCGGCTGATCTGCTGTCGCCGAAGAAGAAGAAGACCAAAAAGCTCAAGAAACCCGCCTCTTCGCCGACCGACCCGCCCCCACCTTCTGAGCCAATCGCGGCGGCGGCGGCCAAACCCGTGCCATTCGCCAGTACACAAAAACTCCTCGACGACCTTGGTTTGGGCGATGTTCCGGACCCGGTCCCCCTTAGCACAGACAAGAATCCCGAAGTTGTCAAGGGGTCGACTACATCCCAAGTCGAAGTCGTCACCGTGACAGGTCGCCGCTCCGACCCCTTTTTTCCGTTGTTTAATCGCCGTGCTTCTAGCTGATCAGGCTGTCTTATGCAAACTCCCCTTCGAGTGATGCCGACGTGCCACTGAATGTCGCCCCCCTGAGCTCTGCGCCGCTGCTCGCCCTTGCTGCTGGCAAACCTCCCCGGACTGCGCACACGGTCCGGATCAATATTGCTGCGAAGAAGATGACGGGGACCTCTCCGGCGAAAGGAAACCCTCCGGCGAGCAAGGGTCTTCTGACGGACAAAGATCTCCCGGTGAGTAAGGATCTCCCGGCGAGTAAGTACCTCCCGCCGAGTAAGGACCTCCCGGCGAGTAAGGACCTCCCGGCGAGTAAGGACCTCTCGGCCTCCGCGCCAGACTCGTCACTGCCAGCGGCGAGCACTTTCTTACCGCCGCCGCCACCCCTGGATGTGGCTGAACGGGCGGGGGGCACCATCTTACCACCGCCGCCGCCCTTGTCCGCCCAGCAGAAAGCGGGCTTGCAGCGACATCCGCCGTCTCCGCCGAAGAAACCAGCCTCGTCACAACAGCCGGCGAGCTCGTCGCAGGTTTCGTCTCCGCCGATGAAACCAGCTAAGTCGCGGCCGAGTTACTTTCCGCCGCGGGCTGGGGACCTCGAACATGGTGGGCGCGGGTAGGGAGGCCGCGGTCAGGGCAGGCCTGCCGACCATCCTGGGGGTTCGTCTTCGGGTAGGCGAGATACCTTCGGTCGCGTTTCTCCACCGCTCCAGTCTCGATCTCCTCGCCGTGGTGAGCTCTTCTATCTCTAACTATCCTTGATCTTGCTTGGTCGTTGATTTCTGATTACGACTTGCCTTCCTTAATGACAGATCGCTCGGCGACTCCTGGGTCGGCCTTCATCGATGACATCGGATTGTCGGGGAGTGAGTATCGTCACGCCGCAGCTCGCGCCTACATGGAGCTGGAGACTAAGTTAGACCAGCTCGCCATCTGCGAGCCTCACCGCCGAATTTCGACCCTGGAGGTGCGCATGGCGAGGGTAGAGGAGCTCCAGACCACCTTAGAGAGCTACGAGGCTCGCTTCCACATGGTGAAGGAGAACGACCGCCAGCTGGCGCTGAACAACCACCGCCTCTAGCTCGTCTTGGACAAGCTGGCTGGGATTCGAGCGAGTATGGGCTCGGTGGGGCGGCTGACGAGGATGGAAGAGCAGCTACGGCTCGGCGACGATGCGATGGCGCTGGCGACGGAGCACTTCCGGAGGGCGCGCGAGATGGGTTGGGCCGGGCGACATCCTCATCCTCCGGAGCGGCCGCCTAGGACGTAGTTTTGTTTTTTGTTTTAGATCTACTCTCCATTTGGCGTTATTGTAACAAACAGTATTATTTAAATAAACCGGGCGACTATTCGTCTCGGTTCTGATTCTTCTGTGACTTCATTTGCATCCATGGTATCCGAGCTTACTCGTGCAGGTTTTTGGCGAGCGTCGCAGTGTCCTTGCTTCGTTGCGCGAGTTAGGCCCGATGTCGCTGGTGTGTAGCCCATTCCTTTGCGCAACGTCGATCGATGCTCGCGGAAACGAATACCCCCCCCCCTCCCTTTCTTGCCTTAGGCCTATAAATAGGAGAGGTAGGTAGAACATAAGTACGTTGCTGCGAAGCTCTCAATCCGCCTCGCGAGTATCCCTTCTGCTCGCTTCTTCTTCCTTTCTTCTGCTCGCCTCCCTTCTTATACGTGGCTCGCGAAAATGGTTGGTGACGACGCTAGTGCTCGCCGACAAGCTCACGCCATCAATTTCGCCGATGCGGCTTTCAAGAAGTCGATAACTTCAGACAAGGATCTGGAGGGTTTCAGGGAGCGTCTATTGCCGGAGGGATACTCGGCGAGGATTCCTACTCGCGGCGAGCGACTCAATACCTATATTGAGGGCAGGCTCGTGTTGTCGCTGCGCCACTTCGACACTGGCCTGCGACTTCCTTTCTGGCTCGAGTTCTGCGAAATCCTGCGATATTTCGGTATCGTTCCCGCGTAGATCAACCCCAATGGAATGGGGATTATCATGGGGTTCCTCTGCTACCTTCGGGAGGAGAGGATCACCTTTGACCTCTCCATTTTTCACCGAGTATTCGCCTTCGCCGCGACTTCGGAGGGGGTCGTCTTCTTCAGCAGTCACGTCTGCACTCTAGTGGGGACTGCGAACAAAGTCCATCGCTGGAGCGAGCTCTTGGTGGTTGTGCATGGCGACTTTGGGGATCTCCTGGGAAAGCCACACCAACCTGCCGACGTCGCCTTCCTCCCGCCGATCTTGGAAGGCGTTCGCGAGCAACTGTTTGAATCCTTCCGAGGTCGCCGGTTCGACGTTATCTACTGGCGGCTCAACGTCAACTCACTGGAGGCAATTTATCCCAACGAGGGTAAGGACTGTCGAGATGTCGTATGCTTGCCGACTCGCCACCTTTTGCCGAAGCTTGTACTAACCATATCGCGTGCTTCTTATAGTAGCCAACAAGCTTCCAGAGAAACCGCTCCCTCCGGCGAAGGAAGTCGTCGCCCCTCTTTCTGAAGCTCATCCTCCGCCTGATGTCGGGGAGAAAAAGAAAGTCGCCAAGGGGAAGGCGAGGGCGAGGTCGCCGGGGCCGGCGAACAAGAAGGCGAAAGTGTCGTCGCCTCAGTTCGACAACCGCAAGTCGCCACCGGAGGCTCGGGCACCCCGCTTCCACCCCAACTACAACCTCGGGCGAGGGGTGGTGGACGCCCACGGTCGCCCGCTGGTGACTTGGTCGGCGGAGGAGCATCTGGTGTCGCTGAGCACCAACCTCCCATCCTGGTCGACGGACTGGGAGGACCGGGGGGAGGCCTTCGTCGTCCTGCACGCCTTGTATGGGCGGGTCGACGCCGATTCAATGCTGGAGCTCGCCCCACCGGAGCTTGCGCATCAGTCCGCCTGCTCGCTCGCGCGAGCTGCCGAGCTGGGGAATTTCACGGCGAGGAAGTTGCTGGAGACGACGGAAGCTCTGAAAACCGTTTCCAAGAAAGCCATAGAACTCGGCATGCAGTCGGTCCGCTGGAAGGACTTTGAGGTAAATGACCTTTGGGTGGTGATATGTGATTTATCTCGTCTGGATATGTACAAACGCTCGATGTCTCGCATGCCGCTGAAATCGAGGCTGCGAAGAGGTTATCTGAGTGCGAGGAGAAGCTCGCCGCGTCGCAAGCCGAGCTGGAGGCGGCCCAAGTTCGCGTAGCCGAGGTGGAGACTCAGCTAGTCGCCGTTGAAGGACGCGCGAGCTCCTCTGCCCCGTTGTCAGAGGTGTCACGACCCGAGGATGACCCGCTGTGGGTTGTCAAGCGGTCCCGAGTCCTGTGGGAGGAGAGGTCGTCCCTCCGCCGCGAGATAGCGCAGACAGCTGGGAATATCATACTCGCGCGGCTGAGAATCAACGGACAGCTCGTCGAAGGGCATAAGCAGCTCACCGTTGACGAGCTCATCCCTGAGCTGCTCGTTGAGGGGACGGCCTCGCCATACCGTGTCCCTTCTCCGTCGTCAGGCTCCAGCGACTCCGGCAGCAGTGGCAGTGACAACAGCAGCGGCGAGACCAATGAAGAGGATGGCGAGGAAGAGGAGGACGTGGACGTCGGAGATGAGGAATATCGGCCGGATACTGGCGACGATGAGTCCTAGTCGCTCGCCGATCTTCGTCATGCTCGGATGCAGGAGGCTTTTTTGTACTTTTGTAACTTGTAAAGTCTTGACATATTTATACAAGTTATTATTCTTTGTGATTCTTTACTCGCGTGACGGTTGATATCGCTCGCTAGGCTCATAGGCTCAGTGAGGAGTGCTCGCGGCGTGTACTTGTTCAACCCGTCCGGACGTGTGAGATACCCGCTCGTATGCTCGTCTAGATAGACTCGCCTTCGTGCCCAAGGCGCGCTCGCCTGCTCGCGCGGGGCATGCTCGCAGGCTGGCCTGAAGTACTCGCCTGCTCGCCCGAGGTATACTCGCCCCACGCTTGAGGCATACTCGTCGTTGCCAGGACATGATCCGAGCTTGGCGGATAGTCGTCTCCCGGAGGTAAGTAGGTTGTCTGCAGGAGAGGAGCTCGTGCAGAGACAAGGACTTATGTTCATCCCGCCGCTCCAGGCTTTGATTTCAATCGAGGAGATCGGCTGATCCCCGAGGAGAGGAGCTCGTGGGGATACTGGTCTTACGACGCTGCTCAACTCGAAGTCTTGATCTCAATCGAGAAGATCGGCTGATTCCCGAGGAGAGGAGCTCGTGGGGATACCGGTCTTACGACGCTGCTCAACTCGAATTCTTGATCTCAATCGAGGAGATCGGTCGATTCCCGAGGAGAGGAGCTCGTGGGGATACCGGTCTTACGACGCTGCTCAACTCGAAGTCTTAATCTCAATCGAGGAGATCGGCCGATTCCCGAGGAGAGGAGCTCGTGGGGATACCGGTCTTACGACGCTGCTCAACTCGAAGTCTTGATCTCAATCGAGGAGATCGGCGGATTCCCGAGGAGAGGAGCTCGTGGGGATACCGGTCTTACGACGCTGCTCAACTCGAAGTCTTGATCTCAATCGAGGAGATCAGCCGATTCCCGAGGAGAGGAGCTCGTGGGGATACCGGTATTACGACGCTGCTCCACTCGAAGTCTTGATCTCAATCGAGGAGATCGGCCGATTCTCGAGGAGAGGAGCTCGTGGGGATACCGGTCTTACGACGCTGCTCCACTCGAAGTCTTGATCTCAATCGAGGAGATCGGCCGATTCCCGGGGAGAGGAGCTCGTGGGGATACCGGTCTTATGACGCTGCTCAACTCGAAGTCTTGATCTCAATCGAGGAGATCAGCCGATTCCCGAGGAGAGGAGCTCGTGGGGATACCGGTCTTACGACGCTGCTCAACTCGAAGTCTTGATATCAATCGAGGAGATCGGCCGATTCCCGAGGAGAGGAGCTCGTGGGGATACCGATCTTACGACGCTGCTCAACTCGAAGTCTTGATCTCAATCAAGTTGATCGGCTGATTCCCGAGGAGAAGAGCTCGTGGGGATACCGGTCTTACGACGCTGCTCAACTCGAAGTCTTGATCTCAATCGAGGAGATCGGCCGATTCCCGAGGAGAGGAGCTCGTGGGGATACCGGTCTTACGACGCTGCTCAACTCGAAGTCTTGATCTCAATCGAGGAGATCGGCCAATTCCCGAGGAGAGGAGCTCGTGGGGATACCGGTTTTACGACACTGCTCAACTCGAAGTCTTGATCTCAATCGAGGAGATCGGCCGATTCCCGAGGAGAGGAGCTCGTGGGGATACCGGTCTTACGACGTTGCTTAACTCGAAGTCTTGATCTCAATCGAGGAGATCCTGTCACTTGGGAGACGCTTGAGGATTAATAGCATGGACATCTTGGTAAAAATTCAATCTTCTCCCTTCGGAGATGCTCTTGAACCTGCCAAATCAGTGGGGGCGTCCAGACCCGCTCCTAAGGATTCCTCCAGTCGGAAGAGAGATGCACTCGGGGAGACATGGGCCGACATGCAAGGGGGGAGCTGATCTCGGCCGACAGTGTAGAGGCTCGGTCTTACAAGAGCGCTTAAAATCCCGAAGCATCGTCCCATCATCCGTACTGGGCTGTTCAATAAGAACGGGTCGAGGGCACGTCTCTCGATTTGGTAGTGAAGATCGCTCCCCGCCGCGCTTAATGTCCGCGAGTGCCAGCGTCCGGACGAGGGGGGGGGGGTGATGTTCGTCGAGGGTCTTTTCAAACGCACTCGGAGCCGACACACCGCCCTGGGCTCGTCCCTGCCCTTTCTTAGGCTGGTTATCCCGCCTTGCCGACCTCTTGAGATCCTCTTCTGGGTGCTTGACGAAGTCGGCCTCCCCTCGAGTCCGGGTGATTTTGGGGCGCACATTTGTTCCTCGTAGTTCCTCCAGTTGGAAGAGAGATGCACTCGGGGAGACATAGGCCGACATGCAAAAAAAAGGGGGGAGCTGATCTCGGCCGACGATGCAGAGGCTCGGTCTTACAAGAGTGCTTAAAATCCCGAAGCATCGTCCTATCATCCATTCTGGACTATGCACAAGGAACAAACCGACCATTGATTCCCGGAGTCGACGGCGAGGCGGATCTTGGAAGCACTCAGAAGCCTCGAGGCATTTTTATCACAAAAAAGGGAGAATAATCCGGCCACCACTGTATATTAAAATAATATCTTTACAAAAATAGATACAAGTGTTACGACTAGGGATGGAATCTTTTCAGATCATCCCCACTCCAGGTTCCGTTTAGCTGCTCCCCTGCTTGATCTTGCAGGTAATAGCCCCCCGCAGCCAGGGCTTCTTGGACAATGACCTTCCCAGTTGGGATGTAGCTTGCCCACGGCGGCTCCCCGCCCAGCGGCATCTACCTTTTTCATGACCAGATCTCCCGCGAGGAAGTTTTTTAGGCGGACATTTTTGTCGAAGTGCCTCGCCATGCGCCTCTTGACTTCCTCTTGGCGTATGGAGGCCAAGTCTCGAAGCTCTTCCATGTAATCCAGGGAGAGCCTCTGGGCATCCTCATTCTCCAGTCGCCATTCCTCGCTCCCGCCTTCGGTCGCGACCACTCTCGGACTTCGCACCTCGAACTCTACTGGGATGAGTGCCTCAGACCCGTGGGATAACTTGAAAGGCATTTCCCCCGTGGCCGAGTTCGGGGTCGTTCTCAGAGCCCATAAGACCGAGGGGAGCTGTTCGGCCCAGTTTCCTTTTAGATTTGTGACCTTCTTCTTCAGTAGATTGACGATGAGCTTGTTGGCAGCTTCTACTTGCCCGTTGCTCCGAGGATGGTGTACTGAAGCGAACCGAAGATCTATGCCCAATTGCTTGCAGAAGTCTTCCAGCTCCAAGCTGGCGAACTGCGGCCCATTGTCGGTGACGATGGCCAGCGGGATCGCAAACCTGCATGCGATTTCCCCCCAGATAAAATTCTTGACGATCTGGGAGGTTGTCTTGGCCAAGGCTTTGGCCTCGATCCAGTTGGAGAAGTAGTCGATCATCACTAGTATGAACTTCCTCTGTCCACTAGCTTGAGGGAACGGGCCGACCAGGTCCATCCCCCAGATGGCGAAGGGCCACGGTGCGGTGATTGAGCGGAGGTGTTGAGCCGGTTGAAGCTGGAGGGGGGCGAAGAGCTGGCATTGGGAGCACTTTTTGGAGAAAGCCTCCGCGTCCTTTCGGATGGTGGGCCAGAAGTAGCCATGCCTCAGGATTCTTTGTTCCAGAGTGCGGGTCCCGGAATGGCTGCCGCATTCTCCTGAGTGAATTTCCTCGAGAACTTGGGGGACCTCGATTTCCGACACGCATCTGGCCAAGGGGCCCGAGATGGTCTTGCGATAAAGCTCGGCATCTTGCAGCAGATAGTACGTGGCCTTGTATCGGAATTTCCTTCGGTCCTGTCCGTCTGAGGGCAGCTGACCCGTCGTTAAGAACGTAACGAACGGATCCTTCCACGAGGACCGCTGCTCGATCTCCATCATCTATCCTTCCTCGATGGATGGTCGAAACAGCTCGGTGACCGTCCCCCCGTCCCGGGGACCGTACTTGGCGAGGTAGTTAGCTTCGGCGTTGTCTTCTTGGGGCACATGCTCGACGAAGAAGGACTGGAACCCTCCGATCAAACCCTTAACCTTGACCAGGTATTGCTGCAGGGTGGGGTCATATACCTCGAACTCTCCCCGAATCTGGGAAGCGACTACCATTGAATCGGTGAAAGCTCGGATTTCCTTGATTGACAGCTCCTTGGCGAGACGCAAGCCGTCCACCATGGCTTCGTACTCCGCCTGATTATTCGTAACTGGGAAGAGGATCTCGACGGCTTGTTCGATCCTGGTTCCCTGGGGGCTAACCAACACGACTCTGACTCCCACGAAAAACTTGTCGGATGCTCCATCCACAAACATCTTCCAAGAGACTGGTCGGGAAGCGCCCACATCTACCTCTACCTCGGCCGAGAAGTCGTCCAGGAAATCTGCTACCGCCTGGGCCTTGATTGCTACCCTTGGAGAGTACGAGATGTCGAACTCGCTTAGCTCCACCGCCCACTTGGCTAGCCTGCCAGAATGCTCCACCCCATCCAAGATACTCTTTAGAGGATGATCGGAAACCACCTTGATGGAATGAGCTTAAAAATATGGGCGGAGCCGCCGAGCCGAAACTACCAAAGCGAAAACTAGCTTCTCCAGGATAAGGTACCTTGTCTCTGCCTGCCGCAACACCCGACTCACGTAATAGATGGGGAGCTGCCTCCTTCCTTCTTCTCGAACCAACACCGAACTGACCGCCTCAGTTCCCACTCCCAGATAAAGTAAGAGGTCCTCGCCGCCCTGTGGACCTTGGAGGAGAGGAGCTCGGGTTAGTTGTTGTTTGAGCTTCTCGAAAGCCTCCTTGCACTCCGCGGTCCACTCGAATTTCTGGTTCCCCCGAAGGGCTTTGAAAAACGGGGAGCACTTTTCTCCGGCCTTGGAGAGGAAACGACTAAGGCTCGCCAGCCTTCCAGTCAGCCTCTGGACCTCCTTGGAATCTCTTGGGGAGGCCATCTCCATGATGGCTTTCACCTTGTCGGGGTTAGGCTCCACCCCCCGAGGAGTAAGGAGATGACCCAGGAACTTCCCCCTTCCCGCGCCGAAGACACATTTGTCCGGGTTAAGCCGTATCTTGTATTTCCTCAGGGTGGCGAAGGTCTCCGCCAGATCCGCTACGTGCTCCGCGACGCTCTTGCTTTTAACGAGAAGGTCGTCCACATAGACCTCCAAATTCCTCCCCTTCTGCTCTTTGAACACCTGGTCCATCATTATTTGATACGTCGTGCCGGCGTTTTTGAGCCCGAAGGGCATCATCTTGTAGCTATAGCACCCGTCGCCGGTGATGAAGGAGACGTCACGGCAATCGGAGGGATGCATCCGGATCTGGTGATACCCTGAAAAAGCATCAAGGAAACTCATCACAGGAAACCCGACGGCGGAATCAACCAGCGCGTCGATCTGAGGCAAGGGATAACAATCCTTCGGGCAAGCTTTATTCAATATGGAAAAGTCGATACACAACCTCCAGCCCCCTCCGGATTTCTTTACCATTACAACATTGGAGACCTAGCCTGGATACTGGATCTCCAAGACAAACCCCGCCTCTAGCAGCTTCCTAACTTCCTCCCTGATCGGCTCGGCCAGCACGGTGGCGCTCTTCCTCTGTCTTTGACGAACCGGAGCTACCGCGGGATCCAGGTTGAGGCGATGACAGACAACATCAGCATCAATCCCTGGCATCTCGGCGGCACTCCATGCGAAGATGTCGGCGTTTTCCTGCAGGCAAGCAGCTATCTCCGCCTTCCCTTCCTGGGGCAAGGCTCCTCCGACTTTCAGCAGCTCAGGCTCTCCTCTCGGGGAGATCACCTCCACCTCCTCTAGCTCTTCGGTAGCTTGCAGGCCCTCTTGTTCCATCATCTTCTCCAGCCTCTCCGCGTCACCCATCCAGCTGATGGTGTTGACAGAGTTCATGTAACACTCCCAGGAGGCCTTCGGATCCCCCCTGATCCGGACTTAAACGTCATCCCGGCAGTACTTCAGGCATTGATGGTACGACGACGGGACGGCCTTGAAGTAGTTGATGAGAGGTCGCCCGAAAATGGCGTTATAGCCGCTGGGTGCGTCGACGATGACAAACCAGCACTGGATTGAAGTACCCCCGAGGGTGACCAGTAGCTCCACTCCCCCTTCCACCTATTTCTTCTCTCCCGAGAAGCCAAAGAGAGGTCCGTCTGCAGCCTGGACCCTGGACGCCTCCACTTGAAGCCCGACAAAGGTCCTCTTGAAGATGACATTCACCGATCTCCCGTTGTCTGCGAGGATTCGGTCGACAGTGAAGTCTTCGATGGCTGCTTGTATCACCAACGCATCATGGAAGGGGTTCTCGTTCCACAACATGTCCTCCTCCGAGAAGGTTATCTCGTTCAGCAGCAAAGGAGTCTGCGACGTCGAGGCGACGCTCCTCTTGTAGATCTGGTGGAGACTACCCTTGCGGGAAGCTCCAAGCCCTGCGCCCCCATTGATCACCCCGACATGTCCGCCTCCCGGACCGTGAATAACGTTTCCTCGACCCCCTTGGTCAACCCTGTCCTCATTCCTCCTCCTCTGCGGAGCTTCGAAGGCTACCTGCCCGACTGGGGCCTCCTGCCTTGGCTGCTCTCTCTCTGCCTCCGTCGCCTCCAACCTCCTCCTTGCCTCCCAAAACTCGGGGCAGGCCAAGGTCTCATGCCCCTCTACTCGATGGATATCGCAGTAGAGGGGAATTGCCGCCTCCTGCTGCCTCTCCTGTCGCTTCTCCTTTCGCCGGCGCTTTGCGGCCCGTTGCATTATGGTCATCGCCTCCTTTCCTCCTCCTTGCTCCCTAAAGTTGTTGTTTTTCCTCTCTTCTTGGCGGATCGGTCGCCTCCACTGGGGATGATCTCTCGGAAACTGGAACCTTCTTTCTTCCCTCCTTCCTTCCGGGGCCTCAACGGGCCTCCTTTCTTCCTGCCTTCGAGGCCTCTCCTGCCTCAACTCTTCCGCCCTCCCGGGCACCTCTCTCCTCTTCCCCTTTGGCTCTTCCTGCCTTCTGCCATCGCTCTTCTCCGGACGCCTCTCTCTCTCCAACAGTCTCCCCCTGTTCTCCCCTAGTGGCTCATCCCCGTCCAGCCTTGCCAGGAACTCCTTGTTCCTCTCTTCCCCCTGAATGAAGACATTGGCCCTCTCCACCATCTCTTCGAACGACCTCGGCGGCCTGTGCCCCAGCTCCATGTTGAAGAATCCCTGCTTCAGGCCAAACTTGAGGGTGACCATCAAGGTAAACCCATCCACCTCTTCTACCTCCAAAACCTCCTCCTGGAACCGGTCGATGTAACGACCCAAACTCTTGTGCCGCCCCTGCACGACCTTAAGAGGGTCGTCGCCTCCTTCTTCCTCTTCTTGGATGTCGTAAATCTCGCTAAGATACCCCGTTAGAGGTCGGAGAAGCAGTAGATGGAGCCCGCCGGCAGTTGGTGGAACCAGTCTCTTGCACTCCCCTTGAAGGTGATGGAGAAGAAGCGGCACTTGAAGGCGTCGGACATATTGCGGATCGAGACCACATCCTCAAACCACTGAAGATGCCTTATCGGGTCATCTCCGCCGGAGTAGTAGGTGAGGGCGGGCTCTCGGAAATTGTCGGGGACGAGGGCCGCGAGGATCTCAGCGCAGAAGGGGCTCCTCCCTTCCTGGAGACGGCGGTTGTCTTCCTCACTCGAATATTCGTACTCGCTCCATCGGCGAGTATTCCCATACCTCGCCGGGAGTTCAGGATCTCGGAACAGGATGCCCTGGCTGCTCGCTGGGTGATGATGCGGCGGCATCGGTTGCTCTTCCCTCGCCTAGGCGGGCTCCTTTCCTGCTCGCCGGGTTGGCTCCTCCTCGCCCGGCAGGGTCAGGCGATGGGGAGAAGTCGCCGTGACCTCTGGGGGGTTGGCGAATCTGACGAGTATCGCCTTCTCCATCCTCTTCGCAAACTACTCGAAAGCTGCTACCGTCACAAACCCGCCACCTCGCTCCGAGGTCCCTGCTCCTGCCGAGTTGTCCGCCAACTCGCCTTGATCGCCACCATTGACCATCTTTTGCAACTACAAACTTTCCTTATTGGCTGCTATCCACGGTCACCACACCAAGTGTTGAAGCCGAGAAAATCCCGACCTCAGAATCGGACTAGGCGGCCTAAGGTTACCGGTCTCGCAGTGAAGTCGGATGGCCCTAGATGCAAAAGGGACGAGCAAAAGAAACAAGACCCCAGGCGCTGCGGCAGGAAGGTCTCACCACGTACCCGGTTACTTAGGTGAAGCAACCCCTTCTCAACCAGAATGGCCGAGCTAGATATGAAGGAGATGCGCGAGCTGGGATTCGCGAGTAACTGTCCGAGAGTTTTTCCCCCTCCTTCGTACCCCTGGGGTTCTATTTATAGGGAAATCAAAAAAGGGGGGGTCTTACTTATACCCCCACCCCGACGATCGGGCGACTTTTCTGGCGAGCTTGCGCGGGACAGGCGAGTATCTCGCCTTAGTCGCCGACGTGGCGAGTATGCGTGGGGAGCTCGCCATACTCGCTCATACCTTCTGCTGGCTCGCAGCTTTATCTTGACTTCGGTCTTGAATCGTTGACTTTGAATTCTGATGACCTGGAGGTGGTGGGGACTCCCCTCGTCGAATATGGGTTGTACAAGATGTGTATTAGGTCTAGATATGTCTAGTAAGTTAGGTTTGATTATTCTCTGTATTGCAAAACCATGTATGTATGTTTTCGCTAGTGTGGTCTAAGTGGAATGACGAATCCTATTTATGGGGAGGTAGTTTTTTGAAGAGGTTAAGCCCTAATTGTCGTTGTTCGCGTATTCTAGAGAGCCGCAAGTCGTGAAGCTTGTAGTCACTCGTCACAAGTTCTTTAGGAGGAAGAATATGAGTTTTTCATAACCCGGTGCTATCGTCTTCGCCTTGGAGGAGTTCCATCTTTGTCTTCGTTGTTGTGGGTGTGTGAAGAGAAGTGGATGTTTTTTTTTTGAAAAGATTCGTTTCACCGTGAAGGGCTGTGAAAGAGAGATTTGGATCTGTCGAATCTAGTGAGGTCTAGGTTGGGTAAACCTAGAGATTCCTTATTTGTAATCCTTATCCTGATATTGTGGATTTCGTGTCATGCCCCGTGGTTTTCCCCTCAAAAATTTTGAGAGGGTTTTCCACATAAATTTTGATATTCTCTGTGTTTGTTTGCATTTATTATCTACTTGTATGTACCCAGATTGTGTGTGGGATAATTCTCATCAAGTTGTATCAAAGCTAGATTTGACTTGGACCGTCGGGCTATTCGGGAGAAGATGAAGCAAAAAAAATTAGAATAGTCAGAATGAATGATATGAATTCGAGTATTTGGAAGCCTCGAATGGAGGATCTTTTGTATTGTAAGGATCTTCATGCTCCTCTATCAGGGTGGTCGGCTTCCGTGACGAATGATGAAGAGTGGAAGAAGATGAATTGGAAGGAAGCTAGGTTCATCCAATAGTTGTTGGATGATTCTATCTTTCATCATGTATCCACGCACTAAGGTTCCATTTGGTTCGGCGGTGGCGGGTTGATCTAGCGGGTGGAAACGGAGTGTTCGAACCGTAGGGGGGAGGTGGCTGCTCCAAACAGAGCTTTTTGGGGCATTTCTCAAGGCGGGCGGGTGAAAACGGAGCAAACGCCGCTGGAGGTTCATTTGTTTACCCTCCTTCCGATGGCGTTTGCCCAAAACGGAGCAGCGAAACGCCCAAACAAATAGAGCCTAAGTCATCGACCCAGGCTTTGTGGAAGAAGCTGGAAGTGTTATATGGTTGGAAGATAGCGGGTAACAAGGCTTTCTTGATCAGAAAGTTTGTTAATCTGAAATATAATGAGGGTTATCGAATGACTGAGCATCTGAACCTTGCCTAAAACATAATCAATCAGTTAGAAGTTATGAAGATCATCTTTTGAGATGAGCTACAAACTTTGATAATTTTGAGTCGTTCTTTGCCAGAGAGTTAGGAGACTCTTGTGGTGTCACTGAGCAATTCGGCACCTGATGGCGTCGAGACAATGGAGATGGTGACGAGACAATGGAGATGGTGACGAGCTATCTTTTGAACAAATAACTAAGAAGAAAGGACTCTGAAGCCTCTACATTTGATGCGCTTCTCATAGATGGAAGGGGCAAGTCGATGAAGAAGGAGGGAAAGCAGAGGGCCAGCTCCAGAAGTAAGTCCAAAAGCAAGTCAAAGAGGGAGGTCGAGTGCTTCTACTGCAAGAAGAATGGTCATTTCAAGAAGGACTGCTACAAGCTGTAAAGAGGCCAGAGATTAATGGGCGGGGATCGACAATGCCATGGCGGAACCAAATAGAGACACACCCGGCACGTGCCCGGGTGGTATTTTTGAAAAAAATTAAGGTAGTCTTCCTAGGTCTCTGTTCATATCACTGTCTCTATTTCTGATAAAGCTTTAGGTAGCCTTCCTAGATCTGTTCATATCTCTGTCCTTGTTTATGAAAAAACTTTAGGTAGCTTCCTAGCTCTGTTCATAGCTCTGTTCCTATATATGAAAAATCTTCAAGATTTACTCCAATCCAGTGCAGAGTGGAAGATTTACTCCAAAATAGTGCAGAATGGATCAACAGATAGGAAGCAGATCAAGAGCTCGGACGTAGCAAAAACTTCTTTATTCTCCTCTTCTTACACCTCTTATAGTGGTAGAGTTATCCCTTCTTTGATCAAATTGATGTCAACCCTCACCATTGCTACTGCACTTCCGATTATGATGGTAGGATCCTAGAATGGTGGAAGATTCACAGGAGTAAATACTGTTAATTTTTGAAATTGTGATTTATTAACTTAAACTTAAAGCATTTAATTTAAGAATTCATATTTAGTTTTTTTTGAAGTGTGCCCGGGTTTTAAAAAATTTCTAGTTCCGCCGATGAATGATGGGCCAAGGCATCATCATTGGTATCATCGATACAGGCATCAAGCCGGACCACCCAGCTTCCATCGATGATTCAAAGAAACCGTCTCCGCAACCAACATCAAAGTGGAAGGGTAGCTGTGCGTAGAAAGGCTTCCGATGCAATAATGAGATCATCGGTGCAAAGGCTTTTCGTAGCGGGAGTCACCCTTCTCCGTTGGATACCGATGGGCATGGAACCCATGTGGAAAGCATCGCAACGGGCAGCCTTGTCAAGGACGTGAATGTCCTTGTAATGGAAAGAGGTACGTCATCCGGTATGGCGCCCATGACTTACCTCTCGATGTACCAAGTTTGCTTCCCGGGGAGAGTGTGATGCCCTCAAAATGATATTATATTCGGGTCCAGGTTGCTCTTCCCCGTCCAGGCGGTGGTCACGGGTTCGAGTCCAGGTTGCTCTTCCCCGTCCAGGCGGTGCTCACCGGGATCCAGTCCAGGGGCGGTTTCCCGATCCAGTACAGGCGAACTAGGGCGCTCCTCTTACAACTCCGGCGACCTCAGCAGGCGGCTCAAATCGGGCATCCACCCCGGCAGCAAGTTCTCCTTCCTGCTCTCATTTGGCTCCATGGACGGAGGTATAACTTCCTTTAACTCCTCTATGCGTGATTCTCTTGCATTTCCGCTGCGCTCTAGGCATGCCCTAGATTTTTAGTTCTATCACTTGTTACATATCAATCTCACCTGGATGAATGATCATAATCCCATTCTTCTTTTATTCCCTGCAAATTTTATCCTCAATTTCTTGGTAATTTGGGAGTCGCCATATTTTTTCAATAACTCTCAAAGCCCCCTCTTTATCAATTGTAAAATTTCACTTCGCCACTTGTTAACGTTTGCTGAGTTCCAAATCTTAAATTTGAGCTTCTTTGATTATATCAACCTGTTAACGTTTGCTGAGTTCCAAAGCTTGTCCCTTGGAGGGCAGCCCCGGGCGACAGTACCCGCCCGTCACCGGCGAGTGGTGCCCGCCCGCCCCCGGCGTGCCCCGCCCGCCCATTTCATTTTTTAGATTTAAGTTAACAAAATTAAAAGTAATTTGTTAAAAATAAAACAATAAAACTAAAAGTAATGGATAAAAAAATTAAAAAGGAAAACATACCTGCCCGCTGGAATGGATGGATATTAAAGAGAAATAAATATTAAAAAATATCAACGGCCAACTAAGCTATTTGTCCCACATCGTGGGTTTTAACAGACATCGGGTATAAATAAATTAACGGTGTTTCTTTAGTTCTTTAAAAGCTAGAGCTGTTTATTGCGATAAGCTTTTTGTTGAGTATTTGCCGCTTGAAATTAAGAGGCTATTTTTGCAAATAAATTTTTCTTCTAACCCTGAGAGTAGGGGCTAATTTTGCATCCTAGTAGGTTTAGGTCACCCTCTAGTAGGTTTAGGAGACATACAAAAAAATTGAGAGAGAGAGAGCGGGGTTGATGAAATATAATGTCAGATTCGACGCCGTAATCATTTCAGTGAGTTTAAATTTCATGAGTTTGAAATTTCTTTATATATGATAAAAATATATATCTAGGAGCACACCAACCATTCACTTTCAGCCATTTGATCTTCAAAATATTAATTCTCAACCCTTCGATCTCATGCTCTCCAATATATCCCGCTCCTCGCTCTTGCACTCCTCCTCAAAATCCCGATACTCCATTTTCAAGCCCTAAACACCTCCCGCGATCGCAGCTCCTGCGGTTTGTCGTTTCTCCTCAGTCCTCCCCCGTTCAAAACCTCCACGGGTGCATCTCTAGCGACAACGGGGCTGATCTCGCAAGCAGACGTGATCTCATATTCGTCGCTTGACTCCAATGCATCGCTCGCTAACCCTACTCGTGCTCTCACGAAGTTTGTACTCACCTCGCCATCCAGCACCAGATCCAAAGCAGAAAAAATCACACCGGCGTCCTTTCTCTCGCACATCTTCATCCAGACATTCCAGCGATTGCAAATGAGATGGCGCCGATGGTTCAAAATCAACATCGCGTTATATGCCTTCTCAGTTCTTCCTCTCGTGCCCTAGCGAGTTCTTCTCGCTGCAATCCAGGTTGTGCACGATCTATCGACAGATCCTCACACGCAAATGCACGTAGTCAATCGGACATGTAGAGGCATCCTCCGATTAAATTCTTCGTCCTCCATTCTCATGTTTCTTCAATTGATTCATCACCCTTCCTTTCTTTATTTTAGTTTTATATCCTCGGGCAAGGCGAAGACAGGGCGAAGGTAGGGGCAAAGACATTCCAAGTTCATCCTGGATCATGGGCATCATGGATCACCCTATCCCCACATGCAAATGCCTGCAGCTCATTGCCCATGTTCAAGTATCCTCCAAGTGTTACTGTATAAATACTCAGTAATGACTCTCTCGATGAGATTAAGCTTTTTTTTCTGACATTGAGTTTGGCTCTTGGCATTCCATACTTCATTCAACCAGAATAAATGTCATACAATTTTGAGATATCTTGGTTCGACCTTCAAATAAATGTCATATATAAAGAGGTAGAGGATTTGACTCATTGAAACATAAGTCATATATATATGATACAAAATAAAAGACACAATCCCTTCCCATAACCTGAGTACACCATCTCTTAACAGGAGGAAACCCAAAAACCATCTCTTAATTGAAATTTCCAACTTATGTTTTACAACATGTTGAAATAAATGATTGGATCATCCGCTCCAATTTAAACTTTTTAAGAACTAATGTATATTATTTTATGATGAAGGTGATCATCTGTTTAAATTTCGAATAAAACTATTGGAAATTATTATTTTTGAATAGATTTGTGTTTGTAGGCCTTCTCACTTCTCTTGATAATGATATTTGAGTGGTTCAAAATATTGTGTTTTTAAATAGTTTTATGTTTGTCTGAGGAATTGTTGGCAAGAAATTCTTCAATGGCATCGGCACCTTCAACTCGACGGCCTCCATATGTAATTTTTGCTGAAATTTTCAATGCCCTGGTAAGCGTTGAAATTGTTGAAGTGTGAAGTGATGGTAGTCGGGCGGACCGAATGGTCAGTCCGCACAGATCGCAGAGACCGTGCGGACTAGACAGATAGCCTTGGCGGATAGCTTAGTCGGACAGCCGGTTTAGGCTGTGGTTCTTCTCTGGATGTCTGGACCAGCAAGCACCCTGATGGAGTAACCAACCAGATAGGTTTGTTATCCGCGGGGAGATGCATACTCATATGGAGTTCGTCGAGTCCGGCTTGTTGTGGACTCTTCTGGAGCTCGCGAGATCGGCATAGTCTTGTGCCTTTGGTCTTGTTCTCTGGTGGAGCGGTTTGGCGGAGACCGCAGAGATCGTCGGTTAGTGCGGTCTGGGTCTGGTATCCGGTGGTGTTGTGTTCGCACCTGGGATTTCTGGAGGTGTGGACTTGGTCTCGATTTGTACCAAGTCTGGTTGTGCTCAGCCCGAGAGTTTGCACGGGTAGCGCGGACTGCATTTCTATCCGCCGAGTTCGGCAGCTTGTCAGCCTGGTTTGTGCTCTAGTTGCAGGCTCGGAGTGTGCGGACTGGAGCAGTGTCCTCAGGGTGCTGCGGACTAGTTGATGTATCTGCAGCGTCCGCAGGTGTGGCGGACTGGTAGGGCCTTGACGGTGGTGTTCAAAGCGGATTGTTTTTTGTCCGGCCTTGTCGGGGTGACAAAGGCGGACTGGTTTTGTGTCTGCGCTGTGCGAATACGATTGTGCTAACTGCGATATTGGTGGTGATCCTATCGGTTAGGGTGGTGACCACACTTTTCTTCACACCTATAAATAAGACTCTATGTCACATCATAATCACGAATGAATTAATAGTAAGTGAGCTTGAGTTGGTGGCTGCGGACAGGTTTTCTTATCCTCACGGTTTAAGAAGTTAACCGGTTTTGCTATTATAGATTGTGTGGATAGCGCTGAGAATTCATGAACTTGGTTCTGACTGCATCAGGGATCAGTGTGGATTCTGTGGATACAAACGGCAGTTTACAGCAGGTCGTGGCTTGCGACCAGGAGGTCTTCTCATTGGCAATCTTTCTCAGTTCAATAAGGTTGTCCGCTTCTAGCGGCCTGTTTGTTCAGTTCAGCATCAGTTGTTCGCATTTATCTGGCGGCTAGGGGACCTCGCAGTTAGGTGGCTTGCAGATTGCGGACAGAGTTCTTCAGCTTTGAATAACGGGGTGTCCGCGCGGTTAGGTTACGGTCTGGCAACTTGACTGTTTCAGCGGACTCCTTAGTTCAGTTCGGCAGAGTTAGCGGTTACTGGTTTTGTCCGCCCGAATAGTTTTTGCTTCCATCGGGAACATTGGCAAATCATGTCTCGTCATGTATACCTCGCATTAAAAAAAATTTAATAGTACAAGATTTGTTTATTCCTTCATTTGCATTTGATTTATTTGGCTTTATTTAGTTGAGTGTTCCTGCAACCTGGTTTTCGTTTTCTGCCCTTCATAATTTTTTACTTGGTATCTGAGGAAACAGAGATTTGAGCAGTGATCAATCATCAAGTTTATTTTTTCTTCTGGGAGTTAAGTAGGCCAATGTTTGTGCAATGAAAGGAAGTTTTGCAAGAGATCTTGGAATTGAACTCTTAACGCCGACCAACTTCAAGAAATGGAGGTCGTGCATGGAGAGTTACCTTCTGGGTGAGACCCTTTGGGTTGTCATTTGCGGAAATGAAAGGCAAGAGTTTACTGCTTCCACTGGTAATGTTGAAGCGGTGAGAGTTTGGAGAAGGACAAACGCTAAGGTGAAGTTTACTCTTAAGCGGGTTATCTCACCGGAGATCTTTGACCACATCATTAGATGTCGGTCAGCTGCTGATATTTGGACTTCCCATGATGGGTTCTTCAATAAGAAGAATGTAGCACAGCTACAATTCTTGGAGAATGAGTTGGCGAGAGCCACTCTGGGCGATCTGTCCATCTCTACATTCTTCCTGAAGATGAAGAACTTATGTGCTGAAATTTCAACATTGGACCCTGATGAGCCAATTTCAGTGGCGAAGCTTAAGAGACACATAATCCACGGATTGTGGAAGGAGTATGTTGCCTTCGTTACTTCTGTTCAAGGCTGACACACTTAGCTGTCATTGCTTGAGCTGAAGAACCTGTTAGATTCGAAGGAAAGCCTAGCAAGACAGATGGCTGGAGTTACTATCTCTGGAGGAGATAGTGAGGCTCTCTTCTCCGGGAAGAAGAATACATGGGACAAGAAGAAGAAGATGTCTGTTGGTGATGGTCCTTTTACTTCATATCAGCAAGAGAAGAGTCAGTCTTCTAAGCAAGATTGGAAGAAGAAGGAAGGGCCAAGGTGCTACCGAAGCAACATGCCTGTTCACTTCAAGAAGGACTGCAAAGTCAAACTTCAATCAGGGCACGTTGCAGGTAAAGAAGAAGTTGGTTCCAGTACTAAGGAAGGAGGATGGGGAAAAGCATGCATGATGGGCACATGTGTCTGTGCTTTGTCTTCCATCAATTACCGAGACGACTGGATCGTGGACTCATGGTGTGGTCCCCACCTCACCGGGGATGAGTCAATGTTTTCTTCTCTATAAGCGTACTCAGGAAATGAAGCAATTATTATTGATGATACGATACATGCAGTCGAGAAGGAGGACGTCATTTCTTTGGGCAGTGATAAGGGTCCACTCACTTTGAGGAGTGTTTATCATGTGTTGGGCATGAAGAAGAACTTCTTCTCAGTGCCCAACGCGATGAATGCGGGTTATCACATTTTGTTCAGCCTAATAGAAGTGAAGTTTCTCCGCAATGTTTCAGCGGCGAAGGCTGACATTGCTCGTGCTGGGAGAAGAGTAAAGGACTTGTTTGTGTTATCAACATGTTCCTATGTTAATCGGATGAGAGTCAATGATAGCATTATTATTTGGCACTAGAGGATGGGACATGTCGGGATCGACAAGTTGAAAGCTATGGCAGTAAGAAACCTTATGAAAGGTTTGCCAAGATTGTCATCCTTCGGCGACGGTCATGTCTGTTCGGGGAATCAATATGGTAAGGCACATTGCCTTCCATTTGATAAGTCACAGACCAGATGTAAAGCACCATTGGAGTGCATTTATGGTGATCTGATGGGACACACCGTCACTGCCAGTCTTGGAGGCAACAGATACATGTTTATCTTGATTGACGATTATATTAGGTACACGTGGGTATACTTCATGAAAGAGAAGTCGAACGGATTCCAATTATTCATGGAGTTAAAGCAGCTTGTGGAGGACCGGCTTGGCCTGTAGATAAAGAAGTTGAGAATGAACAACGGAGGTGAGTTCGTTTCAAGTGAGTTTTCTAAATTCTGCAAAAAAACATGGAATTCGGAGAGAGCTCACTTGTGCACATACTCCACAATAAAATGGAGTAGCAGAGCGTAAGATCCCTCGTCTGAAGGAGGCCTATAAGTGTTGCCTTCATGCCAAAGGCATTCCTAGGTCCTTCTGGGCAGAAGGGATGCCTTACGCGGCATACGTCATCAATCAGATGCTTCTGAGTCCGATCAATATGAAGTCTCCTTATGAGTTAATGTTTGAGGAGAAGCCCAGCATTGAACACCTTCGTGTGTTTGGGTCGACCTGCTACATATATGTCCCAGATTCTCTCAGGACTAAGTTGGATGTGAAGGCGAGGAAGCTTGTCTTCGTGGGCTATGACGAGAGAAAGAAGAGATGGAAGTGTGTAGACCCTGCCACGAAGAAGTTTGTCATTTCCATGGACGTTATCTTCGACGAACTGGCATCGTATGGAGGTAGCTCATCTGTGGAGCTACAGGAATGCAGGTCAGACGACGGGCAAGAGGGAGTTGCTAAGGATCTTTTGATGGAGCTGCATGTGTCACCAGGAGATCCAAGTGTTTCTAGCTCTAGGGTGGAGGCTTCTGATTCAGGAAGTAGGGGGAGCGATGCTCCGAGTATGCCCGGGATCGGAGCTGGTTCAGAAGAAGCATCGGAGGTGGTTAGTCATGGTCAGGTCCTTCGGAGATCTAAGAGGACCATCAAACCACCAGCTCGGTACAGCGAAGGGAACATGGTGAGCTTTGTCTCTTGTTTCTTCGTAGGCCCTATGGACGAACGAAATCCTTCTAGCTTTGAAGACGCCACTGGAGTCAAGGAGTGGGATGATGTCATGGATGAGGAGATGGCTGCCATCATAAGAAACGAGACTTGGGATCTTATGCCCAAGGTCAATGGCGTTACTCTTGTGACGTGCAAGTGGGTGTATTAGCTAAAGAAGAAGGCGGATGGAAGCATCGAGCAATACAAGACTCTCCTTGTAGCTCGAGGGTTCTCTTAATAATATGGAGAAGACTATGAGAAGACGTTTAGTCTTATTGCCAAAATGACTTCAGTACAGGTGGTGATTGCCTTGGCGGCTTGTAAAGGATGGAAGATGCGGCAGCTTGACGTAAAGAATACTTTTCTTTATGGAGAAATTAATAAATACATCTTCATGGTTCATCCAGCGGGTTACGTGTCTGAAGATCATCCAGGATATGTCTGTAAGCTCTGGAAGGCTCTTTATGGCTTGAAGCAGGCACCACGGGCACGGTACGGAAAGATTGCAGAATACCTCCAATCTGCGATTATTTTGCTTTTGATTCAGATTCAAGCCTATTCATAAAGAAGAAGGGGGAGTTTCATGCCTTGGTATTGTTGTACGTTGACAACATGATCGTCACGAGAAACTCTGAGGAGGAAGTAGCCATTCTCAGGGCAGAGCTAGCTATTCGTTCGAGATGAAGGATTTGGGTGAGCTCCACCACTTCCTTGAACTCAAGGTGGAGAGGAGAAAGAGCGGCATACTTGTTTCCCAAAGAGTCTGTACAGAACGAATCGTTCAGCGATTTGGCATGAGGGAGAGAAAGAGTTATTCTACTCCTCTGGATGTTGGTCTCAAACTTTGACGTGATGAGGGGAAGTTTCTTCCAGATCCCTTGGTGTTCCGGGCTCTGGTTAGGAGCCTTATATTCTTGATGATTACGAGACCAAACATTATTTATGTTATAGGTCGAGTAAGTCAATATATGACAGAGTCTCGGAAGCCTCATCTAATAGTAATCAAGAATATCTTGATGTACGTGAAGACCACTTCTGATATGGGTCTCCTTTATGGGGGAGACACAGGCTTCAACCTGCACGGTTACACAGATGTTGATTATAGGGGAGACACAGCCGATCGAAAATTGATGTCTGGTTATGTTTTCATATGTGGATCAACATGTATCTCGTAGTGCAGCAAAAAGCAAGATTTTGTGTCCGTCTCTACTACGGAAGAGGAGTACAAGACTTCAGCCTTGGCAGCTCGGGAAACCATCTGGCTCAGGAGGCTAATAGAGGACGTTCATGAAGAAGTGCGAGATCTCACTCTGCTTCGCGGTAACAATGAAAGTGCTCTTAAATTGGTTAACAATCCAGTTTGTCACGCGCGAACCAAGCATATTGAGATTGAACATCACTTTATTCGGGAGAAGGTGCCGGAGTGGTGGTCTCTTATGGTTAAGCATGTACGGAGCTAGGACAATATCGCGGATATCTTCACAAACCCGCTGTCAAAGGAGCCATTTGAACAGTTACGGGGACTGCTTGGGATGGTTTCCATCTCTCACTTCAAGGGGGAGTGTTGAAATTGTTGAAGTATGAAGTGGTGGTAGTCGGGCGGATTGAATGGGCAATCTGGACACACGGCAGAGACCGCGCGGACTAGGCGGGTAGCTTAGTCGGACAGTCAGTTTAGGTTGTGCTTCTTCTCTAGCGGTCTGGACCAGCAAGCACCCAGGTGGATTAACCGGGCGGATAGGTTTGTTATCCACAGGGAGTTGCTGACTCATATGGAGTTCGTCAAGTCCGGCTTGTTGTAAACTCTTTTGGAGCTCGCGAGATCGGCATAGTCTTGTGTCTTTGGTCTTGTTCTCTGGTGGAGCGGCTTGGTAGAGATCGCAGAGATTGTCAGTTAGTGCGGTCTAGTTCTGGTATCCGCTGGTGTTGTGTTCGCACTAAGGATTGTTGGAGGTGTGGACTTGGTATCGATTTGTACCAAGTCTGGTTGTACTTAGTCCGAGAGTTTGCACGGGTAGCGCGGACTGCTTTTCTATCCGTCGAGTTTGACAGCTTGACAGCCTGGTTTGTGGTCTAGTTGCAGGCTCGGAGTGTGCAGACTCGAGCAGTGTCCGCAGGGTGCTGCGGACTGGTTGTTGTATCCAAAGCGTCCGCAGGTGTGGCGGACAGGTCCTGGTTCTGGCATTGACGGTGGTGTTCAAGGCGGATTGGTTTTTTGTCCGGCCTTGTCGGGGAGACAAAGGCGGACTGGTTTTGTGTCTGCGATGTGCGGATACGATTGTGCTAGCTGCGAGAAGAGTGGTGATCCTATCGGTTATGGTGATGACCACACTCCTATTCACACCTATAAATAAGACCCCTTATCACATCATAATCACGAACGAATGAACAGTAAGTGAGCTAACCTGGCAGTTAGGCGGCTTGCATATTGCGGGCAGAGTTCTTCAGCTTGGAATAACGGGGTGTCCGTGTGGTTAGGTTGCGGCTTGGCGACTTCACTGTTTTAGCGGACTCCTTAGTTTAGTTCGGCAAAGTTGGCGGTTACTGGTTGTGTACGCCCGGATAGTTTTACCTTGTATGTTTTTGCTTTCATCGGGTACATTGGCGAATCATGTCTCGCCGCGTATGTCTCGCATTGTAAAAAAGTTTAATAGTACAAGATTTGTTTGTTCCTTTATTTGCATCTGATTTATTTGGATTGATTTGATTGAGTGTTTCTACGATCTGATTTCCGTTTTCCGCCCTTCACAATTTTTTACATTTCGATTGTTATTTTTTGTGCTTTGATTTACAATTTTGGCTGAAATTAAAATTTGTGTTATTAATTGTTATTTACATGAAAATTCTGATTGTTGATTTCTATTTTGATTAAAATTGCTGTATCATTTCTGTAAAAAGTAATAAATCAGCACCATTTTCTGGCAGTATGTGTTGTATTGAGCCGCCCATCATTTACTGTTGCGCCACATTGAAAACATATATGTATTAGTAATATGTTTTGTCATTAATTATCTTAATATAACCTCCATCCTCTATCTACTTTCTAACTTCTTAAATGTATAGTAATCCATCCAGTAATTGCCCGGCACTATATATAAAGATGTCATTAGTATGTAAGCATTCTTTTTTATATATATAATTATATATCTTTTGGGGTTGACGAAAAACTGCAGAATTTTTATTTGTTATTATTATTATTGGGTGTAATAGTGAGGGTCCGGGGGGGTGCAGTGCGTCGAATGCACTGCACCGTGCAGTGCAATCCAACGGCTGCGCTGAGATATCGCTGCGCCGTGATGCGTGCTCGCTGCGCCGCGATGCGTGCACATCTTCGCACGCATCGCGACGCAGCGAACACGCATCGCGACGCAAGGAGGGACGGTCAGATGCACTGCACTTTACGGTGCAGTGCATTCGACGCACTGCACCGCCCCCGCTTCCGTAATAGTGATCAGAGGACTCATGATATATATATAAATATATATATCTAATGGCCGATTGAAGTCAATTAATAAAAAAAGAAAATTAAATAAAATATACGACTTACTCTTCTTCCTCGGATCCCTCCCAACCTATGCTCTCAATTATTAAAGACAATCCCAAGTACATTAAATCAATAATGACTTATGAAGAAGCTTCCTCTCATGTCTTCTTGCACACAGCCCAGTTCCATCACTATGCCTCTCCTACTATATATAGTATATATGCATCAGCTTCGGCTCCTCAGTGGCCAGCTGATAATGAAGCTCCGCTACTCAGTGGCTATCGTCTTCTTCGTCTCCGGCCAACTTCTTCTTCTTCTTCATTATCTTCCTACCGCCAACGCTCGGCTACTTCCCATAGTACACGACCATGCAGATGACATGCAGGTAATAACTAACTGGAGGGCTCTTCAGCAATCAGTATTAGCCTTAATTAATTACTGCCATAATTATATTGCAGATCTATATTATTGACGTGGAGAGACATCAACATCACGACCTCCTGAGCGACGAAGATCTGGAGAGTTGGCATGCCTCCTTCCTCCCAAACTCCACCCTCGACTCCGGCGCCCCCAGGCTCCTCTACTCCTACCGCCATGTCCTCAGCGGCTTCTCTGCCCGCCTCACTCCCGGCGAGCTCGAGACCATCAAGTCCAAGCCCGGCTTCGTGGCCGCGCAGCCCAGCCAACGTCATCACGTCGAAACTACCTACACGCCGGGGTATGATATATTGTTAGGACTTAGGGGTAAGTTGTGTGACTGTATTTCGGCCACAGCATTGCCACGGTGTGATGACGCTTCCGCCGCTCGCAAACTCCCGAATGTTATGCTCTTCTTGTCGCTCATTTTTTCTTGCACGTGGGGGGTTTGCGAGCGACGGTTAGAACACATTTTTATTGTAGGTAAGAGATTTTGCATGTATGAGATCATATCATTAAAAAGTTTAAGAACACATAAACTAATGAGATTGAAAATTTTGTAATAATTTAAGTACTGGGGTAAAATAAGAAAGATGAATTGTTAACCAAATAGTTTTTTTCATTTTAATATAATATAAATTAACAAAGATAAAATTAGAAAGATGAATGTTTAATCAGAAAGTACTTTTTGTTATTAATTAGTTTTTTTTTTAATGTGACTGTTTTTTACCGTTTCTTTGTTTTTCATGGGCCTTAATGATGCAGGCAGTTTCTTAGAGTTTATTTCCCTTCAATAGTTGTAGGAGTTTTGCCTTAAATGGTTTAGGAGTTATGATTTAATTATGTGTTAATTGTTTAGCCGTTTCTTTGTATTCTCCAGCTATATAATGGAGTTGTATTGCTGAATGAAAACATCAAGAAAAATTACAAAGCATTCTTTCTCTACCAGCTTTCTTCCACCAAATTTTTTCCGTTGAGCTCTAACATTTGGTATCAGAGCCAAAAAGGAGATCGTTCCATTGTGAGGAAGAAACGTTGTTTCTTCAATGGCGGAGACATCTTCAATGGCGGAGACATCTTCAAAGTCGGATGGGTTCCATGGACACTTCAAATACCCGGTGCTCACGAGGAGCAACTACGGCGTCTGGGCTATCAGAATGAGGGGGATCCTCAATGTCCAGGACGTCTTGGAGGTGGTGGAACCAATCGATCCGACGGCGGAGGTGGATGAGAAAAAGAACAAAATAGCTTTTTCGGTCATCCAACAAGCTCTTCCAGATGACGTTCTCCAGATGGTTGCGGAGAAGAAAACTGCGAAGGAGGTATGGGACATGCTTAGGATCATGTACCAAGGCGCGGACCGCGTCAAGGATGCAAAGATCCAAACTCTGCAAACGGAGTTTGAGATGCTTCGCATGAAAGAGACGGATTCAATAGATGATTTCACAATGAAGCTCACCACCAACGTCAATATGCAAAGGGCGTTGGGAGGAGAGGTAGCGGAGGTTGCGGTTGTGAAAAAATTCCTGCGATCCGTCCCATCGAAGTTTGTCCAGATTGCTTCGACGATAGAGCAATTTGGCGACTTCACGACGATGACCGTGGAGGAGGTTGTCGGCCGTCTCAAGACTCATGAAGAGCGTGTTGGTGGGGCTACCAACAAAGACGAGGAAAAACTCCTCTTGATGATGAGAGAGTTTATGGCTCGTGACAAGAAGCCATATAATGGTGGAGGACACCAAACCGGAGGCCGTGGAGGCCGCGGCCGTGGACGAGGGCGCGGCGGACAACATCGCAACAACGATCGACGCGAATGTCAAGATCGCAACGACGGTGTTAAAGATAAGTCAAAAATTGAGTGCTTCTATTGCCACAAGTTGGGCCACTATGCCTCGGAGTGCCGCTCGAAGAAGAAGGACAACGAGGAGAAAGCGCACATGGCCGAAGCCTTCGAGGATATCGAACCGGCTCTTTTATTGGCGGAGGGCGAAGAAGATCACCCGAAAATGGTATGTTCTAATTTTCTCCTTAATGAAGAGAATGTACAACCGGGCATTTTTCCCGGCGACGTGGAGAAATCGGATTGGTACCTTGATACGGGGGCTAGCAACCATATGACGGGTTGCAAGGATTTCTTTTCCTCGCTAGATGAGACGGTGAGAGGCAAGGTGAAGTTTGGCGATGGCTCTTCGGTGGAGATATGTGGTCGGGGAGCAGTCTTCCTCAAAGACCAAAAGGAGCAGCACAAAGTGTTTACCAACGTCTACTACATCCCGAAACTTCGCACAAACATTGCGAGTTTGGGACAATTGGAGGAGAACGGATGCAAGATCGTCATGGAGGATGGATTCTTGTGTCTATTCGATCAAGAGAGGCGTCTCTTAGCGAAGGTGGAGAGGTCCAAGAATCGTCTCTACATCCTAAATATGAAGACGGATGCTCCGGTGGCCTTGCTAGCGGAGCAATACAAAGACGAAGCGTGGCTATGGCACGCTAGATGGGGACATCTCAACTTTCGGGCACTTCATGACATGGGGCGTTTCAAGATGGTGGAGGGAATGCCCTCCATTGAGCACTCACAAGAACTTTGCGACGGGTGTTTAGTGGCAAAACAAAGGAGGTTACCATTTCCGAGTGTTGCGGCGGGCCGTGCAACAAAGCCTCTCCAACTTGTACATGGAGATTTGTGCGGACCCATCACTCCGTCCACCCCTGGCGGTAAACAATACTTCTTCTTGCTAGTGGATGATCATAGCAGGTTCATGTGGGTGGAATTATTAAAATCCAAGGACGAAGCCTTGGATGCATTCAAGAGACTAAAGGCGCGAGCGGAGATGGAAACGGAATACAAAGTGAAAGGATTTCGTAGCGATCGAGGTGGGGAGTTCACCTCCAAGGGGTTTGATGCTTATTGTGAGGGAGTTGGGATCAAACGATTTCTCACAGCCCCTTATTCCCCGCAACAAAACGGCGTGGTGGAGCGCCGCAATCAAACTGTCATGGGAATGGTTCGAAGTCTTCTAAAGTGCAAACACGTGCCGGCGAAGTTTTGGGGAGAAGCGTTGACAACCGCGGTGCATCTTCTTAACCGGGCGGCTACTCATAGTGTTGTTGGGAAGACGCCTTACGAGGCGTTCTACGGAAGGAAACCAAAAGTGCACTACCTTCGCACTTTCGGTTTCCTTGCGTACGCGAAGACAACAAAGCCTAATCTTGCAAAGCTAGAAGATCGGAACACCAAGATGGTACTCATCGGCTACGAGGCGGGTTCTAAGGCGTACAGGTTGTTCAATCCAGAGACGGGCAAGCTCGTGATCAGCCGTGATGTCGTCTTTCGTGAAGAAGCAAAGTGGGACTGGGAAGAGAAAGACGGAGAAATGCTCTCTGGCTACGATCAGTTTTTGACGATAGAAGGAGCAGCAGCTCCTCTCGCTGCACTAGTACCAGCCACCCCCACCGGCGATGGGCCGGCCTCCCCCCACCGCGGCTCACCCGCGGCCAGCGCGTCGCCCGCAGCAAACAGCTCACCCGTAACCTGCACCCTTCACCGCGGTTCACCCGCGGCCAGTGCCTCCCCCACTTCCGAGGCAACTTCGAGCTCTAGCGGACCGATTCGATTCCGGTCACTTGAGGAGATCTACGGCGAAACTGAAGAGATGCAGGAGGAGGAGGCTGGACTCTGTTTCTTCGCTGCAGGAGAGCCAACAACTTATGAGGAAGCTAAAGACGATCAAAGTTGGAAACGAGCTATGGAGGAGGAACTAAATTCCATCCGGGACAATAATACTTGGGAGATCACCACCCTCCCGAATGGTCAAAAATCTATTGGACTCAAGTGGGTTTTCAAGACGAAGCGGGACCCGGAGGGAAACATTGTGAAACATAAAGCTCGTCTTGTGGCGAAGGGGTATGTGCAGCGACATGGGGTTGACTTCGACGAGGTTTTTGCACCCGTGGCGAGATTGGAGACGGTCCGTCTGCTCATTGCTTTGGCAGCGGAAGAAGGATGGGACATCCACCACATGGATGTAAAATCGGCTTTTCTCAACGGGGATCTAGTCGAGGAGGTATACGTTTCTCAACCTCCCGGTTTTGTAATTGTTGGTGAAGAGCACAAGGTGTTGAAGCTCAAAAAGGCGTTGTATGGCCTTTGACAAGCCCCTCGGGCTTGGAACTTCAAGCTGGATCAAAGTCTATCCTCATTGGGCTTTGAGAGGAGTCCGATTGAGCACGCTGTTTACAAGCGAGTTGTGGGAGATTCAATCTTACTGGTTGGAGTCTATGTGGATGATCTCATCATCACCGGATCAAGCGACGTGGAAATAAACAAGTTCAAAGCTCAGATGAAGGAGTTGTTTTGCATGAGCGATCTCGAATTGCTCACCTACTACTTGGGGATAGAGGTATCCCAAACACCTCAGGTAATCACCCTTTGTCAGTCTTCGTACACATTAAAAATTCTTGAGAAATTTGGGATGGGAGACTGCAATAGTTCTCAAGTTCCGATGGAACCAAGGCTCAAATTGAGCAAGACGGGCGATTATCCTTTGGTGGATCCTACGGAGTACAGGAGCGCAATAGGATGCTTAAGATATTTGGTAAATACGCGTCCGGATATTGCATATGCCGTTGGGATAGCGAGCAGGTTCATGGAGAAGCCCAATACCCAGCATTTTGCGGTGGTGAAGCAGATTTTGCGGTATCTGAAAGGTACAATTGGGTTTGGTCTTTCTTATGAGAGGAATCTTCGTGGAGGAACGAAGCTTGTTGGCTACTGCGACAGTGATCATGGAGGGAGCATTGATGATAGGAAAAGCACTACGGGAGTTGCATACTTTCTAGGCCGAAACATCATCACATGGATGTCGCAAAAGCAACGGGTTGTAGCCTTATCTTCTTGTGAGGCCGAATATATATCAGCTTCGATTGCGGCACAGCAAGGAGTATGGTTACTCAACCTACTCGATGATATTCGGAAGAGGATTAGGTGCAAAGCAACTCTCTTTGTTGACAACAAGTCGGCAATCGCACTAACCAAGAACCCCGTGTATCATGATCGGTCAAAACACATTGATACTCGTTACCACTACATTCGGGACTGCGTGGAGCGTGGGATGATCGAGGTCGAGTATGTACATACTAACGACCAGCTTGCTGACATATTCACTAAGGCACTCGCAAGGAACAAGTTTGTTGAAATGCGGGAGCGAATTCGAGTGCGTGACGTGAAGGACAAACTAATTAGGGGTTGAATGTTATTAATTAGTTTTTTTTTTAATGTGACTGTTTTTTACCGTTTCTTTGTTTTTCATGGGCCTTAATGATGCAGGCAGTTTCTTAGAGTTTATTTCCCTTCAATAGTTGTAGGAGTTTTGCCTTAAATGGTTTAGGAGTTATGATTTAATTATGTGTTAATTGTTTAGCCGTTTCTTTGTATTCTCCAGCTATATAATGGAGTTGTATTGCTGAATGAAAACATCAAGAAAAATTACAAAGCATTCTTTCTCTACCAGCTTTCTTCCACCAAATTTTTTCCGTTGAGCTCTAACACTTTTTTCTCGTTTTAATATAGTACATATATATATATATATATGATTCTTAGCTAGATAATGGAAATTAATAACATTGCAATAAATACTTTTATAACAGGTATCTAGGCGTGACCGGGAAAAATGGATGGGGAGCCACCATGATGGGCGAAGGAATCATCATCGGCGTCATAGACACCGGCGTCAAGCCGACACACCCTTCCTTCGACGATTCGATGATTCCCTCCACGCCGCCGAAGTCAAGGTGGAAGGGCAACTGCACCTACAAAGGTTTCCCATGCAACAAAAAGATCATTGGTGCAAAAGCTCTCCAATACGGGGGCCGCACGTCTCCTTTGGACACCGAAGGGCACGGGACCCATGTTGCGAGCATCGCGGCGGGCAGCTTCGTCAAAAATGCAAATGTCCTCGGAACGGCCAGCGGCGTGGCATCTGGCATGGCACCCATGGCCCACCTCTCTATCTATAAAGTCTGCTTCCCTAATGAGGGATGCCACTCCCCCGACATTTATGCAGCTATTGAGCAAGCAATAAAAGATGGGGTCGATGTCATCAATATGTCCATTGGCGGCAAGTTTAACGCTACCTTTTATGAGGACGCGGTTTCACGGGGGTCTATGGCCGCGATACAAAACAACATCATTCCCGTGGCTTCGGCGGGGAACTATGGGGCTGACCCGATAACGCTTTGCCACAGTGCGCCTTGGGTGCTGGCAGTCGGAGCGTCCACAACAGATCGAAGAATAGTGTCTATCGTGGAGCTGGGAGATGGGAGGACGTTCCTCGGGGAGTCGGCGTATCAGCCGACAACCTGGAATTCCAGCACTCTATTTCCACTGGAATATCCTGGAAGCAATGGCAATGTGAACTCTCGAGGTTGCGCTGCCGGCGAAATGGCTAAGCTCAATCTAAAAGGAAAAATCGTGATCTGCGAGCCTGAGCTTGTGGACAACGCCAAGATGGGCGAGGCCATATACAAAGCCGGTGCCGAGGGTATGATCGTGCTGGGCTTTTCTACTCAGGGATACACCACCGATTCGTTTCCAGATGTCCTTCCCACTTCATCCGTCAACTTCAAGGCAAGAATGGCAATCCTATACTACTATCACACAAACAAGCCCAACGCCACTGCAGCCATCCGCTTCGATGGCACCCAATTCGGCCACATGCCATCCCCTGCGGTGGCCTACTTCTCGTCGCGTGGCCCGAGCCGGATGAACGGCGGGCTCATCAAGCCCGACGTGCTCGCGCCGGGTGTCAACATCCTTGCCGCTTGGCCCAAAGACGTCGGGCCAAATCCCAGCCCTCTCGCGACCCACACATTCAACTTTAATAGCGGCACCTCTATGGCCGCGCCACATGTGTCCGGAATAGCGGCGCTGGTCCGGAAAAAACACCTTGGCTGGACCCCGTCGGAGATCATCTCTGCCATTATCACCACGGCTAACAATTCATGGACCGCTCGCTCCCCCGACGACATCATCATCGACGAGATCTCGAACGACACCGCTGGGATATTTACCACGGGAGCCGGAATGGTGAACCCGGTGAAGGCATTGGACCCCGGCCTAGTTTTCAAGATCACTGTCGATAGCTACATCGGATACCTATGTGGCTTAGGTTACACCTATTCAGAGGTATTCCAAATGGTGGGGCAAAAGAAAAATTGCAGCGGGGTTATCCATTTGAATTCTACGGATCTGAACTATCCATCGATTGCGGTCAACTTGACGCGGACAGTGACGAGCCAAAAGGTGACGAGGACTGCGAAGAACGTGGGAAATGCCAGGGAGGAGTACATTCCGAAGATTGTGCAGCCGGCGGGGGTGGACATTTTTTTGTCGCCTAATAGACTTAAGTTTACAAGGATGGACCAGGAGATAAGCTACGAAATGAGGTTCGATATGAGAGGAAGCTACCCAAGCCAGGGAAGTGACATGATAAGAAGAGGAAAGATCGTGTGGGATTCTGGAAAGCACGTAGTCACCACCCCCATTGCTCTCACATTCGCATAATATATAAGAAATCGATCTATACTTGTATCTTTTTATTTGATAATAAATATAAGGATGCTACAAGATTTCAATAAATTTATGAATATTTCATGAGTGATCATGTGTTAGTGTGCCAATGAAAGAAAAGAAACAATTACCTGACTTCATTATTTTTGTTAGGGATCGTGCAGGGTCTCATTTTAAACATGCATGTAGGCTGGTCGTACATCTCAACTCATCTCCGCACACAGAGCGTTGTCTATATGCACCGGAATGTTGAGGTGGAATTTTGAACCCGCGACCTCCTAGGTAGAGGACAAGGCTTGCAACTCAACCAGTGATGGATTCTGGAGACAAGCCCCTCTATCTAGGATGTCTCAGGTTCAAAACCTCACCTCAACAACTCATTGCACATGATTCAAGCTCGGTGTGCGGAGATTGGTTGGGATGTAGGGCATGCGAGCCTATTCAAAATTAGAACCATGCGCGGCCCACAACAACTTTTAGAAATTTCTCATAGATTTGTTCTATTGCAGATTATATTTTATATGTGATCAGTATTGTTGGAAACACACTGAACCCAAAGACAAGTTGGAACACCAAAAAAAGAAACTTAACACAATATATTACTAAAGAAAACTTACATACATGGCTTGGCTAACTTCTCAGCTATAACTCAGCTCCACCTAAAGAAACTTACATGCATGGCTTTGTGTAATGTCTTTTTTTTTCACTTTTTTATATCCGTCGATTGATATGCATGAGAGAGAGTGCACGCGCTAGTAGTGTCGTGCATGACTACTCAATATTTGCATTACTTTGTGTAATGTCGTACATGAGCCATGTATGACCCATGCACACTCATTGGTGAAATGCATACTACCGTTGAAAAAGTCGAGAAAATTCTCTACTTCAAAATATTCGGACCTAAGTGCATGACCCAGCAGTTCGGCACACCTGGCTCTAAAGATAAAACAAGAGAGAGACAAATAACTAGAGGGCCCCAAACACTACAACAGGGAGGTCCCACCGCGTACATTGAAGCTTAAAAGAGTTTCCCCTCCACAATCAAAGATGATCGAGCTAAGTACCGGGAAGGCACCACATAGAGAATAGTTAGTCTCACGAGGGTAAAAGGGGGCAAAATAACAAGATTTAAAGGTGTCTTTTTAGAAAGTCACTCGTCTCTAAAACAAACACAACATTATGAACGGTGACATTTTTTAGAAAACAGAAAGGAAGAAAAAAGCCCTCCCAAACGAATGGTTAAACAAGGCACTATATATGAACTTGCCTAGTGCCCGGCCATGCGAGGCCCCGACTACGCCTGAGCATCAGACTTAGGCTCCGTTTGGGGGGACTTATTTTCACCGGTCAAGCGGTTACGACCGCATGAACCGGATCGGTGAAAAATGCGCCATCCAGCTTCGCAACTGGGCATCCGCACAACATTGAACGCTTGAAGCAACAAGCTGTGGCTTTATCAATAACTGAAACGGAACATATACATGACTAGGCATTATCTAGTTTATTGTTAATTGAGTATTTGGAGAACTCAAAACAAAATTCCAAAGAAAGTCCAAAAATGTTTTGTAATAACAGCTTAGAAAGTTCTCAAGAAAAAAAGAAAAAAAAACATATTATTGGAATTTGGAACTATTAGCCAAAGTTTTTTTTTGGAGGTCGTGGGTCCCGCATTAGCGTAAGACATGTAATTTTTATTTTATTAAAATCATCGCAGGCCATAGGGTAAATAATTTAATTATAGCGTTATAACTTATAAGAATTTTCAGAATTTTAATAAGATTAAAAAGAATAAGTTAATTCATAGAACATAGAAGAACGTTTATTTTAAGGCGCTCATAATTGTAGGTCTGAAATGGATATTTGGAGGCTTATTTTTTAAAATCTATCCAATTTATTTTTTAATTATAACATTGTAATTGAACCTGTTTTCCGCCTGTGCATGCCCGAAACCTCCCACCGCCATCTGGAGTTATTGCAAACGCCATCGTCTCGAGTGATCGCAAATGCCACTGGTGCCCCTCCAAAGACTCCTTGTCGCCGGCGCCGGCGCCAGAAGCAACCTTCGACACCGTCGGTTTGTTCTTCTTCTCTCTTTGCCGTCGATTTGTTCCTCGATCCTCTCCCTCCGCAGATCAAATTTTTTTTCCTGATCTCTTCCTAGATGTCATCGAAGGAGTGACTCCATCCAGGAAGCCAAAGCCATTTCTTTTTTGATTTGCACTCCAGGTTTTGTTGTTTTTGCCGCCGCTGCTTGGACTACTATTATCGTTGCTGGTTTGTTGATTTTCCTGCTCCTTTATTCGTTCAATTTTTCTGATTTTTGGGGCAATGCAGCTCCTATTTGTTCATTGTTTATAGGTTATCATGCTCAATGTTTTTGGTTTTTCAGCTCATTTTTAGGTTTTTTTTATTTTTGTAGGGATTTCTGGATTCAAATCATGGGCGTCTCTATCAACTGTGAAAATTTATGAAAAACAGAAAAAGTGGTCGCAGGAACACTCAACCGCACCAGAAGACAAATAGTAACCAACACAATAGAAGCACAAGAGTCATAAATTGGAATTCAATCTCATTTACAAATCGAGACATACATTGCGAGACATGATTTCACCAATGTACACAAGGAAAACAGAAAAAATAATTGTAGGCAAAGAAGAAACCGTGCGGATAAATAACTATAGCCGCGCACACTGCTCAAGTCGCAAGCTCTGTCTGCCGAAACTGACCAAGTCGCTTATCCGCAACTAGCCGCGCAGACTGCCTGTTATTGAATGTTTATGATCAAGAAACAGAACCTGTCGATAAGTCGGGCGAACTCCAAACTCTATCTGCAACCTCGAGCAAGGTGACTTCAAGCTGCGGACTACGACCTGCTATATACCGCTGACTGTAAATCGTGAACTGTTCCACACCAAGCTTCCACTAGTTGTCTAGCCTCCTGATGCTAGTCGTACAACCTACACAGATAATCAACTTCACTTAGTCACGCCGGTTAGAAAAACGTAACCGCGGGATCTAAATGTGAGTTGGGTTCTCACTGTTCTTGATGTTTATAACGAGTCGGGGACTTTTATTTATAGGCGTGAGGAGGAGTGTCGTCACCGCCCACAGCGATAGGATAACCGTCCGTCAAACTTGCAGCTAGCACAACGTATCCGCACAAGTGCGGATACAAGCATCAGTCTGTTAGTGATAAAAAAAACTATCCGCAAAGAAGTGCGGGCACGCCGCTCTGACCGTGCATGATAAACCAACTTAACCGCATACGTGGAAAACACCACCAGTCCGCATAGCGAGCAGACAGCAACTCAGTCCTTATGGACTTGTGACAATCGATCACGCGTTCTGAGCCAAGTCCGCGCCAATGAAGGACTATCAGATATCGCCACCTGACCGCATCGATCTTCGAACTCCGCATCCAGATCGCGCAATACTGCGGACTCCGCGAACACCAGAGCAGATCGTACAAGCAAGCGGATACAGCGAACTAGGAAACAACCATGGAATTGTCATAGAGTCATGACCAAGTCCATAACCAGTGAACTCTGGCAAACAAACCGCCCAAGAAGGCTTCAATAAGCTGTGCAGTTTGCCGTCGCAGACCGCACTAACCGTCTGCCTTCTTGCGAGCCAGAGTACCTGAAGCTTCAGCGAACTGTGCGGTCTCACAATCCAACCGCAACAGCCGTGGTTAGACAAGGCTAACTGCTCGATTATTTCTCCAGGGTTCTTGCTGAACCAGACCGCAGGAGAGAAGAAGAGAAGAAGTCAACCCGGCTAACCGCCGACTTCAACCTGCCAGGTCGCGACGGTCTGTGCGGTCAACCCAAATCAGACCGCCTACCTCCACTACACTCCTACTTCAACACTTTTTAACACTCCCCCTTGAAGTGGGAAGTGGAAACTAGCCTGATCAATCTCCCGTAACCGAATAAAGTCAATAAACGACCTATTCGGCAACGGCTCTGTAAAGATATCTGCAACATTATCTTGACTCTGCACGTAATTAACAATCAAAGATCCCTCCAACACCTTCTCCCGAACGAAGTCATGCTTGATCTTGATGTGTTTCGTTTGCGCGTGACAAACTGGATTGTTGGCCGGTTTAAGAGCACTCTTGTTGTCGTTGCGAAGTGGAGTAGGACCTTGCACATTCTCATAGATGTCATCCACTAATCTCCTAAGCTAGATGGCTTCCTGAGCTGTCAGAACTGAAGTCTTGTATTCTGCTTCTGTAGTGGAGACAGACATCAAATCCCGCTTCTTGCTACACCATGAGATAGTCGATGATCCCTTGAAGAAGACATAATCAGACGTCGACTTCTGATCATTTATATATCCTTCATAATCAGCATCCATGTAGTCATGCAGACTGAAGCTTGTGTCTCTCTTATAAAAGAGACTCATCTCTGAGGAAAACTTGACATACTTCAGGATACTTTTAACTCCCACAAGATGAGGCTTCCGTGGCTCCATCATATATGAACTAACCCGGCCCACATAATAAGCAATATCCAGGCTAGTGATAGTCAGATATATGAGATTCCCCACAAGATACCGGAACACCAAAGGGTCTGTAAGTACCCTTCCCTCATCCCTCTGAAGTTTCAGACCAACCTCTAGAGGAGTAGAACTATTTTTCCCCTCCCGCATATCGAATTGCTTAACGATTCTATCTGTATAGTCCTTTTGGTGAAATCATATCTGTATCCTAGGGTGATTCTATCTCCACAAGATCCTTCATCTCGAACTGGATGGCAAGCTCAGCCCTGAGCCTAGCCACCTTTTCCTCTAAGTTCTCTGTGACGATCATATTGTCAACATACAACAGAATGAGGACTTGAAGCCCCCCTTCTTAACGAACAGACTGAAATATGAATCTGAAGCAAAATAATCACAGAACTGGAGGTATTATGTGATCTTTATGTACCATGCCTGAGGCGCTTGCTTCAAACCATAGAGAGCCTTTTTTAGCTTGCAGATATGTCCTGGATGTTTTTCAGATACATAACATGGTGGTTGCATCATGAAGATGCTCTTGTCAATCTCGTCGTAAAGGAACACATTCTTTACGTCGAGTTACCAAATCCTCTACACTTGGCAAGCCGCCAAAGAAATCACCACCCGCACTGAAGTCATCTTGGCCACCAGACTAAACGTCTCTTCATAATCCTCCTCGTACTGTTGTGAGAACCCCCGAGCTACAAGATGAGTCTTGTACCGCTCAATGTTGTCATCAACCTTCTTCTTGAGTTTGTAAACTCATTTGCATGCCACCGGAGTAATGTCTTCGATCTTTGGTACAAGATCTCAAGTCTCATTCTTCTCCTCATCCATGACATCTTCTCACTCCTTTATATCGGTGGCATTCTCAAAGCTCGACGGCTCCCGTTCATCCAAGGGACCTGCGAAGAATCATGAGACGAAACTCACCATGTTCTTGTCTCTATACTGAACTGGTGGGATAATAGTCCTCTTGGACCTCTGCAGGGCTTGACCCTTATCCACCACTCCTCCCGTTTCTTTTGTACTAGCTCTAATATCGGGTACACCAGGAGCATCGCTCCCCTACTTTCAGATCCAGAAGCCTCCTCCCAAGAGCTATACGAAACTGGAGTACCTGGTGACATAGGCAACTCTATTAGAAGATCTCGAGCAGCTTCAACTTGCCCTCCGTCAGACCTACTTTCCTGCAACTCTACAAATGAGTTGCTCTATTATGACGTCAACTCGTCAAATACCACATCCCAGGAGACAACAACTTATGTGTCTTTGGATCCATGTATTTCCAACCCTTCTCCATCTTATCATATCCAACGAAGACTATCTTCCTTGCTTTCGCATCTAGCTTCGTCCTGTGAGCGTCTGGAACATGCACATAACAGGTCAACCAAAATACCTGAAGATCTTATACATTGTGCTTATCCTTGAACGTCAGCTAATGTGGAGACTTCATGTTATTCAGACTAAGGGGCATTCGGTTGATGGCATACGCCGTATAGGTCATTCCCTCTGCCTAGAAAGCCCTGGAAATACCTTTGTCATGAAGCCAGCAATTGCAAGTCTCCGTCAAATGACGGATCTTCCGCTCTGCAACTCCATTTTGTTGTGAAGTATGCGCACAAGTAAGCTCCCTTCAGATTTCATTCTTTTTTCATAAGTTAGATAACTCGCTTGAGTTGAACTCTCTTCTGTTTTTAGTTCTCAACTTCTTAATCTGAAAATCGAGTCGACCCTCCACGAGCAACTTGAACTCTACAAACTTCCCAAATACCTCTGACTTCTCCTTCATGAAGTATACCCAAGTATACCTGGAAAAGTCAACAATCAGAACAAGCATATACCTGCTTCCATCGAGACTTGGGGTGACGGTTGGTCCAGTCAGATCACCATGAATGCACTCCAATGGTACTTTGCATCTAGTATGTGGCTTATCAAATGGAAGGAAGTGGGTCTTTCCATACTGACATCCCGCACAGACATGACCGTCTCCGAAGGATGAAAAACTAGGCAGGTCATGCCCCAGGCCTCTTACTGTCATAGCCTTCAGCTTATCCATCTCAACATGTCCCAGTATCATATGCTAGATAGCAGTGCTGTCACTCGCCCTCATTTTATCAACATAAGAGCTTATCTCTAACACAAACAATTCCGCAAAGAAGTGCGGGCACATCGCTCTGACCGCGTGTGATAAACCAACTTAACCGCTTACGTGAAAAGCACCACCAGTCCGCATAGCGAGCAGACAACAACTCAGTCTGCGTGGACTTGTGACAATCAATCACGCATTCTGAGCCAAGTCCGCACCAATGAAGGATTGTTGGATACCGCCACCAGATCGACTGCATCGATCTACGAACTCAGCATCCAGATCACGTAATACTCTGGACTCTGCGAACACCAGAGCAGATCGTACAAGCAAGCGGATACAGCGAACTAAGCAACAACCCTGGACTTGTTATAGAGCCATGACCAAGTCCACAACCAGTGAACTCTGGCAAACAAACTACTCGAGAAGGCTACAACAAGTTGTGCAGTTAGCCTCCGCAGACCGCGCTAATTTCCTACCTTCTTGCGATCTAGAGTACTTGAAGCTTTAGCGAACTGTGCGGTCTCACAATCCAACCGCAACAGCCGTGGTTAGACAAGGCTAACCACCCGATTACTTCTCCATGGTTCTTGCTGAATCAGACCGCAAGAGAGAAGAAGTCAACCTTGCTAACTGCTGACTTCAATTCGCCAGGTCGCGGTTCCATGTGCGGTCTACACAAATCAGACCGCTCACCTCCACTACACTCCTACTTCAATAATTTTAACACTCCCCCTTGAAGCGAAAAGTGGAAACTAGCTCGAGCAATCCCCCGTAACCGAATAAACGGCTCATTCTGTAACGGTTTCGTAAAGATATCTGCCACATTATCCTGACACTACACATAATTAGCAATCAAAGATCCCTCCAACACCTTCTCCCGAACGAAGTGATGCTCGATCTCGATGTGCTTCATTCGCGCATGACAAACTGGATTGTTGACCCATTTAAGAGCACTCTTATTGTCGCTGCGAAGCAGAGTAGGACCTCGCACCTTCTCATGGATGTCATCCACTAATCTCCTAAGCCAGATGGCTTCCTGAGCTGTTAGGTCTGAAGTCTTGTATTTCGCTTCTATAGTGGAGATAGACATCGAATCCTATTTCTTACTGCACCATGAGATAGACGATTATCCCTTGAAGAATACAAAAACAGACGTCGACTTCTGATCATTTATATCTCATCCATAATCAGCATCCATGTAATCATACAGACTGAAGCTCGTGTCTCTCTTATAAAAGAGACTCATCTCTGAGGTAGACTTGACATACTTCAGGATACCTTTAGCCGCCACATGATGAGGCTTCCGCGGCTCCGTTATATACAAACTAAACTGGCCCAAAACATAATCAATATCCGGCCTAGTGATTGTCAGATATATGAGACTCCCCACAAGATCCCTGAACACCAAAGGGTCTGCAAGAACCCTTCTCTCATCCCTCCGAAGTTTCAGACCAACCTCTAGAGGAGTAGAACTGCTCTTCCCTTCCCGCATGTCGAATCGCTTAACGATTCTCTCCGCATAGCCCTTTTGAGAAACGAACACACCGTTCTTCTGCCTATAACCTCGAGTCCAAGGAAATGGTGGAGCTCCCCAAGATCCTTCATCTCGAACTGTATGGCAAGCTCAGTCCTGAGCCTAGTCTGTAACGGTCCAGGCCCGCCAACCCGTGGGACCCAGCTAGCACCGCCGGCCCACCAGTAGTCCAGACACGGGCCCACTACTAGCAGTAAGCATGTCACATTCAAGCCTGTAGGCCGTACACCCCAACCCCTCTCCACGCCTGTTTTTCAGCAACGGTAGGTTGTTGCCACTGGGGATCGAACCCAGGACCTTGATAAGAGACTCTTTACCACAGCTCTCATCACCAACTGAGCTGAGCTGTGGTAAAGAGTCTGTTATCAAGGTCCTGGGTTCGATCCCCAGTGGCAACAACCTACCGCTGCTGAAAAACAGGCGCGGAGAGGGGTTGGGGTGTACGGCCTGCAGGCTTGAATGTGATAGTCTTACTGCAAGTAGTGGGCCCGTGTCTGGACTACTGGTGGGTCGGCGGTGCCAGCTGGGTCCCGCGGGTTGGCGGGCCTGGACCGTTACATAGTCACCTCCTCCTCTGAGTTCTCCATGATGATCATATTGTCAACATACAATAGAACGAGGACCTGAAGATCCCCCTTTTTCTTATCGAACAGACTGAAATCTGAACCTGAAGCAAAATAATCATAGAATTGGAGGTATTTTGTGATCTTTCGGTACCATACCTGAGGCGCTTGCTGCAGACCATATAGGGCCTTTTTCAGCTTACAGACGTATCCTGGATGTTTTTCAGATGCATAATCTTGTGGTTGTATCATGAAGATATTCTTGTCAATCTTGTGGTAAAGGAACGCATTCTTTACGTCGAGTTGTCAAATCCTCCACACTTGGCAAGCCGCCAAAGAAATCACCACCCACACTGAAGTCATCTTAGCCACCAGACTAAACGTCTCTTCACAATCCTCCTTATATTGTTGTGAAAGTAGCGAACAAACGACTAAAAAACAAGCCGGAAACTTGAATAATTGAAATTTTTATTATTCAAAAAGATATCATTTACAAAGGTATGGCCTCCCTTTTATAGAATGGAGGAGAGAATACAAATTAACAATGTGGGACTAAAGCTATACAGAATCTGAGCGGCTAGAACAACAGACCGAACAAGCCGCGCGGTTAGACAATGTGCTAACCGCTCGGCAATACCAGAAGCAAGAGAGAGATGCGGTAGGAAACCGCTAGACCGCCTGGTTTCCAAGCCAGCGGAGATAAACTGTCGGAATCTAAATAGCAACAGCCTGGATATCAAACCGCTGGAGAGTAACCGTCAGACCGCGCGGTCTACAACCCGCAAGGCTCAAACTGCCAGACCGCCCGGTCTCATACTTCAACACTCCCCTCAAGCTGGAGCATAGATATCAATCATGCCCAGGTTGTCACAAATGTGGAAGAAGGAAGTAGAAACCGGCTTGGTGAAGATATCCGTCAACTCTTTGTCGGGGGTGACGAACGGAGTGCAAATCTGTCTCTTCAAGACCTCTTCTCGGATGAAATGACAGTCGACTTCTATATGTTTCGTTCTCTCATGGAAGACCGGATTTTTGGATATGTATATAGCGGGCTTGTTGTCACAGAACATAGGCAGAGGATAATCATAGACCTCTCCTAGGTCAAGCATGAGAGCCCGCAACCATTTTAACTCACATGTGGTTGACTCCATACTCCGGTATTCGGCTTCTGCACTGGACCTTGAGACAACATACTGCTTCTTGCTCTTCTAGCTCACAAGATTATCTCCAACAAATGTGCAAAAACCTGATGTAGATTTACGGTCACCTTTATCATCCACATAGCTTGAGTCTGAGTAGGATTCAACTCTCACATGACCATGCTTCTGAAAGAGTAGCCCTTTTCCCGGTGCTGCTTTGACATACTCTAGTATCTTTAAGGCATATTGAAGATGACATTCCCTGGGAGCTTGCATGAACTGACTGACCTTGCCTACAGCATAGGCGATGTCGGGTCTGATCACCGTGAGATAAATGAGTTTGCCCACCAGACGTCTATACCTCGTGGCATCAGATATAAGAGGTAATTCATCTGTCCATGTTTTGTCCTATCCAATAGCCATGGGATATCGGGCCGGTTTGGCCCTGGTCAATCCCGCCTCTTGTAGAAGATCAAGAGCATACTTTCGTTGGGAGAGAACCAACGAGTCGGGCTTCCGAGAGATTTCTATGCCCAAAAAATATTTTGGGGAGCCCATATCCTTCGTGACTAGGTGTTGACGGAGGTGTTTCTTTGTCAAGTCCACCCCAGCCTGGTCATCGTCGGTAAGAAGAATATCATCCACATACACCACCAAAACCACAAGGCCCGATGCGGTTTTGCGAATAAATAATGAGTGATCGGCCGAACTTCTTGTAAAGACAATCGCAGCAACAATGCCATTAAACTTGTCGAACCATGCCCGAGGGCTCTGTTTTAGGCCGTACATGGCCTTCTTAACCTGGCATACTCGTGTCTCCCCCTGAGCAACATACCCAGGAGGTTGCTCCATGTAGACGTCCTCTTGAAGATTCCCATAGAGAAAGGCATTCTTGACATCAAGCTGGGAAATAGCCCAATCCATGTTGACGGCCACGGAGAGAAGAACCCGGATGGTGCTAAGGCGAGCAACTGGGGAGAAAGTATCAAAGTAGTCAACTCCATAAGTCTGAGTAAAGCCTTGGACACTAGCCAGGCTTTGTAACGATCTACAGTGCCGTCTGGGCGAAACTTCACAACAAACCCAGCGATAGCCAACCACATTAGTACCTACTGGTGGAGGAACAAGGGACCAGGTACCCCTTTCAGTAAGAGTGGCGATTTCCTCATCCATGGCAGATTTCCAATGAGGAATAACAAGAGCCTTCTGGTAAGTGCGGGGAGTGGTGATAGCCAAAGCAAAACACCTGCGAGAAGGAGTAAGCCGATCATAGGAAACAACAGCCGCAAGCGGGTGTTGGGTACACGCACGCACCCCTTTGCGAAGAGCAATGGGAAGATCCAGGTCGACTCGTGTCTCAGGGACCGGAGCGTCCGTGGCAGAGAAAGCTGGCCCGGGACTAGAGAGACGGCTGCGGAGAAGGGGGTATAACAGAGAGAGGAGGAGACGGTGGAGGAGATGATATAGGAGGGGAGATGTCGATATGCGTGGAAGGAACACAGAGTGATGGTGGAGAGTCAGAGACATCAGGAGGAAGGGGGGATTGAGAAGAGAAGTAGGACGCATTCTCGAAGAAGGTGACGTCTGCGGAGACAAACTGTTTGCGCAAAACTGGGTCAAAGCAACAATAGCCTTTTTGAGTGGTCGAGTAACCCAAAAATACACATTTTGTGGAACGTGGGGAAAGCTTGTCACGGGTAGCGGAAGGAGCATGCACAAAAGCCGTACACCCAAAGATACGGAGAGGGAGAGGAAATGGTTCCTTGCCCGGGTAGAGAATGGAGAAGGGGGTCTTGCCATGGAGAACCGTGGAGGGAATGCGATTGATGAGATAGCAGGCGATGAGAACAGCATAGCCCCAGTAGGAGAGAGGCACCTGCATCTGCGTCATGAGGGTGCGAGCGACATCGAGAAGATGACGGTTTTTACGCTCCGCCACCCCATTTTGCTAGAAGGTATAAACACAGCTGGTCTGATGAATAAGACCATGTTGCATACAAAAAGAGGAGAACTCATGACTGAGATACTCTTTAGCATTATCAGAGCAAAGTACTTTAATAGAAAGATCAAACTGAGTTTTAATCATGTAATAAAAAGATTGTCATACAGAAAATAATTCTGAGCGATCTTTTAATAGATACACCCAGGTACATTTATAGAAATCATCAATAAAAGTTACAAAGTACGCACTACCCCGACCAACGGCGAGAGTAGGAGCAGGACCCCAGACATCAGAATTAATGAGATCAAACGGGAGAGAGGAATCACAGCCTTACTTCGGTGGGAAGGAGGAGCGGTGATGTTTGTCAAGCTGACACGCATCACAGTCGAACGGAGGACTGGTGTGAGGTAAGTGGGGCAGAAGCTGACGAAGAATCCGAGGAGGAGGATGTCCAAGGCGAAGATGTCATTGAAGCAGATCGGTAGAAGAGGAAGAGAAGGCGGACAGAGCGAAAACGTTGTCGAGTAAGTAGAGGTCGCCGCTCTCAGTCCCAGTAGCAATCGTCCGTTGGGTCCTCGGGTCCTGAAAATAATAAGAAGTAGGAGTGAATAAGATAGGGCACTGAAGTTGCTTGCATAAAGTAGTAACAGATAATAAGTTGTAAGGGAACTTCGGGACATAGAGGGTGTCCGCTAAGCGAAGTGACGGGGTGACTTGAACCATGCCCGTCCCATGAATCGGGGATGGTGAACCATCCGCAACAAGAACCGGGGGCAACCGATCATGCGTTTCTAGGAGAGAGAAGCATTGAGGATTGCCGGTCATGTGATTTGTAGCACCAGAGTCAATCAGCCATTTACCTTGGGTAACGACGTGAGCACTACCTGAGGTCATAGCCACAGAGGCAGATGGCCGAGAGGAGGCAGAGGTTAAGGAATATGTGTCACCAGAAGGGCGAAGATGAGGATGTTTCTACCAGCAGCGGTCAACAGAATGGCCGGTATGACCACAGTGAGATAAGAGGAACCTGGACGAACCGCGCCCGCCAGACTGGCTGCGGCCTCTAGGGCCACCCTGCTGAGCTTGGTGAGTATAGGAGTCCTGTGGAGGAGGGGAGGACAATAGAGGGCGCTGGAGTAGCGAAGGAACAACGGCGATGCGATCCGCAGTGGCATCCAAGGTGGGAGACTCTGCTTCACCCAAGATCTGCTGGCGGATCATATCAAAAGACTCGGGGAGTCGGAGAAGATAACAAACAACAAGGAACTCTTGGAAGTGTTTGTGCTACTCGGCCAAGTCCGCGGAGAAGGGGCGATTCTGGAGGATCTAGGCGCCAAGAGCCTAAACTTTCTGATAAGCCGCAGCAGGAGACATGGAAGGACGAGCGAAGAGGTCCGCATAGAGAGTATAAATGTGGGATGTCTGGGCCCCCTTCGAGTAGAGAGCAGCAAGGTGAAGTCATGCGGCCTTGACCGTCTCATCATGGTGTATGACGGGAAGGCATTCATCAGAGAGGCTGTTTGCCAGCCAAGTGCGGACAAGGGCATCACTCGCATCCCAGTCCTCAAATTGAGCAGAGTTTGGAGGAGGAGGGTCATCAGTGAGGTGATGACGTTTGCACTAAGAGCGAAGGAGAAAGGTGAAAGAGACGCTCCAATCCGGATAATTGGAACCAACAAGTTTAGAAATCGTGTCAAGGTTTCCGGAAGGAGTAGGAGGAGGAGGCGGAGCCGGATTGGCAACAGGAGTGGTGGCAGTTGAAGTCTAAGAAGGATCCATAGGAGAAAGGAACGGGAAGCCGCGCGGTTAGGAAACAAGCCGCGCGGTTAGGAAACAGGAGCTCGGCAGCGGTCACGATGTCAGACACCAGCGGCCAGAATAGCCACGACCAAGCCACAGAACCAAGCAGAGGGAAAGAAGTCGAGCGGTTAGAAGGTAGCCCGCGCGAACAGAAGGACGATCCGCTTGGAGACAATCAGATCGCAGCGACAGATCGTGGCGAGAAGATGGGGAAACAAAGAGGTCGCGCACACACAGGGCAACGACAAGGAGAGAAGGAAGCCGCGCGAACAGGGCACAATCCGGCGGAAGAAACAAGCCGCGAGGACAGGTCGCGAGAAGAAGCAAGCCATGCGGTTATGGCACGCGGTTAGAGAGGCCGGACAGAATCAAGAGGAGATTGAGTCCTCTGATACCATGTGAAAGTAGCGAACAAACGACTAAAAAACAAGTCGGAAACTTGAATAATTGAAATTTTTATTATTCAAAAAGATATCATTTACAAAGGTATGACCTCCCTTTTATAGAATGGAGGAGAGAGGAGAGAGTACAAACTAACAATGTGGGACTAAAGCTATACAGAATCTGAGCGGCTAGAACAACAGACCGAACAAGCCGCGCGGTTAGACAATATGCTAACCGCTCGGCAATACCAGAAGCAAGAGAGAGAGATGCGGTAGGAGACCGCTAGACCGCCCAGTTTCCAAGCCACCGGAGATAAACCGCCGGACTTCAAACAACAACAGCCTGGATATCAAACCGCTGGAGAGTAACTGCCAGACCGCGCGGTCTACAACCCGCTAGGATCAAATCGCCAGACCGCCCGATCTCATACTTCAACAACTGTTATGAGAACCCCCGAGCTATAAGGCAAGCCTTGTACCGTTCGATGCTACCATCAACCATCATCTTGAGTTTGTAAACTAGCTTACATGTCACTGGAGTACTGTCTTCGATCTTGGATATAAGATCTCAAGTCTCATTATTCTTGAGGGCGGTCATCTCCTCATCCATGACATCTTCCCACTCGTTTATGTCAGTAGCATTCTCAAAACTCGATGGCTCTCGTTCATCCAAGGGACCTGCGAAGAAACATAAGACGAAACTCACCATGTTCCTGTCTCTATACCGAGCTGGTGGGATAATATTCCTCTTGGACCTCTGCAGGGCTTGACCCTTATCCAACACTCTCGTTGCTTCTTCTGTACTAGCTCTAATCTCGAGCACACCAGGAGCATCGCTCCCCCTACTTCCAGATCCATAAGCCCCCGCCCCAGAGCTAGATGAAACCGGAGCACCTGGTGACATAGATAACTCTAATAGAAGATCCCGAGCAGCTTCAACTTACCCTCCGTCAGACCTGCACTCCTGCAACTCTACAGATGAGCTGCTTTATTATGATGTCAACTCATAAAATACCACATACCAAGAGACAACAACTTTTATGTCTCTGAATCCATGTATTTTCAGCCCTTCTTCCTCTCATCTTATCCAACGAAGACTGTCTTCCTTGTTTTTTTATCTAGCTTCGTCTTGTGAGCGTTTAGAATATGCATGTAGCAGGTCGACCTGAATACCCGAAGATGTTTCACACTAGTCTTATCCTTGAACATCAGCTCATGTGGAGACTTCATGTTGTTTAGACTAAGGGGCATCCGATTGATGACATATGCCACATAGGTCATTCCCTCTGCCCAGAAATCCCTAGGAATGCCTTTGGCGTGAAGCCAGCATTGCAGGTCTCTGTCAAATGACGGATATTCCACTCTACAACTCCATTCTATTGTGAAGTATGCGCATAAGTAAGCTCCATTTGGATTTCGTTCTTTTTGCAGAAGTTAGAGAACTCGCTTGAGTTGAACTCTCTTCCATTCTCAGTTAGACATGATCGTCTCCGAAGGATGAAAGACTAGGCAGGTCATGCACCAGGACTCTTATCGTCATAACCTTCAGCTTATCCATCTCAACATGCCTCAGTCTCTCATGCTAGATAGCAGTATTGTCACTCGCCCTCATTTTATCAACACTGGAGCTTATCTCTAACATGAACAAGTCTTTCACTCTCCTTCCAACATGAGTGACGTCAGCTTTCACAGATGATACATTATGGAGAAACATCACTTCTGTTGGGTCAAACAGAATGTGATGCCCAACATCAACAATGTTGGTTGCCGAGAAAAGGTTTTCATTCCCAGCATGTGATACACACTCCTTAAGGTGAGTGGCCCTCAATCACTGCCTAAAGAAACTTTCCCCACCTTCTCTAGTACATGTACAGTATCATCAGCAATAATAATGACAATGTTATCTTTGTATACCTGCAGATAATATAATTTAGACTCATCCTCGATGAGGTGATGACCACACCCCGAGTCCACGATTCAGTCCTCCTGATAGTTGATAGAGGAAAGTGCACGAACATAAGTTCCTGTCATGAAGGCACCCCCTATCCTCCTTTCTCAACTTTGGACTCAGTCTCCTCCTTCTCTACAGCATGCCCTGGATGAAGATTCAATCTATAGTCCTTGTGGATATGACCAAGCTTGTTACATCTATAGCACCGAGGTCCACCCCTCTTGTTACTGTCATCATGCTTAGGAGTCTTGCTCCTTTCATAATTGTGAAGAAGACGGACCATCACTACTAAGTGTCTTCTTCTTCATGTCTCATCTCTTCTTCTTGATCGAGAAGAGAACCTCATCTTCTCCCTCTGAGATCGACACCACAACCATCTACTTTGCCAAGCTCTTCTGTGAAGCCAGCAGATTTTCCAGCTCGAGCAAAGATGGATGATTGGCCTAGCCTTGCACAGAAGTAACAAATGCCACATACTCCTTTTGCAGACCGCAGATGATGTGCATCTTCAGCTTTGCCTCTGAGATAGGCTCTCCCTGGTCCAACACTTAAATCTCGGCGTAAAGGTTCTTCATCTTCAAGAAGAATGATGACACCGACAGGTCTCCCTGAGTGGCCTTGACCAACTCAATCTCCAAGAACTATAGTTGAGCTACGTTCTTCCTATTAAGCAGACCTTCCAAGGCCATCCAGATTTCAGTCGATGATCAACACCCGATGATGTGATCGAATAGCTTTGGTGAGATCGCTCGCTTGAGATTGAACTTTTCCTTAGCATTCACCTTACTCCAAGCTCTCACCGTCTCATCATTCCGGGTGGCAGAAACCACTTCTTGTCTGTCGTCTCTACCGACGACTTCCCAAAGGTCCTCAACAATCAGATAACTCTCCATTCAAGACATATACTTCTTAAAGTTGGTCTGTGTAAAGAGTTCGATTTCAAGACCTCTTGCATAACCAACCTCCATTGCTCCCTCTTGATTAACTTGAACTTCAACGAGGAAAGCACACCTTCAAGGTTGAATCACTACTTACTCCTTAACCTACCTATGATATCATGTGAAAATTTATGGAAAGCTGAAAAAGAGATCGCAGGAACACTCAACCATACTAGAAGCCAAGTAATAATCAACACAACAGAAGCACAAGAGTCATAAACTGGAATTCAATCTGATTTACAAAGCAATGCATACATTGTGAGGCATGATTTCGCAATGTACCCAAGGAAAACATAAAAAAATTGTAGCCAAGGAAGAAACCGCGCAGACAGATAATTGTAACCGCATATTGTAACACCCCAAAAACCCTAAGTCCCAAAATGGGTTCAGGTTGGGTGACACGGCCTGGGACACGGGCGTGTCCCAGGGCGTGTCCGGTGCACACGGCCTGGGACACGGGCGTGTCCTGCTCGGGCGGCGTTGAGTAGAGTGGCGTTGAGTGTGGTACACGGCCTATGACACGGGCGTGTCACAGGGGCGTGTTGAGCACACGGCCGAGGACACAGGCGTGTGCATTAGTCATGCCCTTCTCGGGTGGTTCAGCCTTGTGTTGATAAGGTGACACGGCTATCCACATGACCGTGTACTGGTTGACACAGGCGTGTCAGAGAGTGATGCGGGCGTGTCGTAGCCCGTGTTCTGTTCAAAATTGAGTCGGTTCTGTAGCCGCTCAAGGTACACGGCTTGTGACACGAGCGTGTCACAAGCCGTGTTAGCTCTATTTAGATGCTTTCAAAGCGATCGAGGTCGTTCGTTCCCTTCTCTTTGGATCCTGTGGTCCAAGATCATCCCTGCTCTTATAAGGCCGAGAATGGAGATGAATATCTCATTCTCATATTGGCCATTCTCTTTCTAAGTGAAGAGAGAGAGGAGAGCAAGGAAGGAAGAAGGAGAAGATTTTTGACCGCCGGTGGAGCTTCAGCGGTCCGAATCGAGAGCCGAGTTTAGCGTTGTGAAGGCAAGGCCGCTGCGGTGCTTTCCTTTCGGCTAGTTCTTTCATGGCATCGAAGCGATCGTCAAGGGTAACGGTCTTTCTTCCTTGGGCAGTTGAATCCCTTTGTTTATGCATGTATATCTGTGGAATCCTCCATCAAAAGATGGAAGAGCATACGTGATTCTAGCGGTTGAGTTTGTATCTAGAGCCGGAAATGTGTAGTACGGCATATGCATGCTGTGTGAAGCCCATCTGGATGGATTTCTGGATTGGTGATACTGTGAACTGAAGAATACTCCGTGTATACATCGGTTAACCTACGGAGATTGGTGAGGATGATTGTGATGGTGAGAAGAAAGCTTTGTATAGCTCCTTTGGTTGTATGCTTGGCGCGAGCTGTATGGATGAAGTTGAAAGCGGCACTATGTGCTGGTGTTGAGGAGGAATGCGAGAACCTCTGAGTGGGTAGGACACCCACCAAGTTCATTGATCGGATTATTGTAAGCGAACACCTCTGAGTGGGTGGGTACAAGAGGCCTCAAACAGGGGTTTGGCGGCTGATGCCCATAAGCCAATAAGTTAAGAACCTCTGAGTGGGTGGGCCACCCAACAAGTTCAGTGGTAGGATCGGGTGAGCGGTCGATTGGTAGCAATACAGCGGAGCGATTTCCCTAGGCTTGTTACACTACAAGGGTAGGTCGACTGATATCGCTAACAGTTTGTTATAAGGTGCGTGCCTCTGAGTGGACGGGTGCGTGAGGTCTTCAACAGGGGTTTGGAGGCTTAGGCTCGGCCAACAAGTAAACACCTTGAACCGGTGGTGGAACCATGAGAAGCTTGGTACACCGTAAGTGTACCCTGAGTACACGGAACGTCTGGCACGAAGGCCGGCGTTTGTGATGATAATGTGTATTGTATATATGTGTTTAGATTGGAATACATGCAGGGAAGGAACCACTGCCCCGGGTAAGGGGTAGGGTCGTTATAATTGGTTAGTTGAATGCTGGTCGTTGCTTTGTTTGTCACCCATGGGGTGGATGTCTATATGCAGGTGCTGCCCTTGTAGATGTTGAAATAGATTGAGTGGGCTGAAGCCCTTGCTGATGCTGTTAGGCCCTCGAAGGTCGTGCGAAGCTTTGGATTTCATGTGTGGCCGGCCTGCGTGCCGATGTATGAAGTCATATGTTTGTAAAGAGAAACTTGTAAGGCCTTAAGGCCATGAGCGGTGTGTTTGTTTATATTCTTGGTCTTGTATATAAATGAGTTATTTATATATTAGTGGACTTTCATGGATTGAGTTCGTGCAACTTGTAAGCTTCCGCTAGAATGCTCTGAGTTAGGATGCGTGGTATTTTGGTATTAACCTGTAACCTCGCCGTCTGTTTGTGGCATATAATGTGGGGCCCCGGCCGGACCTTTTATTATATGTTATTTAACGGGTCTGGTTGTTACATTTTGGTATCAGAGGCCTCTCGATTTTTCGCTTTCGAATTCATGGCTGAATTCTTTTGTCGGGTGGCGCGCACGTGTACGTGCGAACCGTTTTAACATAATTGAACTCAAGAATGTCCACTAGGAATGTGCATGTGTGTATTCGGTATGTTTGTCGTTTTGGATTGGAGGTTGATTATTGATATCTTGTTCACATATAGGTGACAAGAAGTGGTGCTGGGCAATCTGAGCCCCAGCGTTCGGATGAGAGTGCGACACCAGCCGAGGTGCCCACACCTCCTCCTTCTGCGGAAACTGTACACCTAGTTGCGGAGGCGGTGTTTGTCATGATTCAAGCACAACCTGTTGGGCAAGCAAGACCTATAGTGGAGCCAGTTTGGGTTGGTGCAAGGCAAGAGCGTGTGGAAGCTCGGGTGGACGAGCGAGCAACTGACGAGCAATTGAAGCGGTTTATGGATTTTCATCAACCTACGTTTGTCGGGGCGCATTCCCCAACGCAGGCGGAAGATTGGCTTTCAAGAGTGAAAAGGATCCTGACAGCGCTCAGGATTGATGAGGGGCAGAGAGTGACGTTAGCCACTTTCCTACTGGAAGGAGAGGCGAGACTGTGGTGGGATGACGTCGAGATGCACTAGTTGGCAAGCAGAGGCCTGGGAGAGATTTCGATGGACGAATTCTCCAGATTATTTTGGGCAAAATATTTGCCAGTATCGCAGAGAATTGCTATGGAGAACGAATTCCAACATCTGGTGCAGGGTGAGAAGACTGTGGATGATTACCTGCATGAATTTACCAGGCTGGGATGTTATACGAGGTCTACTTTTGCGAAAGAAGTGCGGAAGACGAACAGATTCTATGAGGGATTCCGAGATGAGTTGAGATTGGCGCTTCCGAGTTCAGTGAACCAAGGCTTCCAAGCCTTAGTAGATACAGCCTGTGCGTTGGAAAAAGATTTGAAACAAGTACATGACAAGAAGAACTTGGCGGTGGACAAGTCGGAGTTCAAAGTTCCGCAGTCCGAATAGTCAGAGTTTAGGAAACGGGATAAGAAGAGGTTCAGGCCTGCTGAACAAACGTCTTCGGATGTTGCTTCGGGTGCGACGTTTGGTCAAGGACGTGTTGAGTCGCGTACCTGTTTCAATTGTGGGAAGCAAGGGCATATAGCCCGTTACTGTTGGAAAGGCCGTCAAAGAGTGAACAAAAGACAGGCGCGCCCTATGAGGAAAAGGGTAAGGCAGTGGCGGAATCATCTGCATCCCGGGCGCAACCGCGAGTGTATAATCTCGGAGTGCAGGAGCCGCAAACCTCACATCATGAAGTGCAACAGCCTCGGGTGTTTAACCTGGAGTGGCAAGAGGCTGTCAAAAAGCTGCTTAGAGACGCGGATGAGCGAAAATAAAGTGGAGGGTGCACTTTATTGCTTGTAGGTTGTCCTTTGTATATATTGTATGTATGTGTGTTTGTGAAAACACTTGTGTTGGTGCGAGGACGTGAGGAGGGTAATCCCAGATCATTTTGGTTAATAGTGCATCGATTGCATTGCTGTATTACCATTGTCGTTGCGCTAAATTTCGGGAGGAAATTTCTATAAGGAGGGGAGGATTGTAACACCCCAAAAACCCTAAGTCCCAAAATGGGTTCAGGCTGGGTGACACGCCCTGGGACATGGGCGTTTCCCAGGGCGTATCCGGTGCACACAGCCTGGGACACCGGCGTATCCCAGGGCGTGTCCTGCTCGGGCGGCGTTGAGTGGAGTACCGTTGAGTGGCATTGAGTGGAGTGGCATTGAGTGTGGTACACGGCCTGTGACACGGGCGTGTCACAGGGGCGTGTTGAGCACACGGCCGAGGACACGGGCGTGTGCCTTAGCTGTGTCCTTCTCGGGTGGTTCAGCCTTGTGTTGATGAGGTGACACGACCATCCACACGGCCTTGTAATGGTTGGCACTGGCGTGTCAGAGAGTGACACGGGCGTGTTGTAGCCCGTGTTCTATTCCAGATTGAGTCGGTTCTGTAGCCGCTCAAGGGACACGGCCTGTGACACAAACGTGTCACAGGCCGTATCAGCTCTATTTAGATGCTTTTCAAAGCGATCGAGGCCGTTCGTTCCCTTCTCTTTGGATCCTGTGGTCCAAGATCATCCCTGCTCTTATAAGGCCGAGAATGGAGATGAATATCTTATTCTCATATTGGCCATTCTCTTTCTAAGTGAAGAGAGAGAGGAGAGAAAGGAAGGAAGAAGGAGAAGCTTTCCGACCGTCGGTGGAGCTTCAGCGGTCCGAATCGAGAGCCGAGTTAAGCGTTGCGAAGGCAAGGCCGCTGCGCTGCTTTCCTTCCGGTTAGTTCTTTCATGGCGCCGAAGCGATCGTCAAGGGTAACAGTCTTTCTTCCTTGGGCAGGTGAAGCCCTTTGTTTATGCATGTATATCTGTGGAATCCTCCATCAAAAGATGGAATAGCGTAAGTGATTCCAGCGGTTAAGTCTACATCTAGAGCCGGAAATGTGTAGTACGGCATATGCATGTTGTGTGAAGCCCATCTGGATGGATGTTTGGATTGATGATGTTGCGAACCGGAGAAGACTTCGTGTACATATCGGTTAACCTACGGAGATTGGTGATGACGATTGTGATACTGAGAAGGAAGCTTTGTATAGCTCCTTTGGTTGTATGCTCGACACGAGCTGTATGGATGAAGTGGAAAGAGGCACTATATGCCGGTGTTGAGGAGGAATGCGAGAACCTCTGAGTGGGTAGGACACCCACCAAGTTCATTGATCGGATTGTTGTAAGTGAACACCTCTGAGTGGGTGGGTACGAGAGGCCTCCAACAGGGGTTTGGCGGCTAATGCCCATAAGCCAACAAGTTAAGAACCTCTGAGTGGGTGGGCCACCCAACAAGTTCAGTGGTAGGATCGGGTGAGCGGTCGATTGGTAGCAATGCAGCGGGGCGATTTCCCTAGGCTTGTTACACTACGAGGGTAGGTCGACTGATAGCGCTCACAGTTTGCTATGAGGTACGTGCCTCTTAGTGGACGGGTGCGTGAGGTCTTCAACAGGGGTTTGGAGGCTTAGGCCCGACCAACAAGTAAACACCTCGAACCGGTGGTGGAACCATGAAGAGCTTGGTACACAGTAAGTGTGCCCTGAGTGCACGGAACGTCTAGCACGAAGGCCGGCGTTTGTGATGATAATGTGCATTGAATATATGTGTTGAGATTGGAATACATGTAGGGAAGGAACCACTGCCCCGGGTAAGGGGTAGGGTCGTTATAATTGGTCAGCTGAATGCTGACCATTGCTTTGTTTGTCACCTATGGGGTGGATGTCTATATGCAGGTGTTGTCCTTGTAGATGCTTAAATGGATTGAGCGGGCTGAAGCCCTTGCTGCTGCTGTTAGGCCCTCGAAGGCCGTGCGAAGCTTTGGATTTCATGTGTGGCCGGCCTGCGTGCCGATGTATGAAGTCGTATATTTGTAAAGAGAAACTTGTAAGGTCTTAAGGCCGTGAACGGTGTGCTTGTTTACATTTCTGGTCTTGTATATAAATGAGTTATTTATATATTAGTGGACATTCATGTATTGAGTTCGTGCAACTTGTAAGCTTCCGCTAGAATGCTCTGAGTTAGGATGCGTGGTATTTTGGTATTAACCTGTGACCTCTCCGTCTGTTTGTGGCATATAATGTGGGGCCCCGGCCAGACCTTCTATTATATGTTATTTAACGGATCAGGTTGTTACACATACACTCCTCAAGCTACAAGCCCTATCCGACGAAACCGACTAAGTCTCCTATCCGCAACTAGCCCCGCGGACTGATTGTTATTGAATATTGATGATCAAGAAATAGAACCTACTGATAAGTCGGGCGAACTCCAAACTCTATCCACAATCTCGAGAAAGGTGACTTCAAGCCACGGACTGTGACCTGCTGTATACCGCTGATTGTAAATCGCGAACTATTCTACACTAAGCCTCCACTAGTTGCCCAGCCACCTGATGCTAGCCGCACAGCCGGCACAGATATTCAACTTCACTTAGTCGTGTCGGTAAGAAAAACGTAACCGTGGTATCTAAACGCGAGTTGAGTTTTCACTATTCTCGATGTTTATCACGAGCCGAGAACTCATATTTATAGGCGTGAGGAGGAGTGTCGTCACTGCCCATAGCGATAGGATAACCGCCCGTCAAACCTACAGCTAGCACTACGTATCTGCACAAGTGCGGACATAAGCATCAGTCCGCCACTGATAAAAATTGTCTGCAAAGAAGTGTGGACACACCACTCTGACCGTGCGTGATAAACCAATTTAACCGCTTATGCGGAAAACACCACCAGCCTGCATAGCGAGCGGACAACAACTCAGTCCGCATGGACTTGTGGCAATCAATCACGTGTTCTGAGCCAAGTACGCACAGATGAAGGACTGTTGGATACCGTCATAAGACTGTGCCGATCTATGAACTCCGCTTCCAGATCTCACCATATTGCGGACTTCGCGAACACCAGAGTAGATCGCATAAGCAAGCGAATACAGCGAACTAGGCAACAATCCTGGACTTGTCATAATGCCATGAACAAGTCCACAACCAGCGAACTTTGGCAAACAACCCGCCCGAGAAGGCTACAGCAAGTTGTGTGATTGGTCGTCGCAGACCGCGGTATTCGCTTGCCTTCTTGCGAGCCAAAGTACCTGAAGCTTCAGCCGACTGTGCGGTCTCACAATCCAAACCGCAACAACCGCGGTTAGACAAGGCTAACTGTCCGGTTATTTTTATAGGGTGTTTGTTGAACCAGACCGCAGGAGAGAAGAAGAGAAGTCAACCCGGCTAACCGCCGACTTCAACCTGTCAGGTCGTGGCGATCTGTGTGGTCTGCCCAAATCAGACCGCTCACATCCACTACACTCCCACTTCAACAATTTTAACATCAACGTCACAATTTGGTTAAAGATGTCAAACCGTTCATCTCCAACAATACCTCTCAGTTATGTGATTATAGGGTTCATCAATTTTAGCTTGGTATTTTTGTTTATTTTTTGCATAGTTAGCATTGATTTTGTTCAATTTATTTTTAGAGTGAAATGCACGGTGGAGTGGTAAAATTATTAACTTAAGGAGATATTTCTCAACAACCACATGTAGATATTAGTCAACATTTTGTAACCAATATGAGTTTTCCTACTAAGGAAGAATTGATTGCATGGGCTATGTATGTTGGAAGAGGATTGAGATTTGTTGTTATCATTTTAAATGCCTACAAACTCGAAAAGAGAGTAAAACCTAGAGTTACTCATGGATGCAATAGATATGGAGTTGTGCAAGCAAGTCAAGATCCTAAAAATTTGATAAAGCAAAATTTACAAAATCTAGCTCAAAGAGATGTGATTCTAAATTTTACTTAGAGGACAGAGAGAAGATCAAAATGAATGAAAAATCACAGTTGTATGCGGGATTCATAATCATGAGATGACTCATTTACAAGTGCATCCTTATGCTGGAAGATTAAGCAGCTGCGAGCAGAAAATAATTGAGGATATGTGTAATGTCAGTGTGAAATCCCAAAAAATATTAACGGCACTAACAAAAAGAAATTCAGCAAACACTAATGACCTTGAGGACAATTTACAATCAGAAAGCAAAGATACTCAGAGCCGAATTGCAGGGCGGGACTCCACTAAAAATTTTATATAAGTGCATTGTTAGTTATGAATATATCAGTTTTAATGTCGCGAGTGTTTCTACTAATCGGTTGGAATGTTTGTTCTTTGCACATCCGACTTCTATTATGTTGACTAAATGTTCTCAAATATTTTCATGATTGGTTGCACTTATAAGACCAACTGATATCGATTACCTTTGCTTTGTATCGTGGGTTTAATATTGACAAATCGGTCTTTTTTCTCGGCTTTTGCTTTCTTGTCAAACGAAACAGAGGCTAGCTATCGATGGACATTGAAGTGTTTTAAAAGAATTTTTGATGAAAATAATTTGTCAAATTGTTTTGTAACTGATCAGGAAGTTGCTTTAATGAACACAATCATGGGTGTATTTCCTCAAACACAATCTATTTTATCGGGTTCATATTAGTAAAAGTATTTTGTAAGGGACAAAACATATTCCTTCGGTAATCATGGGTGCACATATTAAAGGACTCTTAAATATGTATAAGACAAGTATAGATCTACAAAAAAAATGAAATGAAAGCTTCGTGAAATAATCAATCTGTCATAAGTCAAACTCAAGAATCAAAAATTCCGAAAAAATTGAGGGGACGTTCAAAGGGGAATTTGAAGAGAATGATGGATGATTATTAATTAACAAAAAGACATCCTTTATATTTTGAGCATGTCTTAATGCTTGAACAACAACCAAAAAAATTCAAACCTTTAAAGATGAATATGAAGAAATCTACAAGAAATGTTATTTACACAAGAAATACTTTGCTTGAGCGTATCAGATCACAAATGTCATCATTCATATCAACATATATTATTGATGTCACTGATGTGATGGGCGATGGTCATTGCGGATATAGAGTGGTAAGTATTGTTATGAACATGAAGGAAAATTGGGTTCAAGTGCGTCGTGATTTGTGTTAAGAATTATGTGAATATGAAGAGTTATACAACATGATAATGGGAGAGACAAAGAGATTGGAGTTACTAAGCTCACTAGATTGTTATATTACTCCTGCCGGATGTTCATGTCAGATATGGGTCTAGTAGTGACATCATGTTATAACGTCCAATTTGTTCATTACTCCATAGAACAATCTTTCAATTCACCTTTCTTCCATTGCATTCAGCGTCACCGACATTTAGAATGGTCATCAATATTGGCTTTGTTAATGACAATCACTTTGTTCTTTTGAAAATCCATAAAGATTGTCCGCTATCACAACTATTTCTGGTATGGTCGAGGTACCACAAAAACATAGCGGAAGAATGAGAAATTCCCTACATACAGGTATTCAAAATATGTGAAAGATATGCATTTGTGCAAGTGAGATTTATTTTCTGCATAATTGTTTTTAATTTATATACTCAATTTTTTGTAGATTTGTCATTCACTGGATTCAAGCTTATTATTGGTGATTGTTATCCGCACTGCAGTTTTGGTTATTCGCAAATATTTTTTTCCTAATTTTTTGCGTCTTTTGGAAATACGTCTTGTGCATGCATTTTCAGGAAAAGTGTTCAACATCAAAGTTGTAGATCTCATCGAGATCTACAACTTTCGTGTTGAACACTTTTCCTGAAAATGCATGTACAAGACGTACTTTGGAAATACACCCAGATTTCGCGCCTTTTAGAAATACGTCTTGTACATGCATTTTCAGGAAAAGTGTTTAACACCAAAGTTGTAGATCTCGATGACATCTACAAGCGCCCTTTAAGAGCGGTGTTGAACACTTTTCGTAAAAATGCATGTACAAGATGTATTTCTAAAAGGCGCGAAAAATTGGGAAAAAAAAGTGCGGATAACCAAAACTGTAGTGCAGATAACACTCACCTTATTATAAGGGGCATCAAAAAAATCATATATCTATTTTGTAAGATCTTTGCAACTTTTAAAATTTATTTCATGATAGCAATTCTGTTTTAAAATACTAAATAAAACATTTTTTTAATTTCGTGCAGGCTGGTGTTCATTTTGGGGAAGATGTAGTCGGGTTGAATGATATGTGTTTATTGCTATAACGTAGCCGAATGAAAAAATATAGCAATTATGAGGGTGGAGGACGACGGAGGAGCTCCAGCGAGAGAGGCAGAGGCGTTGAACAATGGCGGACCAATGCAGGTTTATTTCGGCGCGAAAAGGGGAAGGTGTTTACGGAGCGAATGATAAAATTGATGTGAGAGAGGCGACGGGGGAGTTTCGCGCAGGAGATTTGAATGATATGTGTGTAGTTTTAGGTGTATTTAATTTTATCAATTATTAGAGAAAAAAAGATAAAAAATCAAATGTAATTTTTTAAAAAAAGTGATGCAAATATCTAGCGGGTCTGCAAATATCTATTTGTGATTGCAAATATTCAAATACTATAAATATCGTCCCGTAAATATTAGCGCCCTTATTTTAATACTTATTTAATGTGGTTGAGGATTCTCTTCATTTGAGATTTTAAACAGAGGTATATAAAAATTTAATGTGTGGTGTGCAACTTTGGCAGGGAATTAATTTTTTTTATAAATGCTAATTTTTCGGAGGAAATAATTTCCAAAATGGCCCCTTTATTATGTGTGTCGCTCCGCTTCAAGTAATTCCAAGCAGCAGACGAAAGCCAACGGAGACCTCCAAAGCTGATTGCGTAAAAATAAAACCAGAAGATCTGGCCGATCTTCCGGCGGAAATTGTGATGAAGAAGACATGAGATTCATGAATTCTTCCTTTTGTCTCCGCAGATCTTCGATTGATTGCACCACCATAGCTGGATTTGGTAAGCTATTTTCCGATTACTCTTCGAGCCCATTTGTTCTCGGAGGAAAAAAAACACCTCGTTTCTAGGGTTTTGATGTTTTCTTCGAGGGGTTTGTATGGTAATTATCTTTTTGTTTATACTGTTTGTTGATCGCATAGCGGGAACATTTTAAGTTTTCTAGGGTAATTTGTTTCTCTTAGACACGGAATGCATTTGTTGCTGATTTTTTCTTCGTTTGATGCTTGCTACTTCGTGATCATTTTAGGGCTAATTGTTCACTATTGAGAAATGCATGTGAGCTATATGAGGAATTGCATCATGACTGGTAGTTTTGATCATTTGGAGAAACTCTTTCACCATTCGATAAGATTTTGATTTTTTTTGCAGAGCATATGTACTTGAAGGGAGAAACCGTCCGCTAGATTATACCATCTTCATACTACTCTGTGAACATTCAACTAATTTCAGCACCATTTATCGAAGGCATAAGTGGCTGAACCAGGGATCTGGATGTGAAACAGTTCATCAGTGTCTTCTTTCCAGGTTTTAAACAATAGCGAAGAAGTCAACAGACAGACAATCATTTTCTATGGAGAGGCCAGTAAGTGCTAATGCAGACGAGCATGCAATTGATATTGTAAGGGATGTTTCAACCTCTGTGACCACATCAATTTCGGATATACACAACAACCCTAATTTGCACAGTGAAGGGAGATCTTCAACAACCAGACATGTTCCAGATTCACAGTTGCCATCTAGGTTACCCGCTGCATCGAATTCTAGAAGTGCTTCTTTTCCTAGAAATCGTGATACTTTTGGCCGTCGTCAAAGGAGCCCTTTGAATTCTGGTTTCTGGATATCCATTGAGCTCCTTGTAAATCTGAGTCAGATCGCAGCAGCTTTAATTGTGCTCTCCTTTTCGAGGAAAGAGCATCCGCATGCTCCATTATTCACGTGGGTTATAGGTTACACAGCAGGTTGTATTGCTACTCTTCCTCATCTTTTTTGGCGCTACATTAATCGCAACAGCCAGACAACTGCGCAATCTTCCGCGAATTCCGTTCAAAGTTTGCCTCAAAACAGTGCAATTTCAGTCGCACGGTCTCTGCAAATAGACAATAGTGCGGGAACCGGTGGTGCTTCACAGCTCGGACAGAATCCATTGAATAATGCTCGAAGGTACACCGTTCCGTTCTGTTTAATTAAGCAGTGCAGTGAAATTGATTTGCAATCATTATGTATAAAGTGTTATTGTTTATAACCATCATTTTTTGTGGAATGTACCTGAGTCAGTAGTATGGTTTAGTATCAAGGACTAATCAATATTACCTTGGATTAACTAGTTCAACATTACCATCTTAGTATTCTTCTATCCTGACAACATTCAATATATTGTTGTCAGGATGGATATATGCTAAGAACTTACTCAACTTAGGGTTTGCAATAAAATATGAAAATGTTAAGGAAGTCTGGCATATTTAGTAGCTAGTTTCATTGGTATAGTTAAATTAAAGTTTAATTACAACATAAAAGGAAACAAAAAGGAAATTACAAGGGGAGACCCGCCAATCTTCCTGAACAAGCTCAAGGAAGTCCGGGTGAACCTCAGGGGATCCAAAAAAAAAGTAGCAATAGAGCAAAAATCCGCCGCACAGTTGGCGGTCCAACGAAGTGAAAAGATGTGCGAATTCATCAAGAATTCAGCCCCGCCATATCAAGTCCCAAGAGACGCCGTTGCTAGGCTACTCCTCAGTAATAAGGTTGCAGTTGTCCCCTTCAATAATAACCCCGGTGGCCGAGCTCGCCAAGAAAGTTCCGAGCGCCTTGAGCGCCGCAAGTTCCGCACCCCCTGTCCCAAATAGCCTGCCCCGCCGCAAGGAAACCACTGCCGTCCGCGTCCCGAATCACCATGCCAAGGCCGGAGCCTGTTAAGGCTCCATCCAAGTTGATCTTGACCCATCCAGGCGGGGGGCACCAAACCGTCGATGTAGACAGCCGGTCCGGCTGGGAGGTGCCCCAGTTCCCCTGGGCGGAGGAATCCAAAGTTGGGCTAAATATACCGATGGTTAAATCAATTTCAACCCAAATGCTTAAGCTTATGGGTCAGAGTAAAAGACTTGGTATCCATACACCAATGTATTTATCTAATATTCGATTGGGGACTAAATCCAATAATCACACATGCTTTAACAATGCCATGTTGGGTGAGATCTCCTTACATCAACTATTTGTTATAGCCTCACACGACATTATCCTTTAATATTTTTTGTATATTGTATTAAGTAGTTATCTTATGAGTCGTTAATGACTTTATTATGAGTATTTTATATAAGTTCAAATGTTCAAACTTATTACGTTTTATGTCATCATGTAAGTTTATTTAAAGATCACTTGGGTTTTGAAGATATCGAAGAAATTATGAAAGTTCAAGTCTCTCTTCCTCTCTCATTTCTTTTCTTCATCTCCCCCTTCTAAGATTAGATTTCAACACTGCCCCCACTCCCTTGCTTCTCCTCGCATTTTTCGTAGGTTGAGCTCGACTCCCTTGTATCTCCTCCACCACCACCACCACCACCACCGACGTGTCTTTTATGCGTTACGGGAAGTCCCGTAAAAACTTGGTATTAGATTCTTCCCACTTCGACGCTCACAACTGCAATAACCTAGGTCTGAACCTAGCACCTCGACAGATCCTCGTCGGACGCCCTTGCTGAAATGAATGCAGGGAAAGGGTTTAAGTGCCCTTGTAAGCATCCAGTGAAAGGAGCACAGCCCTTCATTGCTTCCGGAGAAGGATAATGGGCGCAACCCTCGTAGGCCTCATGGTTGACCAACTTCAGCGTTGATGTCGCCGCCTCACAGTGTACGCTTGGACAACGCACGACATCGTGGGATCCCTGCTTGACTGCTTATATCTAGGCTCATTTTCGATCCTCAAGCCTTACAGGTCACCTTTCCCTTCAATCTACCGACCCCCACTCCTCGCCAGCACATGCCATAGACAACAAACCTCCAGCAACCCGTGTGATCGCCTTCCCCATCGTATGTTCCTTTCCTCTAGAAACCAGACACACATCGACTTCCTTCTGCGCAAAACATCCATCCATTTGTGGGTGTAGCGTTGTCGATGTTCCCTCCCCACACGACATCTAGCCATTGACAAGTTTTCCTCGAAGTCGCAGCTGCAGTAGCTCTGACTTCCTTCGGCAAAGTCAAACCCAACTCCCTTTCATCAAGCAGTCTATTTCTGCTTTTTGAGTCGCACGCCATTTGTTTTTCAAGTCTGGTCGTTGTTCCCATCATACAACTATTCTGTCCATGTTGACCCATGCGCCTGCAAAAATTAATAATTATTCACCTTTTTTCCATTATTAATTAATTGATTATTTATTAATGGATTAATGGTATCGATTTATTGGTTATTATTCAGTTACATTGGTGTGGAGATGATCTCTGACAAGCAAATTATCCTCAGTTCGATGTTTCAGAAGTCGAAAGCGCACTAAATCGTGATTTCGCGACTCACCTCCAACATTGACAGTCTCACAATGATCAGATAATTCAACTGGAACAACCATAGACCCAACCAGAGCCCGAAGAAGCCCGACCAATCTTCGCAGTTCTTGTCGCCCCACCATCTTCTCTGATTGCTCCCTCCCACAATTCTCACATCTAACACCTTTGTTGTCGAGCCCGACGATGGAGCCGCAGCAATTAGTCCAGTCGCTGATCCCTACTACTCTCTTCCAGCCACCACTCCACCACTCTCAGACTCTCAGTTACCCTTCCTCCGGGCAGTCGACCACATCTTTTCCAACCGTCCCCATGACGAACCTTCTCAGCTGACCTCGTAGGAAGGACCCCGCGACTCGGATTACTTAATGGAAGCGTTGTGGTCTTTTCTTCAATCGCCTCGCTACACAGGCTACACCCCTCTGACAATGTCACCATCATTCGTGACATTTGTGAGCACAATGAAGGTTTGTTGCTCGATGCAAATTCCACGACAACGATGCGCTACGAGGAGTTGTTATGGCGGGTAATTAAAGAGTTTGATGATCAAACAGTGCAAGCCTCGTTCGAGCTTGAGGGAAAAGCTCGTTTTGAAGAACAGGTGAGATGTCATGGTTCCCCGCAACAAGTTATCGTTTAAATATTTTATGTTTCTTGTATTAAGTAGTTATGTTATGAGTCATTAAAAGTCGTTAGTTACTTTGCTGCAAGTATTTTATATAAGTCGAATAATTTGAACTTGTTACGTTTTATGTCATCATGTAAGTCTATTTAAAGACTACTTGGGTCATGAAAGAAGGTATCGAAGAAATTATGAAATTTCAACTCTCTCCTCTTTTCTTAGTTCTTTTCTTCCTCTTCCCCTTGTAGGGTTAGAGTTGAGCACCGCTCCCCCTTCTTCCTTCTATTCACATTCTTGGTAGGTTGAGCTCGGCTTCCTTGTATCCCTACCATCGCCACCACCTCTGTCGGGGTATTGTGGCATTGCGGGTTGACCCGTAGCACTATCACTCCCCTTTAAATGTTTTTTTTGGATTATCAAGTATCATGCACTAAGCCCCACTCAGTCATGAGCACTCATCATAGGAGTTATTTGCTCAATTGGTGGTAGGTACCAAAATCTATGGGATCTACAAACTGCGTGGATCGCTAGGTCCAGCCAAACCATTGGCTATGATACCATTTGTCACAAAGTGAAAATCAAAACGGTAACCAAAGTACAAAGTGAAGATAGAAAAGGGAACCGAAGTTGGGTCTGATGTACTATGATCATTGCAGACCATATTGATTTTACACAATTATAACACTAAACTACCTAAGCTCCCATTTAGTAGAATTTCCATTCACTAGATAAAGTTCATCACATGTCTCCAAGTCAACTTGTAGATTCACATCCCAGTAATTTGCATTTTAAACATGAACAAGCATGTGTATCAAACATGCGTGATTTCCATTTGCGTACGACATTTTTAAACATGAACAAGATAGTTTAATGTTACGGACTAGTCTTCTTGACCACGTCGCGCACAGCCTTAGCTCCTCTTGCCACCTCTTGCGGCTAGCTAAGTCAGGCTCACTCCAAGAGAACGGTGGTGGGAATGCAACGAAAACTAGAACACAAGAGCACAAGAGAGTAAGAGAGAGTAAGAAAGCAAGAGAACTCAAATGCTATTCCAAACTTGGTGATTTACAAATGAGGGGGTCTCCTCCTTATATAGAGCCCCAAAAAGAATAAAATCTACTCTAGAATCTTCTATACACTTCCAATATGTACAAGCATCATGAATCTTCTAGAACGTTCCCGAGAGATCATTCTAGACTTCTCTCCAACCTTCCCTCTAGAATTCACTAGAATCCTCCATGGACTTAACCCCATCTGGTCATGATCGAGCCATCCGAGCGAGTTCGTGACATTCTCCCCCACCTATCCTGGCGGCGTCCTCGTCGCCTCGAACTGCTGAATGAACTCCTTGAATTGCCACAAGTCTTCAAGGGTTTCCCATGTTGCCTCCGAATCTGGCCGCCCCTTCCATTTGATGAGGAATTGAGTGCTCGGCGGGACTCCTCGTCGCCGTATCACCCTCTTTGACAACACCTGATCAATCTCCCTCTCAAATGACTTGGTCATGATCGGAAGTGTTCTATGTGATTCTCCTCGCCCCGGGTCTTCCTGATCTTCATGATAAGGCTTCAACATGCTAGTGTGGAAGACCGGATGAATCTTCAACGAACTTGGTAGATTAAGGCGGTATGACACCTTGCCCACCTTGCTGATCACCTCGAACGACCCTTCATACTTCCGCAACAATCCCTTGTGCATGCTCCGCAACACCTTGAATTGTTGGGGTAGAAGCTTTACCATCACTTTGTCGCCGAGGCCAAACTCCTGCGGCCTTCTTTTCATGTCAGCCCATTTCTTCATGCGCTTCCTGGCCTTCTCCAAGCAAGCCTTGGCCAAGTCATTATGCTCCGCCCATGACTTAGCCATCTGAAATGCTCCTGGGCTCCTTCCTTCTCCTTGGTTGATTGCCAATGCATGCGGTGTGAGCGGTTGACATCCTGTCGCCAGCTCGAAAGGACTCCTCCCCGTCGACTCGCTCCTTTGCAAATTGTAGGAGAATTGGGCAACATCCAAGATCTTCGCCCAATCCCGCTGATTGGCACTGACAAAGTCCCGCAAGTAACACTCCAACAAGTCGTTCACCCGCTCGGTCTGCCCATCTGATTGCGGGTGGAAGCTAGTAGAGAAGTTCAACTGTGAACCCATCATCTTGAACAGCTCCGTCCAAAGCTTCCCCGTGAAGCGAGGATCCCGATCGCTGACGATGTTTAGTGGTAGCCCCCAATGCTTCACCACTTCTTTGAAGAACCCCTGGGCCGCCTCCTCTGCAGTGCAATCCTTTGTACTTGGGATGAACGTCCCGTACTTGGAGAATCTATCTACAACCACCATGATAGACTCAAATCCTTCCGACTTCGGCAATGCGCTGATGAAGTCCAATGTCACGGTGTGCCATGGATGATCTGGCACAGGCAAAGGTTCCAAAAATCCCGCTGGTTGCCGGTTCTCCACCTTGTCTTGTTGGCATACAAGACAGGTCTCCACGTAGGTGTCCACGCTCTCCTTCATCCTTGGCCAATAGTACATGATCTCCACAAGCGCCATGGTCCTCTTCTGGCCTGGATGTCCTGCCCATCGAGTGTCATGACACTCCTTGATCAAATCCCTCCGCAGGTTGTCCCACTTCGGGATGTAGAGTCTCTTCCCTTTGGTGTAGAGGAGTTCATCCTCCACCTAAAACTGCTTGGTTTTCCCTTCTTTTGCCGCTTGCATCCACTCCTTTGCCAACGGATCTTGTTGCAGCCCTACCTTGATCCTTGCTAGCAATTCTCCCTTCGCCGTTGTCATAGCGGCAAGTCCAGCTTTGCGGCTTAAGGCATCCGCAACCACATTCGCCTTCCCGGGCTTGTATTCCAAGGTGTAGTCGAACTCTACCAGGAAGTCTTGCCACCGTGCCTGCTTGGAGGACAACTTCTTCTGCGTCTGGAAGTAACTTGTAGCCACGTTGTCCGTCTTGACTACAAACTTCGCTCCAAGCAAGTAGTGCCACCACACCCGCAAGCAATGGATGATGGCTGTCATCTCCTTCTCCTGGACGGTGTATCGCCGCTCCGTCTCATTCAGCTTCCGACTTTCATAGGCAATGGGATGCCCATCCTGCGTCAAGACTCCGCCAATGGCAAAGTTCGAAGCATCCGTCTGAACCTCGAACTCCTTCCCAAAGTCCGGCAACGACAACACCGGCTCGGTGCTCATTGCCAACTTCAGATCTTCGAAGGCCTGTTGACATCCTTCATCCCAAGCCCAAGTCTTGTCCTTCTTCAGCAAGTCCGTCAATGGAGCCGCTCTCCTTGAGTAGCCCTGAATGAACCGCCGATAATAGTGTGCAAGACCAAGGAAAGATCTTAGCTCGGTTACCTTCGTCGGTGGCTCCCAATCAACGATCGCCTGAATCTTGGCTGCCTCCATCTTCAACCTTCCATGGCCAATGACATGTCCAAGGAAGTGAACCTCCTCTACTCCGAATGTGCACTTCGACCTCTTCACGTAGAGCTTGTTCTCCCGCAAAGCTTGGAAGATGATGCGAAGATGCTCCACATGCTCCTCCATAGAATTGATGTAGATCACGATGTCATCCAGGTAGACCACTATGAACTGATCAAGGTACGGATGGAATATCCGGTTCATCAAAGTGCAAAACGTCGCTGGAGCATTTGTCAAGCCGAACGGCATGACCAATCACTCGTAAGATCCATATCGAGTGATGCATGTCGTCTTCGGCTCATCCCCTTCTGCAATCCGGACTTGATAATAGCCCTTCTGCAAGTCCATCTTGGTGTAGATCTTCGCACTCCCCATCCCGTCGAACAAGTCAGCAATCAACGGAATATGGTATTTGTTCTTCACAGTTACCTTGTTGAGTGCGAGATAGTCCACACATCCGCAAGGACCCATCCTTCTTCTTCTGGAACAGCACCGGTGCCCCATACGGTGCTTTTGACGACCGGATCTTCCCCGTGTCAAGTAGCTCCTTCAACTGCTTGCGAAGCTCTTCCAACTCCGGTGGAGCCATGCGATATGCCTCCATTGCTGGTGGTTTCGCCCCTTGCTCCAACACGATCTCGTGATCCACCTCCCTCCGAGGTGGTAGCTTGTTCGGCAGCTCCGCTGGCATCACATCTTGATTCTCCTTCAAGACTTGCTCCACCAAAGGATGTACCTCCTCATCCTCCGCTGCCGCTGCTTCCTCCTTCAAGGTGGCTAAGTAAGTCACCTCGCCTTTCTTCATGCCTTTGGCTATTTGCATAGCCGATAACTGCTTCCCTTTTGTTGGTGGCCCTTCCACCGCCGGGATCATGCACGGAGACCCTTCCTCCATGATGCACATAGATCTGCAGAATGGCATCGCAATAGCACGCACCTTCGCAAAGAAATCCATGCCAAGCACGACTTGGAAGTCATCCATCGGAGCAATGGAGAAGTCGACTTGGCCCTTCCAAGTTCCTATCTGCAACTCCACTCCGCGTGAAGCACCTTGCAGCGGTCTCGCCACTCCATTCACCGTCTTCAACCAGCCGTCACCCTTGGAGACATGAAGACCAAGCCTCTTTGCCTCCTACTCGGTCATGAAGTTGTGCGTCGCTCCCGTATCAAGCAATGCCTTTGTAACCTTCCCATTTGCCTTCGCCTCGACAAACATCAACCCTTTCGCCGTTGGAGAGGGTTTGACATTCAAAGCATTCAATAATTGCAATGAACCCATTTGTGCGGACGTACCTTCCTCTGTCGCCGCAACATCGCCTTCAACCATTGCTGAAAGCATTCCCGCTTTTGGACAACTGCTCATCGCGTGCGGTCCCTTGCATAAGAAGCATCCTCCCTTTGGAACGAAGGCCTTCTTCTTCTCTTCATAGTCCTTCCTTGCATCCTGTCGCTGGAAGTTGGGCTTCTTGAAGTCCCGCTTCTCTCCCCCACCTTTTCCATGATCACCCTTATCCTTCTTTGGCTTTGTCGCATCCGGGTGTCGTTGGAATTCGACAAGGGACTCTGCTGCAGCAATTGCCTCATCCAATGTCTTGACATCTCGCCGTTGCAGCTCTTGCCTAGCCCAATGTTGAAGTCCATCGATGAAGAAGAAGTGCAAATCGTCATCTGTCATGTTGGGAATTTGCAGCATAATGGTGGTGAACTCTTTGATGTACTCCAAAATGCTCCCCTTATGCTTCAATTCCCGCAGTTTCTTCTTCGCCTCATAGACGACATTGTCTGGATAGAAATGTCGCTTGAGTTCACGCTTGAACTCATCCCAAGTATCGATGTGGTATAAGCCCTTCTCGATGTCACCCTGCTTCCTTCGCCACCAAAATGAAGCAACATCCATTAAATAATAAGAAGCTTGTTTTACCTTGACTGCCTGTCCTCAACACCGCATCCCTCGAAGTACTGCTCCATCTGCCAAATGAAGTTCTCCACCTCTTTGACATCGCGCTTGCCTCCAAACGCCTTAGGCTTTGGAACCTCCATCCTCGGGTTGCCAATCTCCACATTGCCTCCGCCGTTAGCCACTGCTCGTCGGCAAAGAGTTACCTCCTCCCGCATTTCATCAAAGCCGGTCCGCATCGCTTGGATGGCCCACTCTATCTTAGCAAGGCGTTCTTCCAATGTTGGTTGAGCATCAAGCCAAGTCTGGGTAGACTCCTTGATGGACTCGAATTCTGCGAGAACATGAGTTCCAAGGGTTTCAAAGTTACCTTCCACCCTTTCCACTCGATTTGCCAGCAATATGAGGGTCTGATCCATCAAAGTTCCTTCTCGCGGCCTGCTATGATCCCTCTTCTTCCCACGGCCTTGGTGTTCCACGACTTCCCTGTCGTCAACAACACTCGAGTTGTTTCTCTCGTTCACCATTGCAGCACCACACGATCAACCTCCCTCTGATACCAATTGTTACAGACTAGTCTTCTTGACCACGTCGCGCACGGCCCTAGCTCCTCTTGCCACCTCTTGCGGCTAGCTAAGTCAGCCTCACTCCAAGAGAACGGTGGTGGGAATGCAACGAAAACTAGAACACAAAAGCACAAGAGAGTAAGAGAGAGCAAGAAAGCAAGAGAACTCGAATGCTATTCCAAACTTGGTGGTTTACAAATGAGGAGGTCTCCTCCTTATATAGAGCCCCAAAAAGAATAAAGTCTACTCTAGAATCTTCTATACACTTCCAATATGTACAAGCATCATGAATCTTCTAGAACGTTCCCGAGAGATCATTCTAGACTTCTCTCCAACCTTCCCTCTAGCATTCGCTAGAATCCTCCATGGACTTAACCCCATCTGGTCATGATCGAGCCATCCGAGCGAGTTTGTGACAATCGATATGTGCATGTATATATGTGTCTCATAGTCCTCCAAGCATGTGTTTTACTTCTACATATAATATACTGTGGCAATCGATATGTGCATGTAGTCATATATCAAAGAAGATAGTTTAAGCACACAAACATGTATATATGTGTCTCATAGTCCTCCAAGCATGTGTTTTACTTCTACATATAATATACTGTGGCAATCGATATGTGCATGTAGTCATATATCAAAGAAGATACTGTGGCAATCGATATTTGCGTCAAACATGTATATATGTGTCTCATAGTCCTCCAAGCATGTGTTTTACTTCTACATATAATATACTGTGGCAATCGATATGTGCATGTAGTCATATATCAAAGAAGATAGTTTAAGCACACAAATGATTTGAACAAACTGCATTTTTCAAACACGAACACGATGAAAATTTCACCAACTGTTCAAAAGAAAATAAAATTAATGCATAATTAATTACACACAAATGAGGTAATTGAGCATTATGACTAAGAATTTTTGTTTCTCGTAATGGGTTTTTGTGTGGATCTGATGGAAAATCAAGAAAAGAAAATTTTAGCCTGGGTTAAAAAGAGTACAGGATGATGTCTATCTTCATCTTGCATCACAGATCATTATAGCTATGAAAATGGAGTTATAGGGCTGTCATATTGTTTTAGACATGTCAAATACAACATTCATGCATACAAGAAATCACATGTCATTGGTTCCCTGAACTGCCATTCATTGGTTCCCTGAACATGCCCTTGACTTGAATTTTTCTTTATTTCTTAGATTTTTCATGTCTGTTGTCACCATGTCTATCTTGTCCGGATCTGCATCCCATGTTTGTAGATGTGATTCATGGTCTTGTGAGGATCTGGAAGATTATCATTAATATCACCTTATGTATAGCCACAACTATACGCAGCTAAAATTACGGGAAATGTACCGATAATAAATTTGCAGATCAATTAATTACTTTGCAGTGAGGTCTTCTCAGAAATTAGTTATGAAATCAGAACAGAAATTCACTGGATTTATAGTGTGCATCAAGAGTTTTAGGCAATTGGATTAATTGACCCCTGGATTGTTGTTAATTGTTGGCCAGGAAGTTTGATCTGCTTGAAAAGAGCTCATTGGCCCGTCAAATGCTTTCTTGTTATCAGTGTGCCCAAGTGCTTAGCTAGATCAAAATTTTGAGATCTTTCTCCATAAAAATCATCCTTAAAAATACTGAATGCTAAAATGAGCTTTTTTTGGTCTACAGGCTGAATTTGAATGCACTTGTTGACCATTTCAAGATGGCTTTGGATTTCCTTTTTGCTGTCTGGTTTGTTGTGGGAAATGTGTGGATATTTGGTGGGCATTCATCTGCCTCAGATGCTCCGAACTTGTATAGGTATTTGCACTTATAGATTTTGTTTGGGATAGTTGTGGTGTTTGAGTGTTGGCCATGTGAAACTGATAGTAAACACAATCATGGAAATTTACCTTTGTTTCAAACTCTGATAACTACTTTTTACCCCAAATCCCATTTTCTGGGATCTGAGGGTTTGCAACTGTAAAATCTTGGCCACGCCTGAATGATTGCAGCGGTGTTCTGGCCTAAATCATCATTTTGAGAAAATAGTGTTCATCACTTCGCCTACTCAAACATTATCTAAGTTTTCAATAACTGTGTTCACAATGGCCACCGTTCTCCCAAAAAGAGCATTCATCTGTTCGACAACTCCCAATTGCAAGCTCCCTCCCTTATTCTTTGGATTCAGTTCCTCCTGTCATTTTTGAGGTTTCATTTTTCTTTTTGTTAATTATTAATTTCAGGTTGTGCCTGGCATTCCTTACATTTAGTTGCATTGGGTATGCTATGCCATTCGTCCTGTGTGTTATAATCTGCTGCTGCTTGCCTTGCATAATTTCGGTTATGGGCTTGAGGGAGGACATGGTTCAGACTAGAGGCGCCACTACAGAATCAATTAATTCTCTCCCAGTCTATAAGTTTAAGGCGAAGAGAAGACGGAGTGCAGCCGAGAGGGAGATGAATCCTGAAGGCGAGGGTGGAATTTTAGCTGCTGGGACCGACAAGGAGCAAACTATTTCTGCTGAAGATGCTGTAAGTTTGTATACATTTTGCTTCTCTTCAGCCAATTGCTTTTCTAGTTCTCTAGTTGTTTATAACAATTGCTTCACAAATTTTTCTTCATAAAGAACTAGCACATTTTGTCGCAATACAGTTTCAAGGTATTTGTTTTAATTATTTTGAGGAGAGTTCCGTTGCATGAAAGCAGAGAAATAGCTTTTTAAGAAGGCAATTTGAATGACTTCCCAGAGAAGTGTTTTTATGCATTTTTGATGCTCTATTTAATAGAGTATCAGTTGACTATTATGGTATGGTGTTGCTCGTGTTCTACTTAATTTCAAAAAAGGTATTTTTTTTCTTTGTGAACGACTAAAACTTTGCCGACAAGGTGATGTCGGAACCAGTCCCCACACGAATGTCTCATTTCTCATTGTCATCTTTCTGGTCGTGATAGCAATTCTCTCCTAGATCATATTCTCCACAGTTAGACAATATGTTGAATATGTATACCATTACTCCGGACACTGGTTGTAGGTTTTCTTGTTATAATTGTGTAGATAAGCTAATTACATACTAATTTAGTTTACCTCATCATATTCTAATGATATAAAAATTACACTTGTATGTATTCTTGTCAATCCAACTATGTTGCACTGGACGGAGACTAGATACAATATGGAAACGAGATTTGTAATTTTCATAAACATTAGGATATAGGATACATTTTTGAATTTAATTGTTTAAAGATAAATACGAATTAATATTGTAGAAGTACACAATAAATGAAAGGAAAAATAGAAATATTTTATTATTCATTGTCAAAATTTTAAAATACAACAAGTGTATACACAAGTATTTAAAGAGAGGAGAGAGGGGAATCAACATCATCCTATGATGTGGGACTAAACACTAAACATAAAGAAATGAGACATTCAATAGGCCAATGGATGAGCCCTTTTATACGCCTTATTTTAACACTTTCCCGTAAGTTGGAGCATAAAAATCATAGGAGAAAAGCTTGGACAGAAATTGATAATATAGTGGTCGAGGTAAGCCTTTTGTGAGGATATCGACAATTTGCCCAGCAGCAGACACATGCCGCAAGTCCAATTTTTTAAGCTGCACTTTTTCCAAACAAAGTGGAAATCGACCTCGATATACTTGGCAATATGAATAGTCGCTTGGCTGACACAAAAAAGGATGGCCGGAGAGGGTAGTTTCACACTCAAATCACTCAGAAGGCTCTCCAACTATGTAAGTTCAGCAACGACGAAATCCATAGAGCATTACTCAGCTTCTGCGGATGAACGTGCAACCACAGTTTGCTTCTTGCTTAGCTATGTGACAAGATGTCCACCAAAGTATGTGCAAAAATCACTCATTGATCGGCGATCATCAAGAAAACCAGCATAGTCAGCATCAGAATAAGCCACAAGAGACAGGGAGAGAGAGAGGGCTTATACACAAGTCCTTGTCACAGAGCAGTTTTCAGGTACCGAATGATATGCTCAACCGCCTGGAGATGAGAGATCTGTGAAGCATGCATGAAACGACTGAACACTCCAACAACAAAGGATATTTCATGTCTTGTAATTGTAAAATATATTAGCTTACCCACTAGATGACGATAGTACTCTGGGTTAGAAAGGAGCAGATCAAAGTCAAAACATGAATGTAAAGATTATGGTTGGCATTCACTAGTGTGTCAACAAGCTTGCATCTAAAGTAGTCAGTGTCATGAAGAAGGTCATGATAGTACTTTCGTTGAGACAAAACGAGACCATCGGGCTGACGGGCCACCCCAATTACCAAGAAAGTAACATAGGGGCCCCAAATCCTTGATCTGAAATTTAGATGTTTGGTGCTTCCTTACCATTGTGATACCACTGAAATCATCGCCCGCAATGAAGATATTATCGACATATACCAACAGTATCATTGTGTCTGTCTAGCAATGACGAGTAAATAAAGAAAAGTCGGTCAAGTTTCGAGTGAAGCCAACATCGTGAATGACCCGACTGAACTTATTAAACCAGGCCCATGGAGACTATTTGAGACCATAGAGAGATTTCTTGAGACGACAAACAAGTGAATCCCCTGTGATCTCATAACCAGGAGGTTTTGACATGTAGATAGTCTCAACGAAGTCATCATTCAGGAAGACATTTTTCTTGTCTAGTTAATGCAACAACAAATGTCGATGAATAGCCCTAGAGATCAAGACCCAGGCAATATTCAACTACGCAATGGGCGAGAATGTCCTCTCATATTCAAGGTTGTGTTGTTGTGTGAATCCTCGAGCCACCGAGCGAGCCTTCAAACGTTCATCTTCCCCATCAGGATTGTGCTTTACATTGAATACCCACTTACAATCAACAGGAGTCTGACCAGAAGGAAGAGAAACAAGGTCTCACATGCGATTTGCCCAAAGTTCGTCCATTTACTCATCCATGGTGGCCCGCCACCACGGATGTTGAAGAGTCTCATGTAAAGAAGGGGTAAAATAGTGAACAAGGATGTTGCAAATCTGTGGAGCTCCGAAGATAAGCGATGCAACAATACATAATTTGAAGTAGGGTGAGCGGTGGATGTCGATGTCAGATCAATGACCGTTAGAGTATCTCATGAGGCAGTAGACCGAAGAAGTCGTTGCTTGTAGACACAAAAAGGCGGAGGAGGTAGGGAGAGGAGAGGCACAACTACAGGAGTGGGAAGTAGGGGAGGCTCTGTAGTGGTAAGCACATGAGGACGTGGAAGTCTAGGGGTGGAAGACAGTAAAGTGTCGGATTGGTGAAAAGGTTGATGTTCATTGAAGGTGACATCTGTGGAGGTGATGAGTTTTCGAGTAGAGGGAGGGTACAGACATAGCCCTTTTGGGTGCAAGAATAGCCAACGAACATACACTTAGTAGCACGAGGAGTCAATTTGTCCATGACGGGGCCATGATGGTGGACATATCAAACACAACCGAAGATGCGAGGTGTCAAGCCAAAGGGAAAGGCTGCGGGGAAGAGGATGGAAAATGGTGTCGCAAAGTTTAGGACAGAGGAGGGCATGCGGTTAATGAGGTAGCAGACAATGGAGACTGATGTCAGTAGACGTTGGGAACTTGCATTTGGAACATGAGGGACCTAGTAACCTCGAGGAGGTGACGATTTTTGCACTCGGACACGCTCTTTTGTTGAGGTGTATAGGGACAGGAGATTTGGTGAAGAATGTCCAGCGCATCATAGGTGTCCTGAAAGTTGTGACTAGTATATTCACGTGCATTATCTATGTGAAGAATTTTCAGGGACCGCGAGAACTGGGTTTGAGTTTCGGCAAGAAACGAGCGAAAGATGCATGGTAACTCAGAGCGGCCATGCATCATATAAAGTCATGTTAGACGAGAATGATCATCAGTAAAAGTAACAAAATATTGATCACTAGATACACTAGTCATTTTGTAGGGACCCCAAATATCTGCACTAAATCAAAATGAGCAGCACTCTTAGTACAATGTGTTGAAAAAATAGAACGATGATGTTTCTTGTAAATAAAGGATTCACATTGAAAATCAGAAAAAAGAAAGTCAGAGAGAGCCCGCTTGAGGATAGGAGGAAGAGCATACCCGAGATATCAGTCCCAATTAGTGGAGGTGACGGAGGAGAGAGCTGAGGAGAGGAGATCCAGAGTACACAACTCATTGGATAAGCGACCCCTACCAATGATATTCCGAGTCTGTCGATCCTGCATGGCAAATAAAGAGGAAGAAACGTTATTAGACAAATGATTCTGAGTTAAATGACTAATAGAAAGAAGATGAAACTGAGAGTCAAGAACATGAAGGACAAAGCAGAGAAGAAGAGTCGTAGTAAGAGGAACATCGCCAAAGCCGCAAATAGGGGCAGTATCATCATTTGCCACCATGAGAAACTTAGGAGATGGGGCATCCGAATACCGAGAAGGTTTTTTAGGAGAGATGTGGTCGGTAGTCTTAGAGTCCACAATCTATATCGGGTTGTGGGAAAAACATGAGTTACCTGCAAAGGAGGTAGAGGTGGAGTTAGTAGCCCGAGTAAACATCCCATGTAACTGTTGGAGTTCCTCGCGCAAAATGTCAACGTCGGTGCAGGAAGTGGAAGGGACATCAACCATAGGAGAAGCATGAAGCGCTGTAGGTGAGTGTGGCAGGAGCCCGAGTTTCTTGAAACAAGTGGCCTTGGTATGATTCTGGCGGCCACAGTAAATGTAAATTCGAGTAGTGGGCCGGGACAAGTGAGGGCGACCATTACTTCCGCTATTGTGAGTGCCATGTTGACCATCCCGAGACCCAGGAGAAGGGCGCATGGCTGGGGAGTGTCCCAAAAGGGCCGGTGAAGGAGGTAATACAACATCAGGTGGCAGAGTAACTTTAAGAATCATAGAGCACACATCAGAGAGAGACAGAACATTGGGCGAGGAGAGAATGATCGCACGGACTCTCTGAATATGCGAAGGTAGGCGGGCCATCATGAGAGTTATGCTAACCACCTCCTTCTGCGCTCGCTGGATTGCAAAATCCAAGGATGGGGTTGGTGTTGAAGCCAGGCCTCAACGAGGGTCTTGGACGTAGCCACAAAGGAGGTCAGGTACGTAGTAGTATTAGGGCCAACTGCTTGAAGGCCGGTAAAAATATCGAAGAGATATTGGAGACTATCCTGCCTAGAATAAAGAGACCGAAGCTCGTCCCACATAGCTTTGACAGTCTCATGGTACATGGTCATCCGGTAAGGTTTAGACTCTAGAGTTGAGAAGTGAAGACTGGACCCGACCATCATCACATAGCCATAGTTCTGTAGGTTCAGCTGGTGGAGTGCGAGTAACATGAGGCAACCCCCTTGGTTTGCAGAACACGTCGCACTGAGTGTACCCATTCTACAAAATTTCTCTTCTCAATTAAGGAGATAGTGGTAATCCTCAATTCATCCTGCACATCAGGAGGAGCCGGAGCGAGAACTAGAAGAGATGAGGAAGAACTGGCAAGCATGTCCATAACAACCACAAAGGGAGGATAGGGCACCGAAGGTCGCATCAAACATGAGCTCGGTAGGAAAGAGCTCGGCACGAAGGAGCTCGACAAGGAGGAGTTCTACAAACAGGAGCTTTGCAGACCAGAAGCTCGACACAGCAGGGGCTCAGCAAGAAGAGGCTCGACAAACAGGAGCCTGGCAAGCACGACAAGGTCAGTGGACACTGGAGGTTTGCACAGCGGCAGGAAGAGGAGATCTCAGCGAAGAAGCTGCACGAAGAGCTGCAACAATGGCGAGAGCAAGTCTCAATTGCAAATAAAACGGTCCGTAGGAAGGCCTTGACTCTCATACCATGTAGAAGTACACAATAAATGAAAGGAAAAATAAAAATATTTTATTATTCCTCATCAAAAATTAAAAATAAAACAAGAGTATACACAAGTATTTAAAGAGAGGAGAGAGGGGAATCAACATCATCCTATGATGTGGGACTAAACACTTAACATAAAGAAATGGGTCATTCAATGGGCCAATGGATGGGCCCTTTTATACTCCTTATTTTAACAAATATAAAAGCATGTGTGACTTCAAGGTCCTCTTCTTTTTAATCATTATATCTATTATCTCACATATCATATATTAAATGAAAACAAAGTTTCTTTGTATCATAAATCCGTAGTATATTATAGATATAAGTTATTAATGAAAGTATGAAACTATGTAATCAATTGACTCTCACAGCTTATCATCCAAACACGTACCTTTCTCCATGTCATCATAACAACATGCACAATTGTCAAGGATTTTTTATCATACTCTAGGGTATTCAAGTGTAGCTGAAACTTTTTAAAATCAAAAGTAAAAAAATTCAAGAGTTTTGGGCACCGGTTTTTGAGAGTTTTCTGTTTCCAAAACATTTTAGATAGGATGTATAAGGCCGCTGCAAGTAGTCATTCTTCGTAGCATTCCAGTTCTCAAATCCTTACCATAACCTTTTTGTTATCAAACAGAATTTTTTAGCAATTTAGATATTTATCTTATGTATCCCTAGCACAATGCATTACAACAGTGTGAAACAGCCTTAATTTTGTGGTTGTAACTGCTATTATACCATAAATTGCTGCAGGAATGCTGCATCTGCCTGGCAAAATATGAAGATAACGATGACATTCGCGAGCTCCCGTGCCACCATTTCTTCCATTTGGAATGCATCAACAAGTGGCTGAAGATTAATACCCTGTGTCCTCTCTGCAAAGCAGAAGTAGCACCCGCCGTTAGTTCATAATATTAACACCTAAAAGAATCACAGGATCATAATGAAGTTCAGCTCCAGTAGGTTATATTCAAGCAAGCACTGCACTTGATCGTGTGTTAATAGCCCAAGGAGCGGAAATTTGTCCGCATTTCTCTACACTTTCTGGATGCAAAGTACTTTAATAAATCCGTCGAGTCCCACAACCTAAGCAGGAGAGCGAATTTTCTCGTGCAAACCAAAACTGATGATCAAAGTTTACTTCGCGGTATACCCTTCTGTGGCACTCTATTTAGTTTTTGGATAGGGCCTAGAGTGGCTATATGCAAATCCTGGTGATTTTAATGATGTTCCTGTAAATGACAATACAGATAAATAAGAACCTCAGAAATTAGCTGTTGCGGTAATTGAACTCATATTCTCTGTTATAAGCGTGTGATACTACAAATGAACTCACATTTCCAAAACACCTTAAAAAATTTCAGTCATTTTTATGTTCGAATTTACTTCCCCTTGATAGCTGTTACAATTGTTGTTATGACAAACATATATTTCATGACGGTGATGTTTGTCCAATCTCACCAAAGCAAAAAAGGTTGTGATAAATGAATGATGGTTCGTAACTGTCGCGTTCATGACCGTCCCTGCCTTGCCAAATGAGCCCATGATCTTGCGAGCTCTGCTCAAGGTGAGCTAAGAGTGCTCCGGCAATTTCAGGATATTTTGGGTATGCTAGTGGGGTCCTGGAATCTTATTTTCCATCATAAAGGGAAGAAGGTTAACTCATGTAAAAGTAACTCCAAACTACGTTTTAGAAAAATGTTTGGGAAATTTTCTTTTATGATATGTTTCATTTTTCTTTATGAGGATTCATAAAGTTTTGTCCACGAAAATCAGGCTGAAGACGTGGGGCTTCTATTTGATACAGTTGCAGTGTCTAAGAGGCGCATTGTGAAACTGTGACGGGAAATGAAAATGTGTCGTTAGAACTTATTTGAATTTTTTGTTTAAATTTCATTTTCTTGGATTTGTGCATTTATGGCCCCCAAAGCTTTACCACACGTGACTTTGGTTATAATTTAGCACGAAATGTTGATGTTTTTTTCATAGCCCGATCACGTTGGGTGAGGTCGGAGCATGGCGGAATAGAGCCTTGAGTTCGCATGTGCTTTACTGAGCTCAGTATTTTTTTTGTTTAAGTTAATATATCACAGAAGTTTGAGTTGGTATTATTGTTAAGACTTCCGAGGAAAAGAGGATTTAAGTATGCTGTTGGTCACAAATAATATTAGCTCATAATAATAATGGTTTTTAATGTAATTATTTAAAGCAAAAAAATGTATATTTAAACCACTACAAACAGCCCACCAAACGGCCGCGTTTATTCTTTTTCTTTTCTGGCAATGGGCTACATTTGCATTCAAACATGTATATAATAATACAAGGGCCTAATACAAACACAATCTCATGGAGAAATCCTCCTCTAAAGTTAGACAATATAATACTACCATCTCCTCCCAGGTGAATAATACAAGCCACTATTTTCTTGCATTGTTCATTGAAGAGACACATTCACAAACCAATGCTCTGCAACGTCCATGCGACCTTAGCTCCACTTGTCATTTCGCCCAAATAGCCAAGTTAGCCTCCCTCAAGATGGAGGAGCAAAAAAGAGCAACATAACTCGACAGGGGAGTTAAAGAACCCGAATCTACACAACTCTTGACTTGCTTACACTACTCTATAACATACAAGAGGCATCCACTCCCTTCTAGAAGACTCCATAAATCTAGAGTTCTCTAGAAGATTCCACCATGCGCTAGACTCTTTTATGATACAAGCCTAGAGTACATCACATAGTTCTAGAACCTTTAGTCATGTGACTTAAAAACAAAGGAGGGTCTAAGGCGGGGCGAGCTGGGGCCCGGGCCCTCCAAGAATTGCAAAATGGTGTCGTCAGGGCAATTAATTTTGACTACTTACATGTCAAAAATAGTGGTCGTATGAGGGAGAAATAACTCTAGTAAGATGGAGGCATTCCGATTTCTTGTTGGCTGGAGAAAGATAATATCTTACCACCTTTGTCGAAATTTCTAGATCCGCCCCTGCTTTAAAAAATGTGTCACAGGTCAAGCCATGAACTCTAGGTCCAAACGATTTGAATATAAGCATCTCTAGGATGATGCATGCAATTCCCTCCCAATCTTCACGGCTTGCTTCATTTTTCTCGGCCTCCCCCTGCTGATCGATGGCACCGTAGCAATATCCACCACATTGTCAAAACATGAATCTTGCTCCACCTCCGGCGCGGCGAAATCGACGGCCGGCATCTCCCTAACATGACTCAGAAGCCGGCTAAGATGCCACTCCACGTATTCGAAACGATTCTTCGTTGCCGCGGATTCCTGGATTATAATGGAAGCGAGGGACAGCAGCGCTTGCGAACGGTACTTGACGGTGCTACTCTTCGGAAACAGCGAGCTTTCTCGCCTCCAACGAGCCAGCAGATACTTCTCCGGAATGAAGAAGCAGTTCTTCAACGACAGAACTCGAAGAGCGTGCCGGCACAGTATGCCGGTGGTCTCGAAACCTTTGCAGCTGCAGTGGAGGTCTTCGTCGGAGGGGACGCAGCTGACAAAATGCCCGCCGTCGGGCTTCAGATGGTGCCGCACCAAGTAGTTCTCCGGAGCTGTTTCGTAAACTGCGAATAGCGCCGACGCCGTTACTTCCTTCTGGAACATTTCGAAGGCATGATAGGTGAGGACGGATGATGCGTGTTCTTCGATGGGCATGCAGGTCTTGAGCTTGACAGTATCCTGACTCCGCTGTGACGTTGCTTCCTCGCCCGCTTGATTCTGGAAGTCAACTGCGACGCCCACCTGTGGAAACGTGGAAAACCTCAGTCCGCAAACTTCAACGACATTGAGGAAGAAGATGAAGAGTTGTTAGGAGTTCGTACCTGTTCTATAATATCCTTCAGACGGGTTTGTGGGTGCAGGAATCCTTTGAAAAATGACTGAATGGATAGCAAATGAGGGGCAGCCAATAAACTGCCGAAAAACCAGCCTTGCAAGTATGGTAATGCCCAGTAGAACCTGTTAGAATATAGAAGGGAGATATGCTTATCTTCCCCAAGGCCAAACTCCATGACCATACTAGTCCATTGATCCTCGAACTCCTCCAGAGTCTCTGAATCATAAATTCTCTGGAACTCGGATCTGAATCTATCAAATTCAGAACCAAGCAAAAGGGAAAACCAGCTTGATAGCTTCGATATTACATGCAATATACAGAAGGCATGCTTTACATTAGGCAGGTTGATCACTATTGCATCTTTAAGCCTCATATTCAGGTCAGTCATTACAGTCTGTGGGGGCTTTCCACCCATTAGGCTGCAAAATGCCTGAAGTAGAGAGAGAATGTGAGAATATATGGCTCAATAACTTGTAGAGAAAGCTTTTGTAACATGAGATTGTCGTTCAATAACTTCTAGAGAAATGTTCTAAAACTAGAGAGCAGGGTATACATCCTATAAGAAAGGAGGGTCGTTTACCGGAACCTTCCCCTCCAAGTTTGCAAAATTACAGGTTGCACCCCTCTATCTTTTGAAATTACAAAAACCTCTCATTTAAGTTACATTTCATAAACAATCCCCACTAGAGGAAAGCATCATGGGGGGATTTTGTGCATGGATGTTATGAAAGGTAACATATAAGGGCGGTTTTTGTAATTTCAAAAGATAGAGTGGTGCAACTTTATGAAGCACCGACACTTCAAAATGCCCGGCGTGTCGGTGTCGAAGAGTCCGACACTCGTCCGACTCTCCGACACTCTCCGACACTCGAGTCGGAAATCCGACACGCTGGCTCACACGGGACTCGCGTGTCCAGCTCCATCGGACACGCGTGTCCCGCTCAATCGGACACGCGTGTCCCGCTCAATCGGACACGCGTGTCCCGCTCAATCGGACACGCGTGTCCCGCTCAATCGGACACACATGTCCCTAAGTTAGCTACTCATGGTGAGGCGAGTGCCAATTTGTCTTGGAAGTGCATTTACCCTTTCTAACATTTCAAGTAGTGAAAGTGGATCTACTAGTGGCGTTGACATTTTCTCTAGAAAAAAGAAGATTGAAAGTGAGAAAAAAAAAGTTTGCATGTGAATCCATTATTTTTGCTGATGATATATAATAATAATGTGTTAATGTTCTATCATTTTTTGATCATTTATTAAGTTTTGCATTTGAATATTTGATGAGTAATATTTAAGCATAACATAATTTATTTAAATATTTGTTAATTGTTAATTTTTTTATTTTTTGTTAAATGTTTTAAGATTTTCATAATTATAAAAATGAATATTTAATATGTGTGTCCCAGCGTGTCGAAATATGGTATTTTTTTAGAATTGACGAGTCGTGTGTCGTGTCGTATCGCGTGTCCCGTGTCGGAGTCAGTGCAACATAGGTGCAACTTGTAATTATGCAAACTCCCAGGGGAGGTTTGGGTAATTAATACTAAACTATAATTAGGGATAGGTTTGGCCACCGGAGAGGAGCTGAAATCACAGAGTTTTCGGGCCGATGAGGGACCTTTTCACTGAAGGAACCAAAATGAAGGGACTGGGAAAAGAGAGAGTGATTCACTTTAAATTTATAATAATACCCAAACTATCATAAATTTAAATCTTTAATAAAAGAATAAATATGTACAGTAGTGTCCAAAGGGTACAGTCGAGCCGGAGCCGGAGCCGCAGTTGCCTAGGCGGGGTGTGCTTGGGAGGAGCGAACTATCAAGATCTCATAAACAAGACAAAGAAAGAGAGTAATTCTTACATATCAATACAAGACCCAAGGGGTTAAAATAGACTTACACGGGGCATAAATGTAAATAAGTCCTAACACTTGGACTTAAAAACTACGACGTAACTACAATGAACAATAACACCAAGTGATATAATAAAACCCTAAGGATAATAATCGGATACGAAGCCCATAGTATCTCTCCTGTCGTGCAAAAAGAGTTTGACCTCAAGCTCAAGGGAGATCGACGGCGATGCCCACTTTACCCAACCCTTTCTTCATCGGAGTCCTCCATGTGCAGATGAAAAAGTCTTTTGCATCGATGACCGTGAGTATAGTATTATCGTAGTTATAATATAGCCCTTGTGCCCGCTTGAAGCCACGCCAGATCATTTCAGGATTGTCAACCTACAAACGAGAGAACCATAACTGATCGACATCAAGCATTTGGAAGGAGGCCAAACTGATCCACTATGTCACCAGTGTCCTCTGATGGGTAAAAAATTGTTCGCATCTAGTGAGCCAACCTAAGTGAACGTGCTTCCCATCGTAAGTTGGAAATGCCAACATGATATAATGGGACATGATGTTGCATTTGGAAGGCGTCTGACTGTTGTAAGCATGATCAGTAGGTGGAGTAGTAATGACCGAAGTAGCGGTTGTCAAATCATTAAGTTTGTTGGTGAGTGTGATTATATTTTCTCGATGATGTGCTTCAGTGTCTCGAAGGCGTACCTTTATGGAGGTCATGAATGTTTGCATTAAGTCCCTGATAGTATCCATTAGAGCGAGAGTGGCCCCCATAGTGCAGAGTACGTTCAGCGATAAATTGGGAGTAGCATGAAATAGAGAGCGGGTGATTGGACAGTTGGATTCTTCTGAGCGAGAGCAGCGACGCCTCCCTATGATGAGGCAAAAAAAACACCCTTCTTTTTGTTGTAATATATATTTTAGCATGTTGGGGGGCTCGAGAAAAAAGGTGTTGCGCTGCTGAGAGCTTGAGATAAAGGCCCAGGCTCGAATAACGTGTTGTTGGGATCATCGGCTGCTGCTCTATGGGGCTCAAAAAGGATAATAACGAACTGGTAGAAGATCTTGCAGAGGATTGTGCCTGGAGGGGGCAGAATGACGTGTGTTTCGGCAATGAGGCGTGGTGCAGGAAGAAGATGTCGATTGCAGTGATTAGCGCGGGAAGAAGACGACGTGATTAGCGTCGATGGGGAGCAGAACAACGACTGAGAGCAACATCAATATTGCAGGATAGGTTACTAGGTGGAGGAAATCCCTATGAAGGCAGCAGAAGTAGCGGTCAGAAAGGATCGACAGTAGCTGCGGGCGGAAAGGATCGACAGTAGGCTGGGAATAACGTCAATGAACAAGAGGCGTGTCAAAGAAGATACGCTAACCCGTCGAATCGGCTTAACCCTGTTGATTGCAGCGGGAAAAAGGGGAAGCGCAGGCAGAGAGTTGTCTCGTTGCGAGGGAGGATAACATAGCTCTGATACCAAGTTTCTATTTGCTCGTCGGAGTAGGGTCGGAGGGTATAGTGCTATAGTAGAGCCGGAACCGCGGTTGCATAGGCAGGGTGTGCTCGGGAGGAGAGACCTACCAATATCTCATAAACAATACAAAGGAAGAAGAGATTAGTTTGTGCATACCAATACAAGACCCAAGGGGTTCTTTAAATAGACTTATAAGAGGCATCATTGTAAATTGATGTAGGGTAGGCTATGGGGTGCACAAAACTTAGGCTTCTACCAAGGGTGTGAACGTAGCAAGTGCACCCAAAGATGCGGGGTGTGAGAGAGAATGTTGGAGTAGACGGGAACATGAGACTGAAAGGAGTGGCATTGTGGAGGATGGGGGAAGGAAGACGGTTGATCAGATAGCAAACCATCGAAAGAGCAAAGTCCCAATAAGGTTTGGGAACGTGCATTTGGAGCATGATGGAGCGGGCCACATCGAGAAGATGTCGATTCTTCCGCTCAGCGACTCCGTTTTGTTGGGGGGTATAGACACATGAAGTTTGGTGAATAACCCCAAAGTCAGAGCAAAGAGTCGCAAATTCGTGACTAGTGTATTCACGAGCATTATCCGTGCGGATAGTTTTGATGGTCGTGGAGAATTGCGTTTGGGTCTCAAGAAGGAATGCCCGAAAGACCCGAGGAAGCTCGGAGCGATCACGAAGTAGGTATAGCCACGTCATTCGCAAATAATCATCAATAAACGTTAGAAAATAACGATAACCAGAAATGCTAGTAACTTTGTACGGACCCCAAATATCGGAGTGTACTAAAATAAAAGGAGCAGTGCTCCGAGTACAATGAGATGAAAAAGAGGAACGAGGCTACTTGCCTAACACACATGATTCACACTGAAAAAAAGGTAAAGATACATCTGGAAAAGCTTTCTGAAGGACTGTTAAAGGGGGGCATGGCCAAGGCGCCGATACCAATCGATGGAGGAGACTGAAGAGAGGATAGTTGGAGAGTCATCAAGGAGGTAGAGCCCGTTCTGCAGTTGCCCCTTACCAATGATAATCCGCGTCTTGTGATCCTGTATCAGAAAAGAAGAAGAGGTAAATGTTACAGAGCAATTCAAATCATTAGTCAGACGACCAACAGAAAGCAAATTAAACGGGGAGCCCGGATCATGAAGAGCCGAGCGTAGAGAGAGAGAAGTGAGGGGGATGTCAGCCGAGCCAGAGACAGGAACTGTGTCCCCATTGGCCACTATGATACACTTAGGATGAGGAGAATCCAGGTATTGATGTGGCCGCACGGAGGTGATGTGATGAGTGGCACCTGAGTCCACTATCCAGCGCAGACTAGTGGAGAGACAAGCGATACCTTCTTGGAAGATGGAGGCAGCTGAGGCAACGGAGACAGGTGGGCGACTGAGCAGACCATGGAGTTATTGGAGCTGAAGGCGGACCTCTTCAAGGTCAGTACGAGCGGCGGAGTCGGTTGCAGCAACAGTGGCCTGTGGACGAGGAGGAAGCCCATGCTTGCGATAGCATGTGGCCTCAAGGTGGTCGTCCGATAGTGAGGGGGTAGCAACCGAGGAGAGGATCTGGGCCCGAACGCTGTGAAGATGAGGTGGTACACGAGCTATCATCATGGCCACCTCGACGGCTTCTTTCTGAGCTCGTTGTGCAGCAAGGTCCAACGTAGGGGGTTGATGTTGGATCCATGCTTCAACAAGAGTCTTGGTCCGAGCAACAAATGAGGTAAGGTCAGTGGCCCCGCCAACATCAAGAGACTGGAGATCAGTAATAATGTCATAAAGATGTTGGAGACTATCTTTTCCGGAATATAGTGACTGGAGCTCATCCCACATTGCCTTGGTCGTTTCGTGATACATGTTCATGCGGTAGGGTTCAGTATCAAGGGAGTTGAGGAGTCATGTCTGAACCCGACCATCGTTGCGCAACCAATCATAAGTAGGAGCAGCAGGAGCTTGGATCAAGTGATGGAGAAAACCTTTGGACTATAGTACTCGGCGAACAGAATGTACCCACTCCACGAAGTTCTTCTTCACGGCTAGCGAAATGGTAGTAATCCGCAACTCATCACAGAGTTCAGGGGCAGAGGCCGGGCGGTCTGCAGAGGAAGACGTCGTCTGTCTGGTTGATTCTGGAGAGGTTGTCATGACTAGGCGAGCAGGAGGCCAGGCCGACGGACAGGAAAAGAAACAGCGACCAATCAGGAGACCGCATGGTCTGGGTGGCAGTCCACCAGCAGCAAGGCAATGAGGCCGCCGCGACCAAAATGCGGGGCAGAAATCTGGTAGAAGCCGCACGGTCATGGTGACAACACCAGCGGCAAAGAGAATGTCACGACCAGTATGCGGAGTCCGCATCGAAAGGGAGAAACCGCTAGCGACAAGACAGGTCGCAGCGACTAGGCAGGAATCCGCACGGTCAAAGTGAGTACACCAGCGGCAAGGAGAGATGCCACGAACTAGATGCGGAGCTTGCCAAGAAGAGGAGAAACCGCTAACGAGACAGATCGCAGCGACTAGGCAGGAATCCGCACGGTCAAGGTGAGTACACTAGCGGCAAGGAGAGATGCCACGACCTAGATGCGGAGCTTGCCGAGAAGAGGAGAAGCCACTAGCGACAAGACAGGCAAAGCGCGGCGAGAAGAGAAGCCGCGGCGATTAAGGAAAGCTGCGGCGAGCAGAGAGCAGAGCAGCGGGAAGAAGATCGCGGCGGGTAGACAATAAGACCGCGGCGAGTAAGAGAAGAGAGACCGCGACGACAAAGCCAAGTCGCGGCGACTATAGACAGGTCGCGGCGACTATAGACAAGTCGCGACTAGCGGGAAGACGGAAGGCGGTTAGGGCTGTAGTGAGAAGCGAGAGGGAGACCGCGTGGATAGAAAGTGAGGTCGCGCGAGCAGAGGAAACAGGAGAGGAGGTCTCCACCTGTGAGAAAGGTTATAAAAGGAAGGAAGAGGAGGAGGAGAGGTGGAAGCCACGAGAGAGACAGAGCAGAAGAAGCAGTTAGAAAAACCTTGTCCGTGTGGGAAACCGCGGTTACGGAGACCGCGCGACTAGAAAGAGGCAGACCGCACTAGACCGCGGCTAAGCAGGAGAGGAAGCCGCCCGGTAAGCAGGAAGAACAGGCGGTTTCAAAAAACGACAAGCCGGACTGTTTGCTCTGATACCATGTAGAGAAAAACTCAACCTTGTATATACTATCTCAATAATGAAATACAATGTATGAATACACATTTATAGGAGGGAGAAAGAGAGAAGAGAGTCTTATACAAGATGTGGGACTAAAGGAGAGAAAAGTAGAAATCCAAAAAAGGGTCTATTTACATGGGCTTTTCCAACACATTTCATTAAAGTAAAAGCTAGATTAAGAATTGCATAAAAACTACAAAGTGCATGAAATAAAACTAATACTAGAAAAAAAATATAACAAAATAAAGTGCATCTCCGCCAAAAACGGGCGGAGGAAGAGAGAGCTAGAAAGGAGTATGCTTGGAATATGGTCTCTATATATAGGGGAATGAGAGGATGAATGAGGATGAATGTGAAGGGTTTGAAATTAAAATAAATGGGGAGATGAAAGAGTGTGAATGAATTTAATTTGGATATATTAATGAGCAGGAAATGGGAATATGGGCAGTCATAATAATGTGAATTAATATTGAATGAAAAAAAATTTGAATTAATATGGAAGCGGCGGTTTATATCTGCATGCATAAATGAGAAGAGGGAGGGGTACGGTAAATGTGGTCAGGGGAGATAAATTAGAGAAAAAATTTTGTTCGTTTCTCTCACCTATTTCTAGGTGAGAGAATAAATACTCGTTGGAAATGGACTCCACCTCTTTCCTTCCTCCAAAAAATTTTCTGCACCCCCGATCTCTCATCTTCCTCGCGGCGAAACCCTAAGGCCGCCTCCTCCCCGGCCCCTCCCACGGCGAATCTCGGCCTCCTCCCACGGCGAACCCCGGCCTCCTCCTCCCACGGCGATCCCCAGCCTCCCACGGCGAACCCCAGCCTCCTCTTGCGGCGAACCCCGACCTCCTCCTCCCGCGGAGAAAACCCGGCCTCCTCCTCCCGCAACGAAACCCCGGCCTCCTACTCCTCCTGTGGTGAAAACCCCGCCTCCTCCTCCAGCGGTGAAACCCCGACGTCCTCCTCCTCCAGCGGCGAAACCCCAACCTCCCAGTATTTTGGTGAAATACTGGGAGTTCTGACAGTATTTGACCAAATATCATCAGAACTCTCGGTATTTCACCAAAATACTATTAGAACTCTCATTATTTCACCAAAATACTGTCAATATATTGTTCAATATCGTGCACAATACAATCTATAAATTAGATATTTTATATCATAATATATATAATAGTGGAGAGAAGATGTTAATATGATTACATAATGTAACATTATACCGTTTTAGTAGATTGCAATGTGGTGAAATACTAGGAGTTCTGACATTATTTGATCAAATATCATCAAAACTCTCAGTATTTCACCAAAATACTATTAGAACTCCTAGTATTTCACTAAAATACTGCCAATATATTGTTCAATATCGTGCACAATACAATCTATAAATTACATATTTTATATCATAATATATATATAATAGTGGAGAGAAGATATTATTACGATTACATAATGTAATATTATACCGTTTTGGTAGATTGTAATGTGTTTGTTATTGACTTTTTTGGTCACAATACTGTCAGAACTTCCAGTATTTCAACAAAATACTGTCAGAACTCTCAGTATTTCACCAAAATACTGGGAGGACGGGGTTTCGCCGTTGGAGGAGCGGGAGGACAGGATTTCGCCGTTGGAGGAGTGGGAGGTCGGGGATTCTCCACTGGAGGAGGAAGTAAGGGTTTCACCGCGGGAGGAGCAGGGAGGGGGCTCACCGCGAGAATAAATACCACACATAGAAGTGGAGCAGGGGGTCTCGCTGCGGGAGTAGGAGGGGGGAAGGTCGTCGCAAGAGGAGGAGGAGGGGGAAGGTCGTTGATGAAGGAGGGGTGTCGCGGCGGGAGGAGGGGGGATGTCGCCGCTGTAGGAGGATGGGGGATGTCGTCGCGGTAGCAGGAGGAGGGGAAGGACACCGTTGGAGGAGGAGGGGGTATCGCCAGTGTAGGGTTCGACTTTTTGGATGAGAGGGAAAAATTTTAAGAGGCGGACAATTTTTTGGTAAGGAAAGGAATGAGATCCACTAATAAAACACTATTTATTCACCTACCTAATTCTATGTGAGAGACACTCACCTAAAATTTTCTCGATAAATTAAAGGTGGTTGTAGTTATTTGGAGGGAATAAGAGGGGGTAATTATTAATGAGGAGAAGTGAAGGGGGGACGGCCATATTAAAGAGGAATATGAGGTGGCAATATTAATTAAATATTAATGAAATACATAAAAAGGCAGCCATATTAATTGGGGGAGTTTCATGGTTTGCAAAGAGGAGATGAAGAGGGTTGAAATTAATATAGCTAAGGGGTAAGAGGAGGAATACAAAAGGGTGGCTGACCGGGAAAATGAATGTGAATATTTTATGAAGAAAGTGGCATGAATAGCAATAATCCAATGGGCCAAAATTTGCATGTAATATGAAGGATTGCGGCAATATTTCATGGATCAGATACAACTATATTAATGAAGAAGTGGCGGGTTATTTTATTTTAATGACTACATTGGCGTGACGGACGGAAGGCAACATTTTAAGTGGCGTGGGCTGCATGGTGAGATGGCGCGGCGAAGCAGACGTTGCAGAGGCATGAAATCACGCACTCGGCTTGATTGGGCTCGCATGGCGCGGCCATGCTTGGGATGGGTGCAACTTGAACTCTCGAGCTCGGCCAACGTAACAACTTTAGATAATATATCATTCTCTAACTTCAGGAGCGCGGCAGCGACATTATTGCTACAAAAATAAATAAAACATAAATAAGTGAAATAAAATTAAAACATACAATTTATAAATGAAATAGAAATAATATTTATAAAATTATACTAAATTATATATTAAAAATACGTATAAATCATACTCATCACTTGCCGCTTGCCTAGCCACAATTCTTACCGTTACTGATCGTGTTCCTGCTGTCTGCCACTTGCTGCTTGCTTCATCTCCCTTGCCGCATTAAGTTTCCTGCTGATGTTGCCAGGGGTTGCTTCCCGCTGTTGGAGCTCGTTGTTGCCTTCTTCTAGCTGTCATTCCTCTAGTCACACCTCCTGTCTTTTTCAGCTCTGTTGGCTTCTGTTGTAGGTGGATTATCTTCCATGGCTGCACATCGTGATAAACCGTCACATTCATCTTAGCGGTCACCACCAACTCATCTTTTTCCTCTACCCTCTCGTGGAGGTCGCATCTCTTCTCAGGGTAACGGTCGACACAGTTACACTCCAAACGACACTCAAGCTGACATTGATGTCTTGCGCACCCAACTCCGGCAACTTCAAGGGATGATCGGCCCTTTGTCTGGCTCAGTTGTGTCTATTTCAGATGGCGGTTTCATCCTGGATTATGGATTCTGGGGCCTCACACCACATTATCCCATGGAAACCTTTAAACTACTTGGACTTTGTGCATCTCAAGTTCATTGTTGTTGTTAATGGAGACACCACTCCAATCTCTAGATCAGCAGACGTCAACCTTACTCCCTTCATCACTCTTCGCTCAGGTTTTCATGTTCCGGGATCTCCTTTCAATCTCCTCTCTATTAGACGTCTCACTCAAGACATTGATTGCTATGTAACATTCTCTTCCACCTCTTGTGTTATGCAGGATCGGCAGACGCAGAATATCATTGGTAAAGGCCAACTGTCGAATGAGCTCTACATCCTGAATCCCTCTCCCCCCACGCTTCTCTCCTCTATTAGCTTTGTCGAGTGGCATTGGCGTCTTGAGCATGCTCCTCTGCACATCCTCCAGAAAGCTCTCCCGTATTTATCCCTCCATGACTTCACCTGCGAGTCTTGTATCTATGGAAAACAACATCGTTCTACGCTTTCACCTCATTGTACTCGGAGCAATGCTCTCATTGTTTTAGTGCATTCTGATATTTGGGAACCCTACAAATATAAAAAAATACTAGATGATTACTCTTGAATGACATGCTTGTATTTCTTTCATGATCGCTCTGAGCTGACTCGTGTATTTCGTGCCTTTATTATTGAAACTCGCAATCAGTTCTCTACTACCATTAAAACTCTCTGAACCAACAATGCCTACGAATACACAAGTCATGTGTTCACAAACTTATGTGTTGAGTTTGGGATCATCCATCAAACCTCGTGTGTTTATACCTCCCAACAAAATGGCGTTGTCGAAGGCAAGAATCTTCACTTCCTTAAGGTCACCCATTCCCTTATGATTCAAATGAATGTTCCCAAACTTTATTGGAATTTCGCGATTTCTAAAGCCTGTCATCTTATTAACCACATGTTTTCCTTCATTCTCAATTTTGCGGCTCCTTCAATCTTCTTTTTCCCTCCACACCCCCTCTTCAGTCACCCCCCATGTCTCTGACTGCGCTTGTTATATTCATAATCTTGGCCCGTTCACTAACAAGCTTGATCCACGTGCCACGAAATATATGTTCGTTGGTTACTTACGTACTCAGAAGGGCTATGTCTGCTTCTTTCTCAAGGATCGCAAGGTTGTTACTTCTGCTGATGTCACATTTCTCGAAGACCAGCCCTATCACTCTCAACCAACTGATTCTCCAATTCCGCCTCTACTTCCGCGACCTGTTGTCCTTGTTACTTCTAACCTTCCACCTCTCCTTCCACGCCAATTCCACCAACACCGCCTCTGATTCGTGTGTATACTCGTCGTCCTCCTCCGTCTACTCCTCTACGGGAGATGCCCTCCACTGATGATATTTTGCGGCCTTCCGATCCGACAACCGTCTATATTGCTCACCCGATGACGAATTATGTCTTCTTACACCGTCTCCCTCCGGAACTCCGAAAATCTACCCTTTCTTTATCCTCTATTACCACCCCAACCTCTGTGCAGGAGCCTCTCCAACATTCGGGGTGGCGGACGGCCATGGACGAGGAAATGTCTGCTCTTTGGACAAATCAAACTTGGGATCTTGTCCTTCTTCCTCCTGGACAGACCTGTGTGGGTTGTAAGTGGTTGTTTGCCATCAAACATAGTCCAGATGGGACTGTTCAACATATGAAGCCTCGCCTTGTGGCTCGTGGTTTTACTCAACAACAAGATCTAGATTATGATGAGACCTTTTCTTTAGTCGTCAAACTCAATGTTGTTCGTATTTTGATCTCCCTCGATGTCCATCGACACTGGACGTTGCATCAATTGGATGTCAAAAATATTTTTCTCAATGGCGATTTACAGGAGATCGTCTATATGCAACCTCCCGGGTTTGAGACCACGGGGGAGTCTCTTGTATGTCGTCTAAAAAAATCACTTTATGATCTCAAACAGTCTCCTCAGACATGGTTTGACAAGTTCAGTCAAACTGTAAGTGTCGTTGGGTTCACTCAGAGTTCAGCTGAATTCTCTTTATTCACTCGTCATCGTCCAACAGACACAGTGATTCTCTTGATGTATGTTGATGATATTTTGATTACAGGAGACGATCTCACATGAATACACATGATCAAACAACATTTGGTGTCTGTGTTTCAAATAAAAGACCTGGAAAATCTTTGATATTTTCTTGGTCCCGAGGTGGCTCGGCGACCTGATGGGTTTGTTTTACTCAATGAAAGTATTGCATTGACTTGCTTCATGATGCGAGCTACTTTGGATGCAAGCATGCCAACACTCTCATGGATATCAATCACAAGCTCTGCGCACATGCCTCAGACTCTGATCTTCTCCTTCCGAATCCAGAGTATTATCGTCGTCTTGTGAGAAAGCTAATATATCTCACTGTTACAAGACCTGATATATCATTTGTTGTTGGAGTTGTCAGTTGATTCATTCATGAGCTATAAATCTCTCATCTGCGGGCAGTTGAGCATATTCTTCGATACTTAGAAGACTGCTCCTAGACAAGGACTGTTACAAGACCTGATATATCATTTGTTGTTGGAGTTGTCAGTCGATTCATTCATGAGCTATAAATCTCTCATCTACGGGCAGTTGAGTGTATTCTTCGATACTTAGAAGACTGCTCCTAGACAAGGACTTGTATACAAGCGCTCTTCGTCTCTCTTATCTCTGATTGCATATTCTGACGCTGATTATGCTGGTTCATTGGATAATCGTTGTTTCACAAGTGTATACTGTACTTATTTTGGAGGACATCTCATTATCTGACGCGGCAAGAAACAGTCTGTAGTTGCTCGTGCATCTGCTGAAATCGGGTATCGTTCAATGACAGCTATTGTGTCTGAGCTTACATGGCTTGATGGTCTCCTAGGTGATTTAAGAGTAAAACTTTCTTCACCGGCCACTCTATTTTGCGACAGTCAAGTTGTCATACACATTGCCAAGAATCATGTTTTCCATGAACGGACTAAACACATTGAAGTTGATTGTCATTTCATTCGGGAGAAAGTTCAATTGAAGAAGATAGAATTACAACATGTTCCTGTTGTTGGGTAAGTTGTTGATATTCTCATCAAGGTCTTACCTCGCCCGCTATACTACCAGTTTTTGTCCAAGCTGGGTGCTTACGATTTGTATGCTCCAGCTTGCGGGGGAGTGTTGAAGGAAATATGTGTAAAATCCCAATATAAGGCCCATTTAGAGCCTACTTCATTTTTAGGATTTAGTCTCACATCTTAGATTGAGAATTCTTCTCCTCTCTCTTTTCCTATTTAAGTGTATAAATGTACAAATTCATGTATAGATTATGGAAGCATTTGTTTGAGAAATTAATAAAATTATTTTATTTCTCACTTGCTATGCATTTTTCTACACTTCCAAACAAAGCCTGTGTCTTCAACATTAATACACTTGTTCTTAAAAAAATTAAGTTCCAGTCACATGAATACATGTTCAATGTTGAAGATATAGAATGAGTATAACAGTAATCAATAGATACGGATCTCCCAGCAGGAAAAAATAAGGAAAGAAAGAATTTACCCGTAATGACCATTTTAATGACTCTGGACTTTCATCTAGCAAGATGACACAACAAAAGAATATGGCATGCCCGTAATTATCAACGCCAAACCAGACTCCCACCATCCTCCCATAGGCATTAAGATGGAAGGTCGAATCGAAAATGACAACATCGCTGAACACTTTAAACGCGCGGATAGAACTAGCATAAGACCAGGCAATGTGCTCCAGCTTGTTGTTCTCATCCGATAAAAAATCGTAGCGAAAATCCGGGTTTTTCTCCTTCATTGCCCTGCAAATTCTAAGGAGATCCAACCCCTCGCTCTCTCGGTTAATGATCTTGGAAGCCTGAAGAAAAGTTTTCACATCCCTCTCCCCAAATGCCAACTGACCGGGACTCACTCCTTTCTCCATCTCAAGAGTCCTCAATATAAGATTCTCTGTGCAGCCACTCTTCGAAAGTGCTAATATTCGATCCCGGTCGAGTGCTGATATATTTTGATAAGGAAGAGAGTATCTCACTTCGCTGCCATCCATCAAGTCGTGATTGTGAACATTGCTAAAGTTAACCACCACCCATCGAGCAACTCCTGCGGAAATGGTCTTCTTGATAACCATTTGTGCCTCGCACTTGCAACGAGAGGCCTTTCTATTCCTCTGCCGCTTCATGTCATTGGTTTTCCGAGGCAACGGAGGCCCCGCACGGTGGCAAACAAGCTCGCGTTTGTAAACTCCCATCGGATGCTCCGGGTTCCCCTTTGATCGCTCCCGCCTGACCGAGAAGCCATTATTCCGAGCATAATTGTTGTAATACTCGAGGGCCTCTACATCAGTCTGGAAGGATTGCCCAACGTAGGGCAAAGGAATGTTTGCGGAGATATCAGAGGAAGCATGGGTTCCTCCCACTAAATAGGTTGGGTCCTCTGACCCCATGGATTCAAAGGCTGAATGCCCTTCCTCTCCTTCGTTGATGATATAGCATTGATCGTCGCCACAAGGGCATAACAGTCTTTGACCTAGCCATTCTGATGAGGGATTTATCATCTTTTATTCTTTTTCCTGCATAAGATTGAAGTATTGATGAGACCGATGTAAGGCATAGCTATCATATATACGTAGCAGAACAAATTACAGAAAGAAATTCTTATTGCTTTCAAGCATGGAGCAAAAATATAAGCAAGCTTCATCCAAGTGGAATTAGTATAATTATGGGCTTCATTATGTCTTCCTACTTAACATTAAAGAAGACTGATGAAGTCAAACTTGAAAACTAAGCGTTTTGAATCCAAAATTTTCGAATGAGAATGCTAGAAGCAATAAAAGTCACTTCTGGGGAAGAATTGTAGGGAAAAATAAAACATTTAGTCGAAGAAAGCATTGAAAATTTTTCTGCGGCTTGGTACAGGAAATGACTGTCTTTGAAATTTTGATTTGGCAGCTCATTTCTCCACAGGTTTCTGGGGTATTTAAAGAGAGTGACTTCAAACAGAGACTGCTTGGATCAATTCTCAAGGGAAAAAAAGGAATAAGCGTAAATACAACTTTGTCAGTAGTCATATACTCATATATGATTTCCCAATCATAGAAGGGAATCCAAAAAGGTCTCAATCGTACACATTGAGAGCTTAGAATTCCATTAGCACCTGTTCTATAAACAACGCAATAATTTCAATAGATGGTCCTTACATAATACAAACACCAGCAAAAATACGGGGGAAATTTTAAATAAACCTTTCATTAAAACTGTTAGAAGTTTACAGAAGTCATGTAATTAGGCTCATTCTTAGGCCCATGTTGTAGCTCATATAGCTCTCTTAGTTTAGTCTCACATCTTAGATTGGGATTACTCTTCTCTCTCTTCCTATATATATGTATTCTCATAAGTTGAAAAGTGATTCTTTTGGATGAATAAAGTTATTCTACATGGTATCAAAGCACCGATCACTCTGGGTGGTTAGCTTTTTCTAACCGCATTCCTCTCCTGCGGTCTCCTGGTTTTTCGGCGGTTATGCTCCTTCTAACCGCAACTCTCCTGCGGGCTCATCTCTGGCGGATAGCTTTTTTCTATCCGCAGGGTTCTTGTCGTGCTGGTGTCCTCTGTCTTTTGGGCCTTCACGTGTCTTTATAGCTTCTTTTCGGATTTGGTGGCGCAACGGGCGCAAAAAGAAGCAGTTGGAATTGTCATGATGATGGTCCATGTTCCAACCCATCTTCATAGTGCCTGAGCTCAGATTTTGTCTTCCGCCTTTACACCGTCTTTATCTGATGTTTGCTCAATGCTCCTGAAGGTTACTCCTCCACCGAATGCTCCTATAAAACTAACTCCGGCTCTCCTCCAGCAGACTGTTTCCACTCTTGCTCCTTCTGCTCGAGGTCCGTCGGCTTGTGGAAGTCGTCATTCTCGAGGACGGGGTCGTGGTGGTCATACCCTCTTTAAATGCTCTCACTGCGATCGAGACGGTTACCTTGAGGCCACTTGTTATTGCAAGCATGGTCTGCCTCCTTACCTTACTGCTTCTGTTACGATTGATTCTCCCTCCGCCACCAGTGATGTGTTATGAGTTATGAGTTATGATGTGTAACGTGCTGCGTATTATTATTATTTTTATCATTACGTAGGATCCTTGAGCCCCGGGTCTAATATTAGATGTGATCATTAGTGTTTTGTCTTCTTATATGTTGTAGCCTATATAAAGGCATGGGTATTGTATGTTTGATTTCTATGAAATGAAGTTCTAGTTTTTGTTGTCCTTTGTTGTGAGATATTGGTGGCTCTCTCCTCCAACGAGCAACCCCGCCTAGGCAGCCGCGGTTCCGGCTCCACGATATCTCTGCCATCGTCGTCTCCACCTCCGGCCACCTCCCGAGATAGGCCCATAACAACTTGGTATCAGAGGCCTCGGTCCTCTTCCATATTAGCTTATTTTCCAGAACCCCCGTGTTTCAGGATAGCTCAAAACCTAGCGAGAGTTGTTTCAAGGCTCCAACAGGAATATTACATCACAAATATGGGCTATACATCACCTCTGGTACAGGACCTGGGATATAAGTATCATCATCCTCGGCAATAACAAGGACCTCATCGCCTTCTTTAAGAACATAATCATCCTCGGGATTTATCACAATCCGCAACATTTCCTACTCCACGTGCACGTCGTCGTTCTGCTCTAATGGTTTTCCTCTGAAGCCAATAGCAGCGACTGCAACCGCCGGCCGGCCCTGCTCTATTCCATCACGTCCAGCAGCAGAGAGTGCTTCGTCTGCACCGGCGCCATCAGCGATTGCACCAGCGACTGCAACAGTAACCGCAGAGTTTACCTCTCTCGGCTCACAGACACCAGTCGGCCACCTCATTCACGGGGGTCAGAGCTAACATAGGCTCACCGCCGGGCCGGAACTCATTAAAGCCACACATTCCTCGCATCTCATTCTAGAACACCACTTGATCGCATATATCAGAGCTTTTCTGAAGGCCGCGTGCCTCACCTTCCTCGCGCTCCCTGACGACGCCAAACCCGTCTCAGAAAACGCGACACGGCGACGTCCTCTTCCAGCGCCTTCATCGAGCCACACCCTCCGCCTCTTCTTCGTCCGCCGGCCGAAGCGTCGTCCGTCGAAGCAGTCCCGAGCAGCACGGGAAATATCTATCCCTCGAGCACACCGCTATCGAACCGCCCACCTCTTTTTCTCTTCCTACCTCGAGCCCCACCCCACATCACTTTTTAATCAATTACATCATACGCGGCTTTATTTCTTCCTCCTTGAGCCCAGCAGCAAACTCCCACTCCTAGTTGCAGTCTTCTATTTTTATAACTCTATTTCTAAAAAAAACTATACATCCGGTAACATCTTTTACCCATTGAGTGTCTAACATTCGTATGCCTCCAACACAGCGAAGCACGACTGCTTGACACATAATTTGAGTCAACATTGGGCGTCATCGCGGCTCCTGTGGTCACTCCCAATCTTCCGACTCGGCGCAATCCCACCGGTCGGTCACCCGTTCTTCTTCTCGCTCCTCCACTCACACTATGGGTGACTTATCTGAACAACTCAACCAGATTATGACCATGCTCCAGGCCGTCATTGCGCAACAAGCTGCGCACACTGCTCTCGGGGATCGTCAACAGGAGGCCATTATTGCGCTCTCCAAGCGCATCGATGATCTGTCTACCGCCCCGACACGCGATCATGCCAGCAATAGTCAGGCACAACCACTTCTCCGCACTGCCCCGCCGCCCCCGACTGTTCACGAGTCATCGCCGCCAATCCTCGCGCACCCCGACACAACGATTGTACCACACTATACCAGATTGGAATTTCCAACCTATGATGGGAAATATGATCCTTTGAGTTGGCTCACCAAGTGTGAGCAATTCTTCGGCCACCAGCAAATTCCGGCAGCAGATCCGATCCATTTAGCATCTTTCCATATGCTCGACTCCGTTGTTTTATGGGCTTCTCGACTTCTCACCGATCGGCCGAATCTGATTTGGGACGATTTCAAGCGACTCTGCAACTTGCGTTTCGGACCTCCTATCCGCAGTAACTCCCTCAACGCACTCACATCTCTATGCCAAACTGGTACCGTGGACGAGTACCTGGAACAATTTCAGCTTCTCTTAGCGCATGTCCCTCTTGAGTCTTGCCCCGGATATGCAGGTCGACATTTTCACAGCTGGACTTCGCGAGCGACTGCGACTGGATGTTGAGTTTGAGGCCCCTCCGGACTTAGTGACTGCTATGAGTCTGGCCCGGTTCTGCGATCGTCACCTCCAGCTAGCCCAAGAAGTCTATCCACCTGCCACCAACATTATTCAACAGGGTTGTATCGAGGGTCCCCCAGCCCTATCGGCCCGCCGATTATCTCGGGCTGAGATGTTGCGCCGCCGCGCTCAGGGATTATGTTTCAATTGCAACGAGCAGTACACTCACGGGCACAAATGCAACCGGCTATTCTACCTGCACGTTGAGGATTCTGACGACGAGAGCATCTGATAAAGCTTGAGGTCAAGCTTTTTTTGAAGGGTGAGATGTTATGAGTTATGATGTGTGACGTGCTGCGTATTATTATTATTATTTTTATCATTATGTAGGAGCTTCGAGCCCCGAGTCTAATATTAGGTGTCATCATTAGTGTTTTGTCTTCTTATATGGTGTAGCCTATATAAAGGCATGGGTATTGTATGTTTGGTTTCTATGAAATGAAGTTCTAGTTTTCCTTGTCCCTTGTTGTGAGATATTGGTGGCTCTCTCCTCCAACGAGCAACTCCGCCTAGGCAGCCACAGTTTCGGCTCCATGGTATCTCCGTCATCGTCATCTCCACCTCCGACCCCCCCCCCCCGAGATAGGCCCATAACATTATGACATCGCTGCTCTGCGTGCTCAACTCCAACAATTACAATGAGCGGTTAGTCGTTCTGGCTCTGTGGAATCGATCTCTAATGAAGGTATATCTAGCCTCTCTCACAACTCTCAATGGATTGTGGACTCGGGTACCACGCATCACATCTCTTCGCAGAAACCGTCTCAATACTTGAACTCTGCTTATCCCAAGTTCAATACAGTGGCCAATGGTGACACCACCCCAGTTTCTGGCGCTTCTAATATGCTTCTTACTTCAACCCTCTTGTTATCCTCGATTCTTCATGTCCCGGGATCCCCTTTTAACCCACTCTCTGGTAGCCGACTTACTCAAGAACTTGATTGTTGTGTTACCTTCTCACGCTCCTCTTTTGTGGTGCAGGATCGACAAACGCAAACTACACTTCGTAAGGGGAGGCTGTCCAACGGGTTGTATCTTCTAGATGTTCCACCTACTGCTCTCACCACTGTCTCTTCTGTTGATTGGCATCGTCGACTTGGTCATGCTCCTCTCCAAATTCTCAAGAAAGCTCTTTCAGACATTTCTCTTAAGGAGTTTACTTGTGAATCTTGTATCTTTGACAAACAGCATCGTATGTCTTTTACTTCTTGTACTCGAAGCGATGCTCCTTTTTCCTTAGTACACTCTGATATTTGGGAAGTATATAAGTTGGTTATCGTTACTTTGTAACATTTATTGATGATTACTCGAGCGTTACCTTGCTGGACTTACTTCATGATCGTACCGAACTCCCATCTATCTTCTGTGCATTTATTACGGAGACTCGCACTCAATTTTCTACTTGCTTAAAAATTATTCGTACTGATAATGCGCGAGAATATACCAAACATATCTTCTCTAATCTACAACAAAATGGTATGGCAGGGCGGAAAAATCATCTTCTCGATGTCTCCAGATCTCTAATGTTTCAAATGCAGGTTCCTCCACTATACTGGAACTTTGTGATTTCTACTGCATGTCATCTCATCAATCGCATATCCTCGTCCATCCTCAACTTTGTTGTTCCAGTCACCCTCCTCTTCCCGTCCAAGGCTCTATTCTCTCTCCCGCCTCGTGTTTTTGGATGTACTTGTTATGTCCATAACCTTGGTCCTCCCACTGACAAATTTGCTCCCTGTGCGACAAAATTCATGTTTGTTGGATACTCTCGCACCCAAAAGGGATGTCTGTTTTTCCCCTACCGACGGTAAAATGGTCGTTTCTGCTGATGTCACTTTTCGTGAAGACCAACCGTTTCACACCACCCCTACAGATCCTCTTCTTCCTCCTCCTCTACCTCGGCCCACGGTTCCGGTCACGTCTCCGCTTCCACCTCTCCTTCCCATACCTACTCCCACGCAAGTCCAATCCAAACCACCCCTCCTTTGTGTCTACATACGTCGCCCTCCCAAGACTGATGCCCTACAATAGCTTCCCTCTACCGGTGTGATCTCGCGGCCTGTCGATCCGGCATCAACCTCTACGGCTCATCCCTTGGCAAATTACGTCTCCGTCCACCGTCTCTCCCCACCTTTGCTTAAATTTGCGCTCTCTCTCCTCCGTTTCTATACCTGACTCTTTACAGGAGACTCTCCAACATTCGGTGTGGCGTGCAACTATGGATGAGGAAATGACAGCTTTTTGGGTCAATCAGACTTGGGATCTTGTACCTCTTTCTCCTAGATAGAGTTTTGTTGGTTGTAAATGGGTCTTTGCAATCAAACATGCTGCAGACGGGATAGTTGAACGTATAAAAGCTCGGCTTATAGCCCAGGGGTTCACTCAACAACAAGGACTTGACTATGATGAAACTTTCTCCTCTGTCGCCAAGTTAAACTCTGTTCGATTTCTGATCTCCTTAGCAGTTCATTGTCAATGGACTCTACATCAGCTGGATATCAAGAATGATTTCTTGAATGGCGATCTTCTTGAGACTGTCTACATGCATCAACCGCCCGGGTTTGCGAACATGGGGGAGTCTCGTGTGTGTCTGCTCCAAAAATCTATCTATGGTCTCAAACAGTCACCTCGGGCTTGGTTTGAAAAATTCAGTAAGGTCGTTCATGAGGTTGGTTTCAAGAGAAGCTCGGCGAACTTCTCCCTTTTCACTCGTCATCAATCAACCGGGACTGTCACTCTCGTGGTCTATGTGGATGATATTCTGATTACTGGTGATGACTCCAAGGGGATACAACAGATTAAGCAACACTTAAACTCTATTTTTCAGACTAAAGATATGGAAAAATTTCGATACTTTCTTGGACTTGAGCTAGCAAAGCGACCTGATGGTCTTGTCCTATCACAACGGAAGTATTGTCTTGACCTTCTTCAAGATGCGGGCCTCACAGGGTGCAAACCTACAGAAACACCGATGGATGTCAACCACAAGTTGTGTGCTCATGAATCTGACTCTGATTCACTGCTTCCAAATCTGGAGTACTATCAGCGGCTTGTAGGGAAACTGATATATCTAACGGTTACGAGACCTGATATTTCATTTGTCGTTGGAGTGGTCAGTCGTTTTATGCATGCACCACAGATCTCTCATCTTCGGGCGGTCGAACGCATCCTCAAGTATTTGAAGACTGTTCTTTGACAAGTACTCGTGTATAAGCCATCTACCTCATTATCTCTTATTGCGTATTCCGATGTTGACTATGCGGGCTCTCTGGATGATCGACGCTCCACTACTGGTTTCTGTACCTATTTTGGAGGAAATCTTATCACCTGGAATAGCAAGAAGCAGACTGTTATTACTCGCTCTTCTGCTGAAGCTGAGTATCGTGCAATGGCGGCTGCTGTGTCTGAACTTACCTGTCTTGAGAGTCTTCTTGGTGATTTGGTAGTTAAACTATCGTCATCAGTAACTATTTTATGTGATAGTCAGGCTGCCATACATATTGCTAACAATCCAGTGTTCCATGAGCGAACAAAACATATTGACGTTGACTGTCACTTCGTTCGGAGAAGGCTCAGCTGAAGAAAGTAGAATTTGAGCATGTTTCTGCTTCTAGGCAAGTTGCTGACATATTTACCAAGGCACTATCTCGATTACTATATCATCAGTTTTTGGCCAAACTTGGTGCCTATGACTTGTATGCTTAAGTTTGCGAGGGAGTGTTAGAAGTATTACATAATTCATGTAATTAGGCCCATGTTGCAGCTCATATATCTCTCTTAGTTTATTCTCACATCTTAGATTGGGATTCCTCTTCTCTCTCTCTTCCTATATATATATATATATATATATGTATTCTCATAAATTGTAAAGTGATTCTTTTGGATGAATAAAGTTATTCTACAAAAACAATATAATGAAGTAAACACTGAGACCTCCCTAAAGTGGTGAACATTATGAAAATTTATAGGAAACATAATGGTAACGAATACAATGCACAATATTGCTCGAAAATGAACGACATCGTTGGCCTCTATCAAAAGTTTGGAATGAAAAGGTCGAAATTGATGTTAGTGTAACCTTCATTCTTAAAACGACGCAAAAAATGCATATAGCTTCTTTTCTAGTTCTAGAATGCCTTTCGCAAGTGATACCTCGCAGCTTAAACTATTTGTAGTAAGTGATGCATCACAACTTAGACTAACTGTAGTGAGAACCAGTAAGGCATGACTAAAATATCAATTTAGTGGCAAATGCACAAGGGTCGAGAAGACTTCACATAAAACTTATCGGTCCTAGTTTTTAGAAGTTTCATGCAAGAAAACTAAAGAATTAGTATATATAATGAAAAAAAATTAGAAACATATGTCATGCATGTTGGAACAAAGGAGAATCTTAGATTAATCAGACATTTATTATTTATTATTGTATTCATGTATAATCTAGTTATTTCTGTATTTATAACTAGGATTTGAATATTTTGTATTATGTTAGGTCTTTGATTGAAGCGGCCTTGGCGCACCGGTTGAGGTGTTGTCGTGTGTCCTTGAGATCACGGGTTCGAGTCCTGGGAGAAGCCTCTTGCAAAAATGCATGGTAAGGTTTGCCTACATTTCACCCTTGTGGTAGGACCTTTCCTCGGACCCTCATTGCGCGGGGATGCCTTTGTGCATCGAGCTGCCCTTTTATGTTAGGTCTTAGATTATTCCTCACAGCCTCTATAATTAAGAGATGTACATGTGTATTCATGAAGTATTCAATACAATACAATTTCTTCTCCATGGTACCGAAGCCATAAGTTGATTACTTTCATTCAAGAGCAAATCCAAAGGATGTTTAGGTGTTTATCATATCCCGGAATGTGTGTGTTTTTCAACACATCACGTAGTTCTTTACACTCTAATCCATATGTTAAACTATAGTGAACAAATCACTATCTCAACCCAAGAGATGTATAGGTTTCCCATACTCGGCTTTATTCCTTATTATCCTTAATTAAAAAAAAAATAGATGATTCATAATATCTAGATGATCCAATGCAGCAAGATTGACCATCATAGTTAGGGATTAGAAGTTATTTAACACTTGGGTTTCCAAAACCCAAACCGTTGAACCTCAAATTTGAAAATTGGGAAACTGAAAATAGAATGGTTATGACATAAATTCACAACTCAAATGAATATGAAATTACTGAAGAGTACCTGTCATTCAAGAGCATAATTATGGAAGGTCCACCATATAACAACACAAGGATCTGCGATCGTCGTTCGCCGACCGAGCACTCAGCAATCGCCGACCGAGCGCACATCAATCACCGACCGAACCCTCCAATTTATCAGCGCTCACAGAAGGAAGTTCATTCTCTTGAAGAACCAGAATCCATGATCGTTGATTGAAGCTCAGCGAACGCCGATCGATCCATCCCTCCATCAATGCTCGCCGAAGGAAGATGTTATGGGCCTATTTCAAGATCTCGTCGGAGGTGGCGGGAGGCAGATATACAAGGGGAGTCTTGGTCACCTAAAGCATGAAGAAGGATGAAGGAGGAGGAAGGAGGAAGAAGAGGGGATCCTTACTTAACCCTAACTCTAGAATGTGGGATGGAGAGTAGAAGAACCGGGGGAGAGAACAAGAGATTTGAGAGAGAAAGAGAAGAGTTGGAGAGCATTGGAGAAACTTGATTTAATTCATTCATATCCTCATACATGACCCAAGGGGTCTATTTGTAGACTACAATGGCAGGAGCGTAAATAAGCTCAATATGAAAGAGATGTGCACAACACTAAAACGTAGTCTAATAGCTCGTAACTATGACTCGACTCATATAACCCAACTCTAATACTTAAAGACTCTTAGTAATACAACCACTAATAGATAACTAACAGCATAGAACCCTAACAAAAGAATTCCCGGAGCACCACGTCGAATTGTATTTGACTTTTTTTAAGTCAAATTGAAGCCGCTTATCAAAGCACAATGAATTGTATTCGACGTATGAAGGGATTCAAAAGATTTATTGCAAAGCAAAAAAAGGAAGTCGCCGAAAAGAAGGAAGGTGCCAATTTCTGCCGCTCATCCTTTTTGGAGACTTGAAGATTTGAGAAGGAAAATAAAGCTCTCTTTATGATGGAGATAGCAAAAGCTCTGACGACCACTTTCTTGTATTCTCTTTGTTGGCTAAAACCCTAGATCTGTAAATTGTCTCTCTTCTTCTTGAGACAGCTACAATCACTAAGGTGATCCTTTTTTCTTGCTAAACTTTCACACCATTTGTAAAGGGTTACATGACCCCCTTTCAAAAGATCTGATGTGGTTTTTGGGTCTCCAGAAAAAAGACTCTGGGAATTTTTGAGTGTCCTAGAAAAAGATTGTATATTCTTAAGCCTCTAGGTGGAAAAAGCTCTGGGAGTTTTTTGAGGCTCCTAGCAAAACAAATTTGCAGCATTTAAAGGCAGTGCTATCCCACAAGTAGTGAAAGAGTACCAAATTTGATTGTGCAACCTCTATAAAATCTTTTGTTTATTTTGTGTTTACCTCTCTATAGCTTTAGTTTTATTTCCGTCTTCGAAATTTCTATTCTATATTCTAGAAAAATATTCAAATATTCCACACTTTCAGTTATCCTATGCAACCATCCTTGACTAGTGATGCAGTGGCAGGTCAACTCGAAAGAGGTTTCTGAATGCAACCCTAAGTGTACTGAGGTGTAATGCAATAGGAAGTAGCCCGCTCCAAAATTACAGCAAATAATTAATTAATATATGATTATCAGCAGGAGGCCAGGAGCACGTTCAGTCACAATTAATTAATTAAAGAAGAACAAAATATTAATTTTGCAAATAAAAGAGACACAAATAATGTTATGCGTTCAGAGAATATGTCCCGCAAATTGCACGACAAAATGAACTAATAGCACAATAAACTAGATATCCATCATAATACAAGTTGCCAAAATAAAACAACAAGAAAGAAATGACTTTTCCACAATGCAGGCGGCGTTGACGGACATCCAAGGTTGTAGTAAGCGGAGAAGGTAACGGGAATGTGGAATGGGGTTGTTTATGATGTGGATGGACTTAACAGGTGTTTGTTGGGGGGATGGAGAGGAAAATGGGCTAAGTATATGCCAACTGGAATGGGGAAGAAAGGCAGGGAATGGTAAAGGGAGGCGGAGGGTAAAGAGGTTGTCGGTGGAGGTTTAGGGCTAGGTGGAGGCCAACGGAAGAGGGAGGAATTGGAGGGTGGAGTCCACGGGTAGTGTAGGGGAGGAGGAAATGTATGGGGGTGGTAGCAGAGGGAGAGTACACGTCTTGGGTTTGGGCTTAGAGTTGGACTATTGGAAAGAAATTTAGGAGAGGGGAAGGATCGGGGAGAAGGGAGATCGAACCAGTGGGGGAAGAAATAAGCTTCAGTAGGTCCGGCGGTGGAGGAGGGGGTGGAGGGGAGTATTTCCGGCAGTGGATGGGTCATGCGGGTTGCAGGGTTGGGCCGGACGGAGGCTGACGGGGTAGAGCGGGCTGCATGATTGGACAATGAGGAAGCCAACTAGGGTAGGGCGGGGAACAGGGCAAGCACGGGGCTTACCGGGAGGGGAGGCGGGGAGATGGAAGCGGGCGCCGGCGTCGCACCAGCGGAAAGATGATGAACAGGAGTCGCGCCTGTTGAAGACCGGCGGTTTCTGATTTTCCAAAAACCCATGATACCTCCTTGAACCGATGTTGCACTATTTAAAACCTAAAAATAACTATTGTAACAAAAGAAAACAAATAACCGTCGCAATCAAACGGCTCACATGTATCTAGACCAATCGGGGGCAAAATACAACTCAGAACAACAAAACCCATATATGAAATCGACTCCGAACAACCACCCGGACGCAACCACGGCCTCTAATCGTCCGTCCGGGCAGCGGATCACCACCTCCTGCGGGAATACACACGCGTCGGTCATGGCGCATCGTCAACTCCTCCCGGCTTAAAAGCACTCATCTCTGGTGAGTGCAGGTGGTCATCCTTGTTGTGTAGCCACAGGGCGAGTCTCTCGAGCTCCTCTGAAGATATCCAAGTGGCACTGTGTAGTGGCTGGCCGCTCCAACGGACAAGATAGCGGACAATATCTCGCCCGCCCGCAGTGTAGTAGTCGTGGTCGATGATCAGAAGAACACCGTCTGTAGAACTTGGTCGCACTGGTTGTGATGCATCTCCGTCTGACAATAATGCATCTTCGTCTGACAATAGTGTATCTCCGTCTGTCAATAATAATCTTCGTCTGACTATAATGTATCTCCGTCATACTGCAGTGTCGATGGAACCGCCGATGGTATAATGCGATCTGTATGGCGCGACTCTGTGGGTGGCAATAAAGGACTGGTGGAGGCAATAGGAGGTGAAGGCTCAGGTAGAGGGGCTAAGAGAAAAGAAGGCTCTGGAAGAGGTGGAAAAAGGGTCCACATACACATGTTCCTAGTAGTAAGGAGTCAAATCATTTACGTTGAATACTCGGTCGATGCCCATACCATGAGGGATGTCTATCGCATATGCGTTCGTACCAATCCGACATACAACTGTATAGGGGCCGATTCTGCGTACGCTTAATTTCTTTGACGGTCTTTGTGTGACCCTCTTAGATCGACTGTGAATCAATACTTGTTCTTTCGCCTCATATTTGTTCATGTCTGTGATGGTCTGCACGATCCTTATAATAATCATTACAAGCTGCAATTTTGTTACAGACCGACTCATGTAGTGCATGCAAATGATGAACAAGTGACTCAACCGACTCATAAAAATGAAACAAATGATGCAAATGGAGCACAACATACTCGACTGATGCACCCTTGACACTTCCTAAGGGAAAACCTGACAATGACTTAGGTATCACTAACATGGGGTGGTCAATCAGGAGGCTTACCGGGTGGTCGATAGAAAAATCCGGCGTGACCGACATCATCACTCGTGGGAACGTCGTAGATGGTGACAAAATAGTGTGAAGCACTGGTGTGATGGGTACCTCTCAAATGATAAAGCTCATCAGATGGCTCACCAGAGGATGTATACCAAAAGTCATCACGTGTGAGATGATCACTAGTGCGGATACACGATCCATCACTAAAGTGTAGGAAGGAAAGCTTATCAAATGAGCCTCTCGGGGACTTAATCCCGAGGAGGTCGATAATGATAGGATAGTCCACCAAGAGGAAGCCACCAATAACAGCAGTGTCTGTGGGAGCAAGTAAGACGCCACAACAAAGTCAACGCTAGCCTCATGAACCTCCCAAGGGAGTAGTGGCTCAACAGGAGACTTATCTGGAGGTTCAACAATGAGGTCATTAATAATGGGAAGATCCTTCAGATGAGCATCGTTGATAGAGGTCGTGTCCTCGTAAGTGGGTGAGGTAGCAACTATGAAGTCAACACTATACTCTCGACTCTCAGTAGTGAACTGACTCGAGATAGTACTAAGGGAAGAGTAGGGAGTGCCCGGACTCAAGTGTGGGTCAATCGATATAGTGTCGAGAACTGTGTCTCTGTTCAAAGGGGACACTAGGTGAGGTGAAAAGGATGGGTATACCATCACAGCGTCACTGGGTCGCTCATCCTCACTCGCGTGACCACGCTCACTAGTCATTCTAGTATAACTCTCCATTCGTATCACAAGGTTATGATCATATTCAACAACAAGATCACATGGACATCGAGCCTTGTTAAAAGAGGAAGTAGCAAAATCAGGTGTCAGGTCTTCAATATCAAGGGAAGCACTACTAAACGTATCGGTGGCTTGATCCAAATCCCTAGGCTTTCTTCCTAAAGTAGATCTTATATGATCAAATTAAGCATCTAAGAGATCAAAGCAGTCAAGAACTAATCGTTGAAATTCAGCCACAGGTAACTCTATTTGTGGAACACTAGGAGGGTCTTGACATATATTGTGATCCTGGCGATGGTGAACTCTATAGGGTTCCTGAGGACCATCTAGACGGTAGTTCCTAATATAATCAGATTGTGCTCGTAGGTGGACGTGGGTCCTACGAAAGTGCAGTGGTTGACACACATATATAGACTCAGGTTCCTCAAATAGAGGAGATGTGTGGCGACGATGAACTGAACGATAGTCAACTCTACCATCATAAGGTCGTGGAGAAGTGTATTGACGATAATGTGAGGACCTCTCATCGTGGTAGTCATCTCTAGAATAATGGAATTGTCTCGAAGGGTCGACACGATCCCGGGGAGTGTTATGTCGTGCAGGAGGATAATCCTTGTAGTAATAAGAGTGCCGCTCAAATGAGAGCAAAGGATGACGATAATAGCTCGACATAGTACAAAACTTATAGACTCAGTAATTGCGAGTTTACATAAAGCCCGAACCTACCTCTGCACATAAAAATGTGGCACAAACCTCGGGCTCTGATACCAATTTGATGCAGTGCCAGGTCGACTCGAAAGGGATTTCTAAATGCAACCCTAAGTGCAATAAGGTGTAATGCAAGAGGAAAGTGGCCCGCTCCAAAAATGTAGCAAATAACTAATTAATATATGATTATCAGCAGGGGCACATTCAATCACAATTAATTAATTAAAGAAGAACAAAATATTAATTTTGCAAATGAAAGAGGCACAAATAATGTTAAGCGTTCACAGAATACGTCCCGCAAATTGCACGACAAAATGAACTAATAGCACAATAAACTAGATATTCATCACAATACAAGTTGTCAAAATAAACAACAAGAAAGAAATGACTTTTACCACAATTTACACGTGCAGTCGGCGTTGGCGGACATCCAAGGTTGTAGTAAGCGGAGAAGGTAACGGGAATGCGGAATGGGGTTGTTTATGATGTGGCTGGACTTAACGGGTGTTTGCTGGAGGGATGGCGAGAGGATAATGGGCTAAGTATATGCCAACTGGAATGGGGAAGAAAGGCAGGGAATGGGAATGGGAGGCGGAGGCGGAGGGTAAAGAGGTTGTCAGTGGGGGTTTAGGGCTAGGTGGAGGCCAACGGAAGAGGGAGGAATTGGAGAGTGGAGTCCACGGGTAGTGTAGGGGAGGAGGAAATGAATGAGGGTTGTTGGAGCTTGAGGAGACCGGGCGGACTTGTGTCTAACCGCAGCGATCTGTCTCTCTCAGCGGCCTAGCGGTTTGTCTCAGCAGTCTGGTGGTGAACCTTAGCTAACGGTCAGGAGGACAGCAGCAGCAGCGGTCTGGAGGTTAGCCACAACGGTCTGGAGGTTAGCCACAGCGATCTGGGTGAAGCCGCAGCGGTCTGGATGAAGCCGCAGCAGCAGACAGATGGTTAACCGCAACTGCGGTCTGGTGGCAACTCGCAGTTGCGGTCTGGCGGCCTGCACCGGCGGTCTTCCCTGGCGGTCTGGCGGTCTGGCGGCTTTCCTCTGTTACTGCTTGGTGTTCTGTTATTCATTGTATAGTGGGCGGTTTGACCATGTCAAACCGCATAGACCGCCCGACTTATATTTAGTCTCACATCGATTGTTGTGTTCTCTCATCTCCCATTCTCCCCCGATTTCTATAAATAAGGGGGCATACCTATGTAATAATTATCTTTTTGGAGCAATAAAATTTGCGGTTTATTTACCTCTTGGCCGTTTTCTCGCTCATTTTTCACATGGTATCAGAGCGAATCGATCATTTGCTCCAATCAGATTGCGGTTTGTTTGTCTAACCGCGTCGGCTTCTTCCGGCTTGCTTCCCGCGCCGGCTTCTTCATATTTGCTTCCCTCCCTTCCCTCCCTTTCTTGCTTGTCGCTTTCATGCGATTTCTTTTCTGTTGCGAGTTCCGCATTTTGGTCGCGGCTTTCCGTTGGCGTGTTGTCACCCTGACCGTGCGGACTCTTTCTCTCTTTCTTCTTCTTCTTTGCGACTTCTTTTCCCTGTTCGCGCGACTTCTTTGTTGTCCTTCAGCTTCTCCTCTTCGTTTATCCTCTCGCTGCGACTTCTCTAACCGTTGCGGACTCCACATCTTGGTCGCGGCCTCTTTTCTTGTCGTTGGTGTGGTGTCACCGTGACCGTGTGGTTTTCCCGCGCGGTTTGTTCGCTGCTTGGTCGCTGCGTCACATCTTCTCACGCGGTCTCTTCTTGGTTTGCTCTTCTCTTGGTGTCTGGTTTTCTCCGGCTTCTTTTCAAACCGTGCGCTTTGATTCTCTGTCTCTCTCTCTTTTTGTCGCTGGCTCTCTGCGACTTGTTTGCCGTCCTATTCGGTTTGGCTTCTCTTCGCGCGTTTCCTTTGCTTCTTTTGTCGGCTTGTTTCTAACTGTGCGGTTTTCTTCCTTCTGGTTTCTATTTTTTTGGGATGGTTTCTCTTCGCTCCTCTACAGCTTGTGCTCTTGTGACCTCCTCTGATAAGTGGCTTATTGACTTTGGTGCCACTTGTCACGTGACCGGTAACTCTCGTTTGTTCTCCTCTTTGCTTGAACAGAACAAGTTGTCTCCTGTTATTATTGCAGATGCGACTTCTGCTCTTGTGCATGGTGTTGGCACTGCGCGTCTCTCTCCGTCTTTGCTGCTTGAGGATACTTTGTATGTCCCTACTTTCTCGTGCAATTTACTCTTTGTTCATGCTCTTTGCACTCAGTTAAATTGCATGGTTACTTTTACTGGCACCACTTGTTCTTTCTCTGATTCTGTCTCCAAAGCTATGATTGCTACTGGGACTGTCAGTGGTGGCCTCTTCTTTCTTGACCACGACGTTGTTTTTTCTGCTTCTTCATCTCTTCAGCAATAACATCGTCGTCTTGTTCATCCTCCTTCTCATCTCATTCATCAACTTTTCCCAGACCTTCCTTCAGAGGATTTTCCTTTGAATTGTGAAGTCTGTCAGTTTGGTAAACATCATCGCTCTTCTTTCCCAGCTCGGACAGGATGTAGTTTTTCGCGTCCTTTTGAACTAGTTCATTCTGACATCTGGGGTCCTTCTCCTACTGTTACTGTTGGTAGAGGAAGCTTATACTTTGTTACATTTATTGATGATTTCTCCAGGTATATTTGGTTGCATCTCTTGAGAGATCGTTCTGAGCTGTACTCCGTGTTTACTGCCTTTTATAATGAGATCTTCACACAATTTCATGTGTCTATTCAGATTCTTCGTACTGATAATGTCAAGAAATATCTCAGCAAGAAATTCTCTGATTTTTGTGAGTCATGGTTTGATTCATCAAACTACTTGTCCATATACCACTCAACAGAATGGCGTTGTTGAACGCAAGAATCGTCATCTCTTGGATGTTGCTCGCAGCCTTTGCATACAAATGAATGTTCCTCGGTCTTATTGGGGTCATGCTGTTCTCCTCTCTTGTTATCTCATCAACCGTATTGAAGACTCCATTTTTTGTTTTATATCCTGAGGCCGAGCCATTTCCTTTAACTCTGAAAAATTTTGGATGTACGGCGTTTGTTCACATACCTTCTCCTAGTCGTGACAAACTTTCTCCCCGTTCTGTTAAGTGTGTCTTCCTTGATTATTGTCCCACTCAGAAGGGTCATCGCTGTTATGATCCTCTTCTGCGCAAACAGTACGTTTCAGCTAATGTTACATTTTTTAAAGATACATCATATTTTTCTCCTACTTCTTCTCTCTTGCCTTCTGATACTTCTTCTTCTCTGCCTATTATCTCGGCACCTCTGTCGGCACCAGTTCTTTCCACATCTGCTTCGGTTGCCCCGTCTTTTTCTCTGGAAACTGATGTGTTGCCCTTGGAGCCTTCTGTGCCTGTTCCAGGGCCTCTTCTTTCTTCTGACAGTGCATTGCCTCCTCCGGCCAGCAGTGACCTTGAACTTCACATTGTCCTGCGGAAGGGCGTTCGACAATGTACTAAGCATGATATTGATGATGTTGTCTTATATGCTCAGCTTTCCCCGGATAGCAAACGTTTTGCTCTTGATATCTCTTCTACTGTCATCCCAGCAACGTATCAAGAGGCTCTTGTTATTCCTCAGCGAAAAGCTGCTATGGATGAAGAAATGAACACATTAACTGAGAGAGGGACTTGGACTCTTGTACCACCACCTCTGGGCATTGATGTGGTTGGTTGTAGGTGGGTCTTTGTGGTTAAGTATCTTCCAGATGGCTCTGTTGATCGCTATAAGGCAAGGCTTGTTGCCAAAGGGTTTACTCAGACGTATGAGTGAACTTCTTTAATAGTTTTTCTCTCGTTGCTCGCATCAGCACTATACGCGTTCTCTTCTCTGTGGCTGTTAATAAAGACTGGGAGATGTCTCAGTTAGATGTGAAGAACGTCTTCCTTTATGGTGATTTGCAAAACGTGGTTTACGTGGAGCAACCTCCTGGGTATGTTGCTCAGGGGGAGTCTCAGGTGTGCAAGCTTCAGAAGGCGATTTATGGTTTGAAGCAGAGTCCACGAACTTGGTTTGAAAAGTTTAGTGGAGTTGTTTCTCTTATTGGGTTCAGTCGAAGCTCTGTTGATCATTCTCTATTTATACGCAAGACTACTAAAGACTTTGTGGTTCTTGCTGTCTATGTTGATGATATTCTTCTGACTGGTAATGATAAAGAAGGTATTGATCTAGCCAAACGACATCTTCGACAACATTTTGTTACTAAGGATATGGGAACTCCAAAATACTTTTTGGAAATTGAGATTTCACGAAAGAGGAACTCGGTGGTTCTTTCACAGCGAAAAATATGTGCTAGATCTCTTAAAAGAGGCCGGTCTTCTTAGCACGAAACCTGCTCGTTGCCCGATGGTGATTGGAGATGATAAGGGGTGGACTGAAGATTCTCCTCTCCTTCCAGATTTCACTGTGTACAGATAATTTGTAGGCAAACTCATATATCTGACTGTTACTAGACCAGATATCTATTATGCGGTTGGAAATGTCAGTCAGTTTATGCAGAATCCTAGAGAGTGTCATCTTCGGTCTGCCATGAAAATTCTGGAGTATGTGAAAGGGTCTCCAGGAAAGAGCCTCTTGTTTCAGAAGAATAATCATCTGAAGATTGAAGTGTATTTTGATGCCAGCTATGCTGATAACAAAGAAGATAGAAAGTCTACATCAGGTTTTTGCACATTTATAGGAGGAAACCTTGTTAGCTGGAAAAGCAAGAAGCAGGCAGTGGTTTCAAGATCAAATGTTAAAGCAGAGTATGGGAGTATGGCTTCAACTACCTGTTAGTTGAAATGGTTACGAGCGCTTATGCTTGACTTGGGAGAAGTCTATGATCATCCTCTTCCTATGTTCTGTGATAACAAAGCCGTTATTTACATATCGAAGAATCCTGTCTTTTATGAGAGGACAAAGCACATTGAGGTTGATTGTCATTTCATTAGGGAAGAGGTGTTGAAAAATCAGATTTGTACTCCATTCGTCACTTCTGCTAAAGAACTGACAGACTTCTTCACGAAACCAGTTTCCGCTTTAGATGTTTGTAGCAAGATGGGCATGGTTGATATATATGCTCCAGCTTGAGGGAAAGTGTTGGAGCTTGAGGAGACCGGGCGGACTTGTGTATAACCGCAGCAATCTGTCTCTCTCAGCGGCCTAGCGGTTTGTCTTGGCGGTCTAGTGGTGAACCTTAGTTAGCGGTCAGGAGGACAGCAGCAACAGCGGTCTGGAGGTTAGCCGCAGCGGTCTGGGTGAAGCCGCAGCGGTCTGGGTGAAGCCGCAGCGGTCTGGGTGAAGCCGCAGCGGTCTGGATGAAGCCGCTGCGGTCTGGATAAAACCGTATTGGTCTGGTTGAAGCCGCAGCTCTGGATGAAGCTACAGCTCTGGATGAAGCTGCAGCGGTCTGGATGAAGTCGCAGCAGCAGACAGATGGTTAAGCGCAACTGCGGTCTGGTGGCATCCTGCACCGGCGGCCTTCCTTGGCGGTCTGGCGGCTTTCCTCTGTTACCGCTTGGTGTTCTGATATTCATTGTATAGTGGGTGGTTTGACTATGTCAAACCGCATATACCGTCCGACTTGTATTTAGTCTCACATCGATTGTTGTGTTCTCTCATCTCTCCCGATTTCTATAAATAAGGGGGCATACCTATGTAATAATTATCTTTTTGGAGCAATAAATTTGCGTTTTATTTACCTCTTGGCCGTTTTCTCGCTCATTTTTCACAGGGGTGGTGGCAGAGGGGGAGTACACGGCTTGGGTTTGGACTTAGAGTTGGACTACTGGAAAGAAATGTAGGAGAGGGAAAGGATCAGGGAGAAGGGAGATCGAACCAGTGGGGGGAAAAAATAAGCTTCAGTAGGTCTGGTGGTGGAGGATGGGGTGGAGGGGAGTATTTCCGGCAGTGGATGGGTCGTGCGGGCTGCAGGGTTGGGCCGGACGGAGGCTGACAGGGTAGAGCGGGTTGCAGGATTGGACAATGAGGAAGCAATAGGGGTAGGGCGGGGAACAGGGCTTACCCGGGAGGGGAGGCGGGGAGATGGAAGCGGGCGCCGGCGTCGCACCAGCGAGAAGATGATGAACAGGAGTCGCACCTGTTGAAGACCGGCGGTTTCTGATTTTCCAAAAACCCACAATACCTCCTTGAACCGCCGCTGCAATATTTAAAACCTAAAAATAAATGTTGTAACAAAAGAAATCAGATAACTGTCACAATCAGACGGCTCACATGTATCTAGACCGATCGGTGCAAAATACAACTCAGAACAACAAAACCCATATATGAAATCGACTTTGAACAACCACCAGGACGCAACCACGGCCTCTGATTGTCCGTTCGGGCAGCGGATCACCGCCTCCTGCGGGAATACACACGTGTCGGTCATGGCGCGCCATCAACTAGCCTTTGTACCTGCTTGATGTAAAACTGTATTTCTGCATGAAGAACTTCATGTATAGAATTTTATGGAATTCCTCCTGGATGCTAGCTCTTTAACTGAAGGGAAGGTATGTAGACTAAAAAAAGCTCTTCATGACTTAAAACAATCTCCTCGATAATCCCTTAAGCAATTTAAGCAGGCCATGATCTCATTCGGATTCCACCAAAGTAATGTTGACCATCAACAAAAAATAACCTAAGGAATTTGAAATCAAGAATTTGGGCACTCTATAATACCTCCTTGGAGTTGAAGATGCCAGATGCAAGAAAGAAATTTTTATATCTCAGGGAAAATGTGTGATCTTCCTAGAAGAAACAAATATGTTAGGTTGCAAAACCAGCAACTACCCTTATTAAATATAGCAATCACCGCGGTAAGTATGGAGATAAAAAGAGAAGTTCCACGAGAGAGTTACCAAAGATTAGTTGGGCGTCGAATCTAAGTATCCCACACATGGAGAGAAAGTACTATGTTGCTAATATTGTTAGTCAATTTATGCATTGTTCTAAGGAGATGCATATGACCACAATGTACAGGAATTTAAGAAATCTTAAGGGCTCACCAAGAAAAGTCATCCTTTATACCAAGAATGGGCATCTTGATCGTGACGAATTTGCTGAATAAATAGCCAATGGTTACTCGGATGATGATTGAGCATGTTCAAAGATAGAAGATTTACATCAGAAGAATGTATATATTATTATTATTTTTTTGGAAAAAACTCATGCCTTCGAGCAAGATCCAGTATCGAGGTTTAAATTTGGGTGATGGTAGAGGGGTATGTGAGCTTATCCGGTTTACTATGTGATACACGGTAAGAGTACCAGACGCAAGTAATAAAGTTGTGAGTTTTCACTCTAGGGATTACCGTATACACAGGGAGCTCGGAATGGTAGAATCTATTGATGTTTGTGTCATTAGCAAGTCAAACCAAGTCAATCAAGGATGATTTCACTATTTCAATTTAGCACTAAATGCATTAACAAACTATAACACCTCAAACCTAACCAATAGCAAGTCTCAAACACTCAAGCAACATTGCCATTAATAAGAGATTCAAAGCAAATACTTTCACACATCACTTAAACATCGAGTGCATGAAAAGATTAATACAAGTCCAAGCATTATTTGAGAAAATATACCGCGGTATGAAGAAGGAACGAGAGACTCTTCCTTGGTTGTAGAAGGAGAAGTACGGATAGGTTCTCCGTCTTTTAAAACACAACCACATCTACCGTCCGGAGTCTAGGAGGAGTTGTCACAAATCTCCTACTTCCTGTCATCTCTTGTAAAGGCTTCCTTCTTCAATCTCGTCGGCAAACTCCACAAAGCACCTTTTCAGCTTGAGCTAAACCTTCCCAATCCTTGAGTAACACTTGTAAGTGGTGGAGAAAGCTTGAGGTTGAAAGAAAATGGCTTGAATGGAACTTGGGAGGTGGAAGGATGCGAGTTCAGCGGCTGGAAGGGGAGCGGCGCACCTCCTAGGCGAATCATAGGTCTCGGATCCATAGAAATAACCCTAACATTCATATTTATAGCGTCTGAAAAATAGAGTGCGCGGAGGAAAATAGAGCGGAACCAGAAAAAGGAGCATTGATCACGCACGCAAATGAACAATATCCGCACGCGCATGCGAGAAGAAAATGCACGCGCATTGGCAGATCACTATAATTTCGACCAAATTAATTCACAAAACGCTCACGTGACCAGCATAGTGAGTGCATGCGCGTGCGTGAAGAAACACACACCCGCGCAAATTCTGCTACAGGAAATGTACCATAACTCTGATTAATAGAATAGTGCATGCACGGGCGGGCGTATAAGTGCGCGCGAGAAAATATACCTGCAATTGAAACCAAAAATGCCCAGAATCCATGCAGCAAGCATATGTACAAATCACACATCAAACCACGCAGGAAACAAGATAAACAACAACAAAAACTATATATAAATATGCGTATCAAATACCCCCACAGTTGCACACTTGGTTGTCCCAAGCAAACAACTCTCACCCAGCACAGATAACAACCAAAAGTAGAATAGTGCGCCAGCAAATAGTATCAAATCACTTCCTTAATTCACAAAAATGAAAAGTATAATAGGGGAAATGCATTGGGATAAACTATTAGCATACAATCCTTTCTAAGCACACAAAAGGGAAATACAATTTGCATAAACATTGCAACGGTGGGTCAAACTGAAAAGATTGCATATAAAGAAAGCAAAAGAAATTATTAGGGAAGAATTTTAAGCTCAGTGGCACCCGGGTAATCCACAATGGAATCCACCATTGTTGACGCCAAAAGCTTACCTGCCAACATCATCTCCACACACACAACTGAAAACTAACAATGGAATCACTAAGACTTAATTGGGAGGAATATGTCAGGCATGGGAAAAATGTGGGGTAAACAAAGATAAACACGATGATTATAACCGCACCTAAGCCGAAAATTTCTGAGCTCGCAGACAAATACAAATCACCTCAAAAGAAGATAGAACTACACCACAAAACATCACATATCTGAACACTTTAATTCACTTTACTATTACTTCACTTTTTTAGATAAAAGGGGTGATGAATTTTATTCTCGTCCCACACATTTTTACTTTCACGAATATTTTCCAACTTCACCAACTAGGAATACAAAAAATAATTTCTTTTCATCCCAAAGCAAAAATATTTCCACACAAATCACCAAAAATAATCTCCAACACAAAAGAAGAGAATCCATGAGCTCGACGCTTAGCTGTGGTGACGGGATGGCTATATGGCTGTGATGATTATGAATGGTGGTGCTAAACAAAAGGAACTGGTGCAGGCGCATTGTGGGTATGCAATGATGAATAATAATAGGAGTGGTGCAAGGCTCAAACAATCTAAGAAAAGGCCTAAATTCTGTTCCAAAGAAATTCCAAATATGCAATGTTTTGAAAATTATGATGAGGTTAACCTAAGGTAACACAATAGACTACGCAATTTTAAGTGAGCAAAGAATTAGTACCTAGTGATTTCACACACTAATAGTCTAATACACACTACTGAAATCACTACCGTGCAATGAGTAACCACAAACATATCTCAAATCGTGTGAGCAAAAGGATGTAGCTAAAAATTATCTTACTAAATTAACTTATGAACTATTTTCACAAGAGTGAAGCTCGGAAACCAAAAAGCTACTATAATATGATAACACTACATGAGCACTTCGGTAATGACATCCACAAAATGAAAATGTCGGCGAGAGGGCAAAACAATCATGACAAGTGACAAATCATAATCATAATCATGACAATGCAAACAGGATAAACAATATTCAAGCACAATTACCCCTCCCCCATACTTCAGATTTTTAATAATTCCAATTTGAAAAGAAAAAATTGTGAAACGATGAAAAAAGGGACGAAGTTACCCAAATCCACAAGCTTCCTCCAAACCAAGTCAAATGCCACCAAATCCTACAAGAAAGCAAAAAGCACAAAAACAAAAGTGATAGAATCTAAATCAACATTAGTAAAGACATGCAAATCACACTCAAATAGCAAAATTATGGGGCACAGCTTCATCAAGGCTGCTTTTAACGTCCTCAGCTGGACTCACATATTCATGCAATATAAAATTAAAAACTAACAAATAGCAAGATTATGGGATGCCTCCAACTAGCGTTTTGTTTAACATTCTTCAGCTGGAAACAATACCTGTATTAAACAATGTTATAGCTGTTATAGCAAGATAAGGTTCAAAAGCAGAACCGAAATAAAGTTAAACTTCCAGGAGTCTTAAAATCATAAATTTTTAAACAAATTAGCTATGCGCTGATTTGTGGTATTCCTCCGCTTCTAGCAGAGGACCGGAGATATGTTCTTTGGAGCTTGGTAGGGAATGATCCCTTCTAACTCCAATCTCCTCCTCCCGCCGGAAAGCGGCAAAGCGAGCTGCTCTCTCATCCCTTTCTCTCTTCTTCTTTTCAACACTTGGCGACCACTAACAATCTCTCTTCTCCTTAACTTCAGTCTTACACTCATCATCCATCACTTTTTCATCAACACCACATCCGGGGGCATAAGATCCACCCATTGCACCTTCTTTTTCTCACCCTCGGTGCCTTCCACAAGCGGGTCACCAACATCTTTTTCCGTATCAACAACGTCCTCAAACGCTTTCTCCTTAGAAATCATTTCTTTAACTAAATACTTCATCTGCACAGTAGGTAAATTGTTAGAAAGCAAGGTAGGGCCTTCACCAAATGGTGAGGCAAGATCTAAACATTCTTCACTTTCTCCCTTGTCAATTTCACTACTATCAATGTTATCAGCAAATTCATGACAAGCACCCAAATCAAGTGAAATTTCAGCACATGCAGAATCAAATTTTGGAAACACCACACTACCGCCAGAAGGGTGGGGCTAATTTTTAGGTCAGGACTCCTGACCTAAAGAAAGGTCAGGACAACCAATGAGGAGCTAGAAACTGCATGGGTCCCGCGCAAAAGTGTATGACACAAGTCACTAGTGCGTGGGCCCCACCTCCATTGCAAGCTCCTCATTGGTGGAGGACCATGAGCATCGTCAGGAGTCCTGACCTAAATATTGCCCGAAGGGTGGAGGGTGGCTTTCAGGGACATGAGAAATGGACCTCCAAGTATTGGGGGAGAGGTGTCTTCAATTGGCCCCACTACTTGGAAGTCAGCCTTAAATATCTCTGGTGGAGACCAGCCCAGATCAGATCGTCGCAAAAGTGCCCGACGTCGCACCCGACCAGACCTTTATCGGCCTTGAGTCTTGCATATCGCATTGTGTCATTTTATAATTTGTCGTAATTATTTTTATATTTTGTGAAATATATATATATATATATATATATATATATAAATTTATAAATATATATATATATAAGTTTAAAATTCATCAAATATATATATTTATATATATGCGGTTATATATATATAAATATCTATTTCCTACTTTAAGTTAAATCCCGGTTCAGAGGGCAGCCGAGCAGAAGAAATCAGCGATGTTCATCTCTCCCGATCCGGCACAGGTCCAGTCGCAGATTGAGGACTTGCGACTCCCGCCGATTCCGCTGCGCCTCTCCTCTCTTCTCCAACCAACGGCCACGACTACTACAACCGCTGCCACCACACCTCATTCCCGGCAATTTCTGCTCCACAATCAAGCCCGGCCATGGCCGCCCATGGAGGTTCAGTTTCACTTTTTTTTAATTGTTTATTGTTTTCAGAACCCTATAAATAGGGGATCCATGTTCTGTAGAAAGGGGTTGTTGTTGTATGATTGATGAATGTTGAAGTCTAGAAACTATTACCGAGATTGGGCCCTTTGCTGTTTGCGTTTGTGATTTCCTGTAGTTATTGATAATAGAGATTTCAATTGCTTTGTTCTTCCATTGGTGAGCCCTGAGTTTTATTGGAGATGGTAAACACTGAATGGAATAATTGATGCAGCTTTGTTGTTTTCCAATTTGAGAACAGTTGTTTTGATTAATGAGGTTTGTTGTTGAAGAAGAATTAGATGTTACTATGCAAGTTAATTGATTCCGTGAGAGTTGATGAAAATTATTGATGCGGGACCGGAATCCACCGGCCCCGCCACCTTGGCATCAGCACCAAGGGGCCCACCTAGAGTCAGCACCAGGCGGCTTTATCTGGCCCACGGGCCATACACCCCAACTCATCCCCGGGCCAACAACAGGCGCCGATAAGTTGTTGAGGCCAGGGCTAGATCCCCCGACCTCCTTGATAAAGCATTCTCATGCGAATGCTCATCATGCGGATCTAGCCCTGGCCTCAACAACTTATCGGCGCCTGTTGTGGGGTCAGGGATGAGTTGGGGTGTATGGCCCGCGGGCCTGATAAAGCTGTCTGGTGCTAACTCCAGGTGGGCCCCTTGGTGGTGATGCCAAGGGGGCGGGGCCGGTGGACTCCGGTCCCGCATCATACTTGGAGTGTGATTAACTATTGTCGGTGAACAGTTGATTGAGATAGTGTTGTTTGGTTTTAGGCTTCTGTAATAGTGCGGTATCTTGTTTTCCTTAAATAGTTGAGTGATTTAGATTTCGTGGAACCACTATCGTGTGCAAGAGACCGGAATTTCTTCGTCGTGCCCGTGTACGATAGTGGCCGACCTCGGAGCGGGAGATCGAAGGTGACGAGGAATTTCTCGTGGGATCGCCATCGACTTCGAAACCGGAAAGACGTCTCTTTCCGTGGGTAACTTGTTTCTTTCTCCTCTTTTGTGTGTGTCTAAATATTATCTCGTAGGATGATTAGATTCATTGTTGGGTTTTCGCCCGAATTTTGTCAGCGAACGCTACGTCGAAAACTCCAAACGGAAGCGTATTTGGAGTTCTTGATTTCCGTTTCGCTACGACAAGGGGAACGGAACGAAAATTACAAACTTCCTTCCCCGGGTTTAGAAATTGAACCTTTTTTTTTAAGAAAATTTAACTTTGAAATAAAATAGTTAACTTTATGTTTTTTTCCAAAAGTTACTTAATTTCTCAAAGTATTTGCAATGCACGCTCAAAATTTTTGCAAAATTAATTTAATCATCACATGATTTTAGGGTTTCCTAGAAAAGCCGACAGACGCGCAAACCCTGTGCGTCGTCCTGCATTAATTTGGTATCAGAGCGAGGTTCCAAAATTTTTCTAAGTTTTGGAATCCGCCCTGCGTACAATAGGAACCCACATAGCATTTTGTTTTCAAAAAAAAAAGAATTTTCATTGCATAATCATACATTTGCATTTTATTGTCTGTTTGCATGCATTTACGTAGTGGTTGGTTAGTGAGTATGAGTTCACAACATAACAATTCACCACCTGAACACCCTCACGAGGTAAACTCGGAGATGCGTCGAGTTGAACATGGTCAACCGAGTCGTGGAAACGAATGGAATGAACCACCCTCATGGTTTTTATCTTTTGCCCACCAAATGGCGACATTAACCGAAAGCGTCTACCAAATGAGAGAAGGATTCGAAAACCTTAGTGTTAGGGTGAATAGCTTAGAAGTACCCCTTCGAGCGTCAATGTCACCTCCAGTTCGAGATGAGCATTTTGTGCGACCCCATTACGATGTCCCACCACCTTATGGAGAAAGGTCTGCACTTAGGAGAAACCCGCCTTTTGAGGAAGAAGTTAGAAATCTCATAGGTTTGACTTCGAGTATAACCAGGGTAGGCATTTCCCGAGGAATTTTCCTGAACCCCAACGAGAGCATTTCCTAGGTACGCGAGATCATTATCAGGAGAGACCCTATAATGACGTAGCTAGAGAAGAGTGATCGCGAGACCATCGTAGGCTTATACCGGCCATGCTTCGTGATGATCGACCTAGAGATTGGCACTGATCGCCACCCCCACGGCGTCAAGACAATCGTGATCCTTACGATGATAATTACGTCTATCCTCCCCGGGATAGGTGACCGGATCTTACACGTGCTGTGAAGTTAGATCCGCCTCTTTATGATGGGTCTATGGATCCCAAGGTCTTTTCAGACTGAGTTATAGACATAGAGACCTATTTTGAGTGGTATCGTATGACGGAAGACCAAAATGTTCAGTTTGTCAAGATGAGGTTGTCTGGGCGAGCAAAAATTTTTTGGATAGGTGAGGAGCGTAGTTTAGAGAGGAATGGACGCTCTCTTATTACATATTGGGCACACATGAAAGCCATATTGGAGGAGCAGTATATTCCCCAGCACTACCAGACCTGTCTACGAGACAGCTGACGTCTCTACGTCAAGGGTACAAATCTGTTTCGGATTATTTAGCTGAGATAAAGAATCTTATGATTAGGTGCAACGTAGTCAAACACCCACGAGATACATTATCTAAATTTAAGTGTGGACTGCGATCTGAGATCCGAGATGAGTTGATTCGATATGACCATTATTAATTTCCTGAGACTGTATCTATCGTCATCGATATAGAAGAGCACCAAAAGAGAACCTCCCAGTTTAAACCTCAAAACAAAACGAACCCCTCTTACAAGAAAGAAAAACCAAAAGATAAGGGGAGTGCGTCAAAGCCTGCCTCAACCTATACGAGAGATCAAAAAGGGAAGCCCCCCAAGGGAACTGTGACCCCTTCACAGATCCGATGTCATGAGTGCAAGCAGATGTGTCATATATCTAAAGATTGTCTCAGGAGGAAAGGAACGTTAGTTATTCATGAGGTGACTGAGGAGGATGAGCCTGTAGAAGAAGCTGGAGTCGAGAGGGACTCACACATATTGAACGATGAAGTGTATGGTACGCCTAGTGATGAGGAGATAGATCTCGGATGTATGTTATTTACATCAAAAGAATCAGTCGATTATTGGCGGATGAACATCTTCCAGGCCTACTTTAAGGTTGGGGAGAAAGTGTGTTGTTTAGTAGTAGATAGCGGGAGTTGTATGAATGTCATCGCTGAGACAGCTTTAGCCCGCATGGGACTCATTGCTGAGCCGCACCCATCCTCATTTCAGGTAGCTTGGGTCACCAAGACTGCATTATCAGTAACTAGAAGATGTTTAGTGTCCATCACTATCGATCCCTACTCCAATAAGATTTGGTGTGACGTTATGCCTATGGATGTGTGCCACGTATTACTAGGGAGACTTTGGTTATATGACCGAGATATTCTCATACATGGCAGGTCCAACACTTGCTCCTTCTTACTGGACGGGAAGAGAGTAGTGTTGAACCCGGTGCGACCCACAGCACCAACATCCGACACAAGTAGTAGTGCGAAAGAATCTCTTCCTCCCACCAAAAGGAAGAAGAAACTTAGCATCATACGAGCCGTTGAGTTCCATCGAGAGAGTTTTGATGGCGGCTTGTATTATGCCTTAGTAATATTACAGGCCACTGAGTTATTAGAGAGGTACGAGTCTATTCCTATACCTGCTAGGAGACTCTTAGAGGAGTTCCAGGATATACATCCTGATGAGCTTCCGGCTGAGTTACCTCCCATGAGATGTATTCAGCACGCGATAGATCTTGTTCCTAGAGCTTCCCTGCCACATTTACCGCACTACCGATTGAATCCTGCCGCCCACGAGGAGCTACAGAAACAGATCGGAGAGTTACTTGATAGAGACTTTATTCGTCATAGCCTTAGTCCATATGCGGTGTCTGCCCCCCTTGCCCCGAAAAAGGATGGTACATGGCGTATGTGCGTTGGCAGTCGTGCTGTCAACAAAATCACTGTGAAATACTGATTCCCGATACCCCGACTGGATGACATGTTGGACATGCTGACTGGAGCCACGATCTTTTATAAGATCAACCTTCGTAGTGGTTATCATCAGATTCGTATACGTGAAGGAGATGAGTGGAAGACTGCCTTCAAGACGAAAGACGGACTTTATGAGTGGCTTGTGATGCCTCATGGGTTATCCAATGCCCCTAGTACTTTCGCTCAAATGATGACCCAAGTCTTCAGACCTTATATAGGGAAGTTCGTAGTAGTCTATTTCGACGATATTTTGATATATAGTCGGACTGAGAGTGAGCATTTGACTCACCTACGTACTATCTTCGAGCTCCTGCGAGCCGAGCGACTGTATATCAACTTGAAGAAATGTGTTTTTATGGCTGAGTCTGTTATCTTTCTTGGCTATAGGGTTTAGGGCCGAGCAACTGTAAATGCTATGGATCCCGAGAAAGTTCGAGCGATTCGTGAGTGGCCTACCCCTCATAACATTCACAATGTCTGTAGTTTTCATGGACTAGCCACATTTTATCGTCGATTTATTAAGAACTTCAGTACGATTATGGCACTCGTCACTGAGTGTACGAAGAAAAGAAGTTTCCAGTGAACGTCATCAGCAGCTAGAGCCTTTGAGATTATCAAGGATAAAATGTCCACTGCACCTGTTTTGAGACTCCCTGATTTCAGTCAGGCGTTTAAGGTATCATGTGATGCCTCGGGAGTTGGGATAGGAGGTGTACTTAATCAAGAGGGTCACCCGGTTGGATTTTTCAGTGAAAAGCTCTCAGGCCCGAAGCTGAATTATTCCAACTACGAGCGCGAGTTTTATGCAATTGTGCAGACGTTACGTCACTGGAGGCATTATTTGTTGCCCAAGGAGTTTGTCCACCACTCTGATCATCAGGCGTTACGTTACATCAATTCGCAACAAAAGTTGAACCCTTGACAGGCTAAGTGGATATCATATTTACAGGAATACACCTTCGCTCTTAAGCACTGTAAAGGAACGGAGAATAGGGTTGACGACGCCCTTAATCGAGTCACCCTCGTATTATCATAGATGTGTACTCAGGTGATAAGATTTGAGTGCATCAAGCATGACTATTCCAGTTGTCCTGATTTTAGCAGTATCTATGATGTGATACGTTCGGATCTCTATTACGATGAGACTGATTATCTCATTCGAAATGGACAATTGTTTTGTGGGACCCGTCTATGTATTCACCGCACCTCGTTGCGAAATTTCATTGTATGAGAATTACATGGCGGAGGCTTAGGTGGACACTTTGGACGTGATAAGACGATAGCCTTAGTAGAAGAGTGATTCTATTGGCCCGGAATAAAGCGGGTTATCGCACAGATTGTCAGTAGTTACCGCACTTGTCAGGTAGCGAAGGGCAATAAACAGCCCGATGGATTATATACACCTTTACCGGTGCCCAGTATTCCTTGGGATGATGTTAGCATAGATTTTGTACTTAAGTTGCCACGCACTTTTAAAAAGCACGATTCCATTCTTGTAGTGGTCGATCGTTTTTCTAAAATGACGTATATCATCCCCTACAAAAAAAACGATGACGCCTTTCATATAGCCCGGATTTATTATAAAGAGGTTGTTGTACACCGAGGAATACCTAAGACTATCGTTACCGATCGAGACGTTAAGTTCACCGATTATTTCTCGAAATCACTCTAGAGACTATTAGGTACTAAACTTCTATTTTTGATCGCTTATCATCCGCAAATCGACGGTCAAACTGGAGTTGTGAATAGAAGTTTAGGAAATTTACTGCGTTGTTTAGTAGGAGATCAACAGGGAAATTGGGATCTAATTCTTCCACACGCTCAGTTGGTGTATAATAATTCGAAGAATAGATCTACGGGTTTATCACCTAATGAAGTTGTTCATGGTCACACTGCACGAGTGTCGGTAGATTTAGCACCACTATCACCCACTTTTAGGACTAGCCAGTTTGCACATGAGTATGCATTGCATTTGCATGATTTGCATAAGAAAATTGAGCGAAAGTTGCATAGTACTTATGATCTTTACGCAACTCAAGCTAACAAGCACAAAAGAGCTACTAGTTTTAAAGTAGATGACTTGATTATGGTTCGGCTAAATCCGGAACGGTTACCATCAGGTACCGTAAAGAAGCTAGCTGACCATAGAACTGGACCCTTTAGAGTGGTGAAGTGGATTAGGCGAAATGCGTATGAACTTGAGATGTCTTTCGTTTGGGGAGTCAATCCTGTTTTTAATGTAGCCGATCTGACTTTATTCCACGATCATCTGCATGAGTCTTTAGATTTTCCCTTGCCTTCTCCTCCATTTGATTCTTCCGGGTTGGTGAGTGAGAGTGAGGAGCCACACTCAGGACATACCGACATACATTCAGCTACTGACACGTCCACTGCAGTTCCTCCCATTTTCACTGACAACTTTCAGGTTGAGCATGAGATACCAGATGAGTCTACTATACCAGTCCCCAGAGCTGTTGATCGACTTCCACGACAGATTTTGGTTTCCGAGCAAATATTGGATGATGAGACAGTGACCACTACTGATGGTGGTTTTCAGAGATATTTGATTCGTTGGCATGGCAGACCAATGACCGAGACCAGCTGGGTCTTGGCCGAGGAGTTACAATGTATGGATGCTGAACTTCTACGGCACTACCACTCGAAACACTCAACAGAGATGAGTGATTTCGAGATGGGGAGAGTTGGTGGAGACCAGCCCAGATCAGGTCGTCGCAAAAGTGTCCGACGTCGCACCCGACCGGACCTTTATCGGCCTTGAGTCTTGCATATCGCATTGTGTCATTTTGTAATTTGTCGTAATTTTTTTTTATTTTGTGAAAATATATATATATATATATATATATATAAATTTATAAATATATATATATAAGTTTATATTTAACTTATTTATCAAATATATATATTTATATATATACAGTTACATATATATATATATATATATATATATATAAATATCTACTTCCTACTTTAGGTTAAATCCCGGTTCAGAGGGCAGACAAATAGAAGATATTGGTGTTGTTCATCTTTCCCGATCCCGCACAAGTCCAGCCGCAGACTGAGGGCTTGCGACTCCCGCCGATTCCGATGCGCCTCTCCTCTCTTCTCCAACCGACGGCCACGACTCCTACAACCGCTGCCACCACACCTCATTCTTAGCGGTTTCTGCTCCACAATCAAGCCCAGCCATGGCCGCCCATGGAGGTTCGGTGTCACTTTTTTTTTAATTGTTTGTTGTTGTATGATTGATGAAGGTTGAAGTCTAGAAACTACTATCGAGATTGGGCCCTTCGTTGTTTGCGTTTGTGATTTCCTGTAGTTGTTGATAATAGAGATTTCAATTGCTTTGTTCTTCCATTGGTGAGCCCTAAGTTTTATTGGAGATGGTAAACAGTGAATGGAATAATTGATGTAGCTTTGTTGTTTTCCAATTTGAGAACAGTTGTTTTGATTAATGAGGTTTGTTGTTGAAGAAGAATTAGATGTTACCGTGCAAGTTAATTGATTCCGTGAGAATTGATGAAAATTATGCTTGGAGTTAGATTAACTGTTGTCGGTGAACAGTTGATTGAGATAGTGTTGTTTGGTTTTAGGCTTCTGTAATAGTGTGGTATCTTGTTTTCCTTAAATAGTTGAGCGATTGAGATTTCGTGTAACCACTATCGTGTGCAAGAGAGCGGATTTTCTTCGTGGTGCCCGTGTGCGATAGCGGCCGACCTCGGAGCGGGAGATTGAAGGTGACGAGGAATTCCTCGCGGGATCGTCATCGACTTCGAAACCGGAAAGACGCCTCTTTTTGTGGGTAACTTGTTTCTTTCTCCTCCTTTGTATGTGTCTAAATATTATCTCGTAGGATAATTAGATTCATTGTTGGGTTTTTGTCAAATTTTGTCAGCGAACGCTACGTCGAAAACTCCAAACGAAAGCGTATTTGGAGTTCTCGATTTCTATTTCGCTACGACAAGGGGAACGGAACAAAAGTTACGAACTTCCTTCCCCGGGTTTAGAAATTGAACCATTTTTTTAAGAAAATTTAACTTTGAAACAAAATAGTTAACTTTGTGTTTTTTTCCAAAAGTTGCTTAATTTCTCAAAGTATTTGCAATGCACGCTCAAAATCTTTGCAAAATTAATTTAATCATCGCATGCATTTAGGGTTTCCTAGAAAAGCAGACAGGCGCGCAAATCCTACGCGTCGTCCTGCATCAACCTCCCCTCCTAAATTTACTTCAAAATATTTTACTCCTCCCTCAGTAGTAACAGTGCAACCGTTAGCCAGAACTAAAGAAACAAAATCTAATATCGGCTCTCTTAATTAAAAATTTTCAGCATATGTAATGAAAATTAAGTTTAAGGATGCACCTGTATCGCAGATGGCCGTGGTGGGGGCTTCATTGATTAAGCAATCGACATGAATACTCCCCGGGAAATTCCCAGTAGGAGTGGAAGCTACTCGACCTTATTCCTTTGGATTAACATTAGTGTTGCTAGGAAGCTTTCCTAGTTGTCTCCCCACGAGCAAACTGGAGAGCTGTCTAAGCGGTAACGGCCTCCCCAACACACGGCTCGAAAGGACGATCGTCGACACCCCCAGGCCCCAGCACCAAGCTCGAAAGGGTTCAGCCTCAACAGGTCTGCAGACCATGCACCCCAACTCTTCTCCATCCACAGGCGGGTTGTTGGTGGTCACGGCCTCCCTTTGATGAGCGAAACTCTCTGGTTAAGCGGACAGCATGGGGACTTCCCAGCAGGTCACCCATCCCGGAACTACTCTCATCCGAGCACGCTTAACTATAAAGTTCTTTCGCTTCTCATCACCAATTGAGCTGCAGCTCAATTGGTGATGAGAAGCGAAAGTACTTTATAGTTAAGCGTGTCCGGGCTGAAGAAGTCTTGGGATGGGTGACCTCCTGGGAAGTCCACGTGCTACTCGCTTAACTTGACTTTCCCTCATCAAAAGGAGACTGTGGTCTCCAACAACCCGCCCATGATTGGAGAGGGGTTGCCGGGTTGGGGTGCATGGTCTGCAGACAATTTGAGGCTGAACTCTTTCGAGCGTGGTGTTAGGGGTGTCGGCGGTCGTCCTTTCGAGCCGTGGGTTGGGGAGGCCATTACAAAAAAAATAGACCATTTCTTGATTTATGCGTGTCATCCTTGCGCATGGGGCATGTTAATCTTCTCTGTACCATTTCTCGATTTATGACTCTCCAGATTGTGAATATCCACTTGCTGATTTTGAACCATAGCATCGTTACACTCCATATACTTCTCCAATAAGACCTCTAGATGACTCTTTCCTTTGTGGTGGGGGCATGATAAGATTGAACATTTCCTCCAGATGGACCGCCCCGACGCTGTCCTTGTTGACATGAAAATTTTGGGTGGTGCTTCCAGCCTAGGTTGTACATATTGGTTTGGTAATTGTAGTGAGGCGGATTGCCCACATAGTTCACAAACTCCATAACTGAAGAAGAAGTGGATGAAGACGACGGCGAGGACAAACTGCATTCAAAAGCATGGTGCCGCTGTGTTCCACATTGATCACAAGAAATAATGTTAACCTCCGCGGGAGAAGCAGAACTAGTGCCGGGTGTGCTTAGTCTATCATTTTTCTTGTTCATTAAATCAAGTTGTGCGGCAAGGGCCATGATCCATCAACTTCAAGAATCCCAACGTTCTTTCTTTGCAAATGTCTTCCAGATCCCCACTGCCTGTTGTTCGAGGCCATCTCCTCTATCAATTCTAAAGCTTCCTTAGGAGTTTTGACCATCAGAGTGCCTCCGGCGGCAACATCAATAGTAGCCCGGATAGGGCTATTCAAACCATGATAGAAGATTTGAACCCTCAACCAAGGTTCAGTTATTATGTTATGGGCACTTTCTTAATGCACCCTAAAATCATTCCCAAGCATCTACAAGCGACTCCTGGTCCAATTTTTTGAACGTAGTGATCTCGTTTCTGTCCTACATCACTCTTTCAGCGGGGAAGTACTTTCCCAAGAACTTCTTCTACATAACTTCCCAAGAGTCAATGGATCTAGGGACAACTGACAAGTGGCAGCAACCATTGCTTCACACAATCGCAAAGGGAAAATGGAAACAAGTGAAGCCACGCGGCAACACTAGTAACATCGTTATACCAGAAGGTATCACAGATCTCCAGAAAACTATCAACATGAGCCTGCGGATCTTCAAGGGAAAGATCGGAGAACTAAACGGTATTTTGTATCATTTGGTTGATCGATGGCTTTATCTCAAAAGTGTGATTGGTAATCACCGGCCTAACAATAAGAGAGACACTCTCCACTGTTGGAAGTGAATATTCCCGCATTGTCTTCCTAGGGGAAGGTTGCACATTCTCCTCAAACTGCACTCTCTCAGATACCACTCCATTATATAGGGGGGTGGGACATACAAATTATGATAATGCCCCTTAGGGCTACATAAGCAGAGGGAGACACGTGTCCATGAGGTCGTATTTGTATGACTAGAATATTATGTATTTAATGATTTAGAGTATTTCTTGTAACCACTAAATAGAGGTATACTCATGTGTAACTATGAAATACTCAATATAATGCAATTTCTTCTACAAAACATTTGCAAGGAACTAAATGAAAATAAAGAAATCAAAAGATACCAAGGAAGACAGCAAATTATTAAACATGAGGAGGTAAGAATTGACTTGCAACAAAAGTGGATTAAGAATTCAAAGATAAAAAAAGAGGAATAGGGATACTGATACTTTGACGACTATTGCATTGACTACACACAAGAATAGTACAACCGCAGTTATCACCAATGAGTACATAAGAAACAGAGATAATTTTGACATTATGGATTAACTACACATGAACTTGAAAAAGGAGAGAATTATAACTGAAGGTTGAATAAATATGACAGTTATAATAGGAAGATTTATAAGAGGATTCATGATGATTATAGAATAAAAGATACAAATATCACGAAAGGATCTATGCATGATTTTAGAGTAAAATGATTTTTTTTTTATTTAGTACAAAAACATATACATGAAAAATAAAGTACCATCATTGAAGATAGCTTGAAAATGTATGAAGATTCTAGTAGGATGAGTTATGAAACTATTTTTAATGGGTAATAACAGGAGAAGAAACATGTGCTTTAAAACCCATATTTACTTTCCAATGTGGAAATACTAAATATAAATATATTTAAATAAGACACCAATTTTATATTATGGTTTGTCGATTAGTGCACGATTAACCCACCTAAATAGATTATATCATAAGACCACAAAGAGAATAAAGTTTACCTTATAAAGTTACGACCTTTACATGCAGAGCACGCTACTTGGAACCCATTCAATAAGGCACCCCATGATTCACTCAACTCAAATGTAATCAGAAAAACCTAGGGTCCGTTTGGCACGGCACAGTGGCGGTCGTGAATGCGGTGGTTACAAACCGTTTTATGTTTGGCACAGCATTTTTTGCTCTTGTGAGTTTGGGCAAAAACATCACTGTCATGAATGTGTTTAACATAACAACGGTTATGACCGCCATAAAGAAAAAAACTAATTTTAACATAAAAATGAATGGAGTATCTAATGTGAGGTCGAGCATTCACGAGCAACAATTTGTAACCACAACATTCACAACGGACACCTCCGTACCAAACCAACCCTTAGTCACGTTATCGGTTGGACCGACATGACTGGAATATTGGATCATTAAGAACATCCGTCAAAAGATTTCAGCAAGGTTGAGCGAATAGATAATTGTCGAGCCTCAACATTCTATTCTGCATGGAAAGCTTGGTAAATCTACAAGAAAGAATCATCCCAAATCAGCCAGTAGCATAATATAGTTAGCTTATAGACTAATCCATTGTAAAAGATTGTTCAATAATCATCCCACCTTTAAGTAGGAGATCAATCGAAGTTGGAATGTAAATATTTCTAGAACTTACAAACTTAACAATATCTTTTCGATCTCTGTGCACCTTGATTGGATCTTCACCTCCTCTCTCAAAAAATACTCTTTCATGTTGATCCTCGTTAGAGTTCAAGGCAATGCCATCTCAATATTAAAATGTCATAGATATCAATAGTATGCTCTTAATACTTTTCCTTTAATTGAGATTAATGATATGAAATTTCAAAATTAAAATATCATGCAAATATAATTAGTTTATTTACATATTTCATTCATTATATGCCTTCAGAACACGATAAATCTTCACAGATCATCCTCCAGTCATACATAGAACAAACCGATTCTTCTACAGTAAGTTTATGACTAATAAGTTTGAATGAAAAGCAACATAAAATTACAAGCAACCCAACCAAATAAATAACCAGTGATTCGATATAGCGATGTGACTTACAATCGGATTTCAAACCAGGGATCCGGCGGCATCTCAATTGATTGGAACCATGGGAGCTGCCCATCTCACCGGACAAATGAGCTGCGTATGTTCCTTAGCAGACGGCAGCGGCCGAGAAGAAAGGGGTTTTCGTTGCAGAGGAAAGGATTCCGGCAACCCGGCTGACGGAGAAATAGGTCTAGAGAGCGGGAAGAAATCAAGAAACGAGATGCGGCTCACTTCCAAAGGAGAACCATGGGATCGCCGTGACAAGAGACGGGGACGATAGACAGCCGATCACCCCGAGAAGAGAAGTTTTTTTAGGCTCCCCGCCTCTCCGGCATCCCAGCGGTCGGGAAAAGCAGAGCAGCCTCTTATGCGGGACCACCTTAGAACGATAAATATAGGTGATTGTTAACCGCAAACCAGCTTTTTGTCATGGCACTCCAAAATCTCATTATTTTTTGCGCCTTTTCAAAATACGTTTTGTACATGCAATTTCAGGAGAAGTGTTCAACACGAAAGTTGTAGATATCGTCGAGATCTACAACTTTCGTGTTGAGCAATTTTCCTGAAATTGCATGTACAAGGCGTACTTTGGAAATATGCTCAGATTTTACGCCTTTCAGAAATACGCCTTGTACTTGCAATTTCAGGAAAAGTGTTCACCACGAAAGTTGTAGATCTCGACGAGATCTACAACTTTCGTGGTGAACACTTTTCCTGAAATTGCATGTACAAGACGTATTTCGAAAAGGCGCGAAAAATTAGTAGATTTTGGGGTGCGACTAGCCAATAACGGGTTGCGGTTAACAATCACCTAAATATAGAGCATATCATCGCAGCATCTTCTTCATGCATTTCATATACTTATCTGTACCGTACATAGCATGAAAAAAAAATTGTGCTTAACTATTAACTTGTGCGTTTGTAAATATCATTTTCAATGTAGTTATTAAAGACGCAAGGCGCACCAAGGTGCAAAGGGGTCGTGGAGCCTAAGCGCAAGGCTCAAGGCGTAGGCGCGTGTTTGACGAAGGCAAGGCGCAACCACATTCATTTTAAATAATCAGCATCAAACATCATTTCAGCTTTTCAATCAAATTCTTCATTTAGTCTACTAATTAATCATTCATTACTGTCGTTTATCTCTTTAAAAGATAGTGTTATTGACAAACCTATTTACGCTTATGGCAGCTCATTGTTAATGGTAGATCGCAGAATTTTAATCACAGATCATTATATTAATGACAGAGCAAGTGAAAAAATAACAAAATCAAAACTAGCTATGTTATATAATATTCATAATAATATACATAATTCCCAAAAACTGCACAAAAAATCCATTAATAAGCCTACGCATGATTGAATAAACACAGTTTCCATTAATTTCCGAAATATATACATAATTCTCCACCCTGCTTCTCTATGTATCATGTAAAACATATGACGATTGTGTGTTGATATTGTATGTGATGTGCTTGTTTTTATGAACAAATCACAACTTCTATGTGACTATTTGACAGATAAACTGACATGAAAATAATATTGGAAGGGCTTGCTAAATTATTATTTTCTCAACGATTTAGGCTCCATTTGGTTCGGCGGTGGCGGGTCGATCCGGCGGATGGAAACGGAGTGTTCGAACCAGAGAGGGGAGGTGGCTGCTCCAAAAAGAGTTTTTTGGGGTGTTTCTCAAGGCGGGCGGGTGGAAACGGAACAAACACCACCGGAGGTTCATTTGTTTACCCTCTTTCCGACGGCGTTTGCTCAAAACGGAGCAGCGAAACGCCCAAACAAATAGAGTCATAGGTAAAATCTGAAGCAACCACTCTCATGATAAACAAGGGAACACCATCAACATGGAGGGCGGAGAGAAAGGGTCAAACACCGGGCTGGTGGTTCTGCTAGTGATGGTCGCTTTGCTGTTCATTTTCTTCTTGGGCAACTACTTCATGTAAGTTTATACTCAAAAAACACTACCTCCCAAGAGGAAGAAGCTCGTCTCAAAGAAGAAGTCCATGAAACAGTACCTAGGTTAGAGGGTGGAATAGGCGGAGGCGAGACACGGTGCGGGGTGTCGAGCATCAGAGGACAAAGACTGGCGGAGCTTGCAAGGGGTGGCGGCGGTGACCTAGAATGGGACGGCGACATGCGATCGGTGCCGGGCGGGACGCTCCAGGCATCGCTTTCAGGAGATAAGTCTATGATCAAGAATTTAATCTTTGGGTTGTCTTTAGGTGTTATAGCTGAAAAAAGAAAATAGTGTGTTTTAAAATAAATCTGGTTTGCCAATATCCAATTTTGGTTTGTCATTAAAATTATCCTAAAAAATAGAATTAATGTGTTCACGTATATCGTATATAAGGCTCAATGCACAATTATCTTTCACAAACACTAAATCAATAAAAAAATTTGAGTTATTATATTATTATTTTTATTAATTTTTGAAAAAAAATTTTACAACTAAAAATTGACTCAAGCACACATTTTATATTCTAAATGCGCAAATAAGGTGCACAGAGGCGCAAACCTCTGAGCCTGGTGAGCTAGATTTATATTCTAAATGTGCGAGCCTCGGGCGCGCCTTTAATAACATATATGTCACGGCCCATCATTTTACTCTCATTATTTCGTGCTTCCCTCCTTCCCAATTTGAAACGAAAACAAGTGACCAGAGAAAAGCTGATCTAACCAGCAGCGAGCGAGCTCCCTACATCACAGCCGCCGGAAATAGCAGATGCTGAACGTCAAGACCACCGACATTGCTTGTCGGAATCACGCTGAACGTGTATATCCCGGCATTGCACGTCGGAAGCGAGCTCTGTAACTCCACGTCGCAGAAAAAACTGCCAAAACTCTGCCTTAAGTCCAGACCTCGTAATTTACTGTTGCATCTCTTTCTTATTTTCGTTCCTGATTATTTTAGAATAGCCGAAAACTCACAAGCTTAGCAGAGGATTTTGAAGCTTAGGTGATGGTGACGACATGTACCTAGCTAGGGAGGAAGTATTTTTTCCGCCATAATGTCAAACAATGATATGTCATCTGTGAATTCGAATGAGGAGGAGAAGACCACCTCTCCAACGAATGAAAAGCTGCACAACATAAGATATTGTCGTATTACAACCGTATAATACAAAATACGATCGTATTTATAAATAATACGATCTCTTTTCTAAAGTATCTGCTCGTATCTTCAACGACGTGTTTACATATGCACAAGGAAGAAGTAGTTTTTCTCATGGGACGCTTACAAAATGTACTCGGAATATGTGCGTAGATGTGGTTTTAGTTTGCAGAAATAACATGTGTTTTACTGGACTCATACTCGGCTCATCAAGTGTCGAGAGTTTTCATGTTCGAAAGCGGGGTTTAAGGTTGAGAAACTGGAGAATAAATTTCACCGTCGCGATACTCAGACAAGTTGTTTTGTTTGCTTACACTTCACTATCGACAAAGAGGGTAAGAACTCGAAGATAATTAAATTCATTGAAGAGCGCAATCATCATTTGACATTTCAAAAAGATGCACATTTGTTGAGATCGCGTCGCCATGTGTTTGAAGGTCAAGCGGGTTTTATTAAGAATATGATAAGAGTTGGAATACGAACGGTTGGCACGTTCAACCTCATGGTAGAATAAGTTGGAGGTGCTCATAATGTAGGGTTCACGAAAGCGGATGTTTATAACTTTGTGCATCGAGAAAGAAGAGCACTCATCGAAATTGGAGATGCAACTCGATTATTGAAAATATTTAAGAAGAGACAATTGGTTGACAACATGTTCTTTTTTGATATACAGACAGATGAAATGAACCGTCTGCATAATTTCTTTTGGATTGACGGCCCAGAAAAATTGGATTGCAAATGTTTTGGTTATGTTCTCATTTTTGATACTACTTACAGGTTGAACAGATATAATTTGGTATGTGCTCCTTTTATAGCAGTGAATCACCACTGACAGAATGTTTTTGTTGGTTGTACATCTGTAGCACAGTAAACGATAGCATCTTTTTGTTGGGTGTTTGAAATATTTTTAAAATTTGTTGAAGGTAAGCAGCTAACTACCATTTTTACGGATCAAGAACAGGTAATGACAATTGCTATTGAGAGGGTTTTCGGTACAACTCAACATCGCTTGTGTCAATGACATATTTCGAAAAAGCACCTTCCAAGGTACCAACTTTCAACCAAGATAAGTACATTAGATTTTTATTTTATACTTGCATGAGTAAATGTGACACTAAAATAAAGTTTGAGGTAATTTGGAGAGAAAAGTTAAACAAAGAAAATTTGCAAGAGAATTGATAGTTAAATGATCTTAACAACCTTAGAATGAGGTGGTCCATTGTTTTTAATAAAAAATATTAGATCTTGTCATTTTATCTACACAACAAAGCGAATCGGCTAATAATCGCTTGCACAGATGCTCTAAGCCCACAAGTTCATTAGTTGAATGTTTCCTTGGAATGGAGAAATTAATTTATGATTGGTGAGAGAGTGAACATGATGAGGACTTCATATATAAAAAGGTACAATCACTATAAATTTCAAAAATTGCCCTACACTTAATCAAATGTCAAAAATTTATACTCGAAAAATCTATTTAATATTCGAGCAAGCTTTTATGGAGGGTGATGTGGGTTTGGTAGTAGCAGAGGAAAGTCGATATGACCTTAACACTATAGAATGCTCTTGTATGGGTTTTGAAACGAAGGGCTTATTGTATAAACATGCATTGCACGTATACAATATTCGTAATGTAAAGATTATCCAAGCAAATTACATTCTGAGAAGATTTACAATGCAAGCTAAGAAGTGAATCAGTGTTATAATGTCGGTAACCTCAAATCAGCATGAGTCGAATATAATTTTCAAAAATCAAATGATGCGCTACACATATGACTTATGTCAAAGAATAAAAAATTGTCAACTTGAAAAGGATTACCTTGTGAATATAATGAATGAAGTTGGTCAAATATTAGATGATATGGTTGACAATGATATGAAAAAAAGAAGTTTGTTGACTACATACAGATGGACAAATGTGTTCTGAAAGATCCACCATCAATGCGACCAAAAGGAGCACCAAACGCACATATGAAAAATTATTGGGAGTCCACCTGCAAAAAAACAAAGTACGTATATGTAACTTATTTTTGTTTGCAGTGCAAATCTGTAGAATTAACTTTACTCTCTTTATTTACTCAAGCAGGAAGGTCGCGAGCAGTTAAGGGGAAGTGTCTGTCCACTATAGATGTTATGGAGCCGCCGAAGGAGCATAATTTTATGGACATTACTTGCGAGAGCAATAACAACTCAAACCCCACTCCATCCAATGGTGATATGATCGAAGATTTGTCTTTAATTAACGACTTCTCTATTAATGTACCTGTAGACTTTTTATGTATTCCTGATGTCTTCAAGTGATGAACTATTTACTATTTACAATTGTAAAAGTTATTATGCTTTTAAGTAACCTGGCCTCAGGTATCTTTTCATAATACGCGGATAAGAAGGATTTACAGCTGGAACAAATCAAACCCCACTCTATCAAATGATTATATAAAAGATTGAGTCAAACGGAAATATGACTGTACTAAACACTTTTACGGTCACATTTGCATTGTATCCATATAGGATACAAAATACTATAAATACGCAAATATTAGTACTAAATATGACATTCAATGTCATGAATGTCTAGCCAAAGTAAATAAAAAATTTAGACCATATAAGTGAAACTCATAGAATATTAATGTATTCCCAGTTTTTTGTATATTCCCAAAGTCCGTTTGAATTGCATTCATTGTGGAAATAGCATAGAACAAAAAGATTTATATACAGCAAAATCCGGTGCATAATTAACAGATTCAGATTGTCTAAATGTACAATACGGGCATTTATAACATACATTTCGCAAATTTTGACAAAATAAAGCTATAGAAAACATAGATACGACAGTATTTGCACTGCATTCAGTCTAAATAGTAATTACAAAATCCAGCATGCAGTTAAAACTGGTTATGTAAAGAACCATATATTAGTAATTAGAAAATCCAATAGCAATTCAATTTATTCGTTGCAATAGAGTCAATTAGCACTCTAAGCAACAAACAACATTGTGTCTAATGTGCAAAATATTTCTCAGTATCAAAATCATTGTATCAAAATTATTATGAACCCTAAATTAGTAATTACAAAATCATTGCATCATCATTATAATAAGCATTTCATAAACCGTTACAAATGCAGTGAATTCTGTCAACGCCTAAAGAAGTCGTCATCCTGCAAACTCAATGAAATCCTACCCAGAAAGGCCTTATAACCGACATTCAAAGCTTGTTGTTGCATAATCAAAAAATCAACCTTATTTACCTGCAAATAATTAAGTGAAAGGTAATAATTAGTAACTAAATGGGAGAATAATGTAGCATACACAACAAAAAATATAATATAGGTGGTCAATTTAAAAATCTGGTCATATTTGTAATAAAAAGATCATATTCAATAATATTGAGGTCGTATTCAATAATATTTAGGCAGTATTTTTGAAATGCAAGTCGTATATTAATTTTTAGTAAAAATAAATGTTCAGAGCAAAAATACAGAACAGATCAAATTATTTCTTCTTATTTCTCATATAGAAACACAATAACTAACCTATCAAGAAATGTCTAATAAATATAATGTATGGAGATTGGGAAACCACTCACTCATTAACCTATCAGGAAATGTTTAGAGCAACTTAAATGTAAGCTCAGCCCGAAACTTCAGCATTTTCTTTTCCTAACTTTGATATTTACTATTTTACTATTCGCAACTATTGTCTTCATATTCATCATAACAAATACGTCACAGTCATCTGGGCTCTCTTGTGTTGGATTTTCCTCTACTTAAAAAAGTGTTCGCTCATGAATGTTGTCTGGAAGTACATTAGTAAGATCTTGATCGAAATAGTCCAAATGCAGAAAGAAAATAAAAATTACGTTTTTAAAGCAGTTTTGAAATTACTAGCACTAAAAGACATTTCATACCAGTTTTTGAAATTTGAAGTAATTAGAAATCTCATATAAGGAATCGTAATACTATCAACACCCCTCCTTTATATTCCCTACAAGCAAAGCCCAATGATATACATGGTGTACTGGCATGAGAATGAAATCAACGTACTTCACCGAATTACTGGTAAAGTGGCTAAGCAATGATTCAGCACTCATTTTGTTTCTTTTGAGATTCTGCATAATAATTTCAGATATACTAGTTTGCAAAAAAAAACATGTCAGTTTCAATAAAATACTAGTTGAAGAATAAATACTAACAACATGATTTGGAGACACATATAGGAAATGCTTAAATTTTCTTGGATAATATTTTTTGCATGGTCAGAACTATGTTATAAGCATCTATGTGTGAGTCATTTATCCATTCAATTCCCAGTAGACCATCTAGGCACGATCGATGCAAAACAATGTTAGAACCTTCAATAACAATACTATTTCTGCACGATTTTTTTGAATAGTTAATGAATAATTCAACAATTGTTATGTACACGTTTTGAAAATAAAAGATAAAACTTGCAATAAATAAAAATGAAATCATAAAAAGGCTAACCTATTGGTGAACTCTTTAAGGACATGGTCTATTATAAGACACTTGCTTTTGACAATGTTAGTTCTTCCTGGATATATTACTTCTTGAGTGGATTGCAATGGAAGTTTATAATTTTTCCTCCTGTCAACATGACTTTTGATATTTTTTATCGAGCTTATATCAGTCTCCATTTTATTTGAAAGAAGACCAATAACCACTAAAGCACTGAAACATCAGTTGTTGATTGGGGAGCAAGATCATCAGCATTTGATAGTGCTCTCAATGAGGAGTTATGGGAGACGTTTGATTTGGAATGACGGGAGGTAGTTGGTTCTTCATATCCAAGTGACGGGGGAGGATTGACGTTATCTAAAATGGTGGCAGTTAAAGAATCAATCCAACTATTTATATGACTACGTAATTTTTTGACCTCTTTCACCGCAATATGTAACGCCCCTGATTTTTCTTTATTTATTTTAATTCTTTCTTCGGGGTGTTTCTGACGTCAGGGCGTTACGTTAGCGCGTGTTTGGCATGTGCCGTTGTTAGAGCGTGGTTTTTGCTCTTTAGGTTTTAAGTGTGGCTGGATTTTAGCCTGTTTGCAAGATTCCCTCGCGAGCCGGGTCTGTTTTGGTGACTCGGTGGAGCCTTTTTGGGAATGCTTGTGTTTTGGCTTCGGGAGGTGTTTGCCCGAGTTTGGTTCGTCGGACTTCGATTTCGACTTCGCCGTTGGATTCGTAGCATCGGTATTTAGCTACGGTGTGAATTTCATTAGATACCGAGTTGTTATGAATTTCGAAATGTTTTGGGATTTATTGATATTAATTGTAATGTAATATTGTATTGTAAATTAATTAATTATTATTAATATATATATATATATATATATATATATATATATATATATATATATATATGCGCGTAAAAATCGAAACCCTACTATTCATCGTCTTCCTAAAACCGAGCGGCGGACATTTCGTGAAAGAGGGGCGGAGCGTGCGTTCTGCCGACGATAGGGAGAGCTCTGGTGGTCAGTTTTGTCGTTTGATTAGAATTTGGATAGCTCTCGGCGAGGGATACGCGTTCTTGGTAAGCTTTCCCGATTTCTCGAATTTTATACGTTAGGGTTATCGTTTTTGACTCTTTTTTCCCTCCAAAAGTTTCAGGAAACATTGCTAGGGCCTTTTTACGGCCGATCTTTGTTGCGGTGCGAGCGGGCGACATTTCTTCGAAGGTTCAAGGCAAGTGGATCTTTCCCCCTTGCATGTCCGTTTCTTACTTGATTTCCTTCCCTTTTTCCTCCTCCCTTAGAGAATAGGAGTAGTGCAGAATGAGTTTTGGAAGAACCCCTAGGTTAGGGCAAGATTTCAGCCAAAACTACGGAAACTAGGAATTCGGGTTAAGTAGAATTCGGCCTATATCGTGAAAGGATTCGTCGAGTATCGATATCTAGCCTAAGTAGAATTCGGCGAGTATCGGGTAGAAATTCAGCGAGTATCACTGAATTTGGATAAGTCATTTTCGTCGTGAATCGTTTTGAGGTCGTCAGATATCATAGGTTAGCTTAAGGCAGTTCGGCGAGTCTCGCCAGTCTGTTCGTCGAGTATCGCTGATTGTCAAAGTCTTTTTCACCGAGAATAGAAGGATTCGTCAAGTATCATCTTCCGATTCATCGTATCGTTGAGGTTCGTCGGGTATACTCGCCGAATTTTGGCCTGGACTTAGAATATTTCGCTGATTTTATCTGATTCGTCGAGTTTGGTCCTTAGGGTTTATTTTTGGTAGGTTTGTCCCGTTTGTCGTGGGAAGTGTTTAGACTTTGGTATTTGGGTTTCGCTGGATTTTTAGGTTGTGTTTTTACGGCTAGATCGGTAGTGGATAAAGGACCGCCAATTGGGCGTTGTATCGTGAATCATTGCACGTGGTAGTTTTGTTTTGGGTCTCTGTTTACAGATTGTTTTAGGTGTGTTGGACCTTGTGGCCGCCACCAGGGTGCCTTTGAGACATTTGGGCCTGTTAGTTCGGTTTTGGACGTTTTGGTTGCCGACACAGATCCGTGGTTTTTACCAGTGTTAATGATTCACATGTTTAGGACTGTGTAGTTCATTTTCCTTCTATAGTTTGACAGTTGTTGGCTATTTGCTTCTGCAGGTTCGAGCAAAGCATGGTAACTTCTCGCACTTGTTGCACTCTTCTCATTTTACTGACGATTATTTTCTTACTTGCCTCTTTTGATGATTACACTAGCTGAGGTTGTCAGCATTTCTCTTGGTAGGGTTTGGTAACCCCCTTCTATTTTCACTCGTTTATATCTAATTGTTTCCTTTTGTCACTTGTATTTTCTTGTCGAGGTGTTCTTTCTTTGAATGAATCAGGTTCGGGGCAGTAGTCGGTTGAGCGGCTAGGTTGGAGTTGCTGGTGGACTGCTGTGTTGTAGAGGTTTTCCTCACGCTTGTGAGGTAGTTTTTGGTTGCTTCCTGTTAGCACAGACATACATGCTCTCCAGTGGGTTCGTGTCAGGTTGTTGACGTCCACTAGTGGTTTTCTTTTGGAATGCCAATTATTTTGCTAAGCTGCTTAGTTTGTCTCTTTGTGGTTGTTTTTACTTGCTCTCTGGGGATTGTTTTATGCTAGGTTGCATGTTAGATATTTTAACTTATAAAAGCACTATTATTAGTATTTCATACATGTCATCTTTTTAAAACTAATATACTACTTTCTAAGTCAACGTAAAGACTATTTCTATACTTATAATAAATCTAGAGTCTTGCATGCCGCGGGTTGTTCTTTGGGGATATTTATGCTCGCATAGGATGTTAAATCAACATAATCAAAGTATTTCTACAGCGTATAATTATATTTTTTTTCTCGTGAACTAGTTGATCCACCGTGCCGAGGGATACGACCATCGTAACTTAAAACTGGATTTCTTTCAAAATAACTTATGAATTTCTTATAAAATATAGAGTTGGAGTTTTGTCTGAGCGTCTGCAGTTATCCTCTACACGACGTGGCATCACGACACGTATTTTTCCTTACTCTGATATAACTTTAATGCGGGGAAAATGCGGGTTGTGACACAATATCTCGAATTTGTTTGGATTGAATGATTATCTCGAATATCACTCGATTTATTATGTTTTTGATGTTTTCTCTGACAACCTTCTCCTCTTCTTTATCCGCTCTTTGACCTTCTATATTCCCCTCTATCTTTTTATCTCTCTCTATTTTCACCTCTCTTTTACCAGCCCCCTTTTTATTCATAACTGACTTCTTCTTTTCTTTCTCCGTAGTTTTTCTTCTCTTTCTTTCCCTCTCCTCCTTTTTATCCAAATATTATTGTAATTTTACTTGAAATACTTCTTCATTTTCTTTTTACTTGACTACTCCTCACTTTATACTGCATCCTCTGATTTCTCTTCCTTACAATCTTATTCTTCAAAGTCATTATCCTCTGGTGCTTCAACACCTAATAAAACTTCCTCACCTGACAATATATTCTCGAACGATTGTTTCATCTATACAATAATCTCTTGGTAAGGTAATATTAGTGATGAAGTTGCAACTTAATCAAAGTATTGAGATTTATTAGAAGATAGAGCATACAACACCGCAAATGCTTGTTTTTGAACGCAATTCCGAACAAAATTTAGTATTAAAACTAAACTTAGGACACCACCGACAAAGCCGGGGCCTCGCTAAGTTGTCAACTATTGGTATCGAGTTAGTGACCTCATAAAATCATACCTGCAATAACCAGTTATAACATTAATCAAACGAATAAGTGACAAATAGTAGCGCTAATATTAATTTGATGCTCACCACTAAGAGAATTGAGGAACCTTCCATGTAACTCAAACTCTCTTTAGAGGCAACAAAGCTTAATGCCCGAAATTGTGACATCAAAAAATTATGAATTGTTTCGGACCAGTTATATTTATTAAATTCTTCTAAGCCTCTGAACGTATGTAAACACGTAGGTATCTTCATAATCTTTAGTAGATTTTTTTTTTCCAGAGGGCATTCTTTATAAGAGTATCAATCCTTTGCTCCTTTACTTCTGCACTCGATTCTACAACCGCAAGCCGCAACAACTCTATTGCCAAATCTTTTTGCTCAAACTTCGCTAGAGGGGTCCTACTAAATATGAAAGACATCCATTTATTTGATAAACCAAGCAGTAATGCAGTATCATTAACTGTCATTTTCTGTAAACCTTTCCTAACGGGAAAGCCCTATGTTTTCTTTAGTATGCCCAAAGCAATGTAGTAATCAGAGAGATATTTTGATTTAGGGATGAAATAACAAACAATGGAAGAATACTGGTAGCTTGTAAGTCATTCCTTGATTTTTCACTCAGAACGTTCAGTAACGGTTGTGCTTTACACTTAAATGAAGAGACAGCAAAACAACAATTCAACGTTGTAGAACCTGCCATCTGCAAACACAATCAAGGCATACCTATTGATCAATATAGTGCATACATGGCTGTATATAGAGTCTCAAAATTAACATTTGCAATATTGAAGACAATTATACACACTCATTTTACATATTTTTAAACAAACACGGCTATAATATTACAAAACCATAGAATTACATGACTTATTTGCACAACATCTAACAAAAACATGTCTTAATCTAAGTAACATATAGAATTCTTATTGCATTTTTCAAACCGTAATACACATGATTCTATATTGACTTCCAATTATACGGCCGTATTTACACAGGCTTAACATTATACGATCATATTTCAACATGTCATAATGAAATACGACCGTATTATCACAGGACAATAATATCACATGACTGCATTTGCACAACATCTAACGATAATACATCTCAGTATATGTAACATTTAGGTTACCTTTTGCATATTGCATACCATAATACGCACATAACTGTGCAAATGTAATCACAGGCACAAGACATTTTGTAATATATAATCAAATATGGTTGTACCCAAGTATATTGCGGTCATATTTTAACTACATTCATAGTTGAACTAACATAAAACTAGTAGTCCTTAGAAACCTAAATACAAGCAATATCAAACAATTTCATAAAGCATAAACCCTAAATACGACAGTATCTGAACTGCATACACTCTGAATATCATTAATAGTAAGATATTACAAGTGCATATAATTTAAGGAATATGTAATCGGAGAAAAATGTATTCAAGAGTTATTGCACAACGGCTATTCGTATAAACGTTGAGAAGAAAATCGCACAATAAGCAGGAGGAAAAAGGTTATTATAGGTGCAAATAATACCTTTCTGCTTGACAAGGCTTTTTGTCGGCGGCAGAGGTGTATTCGTCGTCTTCATCATGTAAATCTCGTGATCGCCGAAAAAATGCTAGGTTGGCCAAGAGTTTTTTTTTCAGAGGAGAGGCAGACGGAGAAACGATAGCAGTGCAGCTTTTCGAAATTGGGAGAGGGAATAGATGAATCCCGCGACATTGAAAATAGTATTTATAAACGTAGGAGTTAATAGGTACGTATACGTACCATTTTTTTTTCATATAGCATATCTTGGAGAAGAGATTAATCCACCAAATTAATTTCAGCATTTAAATTTATTCTCAAATCAAATTTTAAGAGATAAATTATTTATTTAAACATCTTTTATTATAAAAATACGAAATCAATATTGCCTATTTAAATAGAAATAAAAGATGAAAGAGTGCAGAATTCAACTTTAGACTAACAATGTTTCACCATCATTCTTTATCAAGTACGTTTGATGGGGTTCTCAAGATTTAAAATGATTAAGCCATAGATTTTTCACTAGAAACCATATCGGTTCGTCGTGATGGTTCTGGAGGGCCTTTTCCAGCATAATTTTGGGTTTATTTGACCACACAAGTGGACACCCGGATCACATGCATGATGCCCGGAAGATGCGCATAGGGGCTACAGGGCACACCCCGGAATGGGCGCGCACCCAGGAATGGAGGTTGGGACTGCTTAGGTTTCGATTAATAGTGACGTTGATTTATCATCCCCAAGCTAATCGTGGTGTTGAATTTGAGCTTGTGGATCTGGCTTTACAGTAATGATTTTATAGAGACTCGCATTTGAATGAGTGGTTATTTAGAACTATTGCGGTCAACTCAACCCTCCTTGTAGATCAGACTAAACTAGGACGGCTTAGCCAGTGGAGCGGCCGAGTGTGCACACAGTCACCGAATAAGCAGAAGCACACAAAGTGATTTTAACGTGGAAAAACCCCTTAAATGGGTAAAAAATCATGTGACCGGGACGGTGCCGGTCAAACTTCATTATTGGCGGTTGTTTACAGAGTGTTTAGAGAACCGAGGGTGATAGACTGCTTCTCGTTACAGCTTTGAGAGGAGAGATTGTAGGGTGTTCGATGGGCGACAGACCGCCTCACTCGAAGCTGATTTCTTCGTACTCTCGGATGGGAGTCGAGCGTTCTTGGACGTTGTTTGGCGAGCAGACTTTTTGGTGGAGTGCGTCGGGATGCGTTGGCGGTGATTCGGGTGGCGTCACGCACGTAGTAAGCTTTCTGAAGTTGCGTGCAGAGCGACTTCTTCCTCAGAATGTTGTGGACTTAGACGAATTTTTTGACTGTCTGGCAGGTGGAGGAGACTCATAGGAGGATTCTGACAGAGCTTTGACCTGAGGAAGAAGAAGACTAGGAGGAGAAAGTCAGAAATAAAGGGGGTCCTGGAGTCCTTTTTATATGCTTTAGGAGATAGTTATGATTGTTATGCGGCTATCCGCACGCCGTAACCACCTATGATTATTATTTGTAGACCAAATCTAATATAATTTTGGACGAATATTATGCGCATAATTCACACTAAATACAAGTCATTTTTTTAATTACCGATGTGAGAAATTCTAAATAACAAGCTTTGCATTACACAAAAAAGTAAATTACAAGAGTATGACTCCCTATTTATATGGAGAAAAGAAAGAAGAAAAATACAACAAATGATACGAGACTAAATTTCAACAGGTGGATAAACGGTTAAAAAAATTCAGACCGCTACAACCAGAGCGGTTAGACAGGTTGACCGCTCCACAGAATTATTCGTCGGTCTCTACACATCTCGTTGCCGACCTGATCAATAGTTCGCCCAATACCAGCGGATAGATGCATAAGTCCGCCGATCTTCTGGTACTCAGCTCCCTTGATCAACAGGCCACCACAACTGCCTCTACCCGCAGCTTCAGCTCTACCTCTAAATGCAGCTTCAACTACTCCTCAGACCGCGGTCTCTATCCGCTGAGACTAGAATCTCTTGTCCGCTAAACCGGCAACAGGATTGAACAACCCGAGGCTGGCTAGATCTCTGACCAGACCGGCAATGGCAATCCTCAATAATCAATCTGCCAGACCTGCTTGGACCTAAAATGTCAGACCACCAACCTTTCGGTTCGCCTGGTTCAAGCTACCGGACAGCCAAACACAAGTCCATCCAATCTATTCGCTAGACCGCCAAACACCAATCCGCCCGACCAAACCTCCAGAACGCTGAGCTCAAAATTTAACACTCCCCCTCAAGTTGGAGCATATGTTAACCATACTCAGCTTGTCACAAACATCTGAAAGAAAAGCGAACACTAGTTTAGTAAAAATGTCTGCAAGCTCCTGTCAGAAGTGATGAATGAAGTACATATTTGATTCTTCAAAATTCCTTCCCTAACGAAATGACAGTCAACATCATTGTTTTTTGTCCTTTCGTGAAACAATGGATTCTTCGATATATGTATAGCAACCTGACTGTCACAAAATATGGGTAAAGGATGGTCATATACCTCTCCTAAGTCAAGCATAAGGGCACGCAACCATTTCAACTCACAAGCGGTCGATGACATGCTTCAGTATTCAGCTTCAGCGCATGATCGTGATACATCAGACTGTTTCTTGCTTTTCCACCTGACAAGATTTTCTCCCACAAAGGTGCAACAACTAGAAGTAGACTTTCTATCTTCTTTATTGTCAACATAGCTAGCATCATAATATGCTTCTACCTTTAGGTGGTTATGTTTTTGAAACAATAACCCCTTCCCCGGAGAACCTTTTACATACTCCAGAATTTTAAAGGCGAAACAAAGATGACATTCCTTGGGTGCTTGCATAAACTGACTGATCATCCCTACAACATAACAAATGTCAGGTCTTGTGACAGTTCGATAGATCAGTTTTCCCACGAGTCGCCTGTACATATAGTACTATCTGAAAGAAGAGGAGAATCCTCCGTCCAACTCTTGTCATCACCAACAGCCATAGGACATCGAACAGGTCTTGCCCCAAGAAGACCAGTTTCTTTCAAAAGATCTAATGCATACTTCCGTTGTGAAAGCACAATAGAGTTTTGTTTTCGCAAGATTTCTATTCCCAGGAAGTACTTAGAAGATCATATATCCTTAGTAACAAAATATTGTCGAAGATGTTTCTTTACTAGATCAATTCCTTCTTTATCATCACCAGTAAGGAAAATATCATCCACATAGATAGCCAGAACCATGAGTCCCTTAGTAGTCTTGCGAACAAAAAGAGAATGATCAGCAGAATCCCGAGTGAAACCAACAAGAGAGACAACCTTGTTGAACTTGTCGAACCAGGCCCGTGGGATTTGCTTTAGATCATAAATTATCTCTCATAACTTGCATACCTGAGACTCCCCCTGAGCAACATACCCAGGAGGTTGCTCCATGTAAACCACCTCTTGTAGACCACCATACATGAAGGCATTTTTCACATCTAACTGATATATCTCCCAACCTCTATTAACTCTTACAGAGAAAAGGACATGGATAGTGCTGATGCGAACAACTGAGGAGAAGGTATCAAAAAAGTCCACACCATAAGTCTGAGTAAAGCCTTTGGCAACAAGCCTAGCCTTATAGCGGCCAATAGTGCCATCGGGATGAAACTTGATGACAAAGACCCACCGACATCCAACCACATCCATATCCAGAGGAGTAGGAACAAGAGTCCAAGTACCTCTTTCTGTTGAGGTCTTCATTTCTTCATCCATTACCGCTTTCTAATGCGGAATAGAAAGGGCCTCCTGATAATTAACCAGGACAACATTTACTGAGAGAGCAAGGTCAAACTTCATTCCATCTAGGGATAGACAAGCATATGAAACAACAATATGAATGAAATGTGTAGTGCACGTCCTAACCCCCTTTCTTAGAGCAATATGAAGGTCAAGATATGACTTGTCTTCTGTAGTAGATCCATCCTCCAGAGAGATTACTGGTCCGGAAACTTCAGCAATGGCTCCAAAGGCAATGGAGAATCAGAAGATGGAGGCCCGGTACAAAAATAGGGGATAATGACGTAGAAGGTGGAATGGAGGCAGGCGAAGGAGAGGAAACAATGGAAAGAGATGGTGAATCATCAGATGGTGAGGGAGCAGAAGCTCGATAAAAATAAGGTATATCTTTAAAAAAGTAACATCAGCAGAAACAAACTGTTTTCTGAGCAGGGGAACAAAATACCGATGCCCATTTTGGGTCGGATAGTAGCCCAGAAAGACGCACTTTACGGAGCGAGGTGAAAGCATGTCACGACCAGGTGAAGAAGAATGTACAAATGTTGTGCATTCAAACACATGAAGAGGTAAAGAAAAAGGTTGAGTTCCTAGATGTAAAATAGAGAATGGGGTATCGTCCTGAAGAATCGACGAGGGAATATGGTTGATGAGATAACAAGAATGAAGCACAAGATTTCCCCAGTACGATCTATGAAAATTCATCTGAGTGAGAAGGGTGCGAGTAATATCTAGGAGATGTCGATTTTTGCGCTCAGCAACCCCATTTTGCTGAGAGGTGTAGGGACAACTAGTTTGATGAACTATGCCCCGATGCATGCAAAAATTAGAAAATTAGTAACTAAGATATTCTCGAACATTATCAGTTCAAAGAACTTTAATAGAAACATCAAATTGAGTTTGAATTTCATTATAAAATGTCGTAAACCCAGAATAAAGTTCAGAACGTTCTCGTAAGAGATATAATTAGGTACAACGAGAAAAATCATCAACAAATATAATAAAATATAAACTCCCACTTCCAACAGTCCTAGTAGGAGCAGGACCCCAAACATCAGAATGAACAAGTGCAAAAAGATGAGAAGAACTACGTCCTTATCTTGCGGGAAAGGAAGAACATTGATGATTGTCAAGTTGGTAGGACTCGCAGTTCAAAGAGGAGTCCTCCTTGGGTAAATCCGATAGGAGTTGGTAGATGAGACGAGTAGGAGGATGACCAAGGAGAAGATGTCATTACAGAAGAGACGTGGAGAAAGCAGTAACATTGCCGAGGAAGAAGAGCTCATTGCTTTCAGTCATAGTGACAATCTTCTCCTTGGAGTTGGGATACTAAAAAGAATAAGTAGTAGATATAAATGTAACCGTGCAGTTCAGCTATTTACAGAGAGCAGGAACAAAGAATAAATTGAACAAAAAAGATGAGACGTAAATGTGTCCTCAAGCCGCAGAGTCGGAGTGACATAGACTGTATCAATCCGGCATACCGGAGATGGATTACCGTCCGCAACAAAAATCAGAGGAGACCGATTATGCTTGTCCAAACAAGAGAATAAACTGAGATCCCCTATCATATGATTAGTAGCTCCTGAATCAATCAACACTTACCCTGAGTGACGACATTAGTACTGCAAGAAGAAGAAGAGGCAAAGGACGTGGACTTCTTTATGTTGTCACCAACAAACAGGCGAAGATGATGATACTTAGCCCAACAAAGATCAACAGGATGTCCCGTCTTGCCACAACGTGAGCAGACACGACGAGACGTACTGCGCCCACCATTATGACCTCCACAACCACTAGAATTACCAGAGCGAGCCTGATGAGCAAATGTGTCATGAGAGGGTAGAGAGGCAAGCAAAGGGCGCTGAAGAAGAGTGGTAACAGCTGCAATACGGGCAGCAGTAGCATCAAGAGTGGGTGAATTAGCTTCGTTAAGAATTTGTTGCTATATTATGTCATAAGATTCTGAAAAGCGAAGAAGGTAACACACAACCAAAAGCTCTTGAAAGTGTTTGTGCTGCTTAGCTAGATCAGTAGAGAATAGACGATGTTGAAAAATTTCAGCCCCAAGCGCTTGCACCTCCTAATAAGCAGTAACATGAGTCAAAGTAGGGCGGACAAACAAATCAACATATAACGTATATATGCAGGAGGTCCGAGCGCTTTTTGAATACAAAACAACAAGATGATTCCAAGCGATCTTAATAGTCTCATCACGTCAAATAACATGTAGGCACTCATCAGAGAGACTATTGGCAAGTCACGTTCTAACCAAAGCATTACAGTCATCAAAGGCAGCAGATTCACGAGTTGGAGGATCATCAGAGAGATGATGGTGTTTGTGTTGAGACCTCAATAAAAACATAAACGAAACACTCCAATCTGAATAATTCAGGCCAACCAACTTAGAAGCAGTTCCAAGATTGTCAGACGGAGTAGAAACAGATGGTGCAGTTTGAAAAAAGGATGTGGATAAGGTGGACAAAGAGTACTCTGTATCCACCATGAAGAAGGCGGCTAGAAAAGAAAACCGTGCGGTTAGAAGAAAATAACCACGAGCAGACAAAAAAAGTAATCCGCAGAAACAACAAAAACGGGAGAAACTGCAGAAGACAGGCAGTTAGAAAACTGGAATCCGCAAAGAACATAAATGAGCAAAGCGGACGGTTAGAAAACTGGAAATAATAAGTTTTGCATTCCACAAAAAGATAAATTACAAAAGTACGAATCCATATTTATATGAAAAAAAGAAAGAAGAAAAATACAACAGACGATGTGAGACTAAATTACAATATGCGGATAGGCGATTAAAAATTTTCAGACTGCTACAATCGGAGCGATTAGACACGTTGTCCGCTCCAAAGGAGTATTCGTCGGTCTCTACACAACCCAATGTCGTCCTGATCAGCAGTTCGCCCAATACCAGAAAATATATGCATAAGTCCGCCAATCTTCTGGTACTCAACTCCCTTGATCAAATAGGCCACAACAATTGCCTTTACTTGCAGCTTCAGCTCTGCACCTAACCGTAACTTCAACTGCTCCTTAGACCGCACTCTCTATCTGCTACGACTCGAATCTCGTGTCCGCTAAACCCGCAACAGGATTGAACATCCCCAGGCTGGCTAGATCTCTGACCAGACCCCAAAGGAAGTTCACAATAATTAATCTGCCATACCGCTTGGACTTAAGCTGTCAGACTACAAACCCTTTCAGTCTGCCTGGTTCAAGCTACCAGACCGCCAAACACCAAGCTGCCCGATCTATTCGCCAGACCCCCAAACACCAGTCCGCCCGACCAAACCGCCAGACCGCTCAACCAAACCGCCAGACCGCTGAGCTCAAAATCAAACAATTGATAACCCCCTCACTAATCATGACAAGTAGTGGGTGGTTATCCGTGAAATGTATGACGATGATCACGGTGGAATGATCAGATAGTGGGGAGGGGCCGCTATAAAAGAGCGGTCATCTCATCGGTGGAAGGTCGCCGACGAGGGGAGAGGAGGAGCCGCGGCCGGCGGGGCGACCGGCCGCGGCGGGAAAAACTGCGGGGAGTAGCGGTCAGGTGCGACCACCTATTATGGGCGGCGCTCCGCGGCCGCAGGAGGCATCTGCGGGGAGGGGTGGCCGGGCGCGACTGCCTCGTGCGGGCGGCGCTCTGCGACTGCGGGAGGCGGACACGGGGAGGGGCAGTCGGGCACGACTAGGCTCGACCGCTCCCCATGCGGGAGGCGACCGCATAAAGGGGCGGCTGAGCGTGGTTGGAAGACGCCGCTCCCCTTGCGGGCGGCGCCCCGCGACCACGGGAGACGACCGCAGAGAGGGGCGACCGGTGCAGCCGCCTCCTTGCGGACGACGCCCTGCGACCGCAAGAGGCAGTCGCGGGGAGGGCGGCAGGTGCGGCCGCCTCCTTGCAGGCGGTGCTCCGCGACCACCTCCTTATGGGAGGCGCCCCGCGGCCGCGGGAGGCGGCCGCGAGAAGGGGCGGCGCCCTGCGGCATGGTCGTCTATTGAGTGTGGCGCCCCACGATGCGGACCCAGCGTGGCTCGCCGGTTGGGGGCCGCCCGACGTTGGTGATGGCGGCGCCGTCAGCCGATCGTTGTGGAGGATTGGACGGTGCACGAAGATCGTGTGTGGTGTTCGCGTGTATGACGGTCAAACCCGTGATCCCGCTAAGTTAGTGGGGATCATGGGGAGAATGCTATTTGTAGTCCCAAATTCTCTACAAATTTATGAGAGCGTCATCAAGTACCATTCTTTTGTTGTTATCTTTTAGTAGTCTTATTTAGGCGCCTCTTTGTGGGTGCGAGACCAAAGATTCGTGCTCATGTACTTTCCTTGCTGTTCTCTGTGGAGTTCGACCCAACCTACTTCGCTTTAGGTGATCTTAGAGCGTAACCAGTTGCCGGGCTAAGGTACCTCAGAAAGCGCTATAAGATTTGTGAACTAGTAAGCGTTTCTGAGGTTGGGTATATTACCTTGGATGGTCTTAACCTGCCCCTGGTAGCCTGAATTTACTAAAGAGCCCCTTATTATGCGCAGAGCTGTCATCTGGAGGGAGGTGGACTGCAGCCGATCCGCCTGAGAGAGGCGGCTGGGGCCCGGCCCGCCTTGCCTGGGTGCGAGACCTAAAGATTCGTGCTCATGTACTTTCCTTGCATGTTATGAACTTTGTGTACTAATTGTTTTTTCATTGCTAGACATTTTATGCATTATTTACTCTAGTAGTTTTTAGTGAGTGTTTGCTTTACTTTTGTAGTTGAGTTTAGTAATCTTGCTAGTGTTTGTGATTGTGTTTCTATAGTAGGAGACTGATACCTATACACATGGTCTTTAATCTTTTTCCAGGTAACATCAACAACAATAGTGTTGGGGGTTTGGCCCCGCTCAAGATAATCCATATTTTCTATCAAGTTTGGAATAGAGTTTATATAATATTTCTAGCATAGAGCCCAACCCTAGAGTGACACAAACCCAATAACACCCTCCGAGTCGGTCTCGACACATGCAGACATATATTAATATATCTAACAATCTACTCCTATGTTCGTCGTAAATCCGACATTAGGAAAATGGGTGGTTTGTGCAGTGTTCAGCCAAACGTGAATCATTCACAATCGTGTCCAACATCTGTTAAATATACTGGACATAAATAAAAACATAGTATGCGTGCATAAGCAAAAAAAATTAAACTCAGTCACATCACATCATAGTCTTAGGTACAATCAGGGCACAGACCTTATAGCCTAATGTCCCAAATAAAACTGAGAGCAAAATAGTCCAAACACAGATAAAAACAGAGCTAAGCAATGTTCTGAACAAAGATAAATATAAAAATCTACTAATACTCTAACTGCCGTCATCCATAAGATCATTCTAATCAGGATCCCAGTCTACCAGTGCTCCTTCTATATCATCAGTCCCTGTAATTCTCAACAGAGAATTTCATTTTAGAATAAGTTTAATTCTTTGAAAATGTACAAACATCTAGTTCTACTGAAAGAACTTAGTAATTATTATTATTAGCCAGGAAGACACATACACAGAGTATTATAGACTGACCTCAGAATCCATTATCTGTTTCCAAACGAAACAATTTCTGGTCTTCTGGGCACTGCATCTATATCTGTGTTTCTATATGAAATGTCATGATTACTATCCTTCTAAAATTAATTGGAACACATCAAATTTGAAATGAAATCAATTAATAAAAGAAAAGTCAAATCAAGTCAGATTATGTTATCAAGTTTGGAATAACACTCTCCTCCAAGTCAAGATAGTCGAATCTGGGTGAAGTTGTTAGCATAAGATTTAGAATAAAATAACTTACCAGATCCGTACTCAGCAACCAAGAGCATTAACAGAGCACAACATACTTGCTTTGACAAAGGAAATCTGAAAAGTCAAAACATTTGGACAAAGATTGAATTGAATCGCCCAACCTTGAACTAAGGTCGAACTAAATCGCCTTTAGTCTCATTTCCTCCACTATTTTGATTAATCGGTCTTTGAGCATTCCTTTCATCAATAGATCAGTAAGGTTATCCTTCAAACGCACATCGATCAATGTGATAATTCCTTATTTTTTTTATATAATTCAATAAAACACGTACGTCTCCTCTTAGTATTATAGATGACATTCTTAACGACTTGAACTGTTGCTTGATTATCACAATATAAGCTCAACGATATGACTTGTAACTTAGACAAGAGAATGTCTAAAATCAAGTTCCTGATCCAATCTGCCTCTTCACTAGCCGAAGCTAAGACAAACAACTCGGCTTTCATAGACGACAATGTTATACAGGTCCATCTTTTGGATTTTTAAGTAATAACAGCTCCACTCGAAGTGAATATATATCCAATGGTAGACTTGTTCCCAGCTTCTGAACACCACAAGACATCAGAGTAACCATCCACAGTAGGAGGGTAACTAGTGTAACACAAAGCATGATCTTTAATACCTCTCAGGTATCTCATCAGTCTGTCTAGGGCATCTCAATGCTCTTTGCCTAGATTACTAGTAAAACTACTCAGCATGCTAATCGAGAAAGCAATGTATAGTCTTATACAACTTGAGGCGTACATGAGACTACCAATCATTTTAGAATATTTCACTTAATCAACGTTGATCTCTTCATTAGGACTCAACTTGACATTGAGATCAAATAGTGTCTCAATTGACCTACAGTCTTTATATCCCCATGTAGAAAGAAGTTGTTATATATAATAAGCTTGAATAAGGATAACTCGACCCTTGTCAACTCTAACTTTCATACCTAACAGGGTATATACATGACCAAGGTCCTTCATGTCAAATTCTTCTGCAAAAGTGGATTTAATATCCCTAACTGCATCAAGATTCGACCCCTAGGATCAACATGTCATTCAAATATAAACATATGATGACTATTTGATTTGACATTAAACGGTGATAATGCATTTGTTATAAAGACTGGACTGAAATCCAAAGCTCTTTACCACTTGATCAATTTTCATATGCCACATCTTAGGCACTTGTTTAAACCCATTGATTGATTTGTTCAATTTGCACACTTTATCTCTTAAATCTTTATGTACACAACCTTCAGGTTGTGCCATGTAGATCTCTTCATCAAGCTCTCTATTTAAGAAGATTATTTTCACATCCATTTGATCAACTATAAAGTTCTCGATAGATGCTAAGACAAGAAGAATCTTTATAGTTGATAGGTGAAACACATGTGAATAAACATCAAAATAATCTATTCCTCCCTACTGTTTATAATCTTTAGCTACTAAACATACTTTATATATGGTTATAGACTCACCACTATGCAATTTCTTTTTCAGAACCCACCTGCATCTTAGAACTTTATCTCCTTTCGGAAGGACAACTAGATATCAAGTGTAATTTTGTAGCAACGAGTCCATCTCATCATCGATAGCTTCTGCCCACATCAATAAATCTCTAGACCTCATTGCTTCTTGCTAGTAGAATGAATCATTCTCTGAGTGATAGGTGATGAAATTCTCACCAAAATTCTTAGGGATTCTTTCTCTTATAGATGCTTTAATTGGAACAGGTTCCACCTCAAAAGATTAGAGAGCAGTGTTAGAGGGGCCAGCTTCAGACTCTATAGTAGATTCTGAAGTCATAATAGTAGACCTAGAGACAGACAAATCACGATCCTTGACAAATTTATTTTCAAAGAATATGACATCTCTATAATCTATCACTGTATTAGTGGATAAATCGATAAATTTGTCAGCTACAATATTTTCTACACTACCTAGATAGACACAAGTTGTCATTCTAGGTCGCACCTTAGGTCTCTTAAGGCCTTGTATACGCACATAAGCAATACAACCTCAAGTCTTTAGAGTATCGTATCTACAAGGATGACCGTGCTATAACTCATACAAAGTAGAAGAGAGATGAGAATGAATCACTCTATTCAGAAATGTGATTTGCAATAAGGACTGCTTCTCCCTAAAAGGAATAAGGCATGATAGTTGTGAGGAGCATACAATTCAACATCTCTGTTAAAGTTCCATTCTTACCATCGACAACACCATTTGACCGAGGTGTGTACAGAGCTGTGGTTTCAAGGATTATTCCCTCATTGGCACAAAATTCCTTGAATCTAGTAGCAGTGTATTCTCCTCATCGATCACTTCTAAATCTCTTAACATTAAAGTTCAACTGATTTTCCACACAAGACTTAAAGGTCTTAAATGTCTCATCTTTCGATTTCAATAAATACCCATGACAATATCTAGAAAAATCATCTATGAATGTAATTAGATACTTCCTTCCCCTCTAGTGGCATGACTACGAAAATCACATAGGTTTGAATGTATCAATTCCAGAAGTTGTGTGTTTCTAGAAACTGACTTGAAAGATTTTCTAGTGATCTTGGTGAGCACACATCTCACACTTGTCAAATCAAATAGGCAGATCTAAGAGAATGTTATGATTCTTAGATAGATCTAGCACATAAACAATATAACCCCAAGTCTTTAGAGTATCATATCTACACATAAGCAATACAACCCCAAGTCAAGATAGGGAATATGGACTATCTTGAGAATGTTGGGGGTTTGGCTCCACTCAAAATAGTCCATATTTCCTATCAAGTTTGGATTAGAGTTTATATAGTATCTCCAACGTAGAGCATAACCTAGAGTGACATGAACCCAATAACACGCTCCGAGTCAGTCTCGACACGTACAAACATATATTAATATATCTAACAAATTCTACTATTGCCAAACACTACACAATAAGGATATCAAGTGAAACAATGGTATTATTTTTGTCTCGCATTGTATTCAAGAGACACAAACAATGGATACTACTATCACAGTCTCATGTGAGGATCATCCATGTATTGTCACCAACATGTACTATATAAAACTAGTGTCAGAGCATAACACCGTCAAATTAATCCGAGACATCAAATTAAACGTACTATCATGATTGTCTTGCAAGCAAGATTATAAATTTTGAATCCCTAGAGCAAAACCAAAAGTAGTATCCCCCTAATTCACGACCCCCTTGTGCGTGGTTGCCTTCACATAAGTGGTTGACTTCTCATTTGGTGGCTTCAAAACCTTACATAAACTCATCTCCCTTCGACCTCGTAGTGGAGCGATGGCAAAATCAAGAAAGATTATCACGATAAAGGAGGTGCCCGCAGTGACAAACTCATAAATTTTTTCCAGTGTGCGTAGACTTAAAAATTGAAAAAGTCAAATAATATGACAAAAGTACATTAATATGGCAAAAATTATACAAAAGACACGCATACAATTGTAGAAAGATGTAAATAACCTTAGTACAAGACTCATTTTTGAACTTTCATGTTTTGAAGTATTTTACGACGAATGAACAACTCGGAGAGGATTTGCAAAAGAAAAGAGAAAAAAGAACGTGATGAACTATTAACCACGGTTTTAATCCGTGGCTAATACAATTCTGATGCATGACAATTAGCCACGATTTTAAGCCATGACTAATATCATCCACACTCGCTCCACAATGAATGCGTCGTGCACCCGTTCCAGTGATAAATTCTTACAAGAAATACCGATCTCTCTCAAGAATCAAGATGCAGCAAATACAAATAAGACCTTGCTTCTCAGCTCTCCATCGCCAACAATGCTTTGTAATTTTATTTTATAAATAAGAGCTTGCTTCTCACCTCGTACTGTATTTTATTTTAGGCGATTATTATCCGCAGACCTATTTTGGTTATTCGCAGATTTTTACTAACCGCAGATCCAAAGGGACTCAGAATTACTATTTGCAGATAAAATTGTTATTCACAAACCATTTAAAAAAACAAAAAAAAAATAAACAGTCCATAATATCCTATACAACACTATAGGAATGAATCATTAAGTATATTGATATAGTTAAACATTTTAGAGCTCATCTGATATATTGATATATACAAGTATATTGATATAATTAAACAGTCCATAATATTTACTGATATACTTAATCATCCATAGCTCAACCCCAAAGTGAATCATAAGTTAGAATAAAATATCTATTTTCAAATAAAATACTAGTCACTTTTGTTGCAACAGATATTTGAGATTCTCCACAAAAAGTGATATCAGAGCTCCTCCACAAATACAGGTATAAAAAAACTGTGTATTAGTGCAGGAAATTGAGTGCAAATGCATTTGTTGCAACTTGTTTACTGTGTAATAGTGCAAATGCATTTGATTGTTTACTGTGATGTGTCCACAGCTAGAGAATACTCAAAAAGTTCTAACAAATATGTGCAAATGCATTATGCACTCACTAATATTGCTTCTAGGACACCAGAGAATACCAAACCGGCTTATATAAGCTCTTGTAGTTTTCGTTTTATTTCTTCCCTTTGTTTTAAACTTGTGTCCTTGAATCGTCTGCTAATCCCTTCAAACTCCACAACAATATCCTCTTCAAATTCAGATTTCCTCTCTTCTTCGAAAGCCAGCTGCCTCCAATGTTTGTGCACCATATACAAAGGAAAGGCCATACCTTCTTTAATGTAAGACACTAATTCATGAGGGCACGGTAAACCCATGGAATGTCGAACCTTATGTGTGCACTCCCCTGGCAGAATACAACTTGGTGATTTTGCGAGCACCTCCTGTTCTCTAATAATTTCCAACGCATGCAATGATATGTGGCCGACCAAAGCTGTATACAACAACCCTGTATATAAAGGGCTTATATGCATACTACTGTGACCAAATGATCGTTTGATGTCTGTGTGTTGCAAATATATCATCTGGTCGAAAGTCCGCCAAATTGTATTCAAATTGCCGACCGAAACTTCAATAAATTTCTTTAGCTGGCTATGGCCTCCTTCGACCCGATTGGTGGTTGAATTCCCTAAATGGAGAAATCTGTCAACCCATGCGGATACAAAGTACTCTTTGAATGGATCGAGCCATGTAGTGACAACATAACTGAATACGTCCTAATTTTGGTTAATATACTTAAACACAAATTACAAAATAAACGGCGAGTAGGAGCTGCTGATGGAGGAGGTTTCATAAACTGAAATACAAAATAAACAGAAATACAGCAGGTTTCATATACTGAAACAGTCCTAATTTTGGTGAAAACTAAAATAAATCTAGGGTTAATGGGAGAATGAAATCACATTTCACAATGACACAAACTGAAAAAAATTCAACAACCATTGCACAATGACACAATCTAAAAATATTTCAACATCCACTGCAACAATCTGAAAAAAGTCCAGGAACAATGCTGGGCAGTGAAGGGGAAAAAGGCCCTACCAGAAATGCGGCTAGGAGGGGGAACCTAGAAATGGGTAAAAAATAACCTAGTAATGGGAAAAAATCGCAGAGAATGTGATGCTTGGAAGGGAAAAAAATCGCAGGGAAAAAAAACACAGAGAAATGATACTTGGAATACGAAGTTGAGAAGGGAGGCTTGAAATGACGAAATTACCAGAGGTCTCTCTGCAGAGAATGACGCCGGAGACCAAATGGGAGATGAGGTTGCAGGGGGGCGGTGTCGCGACAGGAGACTTGGTGGAGCAGCTCTGTCGGGCTCAATCGCGGGTGAGGATGTAGGGCATTCAGGCGGCGACGTCGACGACGAGTGGGAGCTGCTGATGGAGGAGGAATGTCGACGTCGACGACGAGTTTCGTCGGCGTCGATGCTATCGCATCGGGTTCGGGAGAGATTAGGGCACGAATGCGGCTGATCTGTGAATAGAGAGAGTGAGATTTCAAATTGAAAACTTAAAGGTAAAAATCAGCTGAATTCGTGGTCTGCGGATAACCAAAATAGGTCTGCGGATAACAATCACCTTATTTTATGCTTACCCAAAATCTTCACGCGCATATGTTTTGTACACATTTTGTGATGCATTTATGATCTACTGCATAACAAATCAGTGAGAATCCGAATACAAGTTTGCCAAATTAGAACTAGTGGTAAATTGGTAATTAAGACAAGTAGAATTAAATATTTAAAATTCATAGTTTATATTATAAAGTATAAATAGCATAACTTATTTTTAGATTAAAAATTAGATTAAAAATTAAATAAGTATGAGAAATCTCAGAATAAAATTAAGCTCCGATTTCATAATCGTTTAATCGGTGAAAATAAATCTACCGAAACTAAGCCTAAATAAAAATCAAAATTATGTCCTAATTAAAATCAGAACTGCACGAGCCTGAAGTTCTCACAGTCACACCCACATTTTTCGGCAGCTCGGGGAAAACGAAAACAGCAACCTCATTTCATCGCCTTTCCCACACGAGTCCGAGCGCCCTCTATTTCCTCTCCCCGTCGACAAACGAAGGACCGCCGCCCCCCATCTCCGCCGCTCGAATTCTCCTTAGGTCCCGGCGACCCCTCCGCCTGCTGCCGGCCTGTTCGACGAGCTCTAGGACGTCGTTTCCTGTTCACGACGCCTATAGCCGCTGTGCCTCCTGGCCTGCCCTACAACCGCCGACAGTCCCTCCCCCGCCTATTTTCCGGCGAACTACCCCTCCGACACAACACGAGCCCTCTCTTATCTTACAAGCCTCCATACCTTTCTCCATAGATTTGCCTCTCGATACTCTTCCCAAGAACTCCAGTCATCCAGTTTACCACACTGATTTCCGATCCTCTACAGAGTCAACCCTAGCCTTCATCCTTTGCCTTCGTTTCGACACGGATTGGATCGGGTGCTGTACTTGCGAGCCTGTGGTATTCCTCTTACCGTTCTCTCGCTCGTATCTAATTATTATCATTTTATGCAAATTTTATTTGATCTAAAATTTCAAAGGCCTAATTTTCACTACACTTGTTTGTCATTGATTTAAATTTTTTACTGTTGTTCATTTTTATTTCTAGCATGTGGAAGAGTCTAATGCGCTGTTCGTGTTCCATCGTCTGCTCATTTGCATGCATCAAATAAAACCTAGATTAAATAATGCAGTTGTTATGAGCAAACCTATTTTGGATAGATGCAAACCAATTTCGCTGGTAGACCAAAAAATTGTAAGTGCGGACCAAACTGTTATGGGCAAACCAAAATAAAATCAAGAAGAGCATTAAATTTTGTTGATTTTTGCACACAGCCGTTATTCTTGCACAAATTTAATCTAGAATTCACTTTGTAGCTTGCTTTAAGCTACAAATTTGTACACTCAATTACAAAACAAAGCAAATTTAAATCATTCACACAACTCGCAAATTTCATCAGCAAATAGAAATCATAGATAGATCAGAGTAACACATAAAATATTTACCACTCTATCATCTATTAATAGTCAAAGTTTGAACTTGGACATGAATTTTAAATTCAAAATAAAGCACGGAGTGATTAATCAGTCAAGATTTCCTTCAATGCAACAAACTCCATTTAATGTTGCATTTGTTATTGCGGCCGAATGCTCCCGGAGAATACAGTAATGAATCTCACTAGAAGCTGGACTCCACGAAGTGCAAGACAGCAAGGAGAACTGGCTACTGAAAACATATTTGTAAGACTTTCCAAGCTGCATTGTATAATGAAACAAAACCCCAAGTAATGGAGATATAAATCGGAATGGATTAGGGTATGCCATTTCTTGAAACAGTAGAGCTTTGAATATTGGAGGTCGGCGGTCAAGGAAGACGACTCAACGACAGGGAAGGAGGACCCTTCCGCAAACCCAACCGACGAAATGTTACTCGCCGACGGACAAGGATGAACCTTCAGAGATATCTAGAGTCACACCGACGTTGAACGATGCAGGGAATGGAGGCTCACCGACATTGTTTTCACGATTTTAGGGTTTTGTGGGAGAGAGTCGCTCACGTGATATGGGAGAAGGGGAGAATGGTTTGCCTCTATCTTTTCTACCCTAAAATACATATTAATTATTTAAGAATTTTTATTTTAAAATTTGGTTTGCACCTATCCAAAATAGGTTTGCCCATAACAATTGCCTTAAATAACTGTGTTTAATTTTCAAACAAGCTGAACTAGCACTGCATAATTTTTATCGATCACAAATGATTTAATATTGAAATTTCCATATTTAGCCTACATTGTTGTGTAAAATATATTAGATCATAAAAATTATTTCTCTAAATGGCTAAAATTTGATAGCTTGAACATTGCAGCACATTCTTACATTCACATGTGGATTAAACATGCCAAGAACCTTAAAGAATGAGTTCAAGTAATAGATGGTTGAGGTGTATACTTAGTATTTGATGTATTTAAGATGATTAACACTAATTTGTGCTACACACACAAACTTTTTCTATTAGATCATACATTTTATTTCTCTAAATTGTTAAAGTTTTGATAGCTTGAATATTGTGGAACATTCTTACATCCGTTTATGAAACATGCCAGTAACCTTAGAGAATAAGTTCAAGTAATAAATGGTTGAGGTATATACATTTGATTTGATGTCTTGAAGTGATTACACTAATTTGTGCCACACACATTGTTAGAATCTAAGCATTCAGCCTATAAAACCAATAGTTTATAGAGTATGGCTTAGCCTTCTAATATGTTATGTGACTCATGTTAGCATGTATGAAGTCGATGCCAAAGATTATCAGTGAAGTATCTGTTTTTTGGAATGTCCGCAGTAGAGAAACAGGGAGGTGTCATATATATTTCCCCACTTCAAATTTTAAAATATCTTTGTATGCTTAAATATGCATATATTCTACGTCAATTTGGCATACCTGATGTTGATATTGAAGATTAACAATGAAGCAGTAGCTTCTTGTATAAATCGCTGTAGAGAAACTTGGAGGAGGCTGGTCTATTCTCCCACTTGAATGCATATAAAGGCTCGATATTTTTTAAAATACATTATATACTTTAATATGTGTGCGCGCACACACACGTATCCGTATATCTATATATGTGCACTATATACTATAGTATTCAGAGGAGGTTTATCATTACACTGTCAAATTAATCGTGACTGTTGAATTTATTTTCAAATCAAATAATTTTTTAAAAAATTAAATTATTTTTTTAAACAATGTTTTAATAAAAACACCAAATTTATATTATATTTTTGTATTTGTTGAGATAATAATTTTCATTGAGACGATGAACGGTGGGTGTGCTTTCGCGTCGGGGCACGAGGGAACCCCTGCATGACTGCTTGTGTGTGTATATTCGACACTCCCCATTCAGACCGGTGAGTATATACTATAGAGTTCCATCTTGTTAGATAATTAGCTAACTCTGTGGCTCCTCATTACTTATGTCATCAGACCAACCAACTGGTCATTTGAACTAATAAAGGATGGGACAATCTCTTTGGACTTGATCTTTTGTCAACTAAGTGGCAGTCAATCTCAATATGGGTCGTCTTTTCATTAAAACCAGAATTTGTTGCAAGTTGTACCACAACTTGATTATCATATAGGAGCTCCATGGGTTCTTTCTAAGTGAAGACAAGCCCACTAAAAATTTTCTTTGGCTATTTCAACTCATATGTAATTATGATCGTTTTGTAAGCCAAGGATCTTACTTCTCTTTAGATTAAGTGTAAAATCAAATATATAAGTTTTTTTTACATTATTTTTTCACTATGTAAATGTATAGATTTTGGGTGTTGAGTGTGAAGACAGAGTTGGAGTATAGTGCAATGAATGTTTTTTTCAACCTCAGGACGTCAAATGTAAAGCTTTGATGTTGCAATTTGACCTCAACCATATAAATGCCTTGTGTACATAAACGGTGATTCTTGCCTGCTGATCAAGCATCTTATAAAAGCAATGTGATCTATGAGTATTTGACCAAAGAAAGTAGGTATTTGCGGACATTTATACCCACGTTCGATCGACTTATGAGGACACTTGTGCCCACACTCGTCCATCATCTACTGATATTTGCTCTTTTTTTGTTGACAGCATTTACCGAAACCAGACTCGACTGGCCTAAAAAAATGTGCTAAATTAATTTGTCATCCTTTCCCTTTATTTTTAGAATTTTGTTGAAATTTTTCGATAAATAGGAATTAGTTTACTTGAATTTTTAAAATTAGATTGCTAATATGAATTCCTAGTTATTTTTCGTCTCTATTAAAAGAGAACTTCAATTTTTCTCTCCAAATTTTAAAGATTTGGGTTCTCTAAATTTTCAAATCCATATTGTGTATAAATCTGATTCACAAGTCATATCCCAAATCTTCTAGCCGCCTCACCTATATCTCCTTGTCTCTGACCCTTGCAAGTTTCAAAAGAAACCCTAGCTATAACTCTCTCTCTCTCTCTTTGAGAATGTGGAAGAAGGATTTGACCAACAATCAAGGGAAGGATAAGTAAGAAGTAATAGTGGGAGGAGGTCATCATCATTTTTAATTGGAATAATACTAGGAGAATGTGTACTTGAATGCCCTTTTATTTTTGCTATCGTCCAAAAAATTTCTTCTATTAGAAAGCTCAGGCAGTCATAATTTGCATCCAATTGAACCAAAATTTTGGTAATTTCGACGGTTGACAAATCTCGGCATGTGGAAGAAAAGATTGGGTGCAAAGGTATACATGGAAGAAAAAAATTGGAGGATTCTTGTATCCAAATTTATTTTGCGTGGATGTAATTTCTTATTAATTTCCAAGGACCCATTTTAAGGTTCAGTGCTTCATCAAAAGGACATGATCATGATGGCACTCAAGACATATCAGCAGATGAGTCTTTTGGAGTTAGCTAACTGTAGACCCGAAAAAGATTTCACAGTTGTTGGTGCCATGTTGCTTTCAAAAGAGAATGTGTACTGAATACTGACAATTTTCGGCAAAAGTTATTACAGGAAGTACATAACTCTAAATTATTCATTCATCCATTGAGTGCAAGGATGTACCAGGAAATGAAGCTGATTGTTCGATGGCTTAGATTGAAGATGAGCATGACCTACTTTGTAACAAATTGTCAGGCATGTAAACTGACTAAGAAGTGTCAAAAACATAGTGGTCTAACATATCCTTTGCATATTTCCGAGTGGAAAGCTGATTGCATTTCTATGGGTCTTGTTTGTGGTTTGTCGAGATCGAGTCACGGGAACGATTCAATTTGAGTGCTTGTTGATATGTTAACAAAAGTAACTCATTTTATTCATGTTAGCAGAAAATTTCAATTGAAAATTTGGTTCAGTTATATGTTGATGTAATACTCAGGATTCATGGTTTTCCAAATAGTATTTTATAAGACCGTGATAATAAATTTACGTTTAGTTTTTGGAAGTAAATTTAGCAGTGTTTGGGTCCTCACCTAGAATTCAGTGTAACTTTTAGTCGCCAGATAAATTTGCTGAAGGAATAATCACTAGGATTATGGAGGACTTATTGAGGATGTGCATTCTTGATTTTAAATGCAGTTGGGAGAACTTTTGTATATTGAATTTTTGGAACCACATTGATAGTAGGCATGCAAATTAAGGCCTGCTAGGCCCAGGATTTTTAACATTGAAACCCGGCCTATGCCCTATTTTTCCAAATTCAGGTCGGGCCCAGGCGTAGTTGTCAGACTTTTCAAATTTCAGGTCGGGCCCAGACAACTTTTCAAAGGGGGTGGGGGGTGCTGGTTGATCCTGTTGCCAAGCCATACATGCCTTTGTTGAACATTGCTCAGCTGCTAGGCCCAACAACGGGCTTGGCTCTAGTGTGCAGGCAGGACTTAAAGCCAATCTTCAGACCAGTCTTCAAGCCTGGTTGTAGACATCAATGGAGTTCTGTTAAGCTCCCCTAAGGGCTAAGCCTAGTTCCGATCTGCTTGTGCCTAGGTCTAATCAGGCTTTTTGCCGGGAAAACCCGGGCAAACTTTCCAGGCTTGAACTTTATTTACCACCCCTAATTGATTTATGATGTATGTCAAATGCTAAGTTATTCAAGTTTTAATAAATGGAAGTGACTGAAGATTTTGGATAATCCCACATTTTATTAAGGCTCAGTTTGGCTCAGCTGCAGCGGCTGAAGAAGCAGTGGTAGAATAATTTGCTGTTTTGCAGAGTGGTGACAAAAATTGTTTGGAAGAACATCGTTTGCAGTGCTGTTTCAAACGAAAAAGCTGTTTAAGCTGTTTGACAAAACAATTGTGTGGTGTTCATGATTTCATTTTTTTAGCACGTTTACATGTTCTTTCGACCTAAAATGTAAATAACAATAGTAAGGGGAAGCTAATACAAAAATCTAGCTTATTGATGAACCTAACAAATTTCATCATTTTACTAACTTGTTCAAACACAAATAGTTGATGAATTTTGTTAAAATGTAATGAAAAAGCCCAGTAGGAGGTGCCCATGCATAATCCCATATATATTCTATTTAGTCCCACATTGTAGATGCAGAAGGCTCTCCCTATCTCTCTCTCTATATAAGTGTATGTACTCCTGTATTTACGAAATAATAAAAATCTGGGTTATTTTTCTCTCTCTTGCATTTCTCTACATGGTATCAGAGTCATCGGTCCTGTTCTAGGCGGTTAGTATTTTTGCTAACCACGGTCTCTCTTCCCTAACCGCGGTAAAGGGGTGTTCTTTTGATTCCACTGCACAATATTTGGTGACACCATCCTTTGTGAAGAGCCATAATAACTTGGTATCAAAGATAATTATCATGGAATAATCGACCGACCAAATCGAATAACTCATGAACTTGCTTAAGATGGTACTCCCTGACCTCGCTTTGACCATGCTTCGAGTTCAGAAGACGAGTGTCTCGATGACGCCGACTTTTCCTTTGTCCACACCTCCTTCGAAGACTTAGCTGGAGGAAGCCCTAGAACCACTGCATCACCAAGTTGCAAACCAAGGACTTGTCATAAATCACAGCCACTTCACTGTGATGGAGTTCATTATGTAACTGACAAGGAGAGATCTTACAAATCGGTTGTGGAAGCTCCACCAAGTGGTTTGGTGGACTGACCAATTTTCATCTACCGTTTGACGTCCACGATGCCGGCTCAGGGCAAACTATTTAATTAGACTCAATCACGTGGGGTACTATCTGAATGCTTTACCATATTATCCAAGTGGATGCGTGGCAGTGGATGCGTTCCTCATTACATCAAGCTGGGATTTCTATTGCACGACGAGAAGCTCTTAGAATTGATGACATGATGCAAGCAATTCTTTCTGTATTAATGAGCACAATGAACATAGTGAATTATACTAGTGCCATTCCATCTGGTCAAACCAACAAAACTTAAGTTTGTGCAAATGGACAAGGGCAACCCCACTTGATTTTGAAGGAATTTCAAACAATTATGCAATATGTGATTTGGCCCGCCAATGCAGACATTAGGCCTGCGAGCGGTGCGGTTTGGAGGCAAACCGAAACCGCACCGCAGGGGTGCGGTTTTCGGCCGGCCAAAACCGCACCGCACCTAAACCGTGCGGTGCGGTTTGGTTTCGGTGCGGTTTGGTGTCGGTTTATGCGGCGCGGTTTCGGTTTTTTGACAGTTTTTTTTGATCTTTTACAAAATAATCAATCAAGGCAATTATATACTGTCAAAATTTGGCTCACTGATAGATAAAATGAGAACATAAATACATAATCACTAAATGGACAACTTAGGGGCCATCTCCGAACTCAAAGAAGTACAGTAAACTTTTATAATTAGACTATTAGAGGGATAAATGGTAATAAAAAAATTCATGTTTAATGCTGTGGAACATTTCCTTTTTATCCAAAACCTCCTGCAGAATTTTCCTGCATGCATCATTGTGTTACTGCCATTCTGCCAATTTCCAAATGCTTGCAAAGTACAAGGAGTAAAACCAATTCACTACTTTCAAAAACATCGGCCCAAGAGCCAACAAAGGAACAACAAAGTTACGTAGGTGTATCCTAAGGAAAAAAAGCAAGTAGCAAAACCTGCATATCCGAGTAGGCGTGAACTACAAATAACCTTGAATTCGCAAAACCTGCATATCAAAAAATCATATTTTCAATATAATGTACATTTACTTGCAAATCAAAATTCAAATGTACGATGCATGTTATTATATTTACCAAAATTCAATTTTCATCTTCATTGATTTCAGGTTCGTCATTCACATTAGCTTGCATTTGTTTGTCCAGTTCTGTTAACAATTTAAAATAACATTTAAAAAAGTGGTAAACAACTACAATACTACAAATTCAATGCAAAATTGCAAATACACTACCTTTATCGAGCTCTTCGTACTTGTCAACATCAATAAGCATCTCCTCTATCTCATTGAGGTTTGACTTGCAACACAACCAATCACGAGCACAAATCAGAGCTTCTACCGTCTTAGGTGCTAATGAACTCCTGAAAGGATCAAGAATACGTCCTCCAGTACTAAAAGCTGACTCAGAGGCTACAGTAGACACTGGAATAGCTAAAACATCTCTTGCCACTTGAGATAATATTGGGAATCTGTAAGAGTTCAATCTCCACCAATTCAAAATATCAAAATTTGTTTCCAGCTTGAGTGTATCTTCCTTCAAGTAAAGGGCAATCTCAAATGCACAAATAGTTGCTTCATCCTCCTCTGAATCATCCATAAACATTTTCTTTTGATAAGCCACGAAGCTAAATTCCACATCAGCTTGATTCATAGCAGTCCCGGAGCTTGAAGCTTGGCTTAAATTACTTTGAGTTGATGTGTTGTTAATAGATTTGTCATAATGACTGTATAAACGATATAATGTGCATTCAGTCAACTCAATCATTGTCCTTGCTCTTGCCATATCATATACTGCTTTGAAGCACTTTGTAAGTCTCTTTAACTTACATTGTGGGTCCAACACAAAAGCAACATACAGTAGAACATTACTTTTTTCCAAACTACCCCAATATTTATTGAATTTTATCTTCATCCGTTGTGCAACCATGCTCATTGCCGGATCTTGACTATCACACATAGAATTAATGGCATGCTCCATCATTGAAATGTTTTGAAAAAATAAATGCGAAGTTGGATATTTGGTGCCGGAAACATCCAAAGTAACGGTGTAAAATAACTTTAAAAGCTTAAGAAATAAACTTGCATTATTCCAATCTTCTGACTTGGGTGGACCATTAATTTTATCATCATTATTAAAATAGTTTCTGTATGAGCTTTCATCCTCTAATTCATTGAAAGCTTTCTCAAACTTTATCGCAGTCTCTAGCATCAAGTATGTTGAATTCCACCGTGTTTCCACATCCAAACACAAAAGTGATTTGCATGATATCTCTGCATTTGCTACACATTTTTTGAATTTTTCTAGTCGTTGAGAAGATCCTTTTACATACTTAATGGCCAACCGAATCTTTTCGATGGACTCATTATACTCGGATAATCCTTCCTTCACAATTAAATTTAATATGTGTGCTGAGCATCTAACTTGTAGGAACTCATGCTCTAGTATAGTAGATTTCCACTCTTTGGTCTTCCTTGTCAAATATCTAGCAACTACGTCATTAACTGATGCATTATCCATAGTGATAGTGAAAATTTTCTTAATCCCCCATTCAGTGATACAATTTAATATTTCATTTCCAAGACCTTCTCCAGTATGATCAATGATTCTAACAAAGTTAAGAATCCTTTTTTGCAATCTCCACTCTTTATCTATCCAATGTCCAGTAAGGCACATATATCCATATTTTTGAATAGATGTCCATGTATCTGTAGTTAGACATATCCTTTCTGATCGTAACTGTTTCTTTAATTTCTTCCGCTCGGAGGTGAAAAGATTGATACAGTACTTGGAAATAGTTGTGCGAGATGACACTTTGAACCTTGGCTCTAGCTGGTTAGAAAAACTTCTAAAGCCTTCATTTTCTACGAACTTGAAGGATAGCTCATCAACTACAACCATTTTTGCTAAAGCAACACGACATTGTTCCTCGTCAAATTTACTAGCTTTTAATGAACCAACAACTACTCCATCTTCTTTTTTCTCACTAAGAGATAACATTTGTTGATTGTTATTTTTCAACCTAAAGCGACATAAAGTTAGCATATGCACTCTTAAAGCACTGGTTCCGTTCTTACGAGGATCAGCAGCGTATATCTTGGAGCAATGCTTACACTTCGCCTTATCTCTTCCTTCAGTATCTTTAAACTTCATGAACCAATCCCACACAGCTGATTTAGCTTTAGTACTATCAGAAACATCCATTTTTGTTTTCTTCTCTATGTGTTTTGTATCATCATTGTGATTCACAATAGGTTCACAAACTTTATTTTTAGTACCGCTATCTCCCTCCATTACAAGTGGTTCTTTTCCTTTGTTCTTTTTGGATGCCATCAACAAGACAACAACTATGCACAATAGCACGATGACTCTAGTTTATTAAAAAGGGTGAAAAATAAAAAAGTATAACATATGAAGAAAATAACCAACAATATACCTCCTGTCCTCTTCAATTGAAACTTGACAAATATAATCAGATGTCCAACACTCCAACTCTCCAATCCACGTAGAGCGCTATTTGCACAACACTTCTAAGTTGACCTTCCAACAAAAAACAACCAATATCAGAAGGATTATGAGATTATCACAAAAACTCTGCATCTTAACATGGATTTTTCCTAAATTTAATCTCATAGAAAGGAATCACGCAGGCATACCTCCCCAGGAAAATCCAAGTCTTCAACAACTTTGTGCTTGTAGCCTGTAGGGGACCCGGGACTGGAGTTGGACTGTTGGAGTGGTTGGCTGGTCGCTGGCGGGGAAGATCGCTGGAATAAGACTATAAGAGCAGAACAAGAAATCGACCGCAGGTCTGCGGCCCGCGGAGTGCAGAAATCGCCGGAAGGAGCAGGAAGTTTGATGCGGTGCCGGTGCAGCCCGGCGCTAGGGTTTCGCGAATAAGACCAGCAAGTTTGATAACCGGAATATCTGCAAGAATCGCCGGAATAGGAGTGAAGTCGACTGCGTGCTAGCGACTGGAGGTTTGATGCGGTGCGGCCCGGCGCTAGGGTTTCAAGAATCGGCTGAATCGCCTCTTTTTTTATCCGGAAGGGCGGACAGGCGGACAGCGGAGACGCGGAGTAGAGAAATTAGAAAACAGAGTAAAAAAGTTAAAAAGATAAACCGAACCGGTGTAAAAATTATTAAATTAATCTTGTAAATCGTAATGCGGCCATGCGGGAGTCAGGAGAAGTTAAATCAGTAATAATTAATGGTTAAGTTAAATCATAAACCACTTAGCCACGGTTTAGGTTTTTAAGATTTTCAATTCGATTCACGGTGCGGTGCGGTGTGGTCGGTTTTCAAGATTTCCAAGCCAAACCGAACCGCACATGTGCCGGTTTTCAGACCCCCCAAACCCGAACCGCACCGCACCGATCGGTTCGGTTTGAAATAAGGTGCGGTGCGGTGCGGTTTTGCGGTTTGGTGCGGTTTTCGGTTTTCCTGCGCAGGCCTAGCAGACATGCCCACTGGACAAATTGGTCTCGTTAAAGCAAATTGGGTTGGTAGAATAATTTTTTCAAATATTCCAAGCCCCGGAACCGCTTGTCACCTATATTCTACAAGAACTGAAAGTTTTCATTTTCACCGCGGGCTTGCAAGATATATTACATATCTCAGGGAAATGCGCAGGAGCGTAGTGTTATGTGCCTATAATAGTACTCGTTACATATGTTTTGATTCCGAATTTTTATGTATTTAAGTTCGGGTTGTATGAGTCTAATCGTATCAAATTGAGTCGATAATTAGAGTCTTAATGTTTTAGCGTTATGCGTATCTCTTTCATTCAATGTTTTAGTGCTCATACCGTCGTAGTCATTGCAGGGCGGGATGATAAACAACAAGAGGCGGCGGTCGGGGGCATTCTTGTCCCAGCCCCCGCTCGTGGAAGATGCGAGGAACGAGTCGACGTCAGGACCCGAGGATGAGTCAATTCCATCAACAGAGGAGTGGGCATGGAGGCTTCCCGCTAGGCGAGAGCCTTTACAATATATACAAGAAGAGCGTCGCTTCGACGTCTCAATGCCCTCCCCTGATCGGGGAAATCACGTTCTCAGCAAAGGATATACCATAGAACGAGGATCCGTTCCATGACATCGTCGTTGTCCGGGCAGCAATCGAGAACTTTACTGTTCATCGAATTTTGATGGACAACGGATGTTCAGTCAACGTTTTCTTCAAGAAGGTGTTCGACACAATGACGATGGAGGCCAAAAGGGTGACAGCCTCAGATGGACCTTTGTTTGATTTCTTTGGAGAGAGAAAGGAGGTGGAGGGCGGAGTAAAACTATTGTTGACTCTCAGATGCACCTCTAAAAGCTGTCGGTTCGTCACTGTGGACGCTCCAAGCAGTTATAATACTATCTTCGGAAGGCCACTCATCAACGCCTTCCAGTCTGCGCCCTCCTCTTTCCACCAGTGCTTGAAGTGCAATATGGGAGGAATACATATCTTGATCAAGAGTGATCCTAATGTAGCCAACGAGTGCTGCCCGAATGTCGTCAACACTATCGGTTGGAAGGGAGATGCGGAAGAGGTAGATAGGGTGCAAGAAGGGATGACACACCTAGAAGGCTAGAAGTTGTTGAAGAGGTGGAAGTCGTAGCAGTGGGCTGGAGGCCTGGAACTGGAAGCATTAGAGTCAACGGATAGCTGACGAAGGACAAGGAAGAGTTGTGGCATGCATCCAAGCCAACATCGACGTCTTCGCCTGGAGCGCTGCAGATATGCCAAACATAGATGTTGGTGTAGCTTGTTATTGCCCGAATCTGTATGCAGATGTTGCCCTATCAGGCATAAAAAGAGGGCGATGACATCTATCTTGGCCGAGCCCATCCGTGAGGAAATACAGAAGCTGATAGACGCATGTTTTGTGTTCGAGATCCAATATCCTGACTGAGTTTCCAATGCTGTAATGATCAAGAAATAAGGAGGGAAGTGACACATTTGTATTGATTTTTCTTTGTTGAATAAAGCATGCCCCAATGATTGTTATACTCTGCCTCGAATCGATGTACTTGTTGATTCAGTCGTCGATTTTCCTGTGATGAGTTTTCTTGATGCATATTCAGGATATCATTAGATTTGGATGTATCCCATCGACGTAAAGAATGTCTCCTTCATAACCAACTACGTGTGCTATTGCTACAAGATGATGTCATTCGGTTTAAAGAACGCGGATGCGACTTACCGAAGGATGATGAACTGGGTCTTCAAAGCTTAGAAGGGGCTGAAATTAGAGGACTATGTGAATGACCTCATGATCAAGAGCAAAATCATCCTGGAGCACTTGAAGGACATGGTGCAGACTTTCACGTTGTTGTAGAAGTACAAATGACCTTTCCCAAGAATATCGAAGAATTGCAGTGACTGCTCGGGAGACTGACTGATTTGAGTAGATTCTTTTCAAAAGCTGGAGAGAAGTGCTCCCCTTACTTCCAGACACTCCGCGACAATCAGAAGTTTGAGTGGACTGCCCAGTGCGAGCCGGCCTTCTAGAATCTTAAGCAGCAGTTGATGCAAGCTTCTCTGCTTCAAGGGACTTTGGAATGGGAGGATTTTTCCTCTACTTGGGAGTTGGAGCTAAGGCAGTCAACTTAGTCTTGGTTCGAGAAGAGGGGAAGTGCTAGTTGTTGATCTACTACATAAGTAGAATTCTTCGAAAAGTTGAGACACACTATCCAATCTTGGAGAAGTTGACTTATGCTTTGATTGTTCGACAAGGAGGTTGAGGCCATACTTTTAGGCTCACACCATCTAAGTGATGACTGATCACCTCTATGAAGCCTTTTAGAAAAAAGTGGAGCATTCAGGTCGGCTCGCGAAGTGGTCTTTTTAGTGAGTTCGACATAGGCAACGTACATTAGAAGACAATCAAGGCGCTGACTGTCGTAGATTTCTTGGCAGACTTGTCGTCAGAAGGAGCTATCGAGGAGAAGTCGGAAGAGTATGTCCCGTGGCAGATGTTCGTCGAAGGGGATTCAAGCAAGAATTCCCTCGGAGTGGGGATTATCTTGGTGAGTTCGTAGGGGACGAGGATCAAAGAAGTTGTGGAGATCCTCTTCCCTGTCACCAACAATCCAGCCGAGTAGAAAGTCGTCATCGCTGGCCTCTGCTTGGCCAAAGAGCTGGGAGTTCAAGACATCCGAGCTCGCATAGATTCTTTGGTGATCACATCCCAGATCTGCGGGGAGTTCGAGGTCTAGGAGCCCATTCTGTAGCAGTACCTTTTGAAGGTCAAGAGGTTGATTGACATCTTCCGATCCTTCTATGTACAACATGTGCCGAGGGAGAAGAATGATGTGGTCGATCAGTTGGCCAAGTATGGACCGAGTGCAGTAAGCACCTTGACCGAGCTGTTTTGCCCGTCCATTGAAGATGGAGAGTTGATGGACGTATAACAACATCCATCTTGAATGGATCCATTTGTAACTTACCTCGGTACACGAGAGTTTCCAGCAACAGTGTAGGACAAGAGGCGCCTTCGGTATAAGCCGGCCTACTACCTGCTTCATGATGGGGGCTTGTATCGGAAGACCATTTCTGGGCCCTTGGCTCAATGCATCTATAAGGCCGAGGTTTCTTGGGTTTTGATGGAGATACACTTCGACGAGTGCGACAGTCACTTAGGTTGTCGTATATTGGAGGAGATTCATAAGCCAGGGCTACTTCTGGCTAACTATCCAGAAGGACGCAAATAGCTTTACCCGGCGATGCTAGAAGTGCAAACTCTTTGCTTCGTTGCAGTTGTTGTCAGCTCAGCAGCTGAGAACTATTACCTTTCCGTGGCCATTCACCATCTGGGCAATGGAGGTCCACTTAGGCTGCAGTTGTTGTCAGCGAAGATTTATTTTGATAATGATCAATTACTTCACCAACTGGATAAAGACGAAGGTGTTGGCGAAAACTACATCTCAAGTAGCGAGGAACTTCATTTAGGGAGATATCGTGTGCAAGTTCGGCATACCCTAGGCCATTGTCACGGACAACGACCCTTAGTTCGCTAGCTTAGAGTTGGAGGAGTTTTGCTGGCAGATAGAAGACCGACCTATGCTTTACTTCTGTCCATCATCCTCAGAGTAATGGTCAGGTGGAAGCAACCAACAAGCTCATTTTTAATCTCTGAAAAAGAAAGCCAAGAATATTAGAGGCAACTGGGTGGAATAACTCTCTTTTGTTCCGTGGGCATTAAGGACCACTCCTAACTCGTCCGTAGGGGAGACTCCTTTCAAATTGTCCCATGGATCAGAAGCTCTAATTTCGGCCAAGTTCGAAGTCAACAGTCCCAGGGTGGTTGCAATCGAAGGTAGACACGATGAGTGACTACTCGAGAATGAGGAAGCTTTGAAAATCACTTTAGACACTGTTGAAGAGCTCTGAGACCTTGCCACAACAAAGCAAGATGAGATCAAGCGAAGAATGACAAAATACTTCGACAAACACATCAGGATTAAGCAGTTCTAGAGGAGAGTTGATGCTGACGCTAGATCAACAACTATCAGGAAGCTTAACCCGAACTGGGAAGGGCCATTCGTGGTCCTAGTAGCTCTGAAGACCGAAAGATACTACTTACAAAACTCAGAAGGCGAAGCACTCAGGAACACTTGAAGCAGAGATGACTTGAAGAGTTTTTACTCTTGAACCTGCTGCTCGAGAGTAGTACCAAGCGTGAGCTAGGTCACGGTAAACTTGTGTTTTGTTTTTTCTCATTTATAAAGTATTATAAGTTTTCTCAAAAAAAATCATCTGACCCGACTTATCAATACAACATCGTGAGATACCCAATTTCCACAAGGGTTCTATAAGGTGGATAATCACCTCACCTCCTGGAACCATTAGTCGAGTGACGGGATACGCCTTGGACTCATAGTCTCCATAAGTCCATGCCTCTATAGTGGCGGTCGAGATCAACTCCCCCTACATGCTGACCGATTGTTCCCCTCCCTGAGAGCTTATTCTCCTCACCTGTCTATTGGTTACCATAAGTGAGGATGACGTCATCGTTTAAAGACTTTATAAGAAATTAAGCCTCCACATGCAGAGGAATAACCCTGAGGAGATATTTCATGCAATGCTTAACTCACCAGTATTATACCTGCTTTTATGGTGTTAGTTTTCCTAACCCATGATAAGCCTCTTTGTGCATGTTCGCCTAAGTCTCAAGGCTGTGCTGGCAAAGGAGGCCTCAGAAAGAAGAGGTGAGTTGGGATCAATCTTCTTCTCAAAAAAAATTTGAGCCGACGAATGAAATGATACCTCGGGTTCATTGAGCCATCCCAAGTCTAAGCCTCTACATTGTCGGTCGATACCCCCTCCCCCTTTTCACGTTGGCCGATTTCCCCCCTGAGCATGGATTCTCTTTATCCGCCAAACCGTTTTCGTGATTGAGATTCCTAGGATGAAGCCTCGGGTGATGCGAGTCTCCATAAGATCTTGCTTCTACAGTGACGGCCGAGATCAACTCCTTCCTTATATGTTGGTCGACTGACCCCTTGAGAGCTCATTCTATTTTCCAGATCAGTTGAATCCTTGGGCGCTTCAAGTCTCCATAAGTCCATGCCTTTGCAGTGGCGGGCCGACGACTGAGATCAGCTCTCCCCTTATATTCTTTCCGACCCTTGAGAGCTCATTATATGTTCCAAATCAGTTGAAGCCTCGGGTCTTGTGAATTACCATAAGTCCATGCCTATGCAGCGTCATCCGAGATCAACTCCCCCCTTACATGCTGGCCGACTGACCCCCTGAGAGCTCATTCTATGTTCCTGGTCAGTTGAAGCCTTAAGTGCTACGGGTCTACATATGTTCATGCCTCTGCAGTGGCGTCTGAGATCAGCTCCCCTCTTACATTCTGATCGACTGACCCCCCCCCCCCCCAGAGCTCATTTTATGTTAATGATCTATTGAAGCCTCTGGTGCCACGAGTCATCATAAGTCCGTGCTCCTACAGTGGGGCCGAGATCAGCTCCCCCCTTACTTGCTAGTCGACTGCCCCTCTGAGAGTCGAGTCTTCCCAGGTACGAGCCTCATCATATGAAGTTTTTATTTTTCAAAACTCACCATTCTATGAGCCTAAGCGAGTCCTCACACTCATCTTCCTATGAGCTTTCACTCATCTTCCTATGAGCGTAAGCGAGCCTTTGCCCTCATCGTCCTATGAGTCTAAGTGAGCTCTCACACTTGTTGTCCTAAGAGTCTAAACAAACTCTCATCTCACGCATTTTCTGAAACTCGAGCGAGTTCTAAGTATGTATTCATGAAGATAAATGCAATTAATAGAAACACATGTAAAAAATGTTATCTTTCTTTCTGTTCCTTTAATCATTTTGTGTATACATGGAGGAATAAACAAAAGTCAAAAGAAGTCTGAGACTCACCACCTGGCCGCCTCACCTCGCCTTGGCTCACCGAGCTACTTACACCACGTCCACGAGGGACTTATCCCTGGATCGATGCGAACTGAAGGACTCACCTCTAGACCTATCAGGCAAGTCGTCACGACACGAGGAGTCCTAGTCATTGCTGCTGGACGAGGGCTCATCAAACTTGTCCTTGAACACCTCTGGAATAAGGGGCTTACTGATAGGGCCTCGCCTCCCTCGATAAACCTTCCTATACGCCGTAGGCGTGTGAGCATGAGCTCACCACCATCACAGACATATTGACGGCGAATAAACCTCAAGTTGTCGACTGAATTGTAGAGGCGATCCTTCTTTGGTGAGGCCTTAGGAGCTGAAAGAGTGACAAGCTGCGATTGCGCGGTAGCGAGCTGAATTCTTAAAGAATTTAGCTTGCCTTGGAGATCGACATACTTCTTCTCCAAGATGGAGATCTGCTTGGCGGTAAGGACCTCACCAACTGGAAGTAAAAAGATCCAAGTAAAGTGAGAACACGGCCTCACATGCGAGGTGAAGAAAGTCCAACGGTCTGAGTTTACCTCGACCACGTTTAGGATCGGTTGAGCCTGCTGGGCCTTGGCCATCTCGGCCTTTATCTTGGCGAGTTTCTCCTCGTCTTCGATGCGCTTGGCTGCGCACTCCTCAACAACGGCGAGGGTGCTCCTGGTATCGTGTAGCACTTTGACGCTGCGTATATATCGCCTCGCTACAAAATGTAGGAGCTCAAACGTCCTCTGAACAATGCACGAGGCTTCATCTCACCCATAGATGTTGCACTAAACGTTGAACGCATCATCATATGGCTCACTGTCTTCCATCTAGGATGACAAGAATGTACTCAGGGACACTCGATTCTGTATGGCGTCCCACACAAACATCGGCTTCATGTTGATGTCCACCCCCTCACTACCTAGCCCGTAGGTGGGGTGAGATTCGAGGTCCTCGTCATCAGGAGCGCCAACCTCGGAAAGTTCCCGGTGTGCGACCTACTTTTGACGTTTTTTTGGCGGCTCAGCAAAGCTCGTCGCCCAGTCCACAAGCCTCGTCCCCTTGAGATTGACATGTGGCTTATCCTCGCCCACCACAATCAACTCGGTGGGAGTAGAAGGTGGAGCGATAGTTTGACCTACACGTGAGGTTCAACCTCACTAATACCACCCCGACAAGAATGGAGTGAAGTCCTGGAGAAAGCATTGAAAATCAGTAAAATGCTAAGATTGCCAGTAGATTGGCGAGGTGGAAAAGTGTTCGCCTGTACCTTCCTCCGATTTAATATATGGCAGTTCGTCAATGCGTCGCCGCAACCAGACAATGTCAAGCCCCTTATGGAAAAGAGAGGTATGCAGGGGCTTCGACTCCTCCGATAGGCGAGGCACCATGTAAATCGCCGCATCCCGCTGAGCAGACAAAGGGATCTCGCGCGATGAAAAACTTTTGTGTTCACTTGTGGATCTTGTGCCGCGTCTCCTTGATCTGTAGGGAACCTTCTTTGAAGTGGGCGATTCCATCAGAGACCGTCTTCATGATTACAAGTTTTCGGAAGACAGCAAAGTCGATAAATAATTCAGCCCCGCGTAGGAAGCAGACTAAGGCCATGATGGCTGCGATCCCGTTGGAATTGATCTGAGCGGGGACGAGGCCATAATGAATCAGAATTTGCTGAAACTCCGCTTAAATAGGGAAGTGAAGCCTCATCTCAAGATGTGCAAGAGGGAAGACGAGTTCATTCATAAAGAATTTGTTGAGGTGCACTCCCACCTCAACTCGTCGCACTGTATACCCGGGTGGTAAGTGCCTTATTCTAATGGACGCGTGCTCATCAATTGTGGTCATAGACTCCGGAAAAGTGCGCGCGCTAAACTTGGCCGCGCACTAAAGACGCCCCGATTCCACCCTCCCCCCTCCCTGCCTCCAGGAGAGATCATTGCAAAAGAAAAAGAAAAGAGAAAGGGCAGTGGGCTAGTCACGACCTTGCTCACTCACGTCGCTAAGCAGAGCTTGACAAACGAAAAAGCACACTAAATTCGGTAGGGAGGTCCCCTATTTATAGGCGTGGACCACTGACATAGCGCGGCTGGGTTGGAGCTCTACCCTGTGAAACGAGGCCTCCTCGTGTAAGCGTAGCATCGCGAGCTCGCAGGCCAGCGAGTTCTTCTACAAAAATTAAATCTTGCCCTAATTGGGCCCCACAATCTAGCTAGGTAATCCTTACAATGCGAGTTCACTTTCAATAACCAAATGACCTCGCACGAGGGAACTAAAAAATTAAAGAATACAAAAAATGTTCATACAAATCAATGAAAGTAACATTCAAAACTAGGTCACAAATATTATTGCAAAGGTTTACAACACATGAAATTTTACAAAAGACTAGGTGAGGCCCTTAGGGAGCGAACCAAGAACCGCTGTGATGTGGATTAGGAACGTGGTTAGATCGCCAACCGAGGTAGCATGCGACCCTGTGTTCCTCTAGGATCTTGTGCAATTTCTTTTCATTCTGACGCACAATCTCCTTCCCTCGCCGAATATATGCCTGAATATCGAATATATGCCTGAATATATGCTATATCGCTAAGAACGCCCACATTCCGAGAAAGCCTTTGTAGGTTTCCCTCTCGCAGGTTCTGCCGGTGCTCCATCCTCCTCTCTATGTCCTGAATATCGAAGTACTTGCTCTCGACAGCCTTGAGCTGAAGCTCAAACTCCTCCACCAGAGCCAGTCGAGATTCGCGCTCAGGCGGTCATTCAGCTCGCACGCAATCAAAGACTTGACTTGCGCATCGAGAGAAGTGACCACCGAGACCATGCGAGCCCTGAGCTCGCTCAAAGAGGTACATGGGTCAGCAATAACTTGTTGATCGGCGAGGTAGCACGTCACCGAGACGTCTTGACAATGGGAGTTGTACCTAAATATTAGAGCCGTTAACAAGTCTATGCAATTTTCTACTCGAAAAGAATGTCCAAATGCAGGTTGCCGACCACGACGACGATCCGGGGTCTCCCCACCCCAGCGAAGTGAATGATGGCCAGGTTGGATGCCCTCGTGGTCATGATGATGACCCCGGGAACCATGTCGATTGTGAAACCCACTGGTCCTTCTCGCGGGGGGGGGGGGGGGGGAGACCTGATAACAAGCGCGCCAGAGGAAGCCGCAACTCCATGGGTGCACTTGTCGAACCCCCCACGGAAAAAGACCAGAAGAGGTAACGACAAATCCGCCTCGGCAGTAGCGACGCTTGAAGTTGCCATAATGGAGGTCATCACAAGCAGGGTGATTACTTGCAGCGCTTAGGGCCGTTGCTCGGGCGAGGTGGTGGTGTCTGCATGGTCCTCCAAAAAGCAGGCATGCTTAGTCCGTGGAGTGAGGTCCTTGTCCGCAGCAAGGGCTCGAGGTGAGGTCGGCCTTGCATCGGCCGAAGTCCCCAAAGGGATATTTGCAGGAGGTGGCAGAGTCTCTGTCACCTCGCCAGAGACGCGAGCTGCACACAATTCAGTAAGCGAAGGTATAGCTAATTTTTTTTTGACATATACGCTAAACACTGCTCACTAGGTGAAATGAAGAATTGAGTCCCCGACTCGCCCAAGGGAACCTCCTCGTTCCCTCCTTGCAGGGGAGTAAGGATGGTGTAATTGCCCACAGTTAAGTCCGCGACTGACCCAAAGGCTTGTTGAAGGGGTTGTCAACAAAGAAGCGATGGATCAAAAATGAGGACAAATGGGATCACCCACTATAAGTTGTGACTTCGAAGTTACCTCGTTAACTTGATCTAGACGTAGTTCTGGGAGCGAGTCAGAGTTAGTAGGAGAGACCTTCTTGACAGGGGCTCTCCCCCTCCCCAGAGGGCTTGGTGCTGCCCGGTCCCTGTTCTTTCGAGAGCGAGGCCTCGACCTTCTTCCTCTTCTCCCCATTTCCCTCTCGCGTTTGAGTTCGCTGCGAGAAGGCGCTCCTTTTAATTGGGATCTGAGGTTAGAAGCAGCTAAGGCCCAAGCGGTCAATATCAGGTTCTCTCCCATATTCGGTTCCTCCACCTCGGCAGCCAAGGTGGCTTTGTTCACGCTAGGCGAAGTCATCTTCTTCTCTCTAGACACGATTCAAGGTGCAATTTTTGGAGGTCACAACCCCTATTTATAGGGGAGGAAGATCCGAAACCCCTCAGCCCGACAAAATTCTACTCGCCAAATAATGATTGGATGGTTCTTTCCGAGCTTCAAGCGAGCCCACAAAGAGCGAGTATTGTGTAAAATTCATTTTTGACGAGAGTGCCTAGGTCTAATTATAGCCTCCTCAAACCTCACAAGGTTGACCATTGACCAGAAGGAAGAACCTCATCGAAGACATGTGGAGCTTGATAATTCAGTACATCAACTCGTTGGTGAGCTCCTCCCGAGTTTGCCAGCGAACCCTCCCGGTGATCTTAAGATCGTCTGCGAGCCCTCTACCTCAGTGTGTGGAGCTCATTCAGAGCTCGATAGGTTTACTCATCATCTCCCCAGTGAGCTCTTTCAGAGCTCGCTCAGTAGTCTCCAGCTCGTTCGCGAGCTTTCCTCCCAGGCAGCCTTGCATAAAGAGACCTGCTTCAGCTCACCAACTTTAGATGTTCTCCAAAGTAAGATTGTCTGGGAAACAGGTATCTCATATCCAACATAGGCGGGGATGTCTATTCACATATAAATTGGACCCCAGGGTGCAAGTGGAAGGCATGTTGACCCCCCCAAAGTTCCCATAATCTCCAGTCTTCACCGCTGCAACATGCAGGCCTCGTTTGTAGGCAATCCAAAGTTCCTTTCTTCTTCTTCAGTTTTCTCTAGTTGTGTTTGTCACAATCAACTGTTGGACCAGTAATCTTTGGTCACCTCTCTTGGTCCGAACTCTGTGAACCGAATTTTTCGGTTCCAACAACCAGGTTTGAGATCGAGAAGGAGATGAGTGGAAGACCGCCTTTAAGACAAAGGATGGTCTATATGAGTGGTTGGTCGTGTCATTTGGACTATCCAATGCCCTAATTACCTTTATGAGAGTTATGACACTAGTTTTGCGGCCCTATATGGGCAAGTTCTTAGTTTTATATTTCGACGACATTCTGATCTACAGTTAGATTCTCACTAACCACCTTGTGCACTTGAGACTCCTGTTTGATATCTACTGTTAGACTCCTGTTCATTCCTGTCTGAGTCGATCCACTTATTAAAATTTTTTGTCTCCACCACTGGAGTATCTGTTGACCCTTAACAGGTCAAGACCATCAATAAGTAGCACATACCCTTGACCATTCATGTGACCCACAACTTTCATGGACTTGCTACGAGGTTCGTTAAGGGGTTTAACACGATTATGACCTTTCACGAGTTGCCTCCGCAAGGACTTTTTTCAGTGAACTGCAACAACCACTCGAGCATTTGCGGAGATTAAGGAGAAATTGACGACCGCCTATGTTTTGAGATTCCCTGATTTCAGTAAGTCATTTGAGGTCATGCGTGATGCATCTGGAGTTGGTATAAGTGGTGTGTTTAGTCAGGAGGTACATCCAGTTTCTTACTTTAGTGAGATACTAAACGAAGCCAAACAGAAATACTTGAACTACGATCGGGAGTTCTATGCTATTGTCTAGTCTCTACCATACTAGAGGGACCACCTCCTCATGAGTTTTGTACTATATTTAGATCTCCAGGCTTTGCGTTACTTAAAAATACAGAGGGAGTAGGACATTGACACACATTGTGACTCGAGTACCCGTAGAACTATTACTATGCTCTTAAACACCATGTGGCTGTTGAGAACAAAACTGTAGATGCTCTGAGCCGCTGAGTCACTTTATTGCAGATGCTTCGAGCCGTCGAGTCATGTTACTGCAGACGTTGAGTGCACGAGTAGATGAGTTTGAGAGAGTGATCACTGACTACCCGATTTGTCCTGATTTTGGTGAGATCTACATCACACTGTCGAGAGATCCCTCAAAGCCTATTGTTGGGTTCCAGATTATTGAGGGGCTCTCACCTATGCATACTCAGGACCTCCTATCGTGATTACCTAATCTGGGAGATGCATACGGATGGCACTGCTGGACATTTTAGTAGGAATAATTTAATAACCATTGTTGAGGACCACTTTTGTTGACCGAGCCTTCAGAAGGGCGTGGCTCACGACATCCGACATTCACGTACCTGTCAAACGACTAAGGGGACCAAACAAAACACCGACTTGTACACTTCTCTGCCTGGCCCATACCAACAATGGGTAAATATTTGTACGTACTTGGGCTACCTTGCACTCTGAGGAAACATCACTCTATTTATGTCGTCGTCAACCAATTCTCGAAGATGATTCATTTCATTGTGTGCAACAAGATTGCAGATGCGTCTCATGTCGCATCACTATTCATGAGGGACATCTTTAGGTTGCACGCTCTGCCAAAGTTTAATGCGATGCGGAGCAGAGACGATGACGAGTTTTGGTCTTGTTCGGGGCCAATTGGCGACTTTCCATATATGTCATGCCTGGATCGACGATCAGACTCAGCGAATGCGTCCGGATTCGCGTTGCGAGTCAAATTTATATATTACTTCATTATTTTATGTTTTTATTTGATGTGTTTGAGTGGTCCCACCTTCGGCCAATCATAGTCGTTGATGCTGGGATGCCCTAGGTTGTCTTTTCTTATAAATAGTGGAGTAGTGGACTGATTATAGGCATGACAGATTTTGGAGAAGAGAAATCCTGAAATCCGGCGATCCCTCCACGGTGCCGACTCCGTGGAACCCTAAGTGACGACTCCTAGGTTCGTATCTTTCTCCCCAAGCCTTCCCCTAACCCTAGCTCTCTTTCCCCCCCTCCAAAACCCCTTATCGCCGCCTACCAGCCCCCTCCAAGTCAACCGCAACCTGCTGTCCAGAATTCCATTTCCTATTCACGACACTGTTCAAAAATGAAATTTTCTGTTCACCCTGAAGTTTTCAAACCGTGAACCCCTCCCTCCCTCCCTGGAGGCCGCCTCCAGGTTTCCCTACTGCCGCCCTCCCCTAGCAGCCACCCACAACTGCCCCTCCCAACCCCTCTCCAGGTCACCTCCGCACCCCTTTCACCCTCCAAAACCCCCGACTGCCTCCCCCTTTATCATTTACAACAACTGCCCCTTCTGCCCTTGTTTCTCCTTGCTGACACCCCCTCTCCCCTTCGTGGAACCACCTCCAATCAGCCACCCAACCCCAGATCAGTCCAGATCTGGATGGTTGCAGCCCCAATCCGTTGTTTCCCCTTATCTTACCCTCATTCCCTAGCCCGGATCCGCTCCTAAACACCGGATCCATCCTTCCCTCGCTCGGATCTACCCATACGTGACCAGATTTACCCATTTCCGGTCTGATTCCACCATCTGCCACTGAGGACAGCCACCTCCGCCATTTCACACCACCTGTTCCACCTTAGATTGCCATCCGCGTATCTCCGGCTCCGGATTATTCAGTGTCTTGGTCAGCCCACTATTTGATGAGATTTTGTTGTATTGGTTTATCATTTTCAACATTTATTTATTGGGTTTGACATTTTATATTTGCTTGGAGAAACATTATCGTAGAATTTTGCCCTATATTATTATTGTGATTTGTAGGGTTTATTCGCGCACGCTCTTGCTTTGGCCCCTCACGTGGAGGAAAGCCTAAGCTTGCTTTGCCCTAGTGAATTATTTTGCCTCGTCTTGAACAAACTGGATGAGATGATATTATTTATTATTTAATTGCGATTCAACCGTCGGATTTGCATAGCATGTAAGGTTAGTTCACTGTTTATCCATCGCCTGTAGATTCGCCTTGCGTCACAATGTCTGACAAAAATGTGAGATTCACGAGTTATTATTGGAAGATGCTACGACCTATATTGTCAAGGCGCACGCCTGAGGCGCCAGGCGCAACCCGCCGCACCTCAGCATGGCTGAGACGGGTGATGTGCCCCAGGCGCGCGCCTTACAGGATCCCAGTCGCGCCTGGGTCTTTCAAGGTGTTTTTTTCAACCTTCTTTTTGGGAGGTGGGCAAAAACATGATCTCAGACGCACCCAAAACACCCCTAGGCGCACTTGGGCGCCCAATTCACTGAAATTGAGCGAATTGGGCGCCTAATTCACTCAGTTTCCTGCTCAATTGGGCGCCCAATTCGCTCAGTTTCCTTTTACCCCCAATTTTGAGCCTCACGTGCCTCAGGCGCTTGCGCCCGCGCCTTGCGCCTATGCTCCAGGGCGCCTATGCTCCAGGGCCCCTTTGCGCCTCGGTGCGCCTTGCACATTTAACAACATAGGCTACGACATAAAGCTAACACAACATTGAAATTTTTGTCGGCCTACCACTCTCAGACTGATTGACAAACTGAGGTGGTTAATAGGAGTCCATGGAACCTGCATATGTGTTTAGTGGGTGAGCATGCATCTAGTTGGGATTTGGCCCTCCCAAATGCGAAGTTCGCATAACAATAGTTCAATCAAAAGGTCTACTGGGTTGAATCATTTTTATGTAGCACTCGGTTATGAGTCTAGAAAGCTAATCGACCTTTTTCAAACATTATTTACGAGAGTTACATGAGTCAGTTTGACGACGGATCACTACTAGTAATGATTCTTATAAATTGTGTGTAGATGTCCATAAGCCAGAGCAAATATTTCTTGAAGTCGAGCAGGGGATAGTGCACATCCGCGCTGAGAGGCTCCCTCAGGGGCCAACTAAGAAGTTGAGCGCCAAGCGAATGGGTACCTACACAGTCATGAGACTGATTAGAGCAAATGCCTACGAGCTTGATGTTCCATTGAGCACGAGTATCCATCCCATATTTAATGTTGAGGATTTGACGCCATATTACGAGTTATAAGAGTATGTACCCATATTATGGAGACCCTTCTGAGCCTACGCCTCCACATCCTGAGTCCTACACCCAACCCACTACTGAGCCCCACCCACCTTTGGGCTAGTCTTCCATGACTTCACTGTTGGGACCACCAACCGCACCGGGACCACCAACATGTGTGTTGACTGTTGAGTGTAGAGAGCATCACAGAGATAGTATCACATGAGTCCATTTCCTCTTAGGATTGCCCTACATGTCAATACTTAGCGCAGTGACAGGGACGACCTGTTATCAACGACACTTAGTTAGCCCCCGTGGAGGTTGGCCCACTCACCCCTGGACTTCGACTATAGTATATGGCCGTTTTAATTCATCAGAGATGAAGATTTTTCAGTCAGGAGAGAGTTCATTTGGAATGACTTTCACCATCAGATTGCCGCAAGGAGGGGCCACGTTTGTGTATTCATTGAGAAGGACTTCATAGGATTGACGTCTGACTCCATGGATGCGTCCCAATTTTCGTTTACCTACGTTTTTAAATATTGTGTTGTTATGTTTGATCTTTATTTCATGTAATTTGGTCTGCTATATCAAAGACAAATCATATTCGTGCCCTAGTATGGTCTTATTATAAATATGTTCCCGAGGGGGTTGCCGGTTTTCATTGCAGAATTTGGAAAGCTTCCTTCCTGGATTCATGATGACGACTTTGTGAGGCCCTAGATGTCGACTTCGTGAGCCCATAAATGGTGACTCCTATGTATTCCTTATCATCCCTTTTATCCTCTCCACTAGCCTCCTCCCCATTCCCGCATAACCCCGCAAAAATCCCGCTGATCCCTTCTCCATGGAAAATCCAACAACAGTTTTTTCCCTTTACGGGAAAATTCTAACAAAACAGAAGCCCTGGCTCTGAAAACTTCACACCAACCTTCTGATCCATCATCCCGTCTTGAAAACTTCACGCCAACCTTTTGATCCACCGCCCCGCCTAGGAAATGGCAACCTTCCGATCCACCATCCCGCCCAGGAAACTTCACGCCAACCTTCCGATCCACCATCCCGCCTAGGAAACTTCATTCGAACCTTACGTTACCCCCCCACCCCAACAACGATTCCACTGAAATTCAAAGCCTCCCTTCTCCGAAATCCCACCCCTTCCAAGAAGCGGCTCACCACTCTTGTTCCAGTAAAAACCCCAACCCATTTCTCCGATCCACAGCCCGGAACCACGAAGCTATCTAAAAAATCCATACTTATCCCTTCTTCCTAAAATCCACCCTCCACTAAGCATTTATTAACATTTCGCTGTCATCGCCATCTCTAGACAACCACCAACTCACCTGGAATTCTCCAACTAACACAACCGCCTTTTACCTTGGTAGTGTATTGTTGTTTTATGAAGTTATGTATTCAAGATCATAATATGGTGTCGTGAACTCTTGCCCATTTGAATCTATCGTGCTGCGGAATTTTATTCTTGGTTATCTTGTCATTTATAGGAGCTGTTCGCTCCACATTCTTGCTTTAGCCCTCCACATGGGGGAGAACCAAAACCTACTTGCTCCAATTAAATTATTTTGCCTTGCATTAAAATATCTGCTTGTAATTTATTCCTTTATTACTATGTTATGAAATCGTCGTTGGTCATTACATGTGTGTCATATTTAACCATAAAAGAATTGAGTTATTCTCCTGCATGTCACATTAGGATTGCATTATAATTGTGCACCCACATAACCTACCTTACATCATCCGCTATAGTGATGCGCTGCAGAGACTTGTTATGGTAGGAAATTAAGGAGCCCGATAATCATGTCGTGCAAGCCTCGTTCGAGCTTGTGGATAAGTTCAATTTGGACTAATGAGATGTTATGGGCCTACAATAGTACTTGTTTTGCATATTTTTAATACGAGTCCTTATGTACTTGAGTATGAGTTGTATGAGTCTAATCTTGTCAAGTCGAGTCATTAGAGTCTTAATGTTTTAGTGTTGTGCGCATCTCTTTCATTTAATGTGTTACAGATCCTCCGTAAGTTATCTTCTATTATGTTATAATTATTATTTATATGTTGAATCGAGTTGTTTTATCGAGTCATGAAGCATTTAGGTGTTTTCAATATTTGTTTTATATTTGTGTTATTTACTATTATGCCATCTATACCTATATATATATGGCCCTTGAGGTCATGTAATCCGGAGGCAAGAAATATTAATCAAGTTCTCTTTATCTCTCTAACTTTCTCTTCCTCTCTCTCTAGTTCTTCTCTTTTCACCCCCTCCCTTCTAGGGTTTTTCTTCTCTCATCTCCCCCGCAATTGCTAGGGTTAACACCTTTGTATCCTCCACCCGCCGCTCTCCGACAAACCACCAAAAGAGGCACGTAACATATTGGTATCAATGAATGAAGTAAAGTTCTAGTTCCTTCTCATCTACCCTTGGGGTTTTCCTCTCCTTCTCTTCTCCAAACCCTCTTCTCTTAGGGTTTCTTCTCCCTCATCTCCACCCTCTCTCGGGTTTCTTTTAGGGATTTAATCCTTTGTATCCTCCCGCTGTCCCTCCACCTAATCCATCGAAGTAGGCACGTAACATATTGGTATCAGAGCCATCCTTCCTCGGCTCGACGCTTTCGCCGCTTTATGCCTCTGCCGCTCGGCTTGCCCCTTGTTGTCGGCCGCCGCTTCTTCCCAAATCCAGCAGCTATTGCTTCCCTTCAGCCTCCACGCAGGTTCCTCCCCTCCGGTCAACGTTCCGTCATTCCCCGCGGTCTGCCGTTGCCCTCCCTTCTCGACTCGCACGCGTCTTTTCCAGCGCCATCAAGCCCCCTTGCTGCTGCACCCCCAACGCCTCTAGCAAGCTCGTTGAAGCCCATCCACCGACGTTGACCTTCAACTGCCCTTGCACGGGTCTGCCTCCTCCGTTCTTCCGCCCAGACAGACGACAAGATTGTCTCCTCCAACAAACCGCAGACCTTCGCCGCTCAATCCCTCACCGTCTTCCAGCGCCGTCTGGTCCCGAGGACCCCGTCTACTGCGACATCGAGCCGCACAGTCCTCGAAAACGGGAGTATCCACGCCTTTTCATCGACCCCATCCGCTGCCGCCTACCCTTACCCATCCCGTCCAAACATCGACCCCCATCATTCCTCGGGTTGCACACCTCTATCTTTTTTTATTCTTTATTTTCTTGCGCATATCCCATCCGTCCCTCTCTCTATATATTTTGTTAATTTATTTTAACCTTCGGGGGCCCACCACCACCACTCAACCCCCTTTCTTCCATTCCAGTACCACATTTTTTTTCTTTCTTCTCACTGTATCTCTCTTCCTCCTTAAATTAATTAAGCAATTAATTAATTAAGATGTACGCCCGTCCTCCGCTGCCAACAACGATCTCTTTGCACAAATACTTGCCCGACTTGATAGTATGGAAGCGCGAGTCGACTGCGTAGCTGCGCGCTACGACTCACCACCTTCCACGGGCGGCTATTCCATCACTCCGCCTCCCTCATCTGCCCCGCCACCATCGTCGCCGACCCCACCGCCATCGTCACCGCTGCCACCGACCCGCTGATGCACCACCTATCTCCAAGGTGATCGTCCTTCCACCGCTTCCGCCTACTCTACCGGCTGTTCCCGACCCCCGCATGGCCGCCTTCTCTGGTCCTCTCACCGCCTCCTCTCCCGGCTCTTGCTCCGCCGGCCCCTGCCTTGTCACTACCATCGGCTGCTGAGCCGCCTCTTCTGCCGGCCCGTGATCCGGTGACCCCGACGGATCCAATCCTGTTGTCGGCCGTTGCTCCTCCGCCGTCCCTGCTGCTGTTGCTCACCACCGCTCCACCAACCTTGCGGAATTCCGTACTTTCGTCGCACGTCTTCCCACCACCGCCGCCGCTACTCGTGACTCCACCGCCGCCGCTACATGCTATCGGGCCTTGTTCTGGCGGGATCAAGATGCCAGATGTTTCGACCATCCACGTGGAGTTTGAGCTTGAGGTCAAGCTTGATGTCAAAGACGGATGGAGTGTTACAGATCCTCCATCAGTTATCTCCTATTATGATATGGTTATTATTTATATTTTGAATTATATGTTGAGCTGAGTCGTTGTATCGTGTCATGAAGCATTTAGGTGTTTTCAATATTTGTTTTATGTTTGTGTTATTTACTATTATGTCATCGACACCTATATATATGAGGCCTTGGGGTCATGTAATCCGGAGGAAAGAAATATTAATCAAGTTCTCTTTATCTCTCTGACTTCCTCTCCCTCTCTCTAGTTCTTCTCTTCTCACCCCTCCCTTCTAGGGTTCGTCTACTCTCATCTCCACCGCAATTTCTAGGGTTAACACCCTTATATTCTCCACCCGCCGCTCTCCGACAAACCACCAAAAGAGGCACGTAACATATTGATATCAATGAATGAAGTAAAGTTCTAGTTCATTCTCATCTTCCCTCGGGGTCTTCCTCTCCTTCTCTTCTCCAAACCCTCTTTTCTTAGGGTTTCTTCTCCCTCACCTCCACCCTCTCTCGGGTTTCTTCTAGGGATTTAATACCTTGTATCCTCCCACTGCCCCTCCACCGAATCCATCGAAGTTGGCATGTAACATAATGTTTCAATGCATATGTTGTTGTAGTCTATAAATAGACCCCTTGGGTCATGTATTAAATATCAATGAATTAATCAAGTTTTTTTATCTCTCTAAATTCTTCTCCTTCTCTCTCAAGCTAGGATTTGGGCGAGCAAAGCTTCCCTCTTCCCCCTCCCCGTTTCTCCTTTTTCCTTTTTCGAGTGTGCTCGACCCCCTTTTATCTTCCCCTCCACCACTACTTCCGATGAAATCCCGATGGCGTTACTTGTAGGCCCGTAACATGTATATCTAGTTCCATCATGACCGTTTTTTCAAAATTTGCATGTAATTCCTTTGGAGGGGTTCAACCTAGTGCTATGAGTGAAGTGGGTAAGTACTTCGTGTCCAATTGTATGAGATTTCATCTCCCAAATGTCGCCCCAAATATTTCCTATGGTAGTTGAACAACAACAGCAACGATCATACATTCTTTACTTGTTAAAATATCATTCACATGAACTCTAGGGAGGACCTTCTCATTGATTACATCGACGTCTTCAAATAGCCAGTCAACCAATTTTCTCATGAAACATACTTCCCATCCTCAGTACCACAGCGGTGGTGGTGCGACCATATCACTACCTGTTTTTGCAAAAGGATGAGATAAAATTCCAATGCAACTCAGATGCTTCAATAGTGCATCATTTGACCAAGTCATTCTGATGATTGATAAGTTATTGTAGGAGTTGCATATAGCTATTATTCTCACTTAAATGTGCACTGGGTTGTTATCAGGTGTGCATGCACTCTAAAAATATAAAGACAACATCCTGAACACATCATGAGCATTTTGAATTTCTCTTCATGTCATTCGGGCTCGCCAATGCTCCATCTGCATTTATGAATGAGTTATTTCTTTCCCACCTCTAAAACTTATATTGTTTTTCTTAGACGACATTCTCATATACAACAAGTGATGGATAGAATGTTTCCACCGTTTGAACCTTGTTGCAGAAACCTCATGTTTCTTAAACTATAGAAATGTGTCTTCAAAGGCAACTTAGTGAATTTTTTGGGACATACATCCATAGCGACAACATATTGGTTGATCGCAAGAAAATTATGGTAATATTTGAGTAGCTGGAACTAGGCTACCCTCAAGCGCTATTAGGCTCATTCTGGATGGCTATTATCAAAACTGTATTCGGAGCTACATTTATAGATGACACCTCTCACCACTTTAAAGGGCAGGACAGTCCGATGCACAAAGCATCCTTGCGCAGTGAGAGTACGGGAAAGTGTCCCACCACAAGGGTGAAATGTAGGCAAACGTTACCCTGATTTTTGCAAGAGGCTACTTCCAAGACTCGAATTGGTGACCTGGAAGACGCTGCGACAAAGTCATTCCTCACATTCTTTTCCACCGCTCTCGTGCTAGATTTATTTAATGATTTTGTTTTCGAGTGTCATTCTTCAAGGCGAGAAATTAGAGCGTTATTGCACCAAGAAGGGCACCCAAACACCTTGTTTTGTTGAAACACTTCAGACCATCACATCAAGCCGCATTCATACGTGCGTGACTTGATAGGATGGGCAAAATGCTTTGCAACACTAAAGACTACTTTTGGGGACCATGCTTTCTGATCCACATTGATCACTTCAGTTTGAAGTATCCGCTGGAACAAAACTGGCCACATCGCATGAACAACACTAGCTGACCAAGTTGATGGGCATTGAGTTCATAATGGAGTACCCCGTGGGGATACTCAGCAAGGAGGATGATGCTTCTCAGGTAAGGAAGAAGGTAATTACACGCTATACACATTCTCGACTAATAGAGGGTGTGAATCAAGAGATACAACAACATAACATTGTTATTGCAATTGCATGGAAACATATCTTAAAAATGCAGAACCACATGAGCGATGTAAGGATACTCAGTTGGAGGAAGGCGGTTGGGTATGGTTGAAGCTACAAAGGTCTCATTATAGAAACATTTCCAAGGAAACCCTTATAACTCATTATGTCGCTTCCTCCAATCACTGAAGAGTGCATTGTTTTAGCATTATACAAATCATTTGTGCTCACATCAATTGGGGCAAGGAATAACAACTTGTTCAAACTTCAATGACATAACATGTATCAAGCTAAGGCCATGTAGGAAGATCGCAACGAGTTCCAGACATCGTATCTGACCCATGATTTTGGGGACAAGATCAATTTAGAAGCCGGGAGAGATGTATGGGTACATTTATTGGCCGCACCTTTACAAGGAAGAGGAAGACAATCCTGGAGTTATCGAGTCCATGATTTGCTAATCAGGGTCTTGATCTGAACGATGCACTTTGGTTTTAATCAGAAGCCTGCGTAAATGTATCGGGCTCCCGATTTTGGCGATTAGCAACTGAAGACAAGTTTTGACTTTGAATCGGTTGCTAGATTCTTTGAATTGGACTTCAGATATGGGTCGGCATTTTTTTTTCTTTTTTTGACATTTTCTTTTCATTTTGCAAGGGTAGTTTTTAAAATTTTCCTTATTAAGCCTTAGAGCTGACTGGATTTGGGTAGGCATATGTGATTTCTCCTCTCCTTAACTCGCGTCCTCTTCTCATACCCTTATTCTCTTACCTTCACTTTATGTCTCTTCCTATCTAGATCTGCCCTTTTCTCGTAGGTTTTTTTTATCAAGAGTTTGAGCACCATAGGACATTCGATTGCAAAGAGGGAAAACTTGAAGAGGGTGTTTTTTGATACCATCTAATAACGCTTAGTAAGGTGATTCTTTGTAACAGTCCATAATTGTATACATAATGTTCGCACTAAAATTGTATATTCCAAATTTGATTTTGATATTTTGCAAACACATTATAAGGAAAAAGAATTAGTGTTGTATACGACATAGGATCTTTGTGCCCAATCGTAGCGTTTACGAACTTATATCAAGTAGGTTTGATACCAAAATTTTTGTTTATATTCTATTTGTTATTTATATTCCATGAATCCAAACTCATCTTGCGTTTACCCAGCCCGCCATAACGCCTCGACGCTGCACTTGAAGACGATATACGGGATATTTTGGGGATTTTGTATTGTACGGAGTTATTTATAAAACTCCTCTTATTCTAGGGTTTGTGACACAAAATTCTGAGCTCCTCTTCTCTTCTAACCGTTCTATTCTTCCTCTAGTGAAATGACGTGCTACTGCCCATAGACGTAGTTCATCTTGCAGTGAACCATGTTTTGTATTTTCTGTGATGTTTTGTTTATCGTTTTTGCTCAATTCTCTAACACTATTTTCTACCAATCATTTACCCAAATTAGAATACAGCTATATATGTACATAATCGATTGTTTTTATTTGGTAATATATATATATATAATAATTAAATAAATAAATATTACTTTATGGACTTGGCAGCAAGCATTTTTGAATTTGGGTCCTTCGGCATTTTGCACCCTCCAAACTTCATTAGTTTGGTATCATTCTTCATTGCCGTCTATTTTTGATCTTCAAACTAGATTAGTATTAAATAGTCTAGATTTCTCTAAAGTAATCGGGATTTATAATATATCCTATATAGAAATCAGTACAAAATTCATATTAGGATTTAGGAGAGCTCTGTCCGGAAGCTAAGGAAATTTTTTGAGATTATTTACTAGTTGGCGAATGAATGTACAAAAGAAAAGAATGGGAAAGGGGAAGGAGAAGTCTCACGAAACAAGCCCTAATCTCTAGGGGTCTACTGAGGGGAAGGAGAAGACTTACGAAACAAGTTTTAATCTCTAAGGGTCTACTGAATCGCGGATCAGCACCGGTCCTATTTTTGAAGCTCTTGCAAGTCATTGTGCTAAGGTTTACTTGTTCACAAGCTTTTTCGGGCCTTATCGGTAAATTGGTTGTTCTTTTGGTGTTTATAGTTAGGAAATTTGTTGAGTTTGTATTCTAGAACCTAATAGATGATAAGTCCTTGCTTTCTTCTTATACTCATGGTGGTTGTTACTTTGTTAGTGCAGCAGGTTGGCCGAACAACACCTACCCCCTTCCTGTGCAATGAGCCAGTCAAGCAGTCCGTCATGGCTGCCGCCTTATTTCTAATCTATTGTTGTATGGATTTAATTGCTAAATAATTCACTTTTAGAACGGTAGTTGAATGGAAGTGGCCAAATAAGTGGAAACTATTGACTCTATGTTTGATGCTTTAGAAGTCTAACTGAAAATCAGAGCAACTGTTAAATCATGATCAGGACTGAGAATTTATCCCATGTTCTTTTGAAAGTTTTCTGATGTTTGCTGGAAGTATTATTAACAAAGAATACTGGACACATTCTTTGAATTTGCATCAAATAAAGAAGCAGGTGACGCTTTATTAATTTATAAATGCTAGATTTTGAAGTATCACCTTGTTTTTTCTTATGTTTGTGGTTTTAGTCTCGTATAGATGGTATACATGCATTTAATGATAAATACACACCGAGAAATAATGTGTATGTTTAGAGACTAATAATAGGATAATTTAAGAACTGCATTGGGCTTGAATCCATATGATGATATGATACATAGTACGTAGGCTGCAATTAGATAATAACTTGCGTCAATCCAACCTTAGGAAATACAAATACATGGTTTCAAAATTGACTGAATTAAAATAGATCATAAACATGTGCTAAGATGATCTTTACCTCATACCTTTACCCTGTCTCATTAATTTGTGCTTTCCGGACGAGGCGTTACATCCTTTGCGAAGAGCCACAACAGTTCACTGTGTACTCATTTTTGGGATCTTGTTTGCTTTTTATTTGTGGGTATTGGGCAAATACTATTCCATGCAGTTGAATTGAGGTGCTACATTATCCTTTGTCTGAGAGGGAACTTACCCAATCTTGGTTAACATGAAATTTGTTCGTCTCGACGAGATCTACAACTTTCATGTTGAACACTTTCGATTTGAAGCCATCTTCAACCTCTATTTTCGTTTTCCGCGCACCCGCTCGTAAATAGTCCGTTTTTAGACAACTTTTTATAAATACCTATATATTCGGAGAAGAGGGACTTGAACCAAGAAATTGAGCGTAATCTTCAGAGAAGATCGCGATTTCAACATTTATATATTCAACAATTGTTGAAAGCCCCTATTCTGAAATAATAGCCTCTTCTATGTGGCGCCCTTCAGATATCATATGATTTGAACCACAAGCTCCCGATACTCCTCACATTGTGAGAAACTGACCAGGTACACTTACAACAAAAAAGATGTTTGGACATGTAAGTTGAAATGCAATTTTGTTTCCCTATATAAGACGATATCGACATAATGCTTTTCCTATCCCGACATGAGCTTGAGAGTCAGATTCATTTGCGTGTTAAGTGGAATTTAAGGAAGCTTGGCAGGTTCCTTCAAAATATTCAAAATATACTTCCATTAAGAGTCTAAGGGATGAAATCGTATTCATGGTATATGCGACACAACTACACATCACCGATTTTGACATCATTCTTAAGTTATTAAAGGCGCAAGACGTACCAAGACGCAAATGGGTCCTGGAGCCTAGGAAAAAAGCACAACCGTGTGCACCTGAGGCGCAAAAATGAAAAAAAATATACAATACAATTTATTAAATACAAAACAAATCTACCACCATATCAACACACTAGAATTAATGCATTTACTATCATATGAATCATTCACAGACTCATTTGATAGTAAAACTCAAACTGTATGATGTTAGAATCTTACATACCGAAAGAATAACTACTAGTTAAAAAATTTATAGCAATCCATAAGAGTCCTAAATTGTAGATTGATACGAACTCGAGAGGAATCCGACAAGAGGAGGGCCGGCGAGGGAAGAGGGAGAAGAAGGGGATTAGGGTTAGAGAGGAAACAAGGGAGCACCCCTTTTCATAACACTTCCAAGATGAAAAAAAATACAAGGTCCACATGCCCTCTTATAGTGGTGAGGAGCGATACAAAGGAAATAACGGAAATTATTAAAAAGTGCATCAACCAAACATAACAACATATTTAATATTAAATATTAAATATCCTCCGCGCCGACTCCGCCTAGGTCGTCCTCGTCGGTCCAAGCCGCTCCCGACGCGCCCGGTTCATCTTCATCAATCCGCGTCACGTCCGCCATGAATATCCGTAACAATGCCGCCGTCTGGAAAATATGCCTGTCCCCAAGACAGTAGTTGGAGTGGCGGCGGCAGAAGTGATTCTGGGGCAACCCCGTGGCATCGGACTCTGGGCGGTAAGACCCAACGACATGGACCACTTGTGAGCCAGAGTCCCCTTGAAGGTGGTAGCGACGACCAAGTAACTTGGCTCGGTGGTTCGGCGCCAACTGCCGTCTTTCTTCCGGACCAGTGAAACTTGGGTTTGTGGCAATCCTGTCAGAGGCTGGATGACGTCGGTGAGCACAGTCGAAAGCTCACAGTGGTTCGTCGGGAAAGGAAGAGGCACTACAAACGTTACCGAGAGGGTTCACCGCCCCGCGGAGAGACCAACATCCGTGGTCCGTTGGATCGTGCAAAGGGAGCTCAGATGGGCGTAGGAGGGCGGAGTCCCCGTCGATGCGACATGGTTGACCTTATGCATGAACCACATGGATATAGCCTACCAATTAGCACATACATCGCCGAGTGTGCAGAGCCAAGCCACTCCCAGAATGACGTCGAGAACGCCTAAGCCGAATATGTAGAAGTTTGCGGTCACGGAAGAGGTACCCACAGAGTGAGAGACGACGGTGTAATGGCCCTGAGACGGGTAGTGGCGCCAATCGCCCAAATGGATCGCAACATCCGGGGAGGGAACTGAGGGAAGACGGAGCTGCTGCACCAGGTGCTCAGAGATGAGTTTGTGACTTGCACCGCTGTCCACCATGATGATGATTGGGCGATCCCGTAGTGTGTCCGAGAGCTGCATGATCTGCTGGCCTGAGAACCTACTCGTCAAGGCGCAAGATAACTCAAATTGGTGGAACGTAGCTGTGTTGGAGTCGAGAGGTGTATCCCCTGTTGAGAGTTCCAGGGCCTTAAAGTCAGCCAGGGTAACATCAGGGTCGACGTCTCCGATAATGGCATGAAACATCTTCATGGAGCACTTATGGTTGGGGGAGTACGGTTGGCGGCACCAAAAACAGAGATCCTTGTTGTGAAGTTCATTGTACTAACTGTTCGAGAGGCGCTGGTGGGCCGGTGGGCGGCCCGACCGGTTTTCCCAAGGCGGCGACCGCGGTGGTGGAGCTGTGGCTGGCGGTCGCCAAGCGATCTGGGCTGGTGGTGGTCGATCGTAGGAGCCGGTGGCTGGGGGAGAGGTCGGCTTCCACCAGACGCATCAAGTCCATGGCGTCGGAGGCTGTAAGAGGGTGATACGTGCAGAGATGAGTGCGAATATGTGGCAGCAGGTCTTGCATGAAGAAGCCCATGTAATGATCAGGCGGTAGCCCAGAGACATGAGAGACCAGAGAAACGAACTCATCAACATAATCGTCTAGGCCGGCTGTCTGGCAGACGCCACAAAGGCGCTTGATAGTGGAGGAGCCTGAGTAGTGGGTGTCATACTGCCAGATCATCTCCTGCTCGAGCTCAGGCCAGGAGAGGCACGGTTTGGGTTTGGCGTAGTCACCGAGCCTAGTGGAGTGCCGAGCCGTCTAGGCCAACCACCGTCGTAGACACCTTGTTGTGCTCCGGTGTAGGTGAGGTCGAAATATTGATCTGCCTTGGCAATCCAACCTATCGGGTCAACGCCGACGAAGGAGGGAATGTCGAGGGAGAGGGTGGACCGGCCCGGAATGGGTGAAGGAGGGGTCCCTGAAGGAATGGACGACAGTCCGGTGCCTAGGAGAGAGCCACCGTCTGCGGGTGGGCCGGAGCCGGACGCGGTGGAGACAACGGCAGACGCTTGCAGGAGTCAATCTTGGAGTGAAGGGAAAAGAGAGAGGCATGCATGGAGGTGACGAGCTGCTCTTGAGCCTTAACGTGACAGGTAAGAGCCTCGGTGGCGGAATTTGGAGCGGGGTCGCCGGATGAACGAGTGGAGGGAGCCATGGGTTGGTGACGACTGACGACAGTTGGAATGGGCGGATGCGACTTCCTGTGGACGTGCGGTGTCGAGCGGTGCCGTGCGGTTCTGGTCGCGATCCGTTGGAAGCAGGCGAGCAGACGCCCAGATCGGGAGCGGATGCAGCCGAATTGGGTGCGGGGCACAAAACGCCGGGGTCGGGACGCGAACGCAGTGCTGCAGCACGATGCTACGGAGCGGAAATGATGTCGATGACAGTGGAGTTGTGGATCCGGACGAAATCAAAGCGGCGTGGAATCCTGCAGCCGAATGAAATGAAGTTGAAGATCCGGACGACGCTGGGTTGGAATCCAGCCAAAGTCACAAGGAAACCTTTACACAAATTCGAGCACCGACGGCGAGATTGCGGGCGGTGAGGCAAGTCAGACCAAATTGATACAAACTCGAGAGGAATCCGGCAAGAGGAGGGCCGGCGAGGGAAGAGGGATAAGAAGGGGATTAAGGTTAGAGAGGAAACAAGGGAGCACCCCTTTTCATAACACTTCCAACATGAAAAAAATACAAGGTCCACATTCCCTCTTATATTGGTGAGGAGCGAATACAAAGGAAATAACAAAAATATGAAATAATGGAAATTACTAAAAAGTGCATCAACCAAACATAGAAACATATTTAATATTAAATATTCTCCGCACCTTCCCCGCCTAGTTCGTCCTCGTCGGTCCAAGTCGCTCCTGGCATGCCTGGTTCATCTTCATGGGTTCGCGCCGCATCTGCCACAATTATCCGCAACATAGATCATCTATTGCAAAGAGCAAAAAAAAAAGAAAGTATAATACGAACAGCTGACAATGTAACAGATTTAAAAAATACAAAGAGAAACAATGTAAAATTCTAAAGCTACCAAAACAAATTAATAACAATGACGCAACAAAGTAGCTTACCTTAGTTACATTACGATTAAGTTTATGCCAAACAGAAACTTCCTGTTTAAATACTGCTCACATTGAAGCAATCTCAGCTTAAGTCCTACTTTCGTCTCAAATGAAAAGTTTTGCTTTGTCATAAAATAAATGCAGAGTAGTAACAAGTTACCGCAAGAGAATAATTCAGAGCAGTAACAATTAACAAATAAATGTCACAAAAAATGCTAGTGTTGGAAATAAGAATTCCGTCATTACTTTATACAGAGAACACTCCTTGATATATAAGAGTGTGACAATACCAAATAAATACAATAGGGAAAAATGCGAACAAAGCATAAACTCCAACACTCCCCCTCAAGTTGGGCTTGCGATGCCTGTCAAACCCAATTTTCCCATAACATTCCCAAAGACTCTCTGACTCAACCCCTTAGTAAGAGCATCAGCTAGCTGTCGATCAGAGGGTACAAATAGAGTGCTCATAACTCCCCTTACTATGCACTCCTTGATGAAGTGTTTGTCAACTTCAACATGTTTAGTCCATTCATGCTGAACAGGATTGTGTAATGTTGATAGCTTCGTTGTTGTCACAATAAAGCCTGATGGGATCACTACATTGAATCACAAGTTCATACATAATGAACTACATCCATATTTCTTCACATATCCCATGAGTCATAACTCTAAATTCCACTTCAGTACTAGACCTGACAACATGTGTTTACTTCTCCTGGTTACCAAATTACCTCCAACCAGGTAACAATATCCCGAAGTGGATCTTCGGTCATCAACTAATCCTTGTCCAGTTAGCATCTGTGAAAACTTTAATGGTTAACTCTTTAGTTGGGGTGAACAAGATACCACGCCCAAGAGAGGATTTGAGATAACGTAAGATCCAGTGGGTAACATCCAAGTGACGAGACCTAGGAGAATGCATGTATTGATTGATAAACCCAACAACATAAGAAATATATGGGCGAGTATGAGATAGGTAGATAAGCCTCCAAACAAGTCGTTGAAAACCAGTGATGTCCGCTACAACTTCACCATCATCTCTCCCTAATTTATGGTTAGCTTCAATTGGGATATCAACAGGTCTACACCCACTCATCCTCTTTGTCTCAAGCAAGGAAGGATGTACTTCCTCTGAGAGATAAAGATCTCGTGCTTGGATCTCGCGACTTCAATGCCTAGGTAGTACTTGAGATTTTCATGGTCTTTTACCTCGAATTTGGTTGCCATTCTTGTCTTCAGACTTTGGATATTTCCATGTCATCCCCAGTTATGATAATTTCTTCCACAAACAATAAAAGAGGTTAATTTTCCTCGCATGTGCTTTATTAACAAGATGTGATCATCATTGCTCTGAGTGTAACCAAATGTCATCGTGGCTCTATGAAACCTCCAAACCAAGCCCTAGGAAAATGTTTTAGGCCATATAAAGCCTTTTTCAGCCTGCAAACCTTTCCTTCATATCCTTCAGTAGCATGACCTGAAGGTAAAGACATGTATACTTTCTCTTCCAAATCCCCATGAAGGAAAACATTCTTTACGTCTAACTGACTGAGATTTCACTCTTTGCAAATTGCACATGAGAGAAGAATTCTAATAGAATTCATCTTTACCGAAGGAGCAAAGGTTTCTTGATAGTCAATCTCAACAGTCTACGTATATCCTCTGACCGCCAATCTAATTTTGTAACGTTCAACAAGACCCTGAGAGTTTTGCTTCACTGAGAAGATCCACTTACACCCAACAACATTCTTCCTTTGAGAAAGATAAACCAGATCCCACGTGCAATTCTTTTTAAGAGCCATCATTTCTTCGAACATAACTTTTTTTCACTTTTGATTCCCTACGACTTCCTGCCATGACGAATGGATGGATATGAAAGACAGATAAGTGACAATTACTCTATGTGAGGAAGACAGTGTCATAAGTGTCATAATGAGATAGGGGATGCTGAGTGGATGCACTGTTACCTTGGAGACCAGTAGATGGATCGGGTGGTGGATCTGGTATGGTGTGCGAAGCCTGCTTGTTTATGCCCCTGCATTTCCGAGTATAAACATGCAAAGGAGAGGAGGCCGAAGAGGCAGTGTCAGAGGTAGAACTACCAAAGTAATATGATGAGTTGGAGAACTAGCATGCTGATATGGAAAAAAAATAGGTAGAGGAATAGAGGGAGAGCTCACTTCAATGGTAACAAACTCCCCCTAAAGTGAGCTCCCATAATATGATTTGAATTTATGAAAGGTTACATCCATAAAGACAAAGGTCATTCGGATTACAGTTCGAAAGTACTTATGCCCTTTTTGGGTGAGAGAATATTCGATAAATACACATCATAGTGCACAAAGGTCAATTTTGTAGGTGTGATGCACGTAGACAAAATACACACACTGAAAGATATGTGGAGGAATTTGAGTAGGGGTAACATTGAGAGTGTCGAAGGGGGTTTGATGACAAAGGATACGGGTAGGCATGTGATTAATATGATGCGCAACCGTAAGGATAACATCATCCCAATATTTTGGAAAGTTCATCTTAAGTAAGAGACACCGAACAACCTCAAGAAGGTGTCAGTTCTTATGCTCAACAACCCCATTCTGAGCAGGGGTCTAAACACATGAAGTTTGGTGGATGATACTAAATCACTTAGATAGCATTCAAAGTGAGAGTCAATGTACTTGCGATCATTATCACTTCAAAACACTTTAATGATCGCAGGGAACTGAGAAACTATCATTTTATGGAACCAATGGACAGAGAAAGACCTCATTTTTGGCTTTTATCAGGTAAACCCAAGTGCAACGAGAAAAACAATATATGTAAGTAACAAATAGCAATCCATTAACCAAAAATAGAAGTAGCCAGACAAGGGCCCCAAACATTAGAATGAATAATCTCAAAAGGAGTAACATTAGGTGGGGAAACATGTGTAAGAGAAGCTTGTTTGTGCTTGCTCAGTTCACACACATCATAAGTAAAAGTGTTAAAGAAAGAGTTTGACATAACATGTAACAAAAGTTTCATTTTAAGGAGAGACATATGTCCTATGCGACAATGTCAGGAATCTAAATAAGAAGACGGGGCCACATGAGCTCTCAGAGGAGCCAAGCCGGAGGGATCAAACAGATAAAGGCCTTTGCATAGTCTACTAGAGTAATCACTGCCCCCCCCGTCTTCAGGTCCTGAAAGATACAAGACGTAGGAAAAAAGTCACTGAGCAATTCATAGAGTTAGTCAAGTGACTAATAAAAAATAGTTTCTAGTGAACTTGGGAACATGAAGAACTGAAGAGAAAGCGAGTGAACAAAGAATGGATCCTTTTCCAGTAATAAAAGAAAATGATCCATCAACAAAGCTCATTTTGTTTCTACCAGACAAGAAAGTAGGACACAAAACCTGAAGCAGAGCCAGTCATATGATCAATGGCTTCGAAGTCAATGATCCATTTGGTGTAGGAGCGGGTGGTAGCTGAATGTGCACCTGGGATCCGCTGGTGGGCATAAGAGGGCGATGAAGAAGCAGATGGCTCGGAAGGTTGGCCATGCATTAGATGATGGAAAGCTTGAATCTCTTCAGAAGAAAGTGCATGAGCTCCAGAACCATGCAACACGTTACTTAGGGGGAATTGATGCAGGGTCAGGCGTCACACCTGTCTGCCACCCTGGAGTCCCACCAGGGTTCCCACCTTGGCGTCGCACCAAGGAGGCTTTATCAGGCCCGTGGGCCGTACACCCCAACCCGTCTCCGGTCCCACCACTGGATCCCAAAAGGTTGTTGAGGCCGAGATTCGACGCAGGACGAATGTATAGGCGGCGGATAAACGGTGACCTAACCCTACATGCTATACAACGCCCGATGGATTAATCAAAATTCAGCAATAAATTATTAAATTACAAGTGATAATTTAAGCAAGGTAAAATATTTTATTAGGGCCAAACAAGCTTAGACTTTCCTCCGCGTTGAGGGCCAAAACAAGAGCGTGCGACGAATAGACCCTGCAAATCACAATAATAATCAATGCAAACCACCACAATACAATATATATCCAAGCAAATATAGTGACCAATCCAATAAAAATATGCAGAATAAAATAGTCCAATACAACTAAGACACCAAGTATTGGGCTGACCAAGACACTGAAGAATTTGGAGCCGGAGATGCGTTGACGACGATCTGAGGTGGAACCAGAGGCGAGGAGAACGACGTAGGTGGCTATCCTCAACGGTGTAAGGTGGAAACAGACTGGAAATGAGTAGATCCGACGTCGTATGGGTAGATCTGGGCGAGGGAACGGTGGATCCGGTGTTTAGGAGCGGATTCAGGCTAGGGATTGAGGGGAGGGTGAGAGGAAATAGCGGATCGGGGCTGAACAATCTAGATCTGGACTGATCTGGATTGGGTGGGCTGATTGGAGGTGGTTCCACAAAGGGGAGGGGGTTGGCGGTAAGGGGAATTAGGGTTTGATAAGAGGTGATGGCTGTGGGTAAAAGAGGGGGTTGGCGGCGCTGTAGAGGGGTGGAGGAGAGGCGGCAGTGAGAGGGAGGAGGAGGCTTGGCGGAGGCTTGCTGGGAGGGGCTTAGGAGAGGCGGCCGGCGGTGGGCTTGAAGGGGGTTGGTCGGCTGGAATAGGGGGGGGGGGACCAGCAAACGGGCTGCTGGTTGGAGGGTTGGGGGCGGCTGAATAGGGGTTTGGAGCAGGAGAAAAACGGCCTAGGATTAGGGGAAGACTTGGGGAGGGAGATACGCATCTAGGAGTCGTCATCCAAGTTTCCACAGAGTCGGCACCTTGGAGGGATCGCGGGAATCCGGGAATGTTCTTCTCCAAATTTTGCAATGCCTAAAACCAGCCCACTACTTATCTATTTATAATAAAAGAAGAACTAGGGCATCTCACCATCGACGACTATGATTGACTGGAGGTGGGACCACTCAAATACAACAAATACAAACCAAAAATGCTAAAGTAATATATGATTTTGATTCACAACACGAATCTAGACGCATTTGCGAAGTCATCGATCCGTGCACGACATATATGGTAAGTCGAACGGGCCCAAAATTCATCCTCTGTTGAGGCTCCACGCCTCTATTCCTTATTAGGATCAACCTAGCTTTTGCACAATTTCTCAAATGATCCATATTCATTAGGGTGACATAGGCTACCTAACACAACGCTCATCATTTTTCATCTGGGCTTGGGACCGACATAGGCTTGTTTAAATGAAGAGAATACTCTGGAAGAATTTTTTCCCCCACGATTATAACATACCTTGTTTTGGAAATCTTATAATTTGTGACAAATGGCATGAACAGAAGATAACTATACTGAAGAGTTTTATACCCTACATGTTCGGAATACCCTACACGCTAGGAATGACCTTGAAGAATCTATGGAAAACCATTGATCACTAAATGATTAATATTGTCTATCAAAGATCAAATTGCTCTTAACGGTGTCACTATGGTTTTTGCAAATCTAAATTATTTTTGGGAGGTTGTGTTACGCACACGCTCCGACGACACTCTCAAAGAGCCACGAGACCAAATTTGGAAAGGCGCTGAATGCTGATATAATTATATGCCGTTTGTAGTAATTAATTACCATTAATATATGAGTTGGGAGAGAGCACTCAAGGGAGAAATTGTATTAACATGATAATAACAAGATAAAACTCGGGAGGTAAGCCCTCGGCCTCTTAATGGCTGGGGGTCCTTCAATGAACTCTCGAGAGAGCCCAAGGACAAGGGATCCAAACATCCTTAACCCGTGCCTACCCCTCCCCTTATATAGATGGGGAGGGCATGCGTAATACGGAAATATTTATCGGTTTAATTAATATAATCATAATTATTAATTAATAATGATTAATTACTACAAACTACATATAATTATATCAACATTCAGCGCGGTTCTCAAATTTGTGCCCATGGCTCTTCAAGAGTGTCGTTAGGCGTGTAGGCACAATGCTCTACTTGTTCTGTTGTAGATGCGAGTGGGTCTGCTTGCTTGGGAGTGTGTAACATCTCCATCTGCATCAAAAGTTTTTTGGATAAATACACAACTTATTAAAATTTATTGCTATTTCAATTCTTGCAAGGCCTTTAAACTGAAGTAAATGCATTTCCTTCAAATTTGTGAAATTTCATTGTTTTTCAAATTTCTTTTGGAAAATTAAATTAATGGGACAGAGTGCGCTGTTACTGAAATTTATCTTGAGCCTTTCTATAAAACTATGTATGTACGAGCTTGCTCTTGTTTAAGCCACTGCAAATATGGATCAACATGATGTATAATCTGTGATTGATGTATTTCTCTTGCAAATGCACAGGTTTAGCTTCTTCTCCCAACGAAACAGACATGTCTTCGAGAGGACACCTTCCATCTCCATTACTCAGGAAACCTGCCCAGGCACCAGGGATGATGCGCCATGGCCCCTTTCCAGGATATCCGCCTTCTAGCCACCACCCTTTGGAACATGTAAACCCTGTTGAATTTTTGGAAAAGAAGATAATGCTTCAGGAGGATGAGATGGATAGACTTGCAGTGGAAAATCGAAGGTTGGCAGCTACTCATACGGTCCTGAGACAGGAACTTGTTTCCGCTCAGCATGAGATACAACGAATCCACGCTCATGTTGGAAGCATCCATAAGGAAAGTGAAATTAAAATCCGTGTCTTACTGGACAAAATTGCAAAATCTGAGGCTGATATCTATGCTTCTGAGGAAGTGAGGAAGGAGCTAAAAAAAGCGCATTTGGAGGGACAAAGCCTTTTCACAGAAAGGCAGGAACTCACAACTAAAATCCAACACATGACCGAAGCTCTTAAGAACGCCAAGGCTGACACTAAGAACCTCCCCGAAATGCATATTGAACTCGAAGGATTGAAACAAGAGCATAAAAAATTACGGTAATATTTTGCTCCCTCGTCTTTTTTCATCTCTCTCTGCCCAGTTCGTTTTATTTGATTCATGAGTAATTCGATGTGTTTCTTTTGTTGATAAAGTTCGGCCTTTGAGTATGAGAAGAACTTAAATAAAGAGCAAGTGGAGCAGATGTGTGGAATGGAGAAGAACCTTCTAACAATGGCGAGTGAAGTCGAGAAATTAAAAGCTGAGATAATGAAGATTGAGAAGGCTGCACAGGGTGATGATTTTTTTCACTATTTAGAGTATATTCTTAACCAACAATTTCATTGTCTGATGTTAGAACCATGCTGTATATTTATTGTTTAGTACCAAATCAATACGAAGGCAATTATGGGACTGCGGCTACCGGATACCCTTCTACCGGTCAGGCTTTTGTTCGCCACCTAGATCAAGGTTATTCTCAAGGTGTTGGTGGCTATGCAGAAAATGCTAATGGCATAAATAGCTCTTATCCAAATTCCAGCTATAGCCATGGTGGATTTGCTGGATATTCCCAAGGGTATGGGATGGTACCAACTCAAATGACAGGTGGCGATTCTGTTCATGGAGGACATGCCTACAGTACTGCTGGTGTTAGTGCCGTCTACCATAATGGCTTCATGATGCCTCCGGTGGCTGGTGGAGTGCAGGTTGGAGACGGGATGAGTACACCCACCATGGGTGCTACAGCTGGTTCTTATGAGGGGGTAAATTCAGGAAACCCACTTCTGCCAGCCATGCCCCCGCCACCACCCGTTTCCTGGAGGTGAAACCGAGGCCTCGTGCCATATTCCCAGCTCTTAAACTTTGTGGTTGATGTTTCCTTGAGTTCTTGATGTTCAATGGCCAGCCGTCAATGGAGAAAACAGTATGGTTAGAAGGGGTTAAGTTGTGATTTTGATCATATCACATGTTTCTTTCCTTATCGAATGGATGGTTCTTAATAGTTAATCTGCTGGTGCTGTTGGGTATTGTATTCCTCTTCGAATATGCTTCCATTTCTCTCTCTATCTTTCTGCAGGCTGCTTCTTTTTACGGTCGCTCTGATCTCTCCTACTAGAAATATAGATACATGGGTGCATCTCTCCAAGTTCTCTGCTTATAACCCACTTCTTTTTCCAGGATGTTAGGTATTGTGACCCTCTCAAATGCTCCATACTGTTTAAGCCATTCTTAGCAGCAAATAAGTTTTTTTTTTCTTCTTTGGATTATTGATATTTATCAGAAAAGGCGATATCATTATGACCAGCAATTGCTAAGTACATCTAGTAAATATTTATATGGTAAGCCTTGTTCTTTCAATTTGTTCACTTTTTTGTTTAAAATTTATATATGTTTGACAAATAACTTTTGGTAAACCAGCTAGCAACTGAGGGTTGTTGGCTGCAAAGTGTAGGTGTATTTGCAATACCTTAAAAGCTCCATTTTGCATGCACGTTAAACTCATTGCTTCTCCTCCTGACCCTCACCGGAGTCGTCGCTATCACCTGAGGCTCCTCACCGGAGTCCTAGGCATGCATACAATTGAACATGTGATGTAGGCATTGTGAGAAATGCAATCTTTTGAAGGACGAAATGAGTGTTTAATTGTGCCTTTTCTGCTGCTCTTCCGCAATAATTTTTCTCAAACATTTTAATATGTGCTGCTGTGAGCTATTATTTTGACCTGTTCAGAGCCACTGATGATAAAGTTGCATGCATCCATAATAGTAATGCACGGGTAGTTGACCAATCTTGATTTAGGTCCAAGTTGACTTGATTGAGTGTAAGTTGACCCATTGGCTCTTTATTGACCCAAGCTAGTTAGTGGTTAACTTATTATAGTCGTATTGACCAAAATGCCCTTTGTGTGACTAACTTGCTAGCTTCCATGGTCATATCATGTGATGCAACGTCTTAACCCTATGCGTGTTAACCTGCCAAGGGTCTGATGCTTCTGTTGTCTAAGGATTTATCAGGAAAAAATTTAGAGACTGGTGTGAGAATGCGTATTTTGGAGCACTCCTGTGATGCGTGATCTACTGATCTTAAGTGACATCAGGAAGACAGCATTGAAGCCAATTAGGTTGAATGGATCTTACGTCAATGAATGATGGCTCGCTTGTATCATGACACTGTACCCAAATCTAGGGACAAGGCCGTCCAGATTGGACCACATGGTTTTACTTATCTTGGAGAGCAAAAATACTCGCTTAGGATAGCAGCAACAACACTCAAACCTTTATTCCACTATCTTTTGTCGCCATTGTACCCTATCTTTTGCCATAATCTCACTAATGCCAAAGTACATCATGTCTTTCCTTATAGTTTCATTCCAAATCTTTATTGATCTACCCTTCCCTTGTTTAACATGTCTAGTGACTAGACTCTCACAGCGCTTAACAGGTGCCTCTAATGGTCTCCTTTGTACGTGTCCAAAACCATCTTAGTCGAGCTTCTCGCATCTTCTCTTCAATTGGTGCTACTCCTGTCTTATCCCTGACACATTCATTTCTAATTTTATCCAATCTCGTGCGTCTACAAAAAATATTGGCTCACTAGAAAATATTGGCTCTGCCATATTGATCTCCAAAAGAGCAAAATTGCTCGCCCACCCCTAGATTTTGGAACGGAGCCCATCCTAATTTTTTTGCCTTAACTAGGGCGAAGGGCAGGCTCTCTTGAACATGCAAGGGTCACCTCTATATTCTCATGTGCATCTTTGAATGATTATGAGAACCCACTATGGAGCATATCTATTTATTTTAAGATTAATTGATTTAGCATAGGCTTAGAATGTTAAGTGCCTTTTTGGTGTAATAGTTGCCCAAAGTTGAGGGATGGGGGTTATTCACGCGGACCATTGGATAACTGCACTTTACGGCAAAGCTGATCTTTGTGAGAAGTTACATCAAGAGGATAAAACTTGAGAGACAGCATAAGACATCTTCAAGGCTTCAATTCTCACAAATAGACTTGAATTCGCCAACATAATACAATTGTGGAGCAAAGTATTATTAGTTTTGAAGAAATAATTAGGATATGTATTCCTAAGTTTTGATGTATGTTTGGATGAATTTCACAAAATGAAGTCCACTTGGCTCACTCCCACTTAAACTAACTAGCAGTTCTGCATGTTGCTCCGGCTCCATCTGTGCGTGCTACCTGACTTCTACTATGTGACTGATTTGAAAAGGGACCATTTTGACACAGTTCTCCCGCTTTCCTCTAGGCCCTAGATACTTGAGTAGGTTTAAGAGGTCTATAAAAAATATTTCTTCTCCCACCCTCTCTCTTCTTCTTATACCCAAATGCTTTTAATGTGAGGGCCATGATACTTTTAAAGAACTTTCTTTAATACAGTTTAGATATAGACACACACTAACAATCATGCTATGGGCCTCTGTGTGCATTGTGTGATGATGATAGTAGCTGGCCTTCAGTGGAGAGAGGTAAGTACTATGATCAATGCACGATGTGTAGGGCCCTGTGCACAGGGTAGTTTTTCGGACCGATCTCTGTTCCGAAATTTACATCCGGGAGAAGCGCTGTGTTGCCGAGTGGAGGAAGCGACGGGGACAATGGAGGCGAGCGAAGACTAAAAACATAAGGGGAAGAGCGAACCCGTTTAATGCTCGTGCACGATCAATTCTGGTGTTCAGGGTACTCGGACCGAAAAACTTTTGCTGTGCACGATCGCTAGTTTCTATAAACATGTGTGTGTGCCGATGAACAATAACTCATGTGTTTTTCGATCAAATATCTGAAATTACACTGCCATAGCGTGCGTGTGGGTTTGAGAGTGCACATGGTCAGCATTGATATTTATATAGGATACTGTCTCTCGTATGCACGCGCGCGCAAACACACCGCTGTGAATAGATATTTATATAGGATACTAACTTTATGTATTCAAATCACTCGTTCCCTTGGATTAGGGGATTGAAATCAAATAACTCTAATTTATTTGATGGTCAGCATTGATTCATATCTGCCAACTACCGCCAAGTGACCAAACAATTGAATATTTTAAAAGACATGATTTAGAAAGAGTGGTGTTATAGTCTCATAATAATGACTGCAGCCAAAATTTGTATATTTGTACACCAACACGCTAATGCATACCAATAATAAACCTTCGAAACTCCTGGACTCTGCTAACTGCCATCCAGATACAAACTCAACTCAATGTTTAAACTTAAGTCAGTCTTTGAACTTTCTCTTATAAGCTACATGTCCAACACTGCCATTGTTGCTCGATCTGTATACATCAGTGGCGCAGACTTGATTGCAAAATAGACCGATGCTGAAGGAGGATCTGCCAGTTTGCGGCGTCGGCTGCAGCATTGGGGAGAAATTACCTAAGGTCATGCTGCTGTTGGCAGAGAATCCGGCTCTGGAATAGGTTGTCGGGGCCTGAGATTTGCTGGATGTCGAAGGACGGAGCGACCACAGGGGACGTTGATGTCGAAGGCGATGCTATTTTACCAGCGCACCCCTAGAAGAGTGTTGGGATCGGGGCGGAGTGCGGGTATAGGAAACAAAAATGAATGTTTTTTAGTGTTTTTTAGATTGTTTTATGGTTTGCACATAATGCAAAATGGTGTGCATATAACATCACTCTTTAGAAATCAAATCTTGGATTTGAAAATTCTTATCATTCTATCGACCCAACAGCCATTGTGCTCCATACGAGTTGTTAAAAAGATATTATTTAGGCCAACCTAACAGCACCAAGGGTGATGCAGCTCTCCAACCTGTGAAGGCGTGAATATCGTTCTCCAAACTTGAGAAGCAGTTGCTGCCGTCTTCATTCCACTTGGGCAGCAATAGGCCACAGACAATGCCGGTGGGTGGAGTGAGAGAGAGAGAGAGAGAGAGAGAGAGAGAGAGAGAGAGAGAGAGAGATTCTTGTTGCCCTCCAATGCATCGGCATTGGAGGCTGCAATTATGGAGGAGGCGGCATTTCCGCCTCCTCCTCCTCTAAATTTAGAGAACAAGGAGATGAAATGCCGGCCCTCCATTTCCACTTTTTAAATATTTTTTTTATTTTTTTTATTTTAATTATATATTTATTATATTTAAGGAAAACGTATATTACACAATAACGTTCGTAGCCGCTAAAATATTATTTCAAACTTCACATATAATATACCAATAAATTTGTTTTTTCGAGACCTACAAAACGAGACTAATATTGCATACTTTCTAAATATTATTGATCATACAAATAGCTAGAGAACACGATTTACTAAATAAAATTGCACATACATCGAAATACATTCAAATTAAAATGCATACAATTTTCCAAATTACATTGTTTCATTACCATGTCGTGTCCACAGATGTTCGATCAGTGCATCTCGAAGTGCGAAATGTGCCGCCTTGTCTCTGATTTTTTTATGTCGATTTAGGAACTGCTGAAATCTTTCGACTTCACTTGTGTCCATCTCTTCAACATTCTGAGTTGGCGGCGGTGGAGAAATAACGATATCTTCATTTTCATCTCGCTCGTCCTCAATAATCATATTGTGCATTATAATGCAAGCAGTCATGATATCATGCAACACATTTTTATCCCAAAAACGGCAAGACCCCTTAATAATTGCAAAGCGTGATTGGAGAACTCCAAATGCGCGTTCTACATCTTTTCGGCATGCCTCTTGCATCATTGCGAAGTGTTGTTTTTTTTTATCTTGTGTATGAGAAATGGTTTGAACTAGTGTTGACCATTTCGGATAGATACCGTCGGCTAAATAATAACCAACATCATAATTTTTACCCAGTATTGTATAATTGGTAGGAGGCGTTATACCTTGGGTTAAGTTTGCAAATAAATTTGATGTCTGCAAGACATTAATATCATTGTTAGATCCAGGTAAGCCAAAATATGCATGCCATATCCACAGGTCGTATGATGCTACTGCCTCGAGAATGATTGTAGGTCCACCATGACGTCCTGAATATTGGTCTGCCCATGCCGTTGGGCAATTCTTCCATTGCCAATGCATACAATCTAGGCTTCCCAACATCCCTGGAAAACCTCGTTCTTCACCTTTCTGTAGTAATCTTGTTACATCATTTGCATTGGGAGATCTCAAATATTCATCTTTGTATAGTTGTACGATTGCCCTACAGAATCTTTTCAAGCATTGAATCACAGTAGACTCGCCAATTCGAATGTACTCATCGCAATTATCAGCTGATGTTCCGTATGCTAACATACGAAATGCTGCTGTAATTTTTTGTATTGTTGATAGTCCAGGCTTACCAACACCATCCTTCTTTTGAACAAAAAAATTGTCGTGCTCCTGCACTTCAGTAACAATGCGAAGGAAAAGATATTTTCGCATTCGAAATCTTCGTCGAAAAAAAGTTTCACCATATGTGGGGTGTTCGGAGAAGTAATCATTCCAAAGTCTAGTGTTGCCTTCAATCCTGCCCCGATTGATTACCACGTGGCCAGGTATTGAACCTCTGCGTCGCGGACGTGCATCTTCTTGAAGTTGAGCTGCGATTATGGCATTGTTAGAGGCATACATGCGAGCTAAAACTTCATCTTCATTCTCCCAATTTTTAAGCTCTTCTTCCCACTTAAGAAGTATTTGCTCATCATCATCTGAAGATGATGAAGATCGCAAATGGGATGAACATTCTCCATAGTTCATTTTTCTTAGAAGAAAAGAATGTTTTGAATGTATCATTGACTATCTTAAAAGGGCGTTTATATAGCTCGCCAGCATTGGATGCCTTCTCCCAAGCATTGGATGCCTTCTCCCAAGCATTGGATGCCTTCTCCACTCAAGCCTCTGTCTTGTCTTGTCAATCCTGTCATCTCGTAACCCGAAGTCTTGTTTTTTCCCAGCATTGGATGCCTTCTCCCATGCATTGGATGCCTTCTCCACTCAAGCCTCTGTCTTGTCTTGTCAATCCTGTCATCTCGTAACCCGAAGTCTTGTTTTTTCCCAGCATTGAATGCCTTCTCCCATGCATTGGATGCCTTCTCCACTCAAGCCTCTGTCTTGTCTTGTCAATCCTGTCATCTCATAACCCGAAGTCTTGTTTTTTCCCAACATTGGATGCCTTCTCCCAAGCATTGGATGCCTTCTCCACTCAAGCCTCTGTCTTGTCTTTGTTGGGTTTTGTGGCACACTTCTGGTCCTCTTGTTTCTCACACTGGGTTTGCCCACGTGAGCTTAGAAGAATCGAAGTGTGATCCCCCTTCGACATCTCCGGGACCGACGACAGCGGGGGTCCGGGGGCGGCAGCCCCCGGCGGAGGTCCCGCTGACCGGACAGCGGGCAGGGGTCCAGGGGACAGCGTCCCCGGTGGGGGCTCGGGGGCAACGCCCCCGGACCAAATTTTTTGGGGAGATGTTTTCTCCAGTCGTCGAACTGGGTTCGACGATCGTCGAACCCAGCTCGACGATCGTCGAACCCAGCCCGACGTCGAACGTCGAACCCAGCTCGACGTCCGACGCGCCGAACCCAGCTCGACGTTCAGCCGAGCTCGACGATCGTCGACCGTCGTTCGACGTTCGGCCGAGCTCGACGTTCGGCCGAGCTCGACGATCGTCGACCGCCGTTCGACGTTCGGACGAGCTCGACGATCGGTCGAGCTCGACGATCGTCGACCGCCGTTCGACGTTCGGCCGAGCTCGACGATCTGTTATGCTGAAGCCTATTTAAGGCGTTTTCTCCCAAGCATTGGATGCCTTCTCCACTCAAGCCTTTGTCTTGTCTTGTCAATCCTGTCATCTCATAATCCGGAGCCTTGTTTTTTCCCAGCATTGGATGTCTTCTCCCAAGCATTGGATGTCTTCTCCACTCAAGCTTCTGTCTTGTTTTGTCAATCCTGTCATCTCATAATCCGGAGCCTTGTTTTTTCCCAGCATTGGATGCCTTCTCCCAAGCATTGGATGCCTTCTCCACTCAAGCCTCTCTTTTTCATAAGTACTCATTCTAGCACTCTCTATAAGTACCCATTGCAGAAGTCAAGTTCTCATCACTCTATCCCCAAAAACAAGAACTCTCTAATTTCTTTCCTCGTCATCATGTCATCTATTCGTGGCCAAGCATTCTCCCCAAAAGAAGATCAAGCACTATGTTATGCTTGGCTTGAGGTTTCGGAAGACCCCGTTATGGGGAGTAATCAGAAAGAACAAAGAATGTGGGAAAGAATTTCAACCATCTTTCACAATACAAGACCTCAAACTTGCGTAGGACAGAGAACCCCAAAATCTCTTTCTTGTCGTTGGTCCCTTTTGGCAAGTAAAACAAGCAAATTCCGAGGATGTATTCGGCAGATAGAGCAACGAAACCCCAGCGGTGCTTCTGAACTTGATATTGTAAGAATTTTTTAGAATTTAAATGCATAAATATCTTAATTAATGTGTGATTAAAGTAATTTTTTTTGTAGCTCAATGAAGCCAAAATGTTATATGCCTCTGATTCAAAAGAGAAGAAAGGCTTCATGTTTGAGCATGTTTGGCATATCTTAAAAAACACAGAGAAGTGGATGGAAACGTCAGGGTCTACAAAAAATAAGAACTCTCCAAATATTAACATGTCACAAACATTAAGTTCTAACACTCCCAGTCAAGGGAGAGGAATAGACTTAAATTCAGATAACAATAATATGAATCTTGGTAGTACTGGGGATGAAGAATCTCCAATCTCAACTTCCAATAAACGACCAACTGTGAGAAAGCAAGAAAAGGAGAGGAGGAGACAATTGAGTGGTAAGGGTTATGATATTGAGACTTATACTAAAAAAAACGAAGAAATCTTAGAGGTTTTAAAGAGAGGGCAAGAACAACGAGCAAACGATATGTCTGCTATCCAAGAGCTCATGAGAATGAAAGCAGAAAATCAAAAAAGAAAACTAGATCTACAGAGCGCTAAACAAGATCACGATATCATGATGATAGATTTGGATAGCATCAAAGGAACTCCAGAACGACAGTATTTTCGACAAAAAAAACAAGAAATTATGAATAGAAATATTATAAAACCATTATTTGGAGGATCTTCATCACTCGAAGGAACTGAATATGGAGGTGGCGTATACGGAGGTAGTGGTTACGGTGGAAGCCAATATAGAGGAAGTCAATATGGAGCACCTCAATTTGTAGGATGTCAACTTGGAGGAAGCCAGTGTCGAGGAAGCCAGTATGGAGGAGATCGACATGGAGGACCTCGATATGGAGGGCCTCAATTTGGAGGACCTCCATTTGGAGGAGGTCAACATGAAGGAAGTCAGTACGGAGGAAGCCAGTATGAAAGAGACCGACATGGAGGACCTCCATTTGGAGGGCCTCAATTTGGAGGACCTCCATTTGGAGGAAATCAGTACCGAGAAAGCCAGTATCGAGAAAACCAGTACGACGGAAGCCAATTTGAAGGACATCAGTTCGGAGGAGACCAGCAGGGAGGAAGCCAGTATGGAGGAAGCGACTACAACATACCAAGATATGGAGGAGAACAACAGGGGGATAGCGCGCGCGGAAATCGTATCGAACCCAGTGATGACCTCCCAGATTTTTAGTTTAAATTTCAAATGTAATATTTTAATTTTGAAATATGTAATGCTTATTTTATTTTTATAATGTAATGCTTATTTTAATTTGGCAAGCTAATTATTATTATTTATATAAATTATTATTTATATTAATTATTAATTATAATAAATAAAAATATGAAAAAACGTGGAGCTGAGCTCGACGTTCGTCGAGCTCAGGAAAAACGTCGAGCTCAGCTCGGGAAAAACGTCGAGCTCAGCTCGACGTTTTTATTTAAATATAATTTTTTTATTTTTTATTTTAATTATTATATATATATATTTATACATATAAATATGTAATTTATATAAATATATTTTGGCATTAATAAATGTATATTTATTTATACATATAATATTAAAAAATTCAATGTTCTTCAAATATGGAGAACATGGTTGGAGTTGGTTCTCCATGTTCTCCATATTTGGAGAACACAGTAGCACTGCAATCTCCATATTTGGAGAATATGGAGATCTCCCGTTGGAGATGCTCTGAGAAAGAAGACGCCAGTAATCATAAGGGTCTGTTCGGCGCGCAGGTATTGATTTTCTGGAATTGACTTTGGGTTCCAGAAAATCAATTTTACTGTTTGGCGCGTGAAAATTGCGCTGGAATTGGTTTTCACGTCAAAACCCACAGATTTTCCTTTTAACCTAAAATGAAAACCATGAAAACTTGTCCCTCCACACAGGTTTTTCGTGGTTTTGCTGTCCATATCACGATCCCGACCCATCCCGCGACGCCTCCGGTTGCTGGTGTGACGGAAAGCTCCCATCTCCTTCATTCTTCCGGATTGACGGGCGAAATACGCGCCCCAACTCGCCGTGTACGGCCCCGCCAGTTACACTGCACTTCTCGTGATCTCGTGGAGATGGATGCCATGGATGGTATATAAATGAGGCTGATCTCGTGGAGATGGACGCCATGGATGGTATATAAATGAGGCTGATGTGAAGGGTAGCAAGAGGTTCCTCAAACCCTTCTCGATGGTTTTTGAAGCAGAATGCAGAATCTTGTGGCCCTTGGTAACTCTTCAACTGCTTCTCTCTCTCTCTCGCTTGAATGCGAAGACTGTTATGAATTCTATCAGAGGGGGGATTCATTGTATATACTTCTGCTCGATTGAAACCACTGCAGATTGTGATTCAGGCGTAGAAAGGATCACAAAAGAATCTTCTGTCGACACATTTTAGGGCCTGTTTGGGAGGGCTTTCTAGCTCCTTTTCATTTCCTAGAAAACGCCATCGCACATAATAAATCGTTTGGAATGTCTACCGGTGGGAAAAGCTACCATCAAAAACTCCCTTTTCTCCTCTATTTGAAAAGTCACTAGCCTCCTACTTCTCAACTTTTCGAAAAGTAATTTCTCATCCCGATACACAGTTGATGCTACGAATACATTTTACTCCTCTGGATCCAGTTCGACAACACTGCCAAAACACTAGTCTTTCTCTAGATGAATATTTCGCTCGGGCGCGATTTTTTCGCACGGGGCGATTTTTTCGCCCTAGCGCAAATTTTTCGCCCGGACGCGAATTTTCTGTCGGGGCGCGAATTTTTGGCCCGGTCAAGAATTTTTCGCCCGGACGCGAATATTTCGCCCGGGAGCGGAATTTTTCGCCCGGGCGCTGAATTTTTTGCCCGGGTGACATTCTTTCGCCCTTGCGCGAATTTTCCATCCGGGAGCAAATTTTTTCACCCGGGCGCAAATTTTTTCTCCCGACGCGAATTTTTCGCCCGGGCGTGAATTTTTCGCCCAGGCGCGAATTTTTCACTCGGGCGCCAATTTTTTGCCCGGGCGCGAATTTTTTGTCGGGGCGCGAATTTTTGGCCTGGTCGCGAATTTTTCGCTCGGACGCGAATATTTTGCCCGGGCGCGGAATTTTTCGCTTGAGCGACATTCTTTCGCCCGGGCGCGAATTTTTCACCCGGGCGCAAATTTTTTTACCCGGGCGAGAATTTTTTCTCCCGGCGGGAATTTTTCGACCTGTCGCGAATTTTTCACCCGGGCGCGAATTTTTTCGCCCGAGCGCGATTTTTTTGCCCGGGCGCGAATTGTTCGCCCAGGCGCTGTTTTTTCGCCCGATTGTGCATTTTTCGCTCCGGAGCAGTTTTTCCCCGAGCGCGGTTTTTTCGCCCGGGAGCGGTTTTTTTCCTCCGGACGCAGTTTTTTCGCCCGATCGAAGTTTTTTTCTCCCGTGCACGATGTTTTCGCCCGGGCGCGAAATTATCGCCCGGGCGCAAAATTATCGCCCGGGCGAGAATATTTCGCCCGGGCGCGAATATTTCGCCCGGGCGCGAATATTTCGCCCGGGCGCGAATATTTCTCCCGGGCGCGAATATTCGCCCGGGCGCCAATATTTTGCCTGGACGCGCAGTTTTTGAGCGTTGTTTTCGCCCTGGCGCGAAATTTTTGACCGAACGCGAAATTTTCGTCCGTTCGGAAAATTCACGCTCGGGCGAAAAATGTGCGTAATTTTAATAAAAAAGTCACTGCAACGGAGATTTGCCAATCAGTTTATAAAATGCTCCTTTCTGAAAATCTCTGCAAAAGAAGTTCACCCAAACGGATCTCCTTTTGCAATATACATTTTCCAAAAGCTCATTTTCCCACCTTCCTTTTGCTACCATTCCTTTTCCTTTCCGAAAAGCCCTCCCAAACAGAGCCTTAATGAGGTAATAAGCACTAGATTATGACATGCGATAAATCTTTTAATTTGTATAAGAGCACCCAAATTTTTGTTCATAGTATACTTCACAGTATATTGTCAATAAGAGTGCGCGACATATTGTCTATAAGAGAGTGCTATCATATTGGAGAGCACCTTCTATAATGTTTCATCAGCATTTCGTAGATGTAAATAATATATATTCAAACAGTTTTGGAAATATAAACACAATTTTGATGATGTGCAACTTGAAGAAAAGTACAAATACTAGTGTGTGATTGTTATTATTATTTTGATTAACTGTTTCTATTTTAAAAATTAAAAATTATAAAAATATCAATTCCAGATAGTTAATTTTGTTGCTTAGACAAACAGATTTTAGCTATTAATTTCAATTCCGTTCATTGAATTCTCATCCTGCAGTCAGAACAACAAAATTGATTTTTTGCACAAAATTAATTCCCGCAGATATTGGTTTTCTAACCAAAATTAAGTCCAAAAAATCAATACCTGCACGCCGAATGGACTGTAAAGGTGTTTGAGAGATATCTGTCGGTTTGTCTCTGCATTTTTTTTTGCTTCGGTAGCCTGTAGCATTCTCCTTAGTATTTTCTAATCTTTGCAAAGTGTGGTGATTTGTTATTCGGATCGTTGAGTTCAAGGGGCATTTGACCTCGCGGGATATTCTATGATGGAAGTGCTCTTAAGTAATGATATACGCAGATCCTCTTCAACTATTATTCGTAGGCGCATATCATGAAATTATATTTGTGGACTACTGCATTGCTCAAAATTATTCTAAACCTTCCACTAAAGACTCTTTAGTGCCTATTTATTCTCAGGCTCCGTTTATCGCCACTTTTTTCTCTTGTAAGTTTGGACAAAAATTCTATCATAGAATGTATGTTTGGCATGACATCAGTTATGATCGTCATCAAGAAAAGAAAATTAGTTTTGAACATTAAGGTTCCGTTTGGAGGAACTTATTTTCACCGGTCAAGCGGTCAGCGGACCGGTGAAAATAAGTCTCCCAAAATGAAGCCTAAATTGGATGAAGTTCCTTAGGCGAGAGGTCATACGTACCGCCGCCACGCCAAACGGATCCTCATTTAACTACTCAATGTGACTTCAGGATTAGAGCTTGTGGGAATACATGTCTCTGCATAAACAAAAACCGACCTTCTAAGCATGTCCAGTAGCCAGTGTTGTTTTATAGTAGATCGATTTTTGTGGTTGAGATCACTAGAATTCGCATCTTTTAGGCTTCGTTTGGTGCTGTGGTGGCGGCTGTGAACGCGGTGGTCATGAAGTGCGGTGTTCATGAAGTGTCATTCGTGAGCGCCTGACCTCACCTAATAAAAACCTCCCTAAAAAAATTCATGCAATTTATGCTAAAATTACCTTATTTTCTTGGTAACCGTCATAACATTTGTCATGCCAAACATACATTCTATGACTCCTGGAAATTGATCAAAATTATTGGAGCAAATAAGCCGTGCCAAACGAAGCCTTAATAAACTCTAAACTGGAGCTAAAGGCGGGATATGGAATTTTACCCCTTTTTTGAGATGGATGACTCCTGGAAATTGATCGTAGGGCACATAAAGAAGGTGATAAAATCATGTGGTTCAACTTAGTATGAATTGAAGTGAACCAAAGCGGATAATGCATATGATACTACTGGCCTGTGTCTTTATAATGAGCACAATGCAAAGCCCCTTCATAGACAAGTGACCATTTTTTAGATGAAATCAAGCCTTGTGGACGCTCAAAGTCTGTATTACCCGATTCAAAGATGGAGGGCATTGCTCCTTCAATTCATAGGGACGAGGTCTAACCAACTCCTGCTATAAGACATGGCTAACCTTCGCAGTTTCGAGCCACTCGCTCCACTCTGCACAAGAATTCGTCTTCCCCCGAAGTGAATCAAGATCTAGAATGTAAAGAGGACACAAGGGAGGGCGATAGGAAAGACCCCTAAAAAATTGAAAATGAAACATGATTATTGTTGGAACTAAGAAAATTGGTTCCTGCTGTTCGGATCAAGAGGGTGACCAAAGGTTACTAGGTTAGTGGTCGATTCACATGAGACTCGGCGAGGAAAAGCTAGCGAGCACAAAGAATAGCTCCGGACTACCTACAAACAAGACTCACGTGCTGCAACAGCAGGTCCTTCCACACACCCGGAAGTCTATAAGAATTTTCCCTCATAAAGCTACTGCTGAGCTCGGCATAAGGGAGGCGGACACTGAACTCACCAGCCATGGGGGGGGGGGGGGGTGAATGTTATTTTACCTTGTGCCTTGAGGTCCTATTTATAGGCAAATTCAAGAGGGGAGCGGGGTTTGGTCTGTCGACAGCTGCTCCCGCCTTAACCAGAATTTTATTCCCAGACCAAGAGGGGATGCGAGTACTCTCTCCTGAAGACCGACAGAGTACCCCTGACGAGTACTTTCGACGAGCACTCTCCCGCAACGTCTTCCTTAGTCATTTTTGATCTCGACGAATTACGGGTTATGCCACACGGTGTATCATTTATGTACAATTTTGAAAAAATTTCGGATAAGAAATTTAATTCCTTCACTTAAAATTCAACGATTCAAAATTAGCAGGACGATTTGAAATTCAACCGTGCATTTGTCAATATTCGTGCAAAAAATAGATAACCATCCGGCCATTTTTTTTCCCTTCTGAAAGAGGGATCGGGATCCTCTATTCTTGAAATGGAGAGGATTCATTTCAATATCTAATGGACAAGCAAGTTGGAAAAAATCTTGTGGTGAAATTTTTTTGATAAAAAAAACTAAAAAAACATGGGAAATGATCCGGCCATTTTTTTTCCCTTCTGAAGGAGGGGAATGCAGATGAGCACGAAGAAAAATCCAGCAATTACGCAGCAAAAGCTCTATCCACTTCTTATCCAATGCTTGTTTACTGATTCTACTGTGTATATTTGTCCGCGTTCTGAGTATATATATATATATATATATATATCATATATGACTGACATTTGGTCCCCTTCCTGTGAAGGAGGTGTGGACTCATACACATGGTGGCCTGTTTGCATATCTTCATTATATAATTTATATAATTTTAGCAGGTTTAATCATTCACCGAGATTTATTTTTTCCGCAAAATAATAAAATTTCGATGAATTCAAACAAATTTACATGCCACAATAAAATAAACTCCCGCTTTATATGCTTATCGACGCCATTTGGAATTCTCTTTTATGTCTGTAAAAATTCTATTTTTCCGCTACTTCTTGTGGATGTATAACTCAATTAGGCGCGTATCACGTTTTATATGTGCATTGCTTGTGCTTATTTTCGTCGTTTTTGTTTGGATTTTATTTTTCGTGGCATAAGAACCGAAACAATGCGTATATTACTTTAGTTTTCACATCAGGAATGCAAGGCAAAACTCAAAATGGAAACATGATTGGGGAATGAATACCTGATTTTTAACACTCCGGCGATCGAATTTTATAAATTTGCGTCGGCATTCGTCAGCCGATCTCATGAAGCCTGGGGATAGAGCTGAAGTCAGATTTCACACCTTAAATCAAAACTGAATTTGATTGGGAAAGAAAGGAGCAAATTCTTTATTGATTAACAAACATGAAAAACTGCAGGCATAAAACAGAAACACATCAAAATTGCAATGAATAACAAAATACTAAACTCTACATCTGAGCAATCTATTGACAAACAAAGTCTGGTGGCACAAGAAAAGATGTATGACGAGGTATACATATAGCTCTATTTTTACATGAAAAGAACCTGAGGCCATCCTCTCCGCCAGGGCTCACAAAGGAGGCAAAACTGTCGTCGTCTGCGAGGACAAAGAAGAACTAGAAGAATTCGATTTGGTCGCCGCATCATCAAGAAGACTGTCGTCGTCTTGGCTGTCCATTCGTTCCAGATGCACCGCCCCGGAAGACGGTCTATTCCTTTGCTGTTTTTTGGCTGATTGCTCTTCCTGCAATCTCAATTCAAGAGGCAGAGATGCTGCAGGAGAGCATGTTTCCTTCAGAGCAGACCCGCTGCCTTCAGTCCGCTCTGCTGCTTCCGCTGCCGCCAATGTGTATTCCTGTGGAGGTACCCAAATACTGCCCAATAAAACGAAATGTGGCGGAGTACGTGTTCCAACACTGTTATGAACGGTTGCCGCCGGCCGTTTTGTATGAAGACGATATTTCTGCAGCATTAGGTGTTCTGAGTGAGAAAGGAAAAGGAACAAAAAAGATAAAAGGGACAAAAACTCTCTTAGTTTTATGGAAGGAGATGTGGGTTTTCAAATAAGACAACATACTCTAAGTGCTAACAGTTAATAAAAATAAATTATAAAATATTTGAGATATTGTTTGTTTTAGTTGTAGCTAATTCATGTTAAGCTGATGAATCGCACAATTTTATCATTTTTTTAAAAGCGATATGCGAGTATTTACCAGGAGGACACTCATCTCATAATTACTAGCATAAGAGCATGCATAACTCTTGTGTTGGCCAGTCCAGCATGAATTTAAAAAAAGACATGCTAAAATTAGTTCCACACTGTCTATCCAGACTCCACACTGTCTATCCAGACAGTTCGCTCATGCATATAATAGACCTCACCTCTCCGACGGTTTAACAAAGACCATGCATAGCTGCGAAGTTCCTACAAATTTCACATCTTGCTTTGTATAAATGCAAATGAGATCTAGGGTCTAAATTATTACTTAAAAGTTGATAACTTTTAGTCCTCCTATAACGCAAAATTCAGTTTTGCTCCTAGAAAATCGGTCAGGAATTGCTTTTGCCTATTTTTGACTCCCTCATTACACTCCTATAAACAGATTTGGGATTTTAAAATATTACAAAACGCTACATAAAATTTTTTACACATTTAACAAAAATCAAACTTACTATGATGATTATTCATAAAAGTTTTGAAAAGGATTGACAAAAGGCAGCAAAAGTAACTCCAAAAGTAATTGTTTGGGTAGACTTAACTCAAAAAATGTTGATGGGGAAAAGAATCCTCAACAGTCAACAATTTCAAAAAATTTATATGAATAAAAAAATTTTATAATTTTGAAAAAAAATCTAATCTCTTGATCCAAAATTAAGATTGAAATGAGGAGGAAGAAAGTCATATTCACCTGCAAATGGGATTTGACCTCATCGTTGGTGAGGCTATCCACCTTCATCATCTCCCTTATCTGCTTCGGTGTCGCCACTGCATTAATCCAATCCAAACTTTCTTTCAGATAAAAATTTTTTTGAACAAAAAAAAAAATCCCTTCAGAGCAGTGCTGATGAGTAACAGAAATCGTCTCACCGTGAGAGCCTCCAAGCGTTTCAAGCGCGTTCAAGAACTTTCGATGCAGATCAGGAGACCAACACCTCCTGTGCTTCCGATTAGGCCCCACAGGAGCCAGCGACTGTCTTTCCTCCTCCTTCTCCACCTCCCCACAGCCATCTTTTCTTCGTTCCGTAGTCATGACAGTGGTGGAGCTGACAGAAGGTGCCGTGAAAGGAACGTGAACCTCCGCCGCCGTTGTCGCCGGTTTGTTCCTCTCGAATGGCTGAAAGGCTCCCCAAACTCTCCTAGCATTCACCGCAACGGGCTTTCTCAGCGTGCCCTAATCAAACACACAGTGCCCCCAAATTAGAACAACAAAAAAAAAAATCAGCGCATTAAGTAAGACGACTTTTAGGTTACCCTTTCATCCGACGACTCATCGGCGGCTGCTATATCGTTGAGATTGACGGATCTGAGTAAATCAGGGGTGCAATCAGAGGATCCCTTCTCGTTATTCAGTTCTCCTTCGCTTCTGGAGGAGGAGGAAAGCGGTTTAATCGGCATGAAATCCTGGAAGACGGGCCTCTCACTGGAAGCATCCTCGCTCTCCATTCGCCGCCGCCGCCGCCGCCGCAAGCTATCGATCTCTGTTGAGAAGAACGGATAAGCAAAAAAAAATCCGGCAATTAATAAGTCGAATTAATGGTCGCAACTGGATCCGGACCTTCGTTGATGAGCTGCAAAGTGAGAGGCAGTTCACGGGAGAACATCTGGATCTTGCGGCGCTCATCCTCGAGCGCCTTCAAGAAATCGCGTTGGCTTGGCTCCGCCTCCGCCATGGACAACATTGTTCAGACCAGAGAAGGTAAAGTAGTTGTGTTCAGGAAGAAGAAAGAAGCCGGAAATTATAGCAGAGAGAGAGAGAGAGAGAGTGTGGAGGGATGATGAGAGAGAAAGAGAATCGAATCAAGGTCGAGGCGTCGCGTACGCAACCGAATCTTTTGAGGTGCGGTTTCGTGAATATTCGGGGGAGCAATGCTGCGGATTCCCGTGGCCGCCCCGGCCGCGCTGGCGCTGATGTCAGCTGGATAAGAACGGGTGATGACTTTTTTTTCTCTTTCTTTTTTAAAAAGAAGATGGGCCGGGCCGAGTTCGGGCCGGATTACATTGGGGCCAACGGGCTAGCGTTAGACACTAATGACTTGTGTTATATAAATTGTTTAACGTAATAAAGCGCGGAGTTTATGCTGTAGTACAACAACACTCGAGGCTTTATCCCACTATAGTGGGGTCGGTTATATGGATCCTTTGTCGCCATTGTGCCCTATCTTTTGTCATAATCTCACTAATGCCTAAGTACATCATGCGCGGAGTATACGGAGTTTACAAAAAAAGCCTCAAAGTCATAAAATATATGCCTGGCATGACAATGGTGGTGCGGTTTGATATTCTTGAAACTGCGGGTCATACCCACTATGTTAATGACCGTCATCACTGTGCCAAATCGATCATAACTCGGATTATAGCAGCGAAGCACGACTATTTCGCCACATAAGATTGAAGCTTTAGGCTCTGTTTGGCACGGTGGCGGCGGTCATGAACACGGGAGTTAAAATTGTCATTTGTTAACGTCCATTTAAGACACTTCATCCACTTTTATGATCGGATGGATGATGTTTGTTAGATGATCGTTAACGAATGTCATTTTAACTCATGATGCGTTTACGGCGGCTACCACCATCCCAAACGGATCCCTAGTCATACTTAATTCGGCCGGTGGTCTTCAATTGGAACCCTAAATACAATCTCAACCAAGTCAACTCAAGGCTCAATGGACCGCAATTTAATAATTAAAGGGGGGCAAACATAATACAGGGGAAAGACCAAAACACCCTTCCACCCTATAGACTTTGATGTGTATTAATTTAGGACCCCAGTGCCCAATAGTAATTGTCGTGCAATGTAAGGGAATGAAGCCAAGAATATTGGAGATATATTCTTTTAATCTATCTTCTCCTCTTCTCTCTTTGGATTCCTTCTATCTTGTCGTCTGTCATCTTCGTTCCTTCTCCTCTCCTCTGAGTATTAATCTTCTTCAAGCATAACATATCTCGTGATCTTGAACTCTTTTCTTCGTTTCAAAAGGAGCTAACTTGAAATATTTAGAAATCCAACATTACAAGAAAGAACTTATATGTGAGTATCAAATGCACACCATTATAGTTATGCCGACACTAGTAGGCACATGTAGTATGTCCAAGGAAGCAATGAAGAAGATACAATGTCCATTTCAACATACGAAAAGATTAAATGCAAATCCTTATTAGCAACATTCAAGGGGATCTCGTGGAATTTCATGAACTTTATGGATGGAGCCTACAATGTATTTCTATCTCAGAACTTTGAGCATACAAAGGCTTCGTTTGGGGGGGACTTATTTTCACCGGTCAAGCGGTTACGACCGCATGAACCGGACATTAATTACGGTCCGATTCATGCGGTCGTAAACGCTTGACGGGTGAAAATAAGTCCCCCAAACAGTGGTAAAATCATCCTCATCATTGATCATAGGCAGCGATGTGCAAAGCAGCGCGCGTAAATAGAGAAAGGAAGCGTGCGATAAGCCCCACATCGTGCGAAATATAGGAAATCTCAAGTATATATTTGTGTTGAGGACCGGTTATGTTTAAGTTTAAAATATTATAGGCGGCTGTGATTGGTGATTGATCGGCAGGGGAGTTTGTGCAATTTTTTGAGATATACCTTTTTAGTTTAAAATGGTAAAATTGTGATTTCACATTCTAAGTTAGGAGCCCTATTCAATTTATAGGTTTAAGACATAATATTATTGTAGGTTAGGAGATTTACGAAACTGTAGATGAACGGTCCTGATTCGTTTGTGTGAACGAACGACTGAGATGTTATGATTTAATCAGATCGGACGGTCCGGATTGATTGGATTGTATGTCGGGGTTACACTGTATGACATGAAAGTATTTCTTTATATATAGTAGAGATATTTCGCCTTATCTATTATTTAATTTTGCCCTATTATTATTTAAATGTAGTTAACGTGCCTCTTGCTGAATGGGAGATGGAAGCTGGGATCCAGTCCCGAACATCGTCTGAGACAAATAGCACGGTGCTGCTTCACCCACGAATATTTAGCATTGTTATGTGATCCTTGCTGGTTCATATGAGATTTTACTTGCCCCGTGCTACTTGGTTAAGAGAGTAAGCTACTAATGCTTTGGACAACTAGACTCTCGTTGTATAACTTGTAATTCATCGAGATCAGAAATGCCTAAGGAGACGCCTATTCGCAGACCATTCAACTAGTACGAGTGTATGAGCGAGTACCTTTTGTAACTCATGAGTATGAGCAAGTACCCCTTATAACTCACGAGTATGGGCGAATACCCATTGTAACTCTCGAGAATGGGCAAGTGTGGGCGGGTATGGGTGAGTAACATACCCTCCAAGCGATTTATCTATAAATAGACCCCCAAGGGTACCAAGAATGACACATTGAGATCCCCCAAGTTCCAAACGTGCCAATTTCGTATCTTACTCGTACCTTTCTTAGCCTTTTGCTTGCATGGGGGGGGGGGGGGGGTTCTCGGGGGAGTTTCTCCAAAAAATTACGGTATGTGGTGAGACCTCCCTGCTGAGGCACCTGAGATGTGCTTGTAGACATTTCTCTATCTTGCTCTTGCCATCTGAATTGTAACATTCGACCGCAAAATCAGTAACCTTAGACTACACATAAGTCCGAACATTTGGAGTCGAGATTTTTCTGGCTTCAACACTCGCTTCCTTGGGTGCAGTGTTCCACCCCTTCACCTAGCAACGCGGCCATGGGCAGATCCAAAGGTAGGGACATTGCCCCCCTTATTTTTTGAGATTTGTTGTACGTACACAAAAAACTTGGATAACCGCACACCGAAGATTGGCTAACCACACACCAATCTAAGATAAAGATATCTATCTGATTTTCTGCTGGACCGTTGGACACCTCACACCTAACTTGGACCGGCAGACCGAAGCCTCTCCTCATGGTTTTCTTTTCATGACATCGCTCATTCGTCGGGGCTTTCTCCTCTAGCCGCCAACAAGTTTTCTCTTCCAGCAGCCTCCAGATTTTCTTTTAAGATTCCAAACTTTGGATCCAGTTCATTTTGGCCAATCATTGATCGATGATGTTATTGATCACTTTCAAAAAATGAGAATTCGTTGTTGGACAATTGCAATTTTTTTTCATGTAATATATATTTTTCAATGTTATTATCAATTTTCTAAATCTGCCATTGAACGTAATGCTTGTAGTGCTCTCTCACAAGTCACAATTCCACTTCCACGGTTTAGGCTGCTCCCATTTAGCTCGACGCGACTATGGGAATCACTTTGCTTCTTTTTCCCAACACACTGCGCTGCGCCCTACAGTGCACTGCAAATGCACTGCTGGGCTCCCATTACCATTATTGAATGCCCTTTCATACACGGCAACGGTTGGAGAAGACACGTTAATTATAGCTTATATTAAAAAAACAATTTTTAAAATAATATGTTTCTATAATTGGTCTTAGGTTTTATCTGTGAGCTTATCAGCTAAATTTTATATTTCTTAAAAACTAGGTCAAATGAAAACTAGTTATTTTTTGGGAGGTAAAAAATTAGAAAACCTAAATTCAAATTAACTCTGGTGATTATTAATTAGCAGAAAATTCATTTTGAGGTTGTTTTTAAATTTGGTTAAGGATGTAATAAATTGATGAGGTTGTTTTTTTTTTAAATTGGTTAAGGATATAATAAATTCATGAAAGATCAGATAATAAGCTAGGGGAATATAGAAATCAATAAATAATCTTATTCTCATGGTTTTAAGCAGAGGACCAAACATTGGACCTGAATCAGTTCGATCGGCAAACCGGTGTTCAACTGCTATAACTTAAATATATATATAAAAAATATAATTGAAATGATTTACATTATACAATAATTATAACTCAACTTAAATTTTAATACATCAAAACTTATTTCAAATCTAGTCCTGTTAAGTTGACTAAAAAAGCGAAGAATAATCTAAAATTTAATAGAACTTTCAATCAAAACATACTTTTTTTGGGCGTTGAATTGTTTTGAATTCCTTCATAGGTTCTATTAGGAGTGCAACTCGGATCGATTCGGTTCCACTCAGAACTAAGAACTGACCCGTATATGTTCGGTTCTAAATTTTTAGAACTGGAACCGACCCACAGTTCTAAATTGTAGAACTGGAACCGAACATACTCGGATCGGTTCGGTTCCGGTTCCCGGTTCCTTAAATTTATGGTGTAAATATGTTGCACCCAAAAAATAATATGCAAAATCAATGTTTATAAATAAAAGAAACTATGAGACATTAAGTTTGTATGACTCCAAAATCATCAAAAAAATTTAGATTATTAAATACATTTAATAATATCATCATACAACATTTCATGTTCTAAAATTCTAACAATTATGCAAAAATTCAAATTTGTCAAAACATGAATAAATAATTTATAAAATTACATAGAAAATACCTTCATCAAGCTAATTATTCATCAATCTCTTTCAAAAGACTTTTGCTCACCACAAATATATTTTTGATACCTAAATTCAATAACTCAGTTCTTGGATCGGTTCTAGGCACCTGAGTGTAAGAACCGAGAACCGAATCAAATGATCGGTTCTGAAAATTTTGAACCCAGAACCGAACCGAGAAACATACAAACCGACCCGAACCGCTCGAGTCAGTTTGGATCCGGTCCGATTCTCGATTCTTTGATTATTTTGGCACACCCCTAAGTTCTGACTACCACATGTGTATGACATATAATAAAATTATTAAAAAAATTTATTTGTGAGTTAAGATTTTCGAACGGCCCAGTTTTCCAAAATCCGGATCAGTTTGCTAGTTTATCGATTCGACTGACAGTTCTCCAATTCCTTGAGCGGTTCTCAGTTGCAACAGTTCTCAAGTCTGATAAAACCAATTTGTAGGCCGATTCACGGTCCAATTTGATTCGAGATGATTCTTAAAACATTGCTTATTCTCGTTATTTTTCACGAAATATATTAAATTAATCGAACCTATCTAACAAGTAACAACTAGAAAGAGATATTATATTTAATGTGATTAAATAATATTTATGCAAACAAAATTGAATTAGAATAATACAAGAAATTTACATTGGATTAAGATTCATGTGATATGCCCTTTTTAATTGCACAACTTTTACTATTTTATAAATATATAAGCCGGTTCAGAGTCCAACTCTGATTCGGTCAGATTTTTAAAACAAAGCTTATTCACATTAGTTTTCCGCAAAATATTTGAAGTCATCATGTAATAATTAGAATTAATTCATGAAATAATAGATTTAGAGTAAATAAAAAAAAACAAAATTTTATATACAAGCTTATGCACGAGATTCTCAACAGTACACTCGTTGTTCATCATCCCTGCAATTTTTTTTAGTCAAATATAATTTTTTTATTGAATTTGAGATAACATATATTTAAAAATATAACAAAACATACAAATTATGCGAATTTTTTTTAAAAAACGTAAAAGATATAACGAATACATTGTAAAATCTCAAAGATAAATATTTGATCTCAGTGTACAACCTCATATTCGTTGGGTGAGACCTAGATGTCCGAAGGACTAGGGTTGGACTAGCTTTAGGCTAGAAGCCGGATCAGACAGGTAGATGGCCGAGAGGGTTCCCGCCCGGGGCATGTAAGAAGGCTTGTGTCTGGGTAAGCGGGATGCCCTCAGAATTGGCGTTGAGTGAGGCTTTGCCACTCAACGCCCTTTTGCCTTTGACGTTGAGTGAGACTTCGCCATTCAATGCCATGTAGTTCTTGGCGTTGAGTGAGACTTTGCCACTCAACGCCCTTTCGTCTTTGGCGTGGAGTGAGGCTTTGCCACTCAACGCGCAGTTCTTGGCGTTGAGTGATGCTTTGCCACTCAACGTCCTTTCGCCTTTGGCGTTGAGTGAGGCTTTGCCACTCAACGCCCTTTTGCTCTTAACGTCGAGTCATGTTCCGCCACTCAGTGCTCCCAGCGCTTTGCGGCTTGCCCCTAAGTTTCGCATAGGGCAGGCGCAAAGCTTACAGAGTAGCGAAAGGGCTTCCGCCCAGCAGGGTCCAGTGGTAAATTACCAGGATGCCCTTGGGTCTGCATTTAGCTCTTCAGAACAGTGCAAAAGTTACGTTGTTGGCAGACCAAGTTGGGCTGCAAATATCCTCTTAGAACAGCGGAGTTACGCTGTTGGCAGACCAGATACTAGGAGCCTATAAATATGACCAAGAACTGGCAAGCTGTTCTCCTAGCCTGAAAGACTAGGGTGAGTGCTTTCACATTTTCTCAAATCAGTTAGTGCTTTCTGAGGTACTCCCAGCCCAGCAATTGGCTAAGAAGAGGAAGCGCTCAGAGATCTTCCGGGTTCACTGCTGGGGCTTAGGGTCTGTTCTTGGTTCTTTGTTACTAGTCAGGGGTCTGAGTTTTGAAGAAGTAGGTGTTGGCTACACCCCAAGGTCCGAACTCTCGTTGAGATCAGTTTTTGGCTTCTAACACTCAGGATTTTTTTCCCCATATATATATATAGTATAGATAAAGGCTTGAGTATTGTTGTTCTTGTTGTATATATATAGATATAGTAATATTTAACATTTAACTTTCAAATTTTATCCCCTCTCTAGTACATCTTTTGCAATCCTTTAAAATTATGCTTATAATTTGTATCCTTTGTTTTTTTTAATACATGCTCTCCCCTCAATTCTCATTAAATTTTATATATGATTAAAAAAATTGCAAATACTGCTCATATATACTATTTATACATGGTAAAATTTTTTGGTATGTAGTGAACTATTACTGTTTTGTGCGCGATCAAATCCGGCCATTTAATTTGTGATTTCAACGACTCAGATCTTCCGTTAAAAAATACAATCGTTTTTTGTCTAATACGATCGTATTGAAAAGTGATCAAACACCATTGATTTCACGATCTTACGGCCGAATTTTCTCCCGCAGTTACGTATACGTACCAAAAAAAATTCTCTTATACGAGATATAATACACATTATTGTTGAAGAAAGTATAAAGAAAGCCCATCATTTCTCTACTAGGCTCTCAGCTCCTGATAGTGAAGTGGCTCAGTGCGCCATCAGGTGAAGTGTAGGGCAGGCACTCTAAGTGGAGCGGTCTCTCGTGGTGGCTGACTCGTAACACGTACATCCTGTGTTGGGAGGACAAGCCGTTCCGCCCCAAATAGAATATCAGATGGAGTGGGTGGGGTTCCCCTGCTTTGGGAAATGGAGTGCGTTGACCGACCCTCAATGGACAGCAACACGGGTGCGAAGGTTGTCAAATTGTGCATCCAATTGATCAAACATCTTAAGGTCGTCAAATTGTGATTATCCTATAGGATTCTTGAGGGTCATCGAGACGGTCATCCATAGCATAATCACGTCGTACTCGTGGGTGGACCAGAGTCTTACGAACGTGTGGTGGTGGTCGTGCATATATAGACTTAGGTTCCTCAAATAGAGGAGATGTGTAGCGACGATGGCCTGACTCGGGTTCCTCAAATAGAGATGTGTAGTGACGACGACCTGAACGATACTGAACTATATCATCATAATATCAGGTCGAAGGATCAAAAAGATCCACTCGAGTGCGAGGATAAAAACGACGATAATCATCATACTGATCGTCTCTAGTATAATGAGATCGTATCGGTGGATCAACACGATCTCTGGAAGAGTTTTGTCGTGATCGAGGATAATCATCGTAATATCGTGAAGATCTCCCTGAAGAGGCTCTATGGGGTCGAGTGTAGACGGATGGTGGTTCCTCAAATTGAGGACTAATAAAATGGGTGGACTCTTGTTCATCGAATAAAGAATTAGAGTAGCAATTGCTACTATGATATGACATAACGAAACAAATAGGTTCTAGTCTCGCGTACTCTAAACTAAGTCTGAACCTGGCTCTGATATCAAACTGATGCAGGACGGGGCTCTGTGAAAATAAATGTCGGTGTGCTGACTCACTACTGCAATCCTACGTAGATGTGCGTAATGGATGCAAATGAGCCCAATGTAATTTAGATATGCATGTTTTAAATTTATCCCGGAATTAAATATTAGCAATAAATTTATACAGGGCTAGTAAATCAACATAATGCCCACTATAGTTTTAGCGCGTAGAAAGAAAGAAATCACGTTCATTTCGCAGGTGGTGTTTTTTTACAACTTTTACAAATGAAAACTTATAAGAATTAAAAAAATGCAACAATAGCACGATCTGGTTAATTCCCAAACAAATAAGAGGTAATTTACAATATTCAATAAAAAATTTAATCCAACACGACACAATAATGCTCACATGGAAATTGAGGCCTGGTGGCAGGCAAGTGACGACGTACCGACAGTTTATTGGGGATAAAACCGACTGCAGGGACTCTTGATTGGATTGGGGCTTGCTGAAATGTTAGAATGGAATCAAAATGAAGAGAGTTGATCAGTTCTGATGTGGGAGAAAGTGAACAGTGAAGGGTGAGGATCTGCGACACTGGAGGAGGATGGGGGAGACAGAAGAAGTGCATGCACGAGAGGGGGGGGGTGCAGTTTTAGACAACAGTGGAAGGGAGAGGCGATTGTTATCGTTTAGAGGCAGAGGTGTCGACGGGAGAATATGGCTGACGGGATCCACAAGGGGATGAAGGGGCGGAAATGGCGACTGGTGATGCGTGCAAAAAAAATGAAAACTCCAAGTGATAACAGAGATATACGCAATCGGACAGTGATTCACTACAATGAGCTTCAATGGTATCCAACAACACTTGATACAAGAGAATAGCTTAATCAAAACTGAGATAATGACAGAAAAATAGAGAAGGAATTCCATCTAAGGGCCATGCCCTGGAAAAGGGGAATACGCAAGAGCAGGCCGTCGGCTCTTCAACACAACAAAACACACATAGCATAAACCCAAAAACCCTACCATCATAACCTTATATAGAGTGGTTATGAGATTACAAAAGTATCCCTCCCAAAAATTAAACAAAAACACAAAAAGAACCCGCCAACCATTCAGCACGCAACAATGCCTCCCCCATAACTTGTTTCTTGTCCTCAAGGAACGAAATTTGGAAATTGCTGTCGTAGGGAACAAAGATCTTCCCACGTTGCCTCTTGGACACTTCCATTCAGCCATTGGACCAACAGTTGAGTCACCACCCTTCCATTTTTCGTAACGATACGCCGATCCAGAATAGCCATCGGCTCCACCAAAACATTTCCCTCCGCGTTCACCGTCGTCGGAAGTTGGATGCACTCCACCGGAGGCTCGCCTTTGTGCTCTTTAAGTTGTGAAATATGGAAGGTGGGGTGTATCTTTGCTTCCGGCAGTAACATCAACTTGTATGCCACCTCTCTCACCCTCTCAATTACCTTGAAGGGTTCAAAGAATTTGGGAGATAATTTGTGAACCCGTGCGACCACAAGCTTGTTTGTTTATAGGGCTGGAGCTTCACATAAGCCCATGCTCTCACTTCCAAACTCCGTTCTTGACGCTTCCTATCCGCCAAAACTTTCATCTGATTTTGTGTTTGCAACAAATTATGTTTGAGAATGGATATCACTTGCTCTCTTGCTGCTAGCGACCGGTCCACCCCTTCGACCTGCGCAGCCCCCGAAATATACGGTATATGTAGTATCGGTTCTTGGCCAAAGACAACCTCATATGGTGTCATGTGGATGGCACTCTGAAAGGTCGTATTGTACCACCACTCCGCCAACGGTAGCCACTCCGCCCAACTTCGGGGATCGTTCATGACACATGCAACGCAAATAACCATTCAATGCATCGATTAACCACCTCCGTTTGGCCGTCCGTTTGGCAGTGGTACGCTGTCGATAACTTCAGTTGTACTTGCAAAATCCGGAAGAGCTCTTGCCAGAATTGGCTCACAAAAATAGCATCTTGATCACTGACAATGGAGGCCGGGAGACCATGTAAACGGAACACCTCATCAAGGAAAATTTGAGCAACTGATTCTGCCTTATATGGGTGAGTAATGGCTACAAAATGAGCATGTTTATTCAATCTGTTCACCACCACGAAGATCGTCGACTTGCCCTTACTCTTTGGTAAGTCTTCAATGAAATCTAAGGATATGTCCTGCCACACCCTTTCCGGAATCGGTTAAGGATTGTAGTAGCCTGGATGGTAGTTGGCTGTCCGCCTTGCATCTTTGGCACACCTGACAACATTGAATGTAATCATAAATGTCCGGCTTCATGCCTTTCCAATAAAACTTTTTTTTCATTCTTTGATAGGTAGCCGTTATTCCGGAGTGTCCACCCACCACCCCATCATGATACATTTGTAGTAATCGTCGCCGAAGGGCTTCATCCTTCCCTATTACCAACCACCCCTTTTTCTTTAGTAGGCTGTGATCCCAAGTGTAATGGGGTTTCACCGAGCTGTCCGCTTCCTTCGCTTCTATGATCTTCACATTTTTTTCATCCTTTTCCCATGCTTTAATTTGTTGGATGACATCGGAGGTTATGGTGACCATCACACATAGCTCCATTGTGTTTACTTCATATTTGCAGGATAGCGTGTCCGCACAAACATTGTCTTTCCCCTTCTTGTATTGGATCATGTAGTAATATCCCATTAACTTGTGGAGGTATCGTTGTTGGGCCGGGGTCGCTATCTTTGGATCCATCAAGAACCGCAAACTTTGATGATCCGTTCTAATTATAAACCTGCTTCCCACGAGATAATGCCTCCAATGTTGCACGGCCGCTACAATGGATAACAATTCGTTCTCATAGACAGATAGAAATGTGTTCTTCCTTCTCAAAGCCTTACTAAAATAGGCAATCGGCCTGGATTCCTGTAGCAAAACAGCCCCGATCCCGCTTAGGATGCATCCGTTTCCACAATAAATAGCTTTTGAAAATCAGGTAGGCCGATCACCGGGGGAGATGTGACCGCTAACTTGAGTTGTTCGAAGGCTTGGGTGGCCTCCTTGTTCCAAGAGAATACCAGTTTCTTCATGAGGTTGGTGAGAGGCCTTGCTAACAACCCATACCCTTGTATGAACTGTCTGTAGTACCCCGAGAGTCCCAAAAACCCCCGCAACTTCTTCAATGATGTTGGAATTGGCCAATCCAACATGGCTTGGATTTTAGAGGGATCGGTGGCCACCCCACGGTTGGATATAACATGCCCCAAGTATTGTACTTCTTTTAAGCCAAAAGCACATTTGCTCCGCTTCAAAAACAAACGTTGTAGACGAAGAACGTCCAACGTGAAGGCTAAACGTTGCAAGTGCGCTTGCCACGACGGGCTGAATACCAGTATGTCATCAAAACACACAAGGATGGACTTGCGGAGTTGGTGTTGAAAAAGTTTGTTCATCAGACTTTGGAATGTTGAAGGTGCGTTGGTCAGCCCAAAGGGCATGACTAAGAACTCGAAATGTCCATGATGTGTTCTGAAAGCCGTTTTGTGGATGTCCTCGTCCGCCATCCGAACTTGGTGATAACCGACCCTTAGATCCAGCTTTGAGAAAAAAACCGCTCCATGAAGTTCATCTATTAACTCTTCGATGAGTGGTATTGGGAACTTATCTTTGATGGTATTCTTATTAAGTTTGCGGTAGTCCACGCATAACCTCTAACTTCCATCTGTTTTCTTTACTAACACCACAGGTGATGCATATGAGTTGTGACTCGTTTGAATGATCCCCGTTTGTAAAATCTCCTTAATTATTTCTTCTATCTTCGTTTTCTGCAGCGGTGCATATCTGTATGGTCTCAGATTGATGTTGACCTTCTCTTCCTTCAGATGGATGTGATGCTCATGCCCCCGACGAGGTGGGAGGCCTCTTGGATTCTCAAAAACATCTTGAAAGGATTGCAACAGTCCAGCCAACTGCCCGTGCTCCTGAACACCGAGACCGGTTCCTAGCTCCTGAGTTTCCCGATCCCTCGTTGGACTGGTCAGAAGTTCTTGAATGCTGCAGACCGCCATCATGTTGATCCGCGCGTCTTTGATTTTTAATTTCTGCATTCTTTCTTGTCGCATCCATACTCCCTCCAGTTCTTCGATCCTCTCAAGGAAATTTTTCGGCCTTGCCTAGTGAATTCCATTTGTAGGTTGTTGAAGTCCCAATGGACCACACCCAACGTAACAAGCCACTGTATGCCGAGCACCACGTCACACTCCCCAAGGGAATGACCAACATCTCCGACGTAAAGCATACGCCTTGCATGCACCAACAGAAAGTCCGTCACTTGGTGGGAGCTCGAAATAGTCCTGCCATTTGCAATTGCCACATTAAAAGTAGGTATATGAGTGAGCTTACAGTGCAATCGAGTCGCCGCCTCCGCATCCAGGAAATTGTGAGTGCTCCCCGAATCAATCAAAATATGGATGGGCTTGTCCTTGATATGACGCCGTCACCCGCATTGTATGAAAGTGTGTCAAGCCTGTAAGAGCATGAAATGAAACCTGGGGGCTGTTTTGATCCATCTCCGCTTCCTCCTCTACATCCAATTCCCATCCCTCCACTGGGGCCTCAAAACAGTCTCGCGACTCTCCCGAGGCTGCGTCGTCATCGTCGGAAATCATCTCCAATGTATAGGATTGTCGTTTGTCCGCGCAGCAGTGTCCCGGTACAAATTTACTATCGCACCAAAAGCAGAGGCCTTGTCTGCGTTTCTCGTCCATTTCCCTCGATGTTAGGCGGTGGTGTCCTCTTTTTTCCTGCTGGAACGTTTGGCGAAGGAGCTGGGTATTGCGTTGCTCTCGGCCATTTAACCGGAGGTGCCAACTTCTCCTTTGTCGCGCTCTCTAAATGGAGACCCATCTGTGGTCGTCGCTGTGTAACTGCGAGTTGATGTTCTTCAAACGGGCCAATGAAAAACATCTTGTAGCGACTTCGGTTGAAACATTTGGACGGCGACTTCAATTTCATCCTTCAGCCCTGCCAAGCAAAAGCTCATGGCATACTCCAAAATGTGCACGCGATGTAGAAGGATATCGAACTCATCTAGGTACGCTTGCACCGACCCTTTTTGCCTCAAAATTTTCAAGTCACTCATGGGATCATCAAAAACAGAGAACTAAATCAGCCCGAGAGTGCCTGACAGTATTCCTCCCAAGAGGACCGTTGTCGCGTCAATTTGGCCTTCATGATCGCTTGGTGCCAATACATCGCCTTCCCCTCCATGTGGACCGAAGCTACATTCACCTTCATATCCTCCGGGGTGTCGTCAATATCGAAGAATTGTTCGCATTTATAGATCCAATCAGTAACATCTATCCCAAAAAATCGCGGAAACTCCAGACGCGAAAAACGAGTTTGCACGTGGGTGTCCGGAGGAGAAACTGCACGAGTATCCAACGTGGCTCCCCGATCGTTGGACGAACGCCCCTTGGCGGCTGTTAAGCTGAAAAACATCTGTTACACTTCGTCCATCGCCTTGCTATGTTGGTCGTTCATGGTTTTGAGCGATTGCGCCATGGATTCTTGGTTCTGTTTCAGGATCTCCATCTCGTTAACCAAATCCTTCGAATGGGTTGCCTCTGAAGCCGACATTGGAAGGTTGCTGGTGCCTGACTCTGATACCTTTGATGCGTGCAAAAAAAAATGAAAACTCCAAGTGATAATAGAGATATACGCAATTGGACAGTGATTCACTACAATCAGCTTCAATGGTATCCAACAACACTTGATACAGAGAGAATAGCTTAATCGGAACTGAGATAATGACAGAAAAAGCAGAGAAGGAATTCCACCTAAGGGTCAGGCCCTGAACAGAGGAATACGCAAGAGCAGGCCGCCGACTCTTCAACACAACAAAACACACATAGCATAAACCCCAAAACCCTACCATCATAACCTTATATAGAGTGGTTATGAGATTACAAAAGTAACCCTCCCAAAAATTAAACAAAAACATAAAAAAGAACCCGCCAACCATTCAACACACAACAACTGGAGAAGGGATCATAGTTGCGGCTTGCAGGAAGGAGGCATGACATGGACAGTGGCGGGATAAAGAAGCACAGTGAGGGTGACGTCGATGGTAGCTGAAGGGGAAACGAGACTCGTAGATTTTTGATCGGCAAGAAGGACTTGATCGAGGGCATGCAATTAGGGCTGGGCCTGGGCAACTTTCGATTGTTCTGCAGGAAGGAGGAGCGGCAATATGCGATTGGAAGTTGTTTCTGTCGAGAGGAGGAAGGTGAATAGTAAAGTTGCAATTTTTCTCCTTTGAGGATGAAGATAACTGACATGATTGTGGGAACCAGTGAGGAGGATTCACGGGAATAGAAAAATAACTGAAATTAAACACTGAATTGTAAAAATGAATAAGAAAAAAATCCGAAGCTTCGCACTTCAGGCTCGCGGCGTCGCATTATGAATGATTGCTGAAATCTGGAATGTCTCACAAAAATCAGCAATGCCTTTAAACTGCAACACTCACCCCTATTTATAACAAGAGGGGGCAATTGAGCACCCGACGTGAACGACTATGATCGTCCGTTACGCCCGGTGTCCTAAAACGCTAAATACACACCAGTAAAATAAAATAAAATACATCTAAATGAAAAATGATGCTCCGAACTCGCTCGCAGTCTCGGATCGCCGATCCGATCAAAGCATCTCCAACAAATCTGCAAAAACGGGTCCCTCCAAGTGGTGGCCCGATCTCCGATCACGAGCATGCGGTCGATCCTCATCAAAGGCCCAACTCCTTATTTATTCTGCTTCTCCTCTTTAGTATCAAACCACTAATGGTGGTCTAAAGTCTCTCCTTCATGTGTATAAATAGAGGTGTAATGTAATGTTAAACTAGATTTTTTAGAATAATATATTTTCAAACTCTAAACTATGTCTTACTAGTATTTGCCATCGTTTCATGTAGTTATTTGGAGCTACGACTCGACACTACTTTTCTGGCAGTTTCTTGAGTAGATTGACTTTCCTTGGACCTTTGATTCACTATTTCTTGATTTCAGCACCAGTGAGATCTAACCCTTTTAATAGTCTAGCCTCTATTAATATCTTTATAGGATATTATGATAATTTGGTGATGCTATCCTCAAAAATAACAGGGCCTTTTTTGATTTCAATTGTACAGGAGTGCATGATATTGTTTCAATTGGTTTGAACTTTGCATATCTGGGAATTGGTTGCAGGTTTTAGTTTCCTATTTCAATATTTTATGCTGCAATAATGTTTTTACTAAATCAGCTTAGAACTTCAATTTCTAGCATTAACTATTCTCCAAAGGGATACAGAGAATCTTGAGTGCATTAAACTAGCCACAACCCACTCTTTGTTGGTCTGAGAAGTACACCGACTCAACATGAACTTATTTAGAAGAAATTAGCTCCTGTCTTATAAGCAATATATCATTTAATCATCAAACACGTTTTTAATATAACTAATTGAAATACAAATTTCCTACTTTATTGCCAGCAATATTGATGGAGCCAGTATAGATTATTTCATCGGGCAACTTACCTGCAACTCATCCTCTGGGGGCAATGGATCAAACATTGACTCCACTTCCTTCATGTCAACATCTTCCAACCTCGAAGGGTTCCACTTAGGTTTCTGAGACGCATTAACAAAAAAAAATTAGAAGATTGCCTGAGAAGGCATGTCAAAATTTCAACAATTTTTGGTTCTGATTGGTTGGTGGAGGAAATAAATGTAATGATCAAAAAAGTTCCAAGCATTTTGTTCTCTCTCTAATGGAATTAAGTTTTTTTTTTGTGATGTAATGTGTTTGATTATGACAATTATTATTTAAAGATGTCACTTAACAATACATTCATTTCATTTCTCTCTCTAACGGAATAAAAAAAATGAAAAATCTTTGATGCACTATGAAGTAGAGGAATATAATAACTTCAAGATAAAATCTTGTACCTTTTATACATAAGGGGAAAAAATCTACTAGGCTTAAAGATAAAATGAGTTCTCTTAAATCTCTGTGAGAAATGAAGCACTTGTAAGGGAAATTTAGTTTCATTTATTAAGTTTGACTTTAATTTTTCCATGTTCATCCATATTTTTTTCATGCATGCAGTGATGCAGATGTATAAACATTATGTACGCATATTTTTAATTATTTTCTATATATTAATTACAATCACTTTTAACTACTGAAGCAATGATTCTTATTTCAAACTATAACGGTGAATATTTTGAGAACCTACAGTAAAGATTTGATTCTAAGGCTTCATTTGGGGCGGCGTTTTCATGCCGGTGCGGGAGCAGACACCGGCGCACGGTGGGAAAACAAACGGGCGGCGTCTGCTCCCGCCGCGTCTTCTCCCACCGCACCGTGAGGAGCGGAGAAAAAAGCTCCGTTTCAAATCCCCGCCTCCCCTCTCCAGCTCCGAACGGCGGCGCACGTCTGCTCCCGTCGAACCAAACGAAGCCTAACAACAACAACACTCAAACCTTTATCCCACTAAAGTGGGGTCGGCTATATGGATCCTTTGTCGCCATTGTGCCCTATCTTTTTGTCATAATCTCAATAATGCCTAAGTACATCATGTCTTTCCTTATAGTTTCATTCCAAGTCTTTATTGGTCTACCCCTCCCTCGTTTAACATGTCTAGTGACTAGACTCTCGCAACGACTAATAGGTGCCTCTAATGGTCTCCTTTGTACATGTCCAAACCATCTTAGTCGAGCTTCTCGCATCTTATCAGCAATTGATGTTACTCCTGTCTTATCCCTGATACATTCATTCCTAATTTTATCCAGTCTCGTGTGTACGCACATCCACCTAAGCATTCTCATCTCCGCAACTTCCATCTTTTGCTCATGTACACTATTAGAAAAGCCCAAGTAAATGGCCCATTATTGGGCTCTTGTTCTTTTTATTTTCTTCTTCGCCTATTAGTCCCACACTATTGTATAAGATTTCTTCTCTCCTATATATTTGTATTCTCTCCTTGTATTTTGATACACAAGCAATACATACAAGATTTGAGCTCACTTAACATGGTATCAGAGGACACGGTTCGGTCCTTGCGGTTTCACTTCCTCTAACCGCCCGACCCGTCTTCCTCTTCTGTCCGCATTTCCTCTGCGGCCTGCTCTTCTACTCGCACCGGGTAGTGGACTCGTCTTCCCGCCCTTTCTCTCTGCGGCTTCTCCATTTCTAACCGCTGCCTGCTCTCCTTTCTCTCCCTCCCTACCGCCCGTGGATCCACCCCTCAGTGCTTTTTATAGCCTCTCCTCTCAAACTGTGGGCCCCTCTTCCCGCTGCCAGCTGTCTTCCTCTTACCGCGCGGGCTCCTTCTCGCCCGGTCCCTCCTCTTCTTGCCGCTCGAGAAGTCAGCCCTATTCGTTGCCTCTTCTCTCGGCGTGCCGTGTCGCGCGGTCTCTTTTCTCGCGCGTCCATCTTCTCGTTGCCGCTCGAGTACTCCTACTCGCGGCCTCCTCTTGCGGCTTATCTTGGCACTTGCGGTTTCTCTCTCTTGCCGCTCGAGTTCCTACTCGCGGTCTCTTTTCTTGCCGCTCGAGTTCCTACTCGCGGTCTCTTTTCTTGTCGCTCGAGTTCCCTACTCGCGGCCTCTTGCCCTCTGCTTCCTCTCGCTACTTCCCTTCTCTAGTCGCGCGGTCTCTATATCTAACCGCTGAGACTTCTCCTCTCTTTAGAGCCGCCTTCTCTTCTCGCTCTTGTTTGGCCGCTGGTGTTCTCACAGTGACCGTACGGATTGTCCTTGCTCTCTCTCTGTATCTGGTCGCGGCCTCTTGTCGCTCTCTCCCCTGGGCTTGTCGCCGTGCCTACCCGCTGCGGCCTCTTATCTAACCGCGTGGGCTTGTCGTGCGTCTCTTCTCCGGCGACCTCCTCCTCTTCCCGCGGCAGGCGTCGTGTCTAACCGCGCGCTCTTCGATTCACTGCGGCCTCCCAGGCTCCATGGGCTCCTCCATCGACTCTACCGGACAGGCGGCTAATCCTCCTGTTGACCGCCCGGCTTCTCTTCCAGACCTCCGAGATGAGTTGCGGATCACAACTATCTCATTATCTGGGAAGAAGAATTTTGTTCCATGGGTCCACTCGGTTCGGCGCGTTCTTCAAGGCCAAGGGTCTTGTGCTTTACCTTACTAACGAACCTCCTTCCCCTACTACTGATGACTGGCTACGAAATGACGGCCGCGTCCAAATATGGCTCCTTAATTCGCTGGAGGGAGAGCCATACCAAATGGTCATGTACCATGAGACCGCCAAAGCTATGTGGGAGGAGTTTCACTCCTTATACTCTGGAAAGGATAATCTTCAACACCTCTATGATATTATTACCGACCTTCAGACTCTTGATGCTGGCGGGGCTGCTGACATGACCTCGTTTGTTGCTCGTGCCAAGACTCTTGCAGAGGCCTGGATCCAGCATCAGCCTTCTACCACCAACCTTGCTGCTCAGCGCACGCAAAAGGAGTCTGTCTGCATTGTCATGATGATGGCTCGTGTCCCGCCTCACCTTCAGAGCATCCGGGCTCAGGTGTTGGCCTCTGCCTCTACTCCATCCCTCTCTGATGTCTGCTCTATGCTCCTTCGAGTATCACCACCCCTGGATTCTCCGACACCCTCTTCTCCGGCCCTTTTTCAGCAGACCCTTCCCCCCTTGCTTCCCCCACCGACCTCTGCTCGCGGTGGACGTTCCGGCTCTCGCGGCAGGGGGCATGGGGGTCGGGGCCGCCCCAAGTGTTCCTATTGCGGCTGGGATGGCCACACTGATACCGTCTGCTACAAGAAACATGGTTATCCTCCTCGCCCAATTGCGGCTGCTACCACTGATGGCTCCTCCTCCACTAGTACCGACCTTGAGACCGTTTGCCTCCAGCTTCAGCAACTCCATGGGCTTCTTAGCCCTCCCTCTGCTTCTGTTGCCTCCATCTCTACCGCAGGTATTACTTGTCTTTCCTCCAGTTCGCGTTGGATCTTGGACTCAGGTGCTACTCATCACATCACCTCGATGCGGACACTCAAGTACTCAGATGTTCCTCATCCGCAATCTATCACTGTCGTTAATGGGGCGACTGTTCCGGTCTCCAGTTGCGCCGACATCTCTCTTGCTCCCTCCCTCTCTCTTCGCTCGGCTCTTTATGTTCCAGGCTCTCCATTTAATTTGTTTTTTGTTGGTCGTCTCACTCATGATATGGATTGCTCTGCCACATTTACTCCATCTACTTTTTTGATACAGGATCGGCGGACGCGGACTACCATTGGTAGGGGTCGACTGTAGAACGGGCTCTACCTTCTTGATGCCTCTCCTCCTATCCTCTCCTCCGTCTCCGCTATTGATTGACATCGCTGTCTTGGGCATGCCCCTCTACTCGTTCTCCAAAAGGCGCTGCCTGATGTATTTTTTCCTGCTTTCAAATGTGATTCTTGTATTTACGGCAAACAGCCGCACACTTCTTTTCCTGCTCATTGTACTAGGAGCTCTGCTCCGTTTGATTTACTGCACTCCGATGTTTGGGGTCTTTTCAAAGTTACAAGTATCTCTGGCTATCGATATTTTATAACTTTCATTGATGATTATTCTCGCACAACATGACTTTACCTACTTCGTGATCGCTCCGAGCTCCCTCACATATTTCGCGATTTTATACAAGAAACTCGAACGCAATTCTCCACAACAATCAAAACAGTGCGCACCGATAACGCTCGTGAATACACCGACCATGAATTTGCCAATATATGTGCAGAATTTGGTATTATCCATCAAAGCTCCTGTGCCTACACCCCCCAACAAAATGGCGTTGCCGAATGAAAGAACCGCCACGTCCTCGATGTTGCCCGCTCCCTCATGCTTCAAATGCATGTTCCAAAAATTTACTGGAACTTTGCAGTCTCCACTGCGTGTTTCCTCATCAACCGTCTCCCCTCCTTGGTTCTCAACTCTGCCACTCCATTCAGCCTCCTGTTCCCCTCTACTCCGGCCTTCCCTATCACACCAAGGGTCTTTGGCTGCACTTACTTCGTTCACCTCCTGGGTTCCTTCTCAGATAAGTTGGATCCCCGTGCAGCTAAAAATATTTTCGTCGGCTATTCTCGCATTCAGAAGGGCTACCTATGTTACTCTCCGGTCACCCGTAAGGTCATCATCTCCGCAGATGTCACTTTTTGGGAAGATCAACCTTTCTTTTCCCCACCTCTCGCTCCTTCCTCCCCGACGACATCTCCACCAATGCTTATACCTCGACTCATCATCCCTACTACTGCGCCTGTTTCCCTACGTCCTTCTAACCCTGCTCCTGCTCCTGCTTCTGCTCCTGCACCCTCCAAGCCACCAGTTATCCAGGTTTACACTCGCCGCCTTCCTCCTCGTTCTGTTACCCCTCTGCAGTCGGCCTCATCCTCGGCTATCCCGCGCCCTGCTGATCAGGTATCTCCCTCCACCGCCCATCCTCTGGCAAATTTTGTCTCCCTGCATCGTCTCTCTCCCCAACTACACACTTTTGCCACTTCTATTTCCTCCATTTCGGTTCCTAACACTGTGCAAGAGGCGCTATAACATCCTGGCTGAAAGGCTGCCATGAAGGAGGAAATGACTGCTCTATGGGCCAACCAGACCTGGACTCTCGCACCACTTCCCCCGGGTCAGAAACCGGTTGGGTGTAAGTGGGTCTTCGTCATCAAACATGCCGCGGATGGGACGATTGACCGTTTGAAAGCTCGGCTGGTCGCCCGGGGCTTCACCCAACAACAAGGGATAGACTATGAGGAAACTTTCTCTCTGGTGGCCAAACTCAACACCGTTCGGGTTCTTATCTCGGTGGTTGTCCATCGTCGGTGGCCCTTACTGCAATTGGATATTAAGAATGTCTTTTTGAATGGCGACTTGCAGGAAACTATCTATATGCAATAACCTCCCGGGTTTGAGACCACGGGGGAGTCTCAGGTTTGTCGCCTTAAGAAAGCTCTGTATGGCCTCAAACAATCACCACGGGCATGGTTCGACAGGTTCACTAAGGCTCTTCGGGAGGTTGGTTTTTCTCGCAGCACGGCAGACTTCTCAATGTTCACTCGTCACCGAACAACAGGGACGGTTCTTCTGTTAGTGTATGTTGACGACATCATCATTACGGGAGATGACGCAAGGCGAATACAGAAGGTCAAACAACATCTCGGTACAGTGTTTCAAACAAAGGATCTGGGACCCCTCCGGTATTTTTTGGGCCTTGAGGTTGCTAGACGGCCAGATGGTCTCGTCCTTTCTCAACGGAAGTATTGTCTCGACCTTCTTCATGATGCGGGTTATTCTGGGTGTAAGCCGATCAATACCCCAATGGATGTGAATCACAAGTTATGTGCTCAGGCTTCCGACTCAGATCTATTACTCGAGAATCCTGAATACTATCGCCGTCTAGTTGGAAAATTGATCTACCTCACGGTAACTACACCGGATATCTCTTTCGCAGTTGGTATTATCAGCAGGTATATGCATTCCCCGCGAAGATCTCATCTTCACGCCGTTGAACGCATTCTCAGATACCTCAAGACGGCCCCTGGTCAAGGATTGGTTTACAAGATCTCATCTTCAGCTCCTACATTAATAGCTTACTCAGATTGCTGATTACGCTGGTTCTCTTGGGTATGAACCCAGTGGGTTTTGCACATATTTTGGAGGACATTTGATTACGTGGCGGAGCAAGAAACAAGCTGTTAGGGCTCGATCATCTGCTGAGGCTGAATACCGGGCAATGACGTCTGTAGTTTCTGAACTAGTGGCTGGAAAGTCTCCTTACCGATTTGGGTATAAGACTTCCTTCTCCAGCCCTTCTCTTTTGTGATAGCCAAGCGGCTATACATATTACCAAAAACCCGGTATTCCATGAAAGAACTAAACATATTGAAGTTGATTGTCACTTCATCAGAGAAAAGATTCAAATGAAGTAGATCGACCTGAAGCATGTTGCCAGGACAGAACAAGTTGCGGATGTGCTCACTAAGGCTCTTCCCAGTACACTCTTCTATCAGTGTTTGTCCAAGCTTGGCGCATACGATTTGCACGCTCCAGCTTGCAGGGGAGTGTTAGAAAAGCCCATGTAAATGACCCATTATTGGGCCCTTGTTCTTTTTATTTCCTTCTTCTCCTATTAGTCCCAAACCATTGTATAGGATTTCTTCTCTCCTTTTCTCTCATATATATTTGTATTCTCTCCTTGTATTTTGATATACAAACAATACATACAAGATTTGAGCTCACTTAACATATACAATTCACTGCCCAACACTCAAAACCATAGAGCATTGCTGGTCTAATTGCAGTACGGTAAAACTTGCCCTTAAGTTTTAATGGTATCTTACGATCACATAAGATGCTTGACGCGCCTCTCCACTTCAACCAACCCGCTTGAATTCTATGTGTCACATCTTTATCAATACCTCCGTCTTTTTGAACTATTGATCCAAGATATTTAAAATACTCACCACGGGAAATATCTTGATCACCCAACTTAATAACAAAGTCATCCGCCCTTCTTGCACTGCTAAATTTAAGCTTCATATACTCCGTCTTTGCCCTGCTCAACCTAAAACCCTTCCTTTCTAAAATGTCTCGCCAAGATTCAAGTTTTGCGTTTACACCCTCGCACATCTCATCGACCAAAACGATATCATCCGCAAACAATAGAAACCAAGGTATTGCTTGTTGGATATGTTCGGTGAGCTCATCTAAGATAAGGGTAAAAAGGCAAGGGCTTAAAGCTGAACCTTGATGTAAGCCAACAGTGGTCAGAAATTTCTATGTTAATCCTCCAGATGTCCTCACCCTTGTCACTGAATTTGTATACATATCATTGATTATGTCAATGTATGATACATTTACACCTTTCTTTTCTAAGACTCTCCATAAGATCTCTCTTGAAACTTTATCATAAGCCTTCTCAAGATCGATAAACAACATATGCAAATCTTATTTTCTTTCTCGGTAGTTGTCAATGAGTATCCTCAAGAGATGTATAGCTTTCATGGTCCACTGCCTTAGCATGAATCCAAATTGATTCTCCAACTCGTCGGAACCACCAGAGATTATATTACACTCACGCATATGCCGGAGCAACTACTTCTAGCAGGGACCACCGAAGCGCGCATATGGAGACCGTCGTGATTATTTCTTGTAATTGACTTGTACTGATTAATGATTGATATTAATTAATGAATATTAATTAGATTAATTAATTACTTAAATTATTTTGTAATTCCTTGTATGGTTGCCCTCCCTCATCTACATAAGGGGGAGAGGTTTAAGTGTTAAAAGGATCTTGAATGTTCTAGTTGGCTTGGGGCTCTCTTTGGAGAGAAGCTTCCTGGAAGACCCTGCCTCCTTGAGCTTGGTCGGAGCTTGCTCCGGATTGTATCATGTGCTCTTTTCAATTATTGCAATCCTTTGTTTGTTCTTGATCGCACAACTTTCAGATACGTAACAATGGTTTGATCTGCAGGCCCCGTCCGCTTATTCCAAGTTGTCGGAGATCGTGCCACGATGGACACATGCCTCCATGTCATTGAACGCCACCTCGACGACTAGGCCAACATCCTTGTGTCCCTCCACGCAAGTCTACAACGTCTTGCGGCTCATTGGGGTTGTCCTTCACCATCGACTCTCAGTTTACAAACCACCACATTGATAGATCCCTATATTCTAGGGCTGTGCATAAATACCCGAAAACCAAAGAACCGATCCGAACCGAACCGAACCGGTGCCATTTGGGTCGGTTCTATCGGTTACCGGTTCGGTTCCGGTTCTTAAATTTCCAAGAACCGGGGTTACAACTCGGTTCTCGGTTCTGGTGTCAGTTCTACCCAGAACCGACCCGAACTCACCCCTTAATAAAACATTAAAATTTAAAACAATAAAATCCCAAACCCTAAGGCTTTATGCGTCCCGCCTTCATATCAAGTGAATAATTGGATGTTGGATGAAATGAGCAAGTGTGAAGAACGATTGGACTTAGAAGATTTTCTTTATTTTATCTTATCTTTGAACTTCTATAATTTCACTGATTATGATTGCACCACTTCAATTAATATTGACTAATGACTATGATGTTATTTGGATTTTGGCAATTGTCATATGTTTATTTTTATTCCTTTCCTTTTTGTTGACATTATATGTTATGCTTCTAAATAATAAATTATTACAGCTGCTAATGATTTGATGAATATTTGACTATTTGTTAATATTTAGGAACCGAAACTAGAACCGGAACCGAGAATACGGTTCTGGTTCTTAGTGAGAAATACTCGGTTCGGTTCTGGTTCCAGATATTTAGAACCGAACCTATTTGGTTCGGTTCTCGGTTCTGGGCAGAACCGAACCGAACCGACCCATGCACAACCCTACTATATTCCCCTGCTGACTTTCACATCACAGGAGAATGATCCCAGTGACGAGGATGCCAGATAGATCCCTATATTCCCCTGCTGACTTTCACATCACAGGAGAATGATCCCAGTGACGAGGATGCCATCGATGATGCAAGCCACCCGATCCCGCTCAAGCTTCCAGAGCCTTCAGCCCGACCGTCGATGCCTTCGACGGGGACAGACAATCAACGTCGATGCCTCCAGCCATACCACAGCGGTTGTGCTCCACAGCCTGTGCTGACATAGCCACCTCCTCAATAAGCGTTGCTTCCCAACCTCCCCCCCAGTTCTCTGCTTTCGCCGGGAGGCCTCCCAACAACGACGATCAAAGCCCGTGCAGGAACCTCCGCCGATCGCCTTCGACGCCCACGCCTGGCGTGTCTCCTTCGCGCGCAACCCTCCCTTTTCCCTCTCGAGTCCCCCCGCACGCATGGCGCTCTTGTCGGGTTCCGCAAGGCAGTCGAGCAACTCTTTTGCCTTCTCCCTGTTTTGTACCCTGGATGTCTGCTTCCGCCTCTTCATATCTGTCGTGCACCCCACCTGAGCCTCCTCTTTCCCATGCCGCCAGCAACCCCCCTCCTCCACTAGCTGCCAAATTTTACTTTATTCCTTTCCTCTATTGTCCCATACTATTCATTTAAATTTTCCCACGCCAACAAACCTTCCTTTTCTTTTCCCTCGGTACCACGCACCCTCTCATTCCTATTTTTCTTTAACACCCTCAGCCTTCTCCCCCACCCTCACCCACTTTAGTTGGTCCACTCTCTTTTCACCATCCACTAATACACCCTAAAATTTATACTATAGTTTTTTCTTCTTATTCATTGCTTCTTCCATTACTTCCCTTCTTACACCAGAGGCCACCAACCGGTATCCGCAATTATTTCCTCGTCACACTTACCAATGAATCCGACAAACTATTAAAACGCAACCTTGAGGGCAAGGTCAATTTTCAAGGGCGATGGTATGTTACCCTCACGCATTCGTCGGAGTGGCTACTCCTCTATTCTTATGTTACATTCACGCATACGCTAGAGCGACAACCCCTCACCGGGACCACCGGAGCGTGCATATGGAGACCGACGTGATTATTTCTTGTAATTGACTTGCATTAATTAATTAATTGATATTAATTAATGAATATTAATGAATATTAATTGAATTAATTAATTACTTAAATCATTTTGTAATTCCTTGTATGGTTGCCCTCCGTCACCTATATAAGGGGAAGGGGTTTAGGTGTTAAGGGATCTTGAATGTTCTAGTTGTTTGATATGAACTGGGATCTTCTCTTCCAGGCAATACCGATCACAGATTTCCAGCACAGTTTGTATAACTTAGCAACACCCCAAACAACTCAATATATTTATATATCAATCCAGAAAGCAACCAAACCACAGCATCTATAATAGTTCCAGGAAAAGGACAACACATAAGCAAGCCAGACAAGAACAGAGACAAACAAGACCAACCCAAGGAGGATGATTCCTCCTGAACGGCGATCGGCTACGGGAGGGGGAACTGGCCGATCTCCTCACAGCGGCACAGCAAAAAAAACCAAATTCATCGACAAAAAATAACCCTAGCTCAAACAAGATAATAAATACTCCCCCAAACCCGGCCCCAAAGGTCCAAAATACCCCCACAACCCGACCGGGTTGAGCCAGCATGAACCGGAACGCATCAAATGCCTCCCCCAGAAGATGTTCCTTGTCCCCAAGGAACAAAGTTTGGAAAGTGTTGCTGCAGCGTCCAGAGGTCCTCCCACGTAGCGTCATCCCGCGAGCCGCTAGACCACTGTATGAGGAACTGCGTAACCGCCCGGCCGTCGCGATTGATAATTCGCCGCGCCAGGCTTTTGACTGGGTCTGCTATGATGTTGCCCTCCGCCATGATGGTTGTTGGTAGCTGCCCTGCACAACGTGGAGGAGTACCAACATGTTCCTTCAGCTGTGATATGTGGAAAGTTGGGTGAATCCTGGCATCGGCCGGTAACTCCAGGCGGTAAGCCACTTTGCCCACGCGAGCCAATACTTTAAACGGCCCGAAGAACTTGGGTGATAACTTCTGGCAGTCATGAGATCGAAGGCTTGTTTGCCGATAAGGTTGTAGGCGAATGTAGACCCAAGCCCCCACCTCCAACTCTCGTTCTCGCCGACCCTTGTCCGCCATCATCTTCATGCAATTTTGAGCTTGGGTTAAGTTGTTCTTCAGAATGGACAATGTTCGCTCGCGAGCTGCAAGAGTGCGGTCCACGGCCTGCACCGGTGATGTTCCTTCAATGTAAGTAGCGGGTAAGTGAGGTTCCTGCCCATAGACGACCTCGTAAGGAGTCATGCGAATAGCACTTTGAAATGTAGAGTTGTACCACCACTCGGCCAAAGGAAGCCATTCCGCCCAAGTGCGGGGTCGATCATGACACATACAACGTAAGTATCCTTCGAGACAGCGATTGACCACCTCCGATTGTCCATCGCTTTGTGGATGATAGGCCGTGGAGTGGTTGAGCTGAACCTGTAAAATGCGAAAAAGTTCTGTCCAAAAATCACTGAGGAAAACCACATCCCTGTCGCTTACCACGGTGGTCGGCATGCCGTGCAATCTGAAAACCGTATCGAGGAAAAGCCGGGCCACTCCTTCGGCGGTGTAAGGATGCGCTAACGCAATAAAATGGGTCTGTTTACTGAGGCGATCTACCACCACGAACACCACTGATTTACCCAGGCTTTTGGGCAGTCCCTCGATGAAATCCATCGATATAGCTTGCCAAATACGTTCGGGGATCGGCAAGGGCTGCAGCGTGCCCATAGGCAGTTGGTTGGTTGGCTTACATGTTTGACAAATGGAGCACTGTTGGACATAGTTGTAGACGTTCGACTTCATGCGCTTCCAATAGAAAACCTTATTTAGACGATGGTAGGTGGCTGTGATGCCAGAGTGCCCCCCATGGGACTATCGTGATAGAGTTGGAGCAGCCGGCGTTTCACCTCAAGATCGTTGCCCACAACCAGCCGGCCATGGCGCTGTAGAACACCCCGGCGCCAATGATACTTCGGCCTGCTCGAGTCATCGGCTTCCTTGGTCGCAATAATTGCTTGAATGTGCGGGTCCCTTTCCCAGGATTGGCGGACAGCCTGCAGAATCTCCGACAGCACCGTGACCAAGGCCATGAGCTCTCCCTCGGTTTGTTCATATTTGCGGGACAGCGCGTCGGCGCATTTGTTGTCCACCCCCCGCTTGTATTGAATCTGAAAATCAAAACCCATTAGTTTAGAAATGTACCGTTGTTGGGCGGGTGTCGCGATGCGTTGCTCCAATAGAAACTTTAAACTTTGGTGGTCCGTCTTGATGATGAAGGGACCATGTGCCAAGTAGTGTCTCCATTGCTGGACCGCCATGACCACGACCAATAACTCCTTTTCATAGGTCGAGAGGCGATTGTTCTTTGGCCCCAAGGCTTTGCTAAAAAATGCCACCGGCTGTCCTTCTTGTAACAACACCGCTCCAACGCCCGAATCTGCGGCGTCCGTCTCCACCACGAACCGTTTACGAAAATCAGGGAGCCGTAAAACCGGGGGTTGTGAAACCGCAAGCTTGAGGGCTTGAAACGCGGCATCCGCCTCACTGCTCCAATGAAAGTGGCGGTGGTGAAGTAGTGACGTGAGTGGTTTGGCCAATAACCCGTACCCTTTGATGAAAGGGCGGTAGTAACCGGTTAACCCCAAGAACCCTCGTAACTTCTTGAGAGTCGTCGGCACCGCCCAGTCCAACATAGCATGAATTTTGTTTGGATCCGTTGCCACCCCTTGTCCGGAAATAAGGTGCCCCAAGTAGTGAATCTGTTGCATTCCGAAATTGCATTTGCTTTGCTTCAAGAATAATTTGTGGTGTTGAATAAGTTGAAGTGCGATGGTCAAGTGGGTCAAATGATCGTTCCATGATTGACTGAAAACCAAAATGTCATCGAAGAAGACCAAGATAAAGCGGCGGAGATGCGGACGAAAGATGGAATTCATTAAACTCTGAAAAGTGGAAGGAGCATTGGATAAACCGAACGGCATCACTAAGAATTCGTAGTGTCCATGGTGGGTGCGAAATGCCGTTTTGGGGATGTCGTCGACGGCCATGCGGGCTTGGTGATAGCCCGCTCGTAGATCTAATTTGGAAAAGACAACCGCGCCATGCAGCTCTTCGAGTCACTCCTCAATGACCGGAATAGGAAATTTGTCTTTAATTGTGTTCTTGTTGAGTTGGCGATAATCGACACATAAGCGCCATGTGCCGTCATTTTTCTTGACTAACACCACCGGAGAGGCAAACGGGCTGTGACTGTGTTGTATCATTCCTGTCTCGAGTAATTCCTCAACCATCTTCTCAATTATTTCTTTTTGAACCGATGGGTAGCGATAAGGGCGAATATTCACCGGTGTTGAACCTTCCACAAGGGGAATCCGATGCTCGTGTGGGCGGTGAGGAGGCAGCCCGGTGGGGTCAGAAAAAATATTAGGGAAGAGTTGTAATACCTGCTGCAGTTGGTGTTGTTCGGTCACTGTTAGAGCTTGGTTGGAGCAGTCGGGCTGAATGCTGGTGTGTAGGTGTCGTCCCTCGGTGGAGTTGGGTGGTGGCAAATTCGGTTCTTCACCGTAGTTGGAGATTTGACACAGTGCGATCATGTTGAGTTCGCCCTCCCGGTTAATTAATCGCTGAGTTTTTCGAGTTTGCATCCAAGAAGAAGTCGATTGTTGTGAGCCTCGTAAGGAAATTTTGCGCCCTTGCGTCATGAATTCCATCTTCAAGTTTTGAAAATCCCATTGGACCACGCCTAACGTGACAAGCCATTGTACCCCTAACACCATTTCACAACCACCCAAGGGTAGAATGAGCATGTCCGACGTAAAAGTCACCCCCTGCATTTTCCATTGAAAGCCCAAGGCCGTATGTGAGCTCGTAATTGTTTTCCCATTTGCCACCGCGACGTCAAAACTGGGTATGGAAGTAAGAGGACAGTTTAGCCGTGTTGTCGTATCCTTGTCAAGAAAATTATGGGTGTTGCCTGAATCGATCAAAATGTAGATGGGGAGGCCCCGATAAGAGGCGGTGACGCGCATTGTTTGAAAGTGAGTGGTGCCGTCCAACGCATGAACCGACACTTGCGGTTTGGGATCCTCGTCGTGGCCCTCATCCAGGGTGAGTTCTTCTAACTGGGCAATGACTTCCGCTTCAGCTTCCCCCTCCTCGGAAATGAGTTCCAAGGCATACGACTGTCGCCGCTCCAAGCAGCGATGCCCCGGGATGTATTTGTTGTCGCACCAAAAACATAGGCCTTTGCTCCTGCGTTCATCCATCTCTGTCGAAGACAGCTTCTTTCCCCCCTGTCCCGGATGGCCCGTGACACTCGGTGATGGCGTGGTGGTTGACCCGATGGGTGTAAATGTCCGTCGGCTGTCCTTTGAAAACCGTTATGAATAACTTGAGGAGCTGCGTTTGGTGGTCACCAACAATTGTTGTTCTTGTAGGCGGGCGAGAGAAAACACATCTTGCAGAGTCTTGGGTTGGAACATGCGGATGGCGTATTCGATCTCCCCTTTCAGCCCCGCTAAGCAGAAACTTATGGCATGGTCTTCCGGAATGGCTACCCGGTGTAACAATAGATCAAACTCGTCCAAGTAAGTTTGTACGTTCCCCTTCTGTCGAAGATTTTTCAACTCACTAAGTGGATCGTCGAACAGGAATGTCCCAAAACGGCTATTAAGGGCCTTACAGTAGTCTTCCCATGAAGGCCATTGTCGAGGGATCCGGTTCCTCATGAACCCCTGATGCCAATAGAGGGCTTTATCTTCCATGTGAACCGATGCAATGCGAACTTTCATGTCCTCTGGTGTGTCGTCCATGTCGAAGAACTGTTCACACTTGTAGATCCAATCGAGAACTCCCTCCCCAAAAAATCGCGGAAATTCGAGGCTCGAAAACCGTGTCTGCACTTGATAATGATTTTGGTTATGACGTTGTCGCTCCGGCGGTGAGGTCGACCCGCCAGCCCCACTGGTTTTGTCCGCCTTGAGAACGGATAGAATCTCCCGAACTTCCTCCGATGTCCTGCTCTGCTGCTCCGCCAATGACTGTAAAGATTTCGCCATGGCGTCCTGTTGGTGGCGAAGACCGTCAATGTCGGTCGGCGTATCCCGTGACCGAGTCGCGTCGGAAACCGGCATGGTGCCGGTAGGATGGTGCTCCCTCTGATACCTTGATATGAACTGGGATCTTCTCTTCCAGGCAATACCGATCACACATTTCCAGCACCGTTTGTATAACTTAGCAACACCCCAAACAACTCAATATATTTATATATCAATCCAGAAAGCAACCAAACCACAGCATCTATAATAGTTCCAGGAAAAGGACAACACATAAGCAAGCCAGACAAGAACAGAGACAGATAAGACCAACCCAAGGAGGATGATTCCTCCTGAACGGCGATCGGCTACGGGAGGGGGAACTGCCCGATCTCCTCACAGCGGCACAGCAAACAAAACCAAATTCATCGACAAAAAATAACCCTAGCACAAACAAGATAATAAATACTCCCCCAAACCCGGCCCCAAAGGTCCAAAATACCCTCACAACCCGATCGGGTTGAGCCAGCACGAACCGGAACGCATCATTGTTTCGGGGCTCTCTTTGGAGAGAAGGTTCATGGAGGATCCAGCCTCCTTGAGCTTGACCGGAGCTTGCTCCGGATTATGTCATGTCCTCTTTTCAATTAATGCAATCATTTGTTCGTTCTTGAACGCACAACTTTTAGATACGTAACAATCTTAGGTAGAGAGACACATGATCTATATTAAGTGCACATGATAATGCGAGTTTGTCGATGTAGAGACTATTCTCAACAGCTCGTGACTAAACAAAACCAAACACATTTTGTTAGTTACTCAAAAATAAAACTTGTGTTAGGCAGAGGGCAAATTAGCACCAAACATTTTTCAAAAACAAAATACAGTGATTTTGTCATTCCATAAGACCTATCCTTGTAATAAGGAAGGCATACCTGGTCCTTGTCCACTAAAACTGCACGAACACCTTCAGCAAAATCCTTCCGAATTGACGATCTTAAAGCTATTCGATGTTCAGTTTTCATCACGCCATTTAACTGGGATTAAACAATCATATGAGCAAAAGGGGTAATATTACAAGAAATTTGCTGTTAACAACTTACCGTGGACAAAGGGTGTTGATCATTCCCATTTTTGGATGCAACTTGGGAGAAATGCCTATGAGTTAAGCAAAGAGAAAATGGAGAACCTCTTCCAAGTCCCAGAAGGGCACCACTCGCCCAGTCTGCCACTGTAACAAAGTGCAACAATTTAACAACATTACTAAACATGACCAAAAATAATAGGATAGAAAACATTTTTTACAATAAGCATGATTAACCTGTTACGATCCGGAGGTTGTGGGGGAAGGAGGCGGAGATACAATGGGGTTAAACCCTAGAATGGTGGAGGAGGAGATGAGAGAGGAAGAAACCCTAGAGGGTCGAGGAAGGAGAGAAGAACTTAGAGAGAGAGGGAGAGGAATTTTAGAGAGATAAAGGAAATTAATATTTCATTGCTTATCTCCAAATACATGACAAGACCTCCTTATATAAGGCCCAAATGGCACGGGCGTAAATACCCGCTACAAAGATAATATGTGAAATATATAAATACCTAAATACTCTAACTTCACTCATCATAATAAAGACTCGATATAATAAAGACTCGATACAACAAAATACTAATATACTAAGATAAATGACGGAGGACCCGTAACACTCCATTCGTCCTTCAAAATGAGCTTGTCCTCAAGCTCGTGCTCCATGCGGGTGGCTCGATCATCTGGTACCTTGAACTCCCTCCAGAACAACGCGCGGTAACGCGTAGCGGCGGCGGTGGCGTCGGCGAGGGGCGGCGGCGCCATCAGAAAAATGGGCGGCCTATGGAATGGATTTGTCGAGGTCGTTGGAGGGGCTATGAGCAGTGGCCACACGGAGGTCGGAGAGCCGACATGCGGCGACAGGAATGGATCTGTCGGGGTTGGTGGAGCAGGTGTCGGCCAAAGAGGTGGCAATGCGGACGATGGGAGTGGCATGGCAGGTACCGGCAGAGCAAGAGCCGACAGAGGCGGCGACGGCGGTGGTGGCAGCGACGACGATGGAGGTGGCGGCGATGATGGTGGCGACTGCGGTGGCAGCGGCAGTGGCGGCGACGGCGGTAGTGGCGTCGGCGGCGGTGGCGGCGGCGACTGCATGAGTCGAGTCGATGATGACAACGATGGCGGCGGCACCGGCACGTCTTGAACGACGGAGTACAGTGGTGGCACCATCATTGGAGGGGGAGACAACGAGTCCAACTCTGATGGTGGTGGTGACAGAAAAACCACCAACGAATCCCGAGACATGTGGAGGGCGTCGAGCGTGAGGTCGAGCTGAGCATCGCTGTGGCCAAGTCGAGCCTCTCGATGAGCAATACGACGGTCCAGTTTGACGAGGGTGGCAAGGAGCTCAATGCGGTCGGCAGCGCTAAGCGACATGATAAAAAGGGGGATTAATTAAATTAACTAATTAAATAATTAGTTAATTGTTAAGGCAAGGTGGGTGGTGGGCTTTGGGAAAGAAAAAAATAAGACAAGGATGGAACATGCGGGATTTGAGGATATAATACGATGACAAACGGATGGGGATCAAGGCAGGATTTGAGGATATAATAATGAAAAAAAAAGACAGGAGGGATTTGGGAACAGGCGGGATTTGAGGATATAATAATGAAAAAAAAAGACAGGATGTCGTGCGTGGCTTGGGGCTCAAGGCGGCAGAACGCGTGAGGTAGGTACGTAACAGTAGATGGGATAGAGTTAGGGCTCGATGGGCGCGAGAAGAAGGGCTTAGGCAAGAACTCGGTCCGTCTGGGAGGAGAGGTCTGCGAGAATTGTTGGAGCGCTTGAAGGCTACAACACGAGAGAAATGAAGGAGGAGCGTCCGGGGCCCTGGGAGGCAAAGCAGCGACGCAAGAGCCGACACACAGGGGAATCAAATGGCGGGGATGAAGACTATCCCGCTGGAGGCTCGGTGTTGCGGCTCTGACTTGCGGAAATGGCGGAATGGAGGATGTCGCGATGGTGCGACTGATGGAGTGGAGCTGAGTGATGAAGCCGAACGGGAAATGGCAGAGGCAGAGCAGTGCAGCAAGTCAGAGGAACAGATTCACCAGAGGCGAATCGGTTCACCGGAGGGGAGGAAGGATCCTCTGATACCAAGTTGTTAAGATCCGGAGGTTGTGGGGGAAGGAGGCGGAGATACAATGGGGTTAAACCCTAGAATGGTGGAGGAGATGAGAGAGGAAGAAACCCTAGAGGGTCGAGGAAGGAGAGAAGAACTTAGAGAGAGAGGGAGAGGAATTTTAGAGAGATAAAGAAAATTAATATTTCATTGCTTATCTCCAAATACATGACAAGACCTCCTTATATAAGGCCCAAATGGCACGGGCATAAATACCCGCTACAAAGATAATATGCGAAATATATAAATACCTAAATACTCTAACTTCACTCATCATAATAAAGACTCGATATAATAAGGACTCGATATAATAAAGACTCGATACAATATAATACTAATATACTAAGATAAATGATGGAGGACTCGTAACATAACCCTGGCTTTTAAATATGAATGGTAGATGAGAGCATACGTGAAACATCCAGTCCTTCTTAACCTCAAAACTACAATAACCATTAAAGGTGATGAGATCACACCACAAGAGCCGATCATCACCCGCGAAGGCCCATATAGGTCTACACTCATAGAAGACAAGGATATGATTATCATTTGGACGATCGGAACCCACAGTCACATATGGATAGACAACGGGATATTTCTATACTTTTATTTATTTTTATATACATGCATCAACCATTATTCAAACGACCATGACCATCCATAATGGACGCAAGCATTCGCCACTTCTATAAATAGGCATATATGGGCTCAATTTCGCCAATTGAAATGGTTGAACAATTTAAAGGATTGTTGGGCCTTCCCATGGTGCTGAAACCAGGGAATCTAGGTGTCAAAGCCCGCATCTCTCCGTCCACCTCGACCCCTCCTCCCTTGGTAGGCCATGTTCTTTTCCCACCACCCACCAAACAGAGAGCCAACACTCCCCACCTCCACAACAACACCCCAAAACCATTATAACTACACTTCCAATAACTACAACTACTCACTTCCTCCCCTGTAACTACATCATTACCCTCCAATAACTACCTTAACTATCCCACTCCCCTCATTTCATAACTTCCCAGATCGCCTCCCCGGCTCCCCCACTTCCTCCAAAAGAAACCCACCTCAATTTCCTTTTGAAAACCCATGGTAAAATCACTCTAACTGTCGAGCCGCACTACAGCTAGTTGTCCCACACATCTTCAATCCATGCTGAACTATAATCATATTGCTTAGCCGATCCTCTTCCAGTTCCTATACCTCCTGCATGTACCTCTAGAAGCTTATATTCTCAACTACCGAACCCTCATACTCATCCTACTCACTGCTAGTGTTGATGCGCGAAATGCGACACCGATCAGTTAACGGGTTGTTCGATCTCACAAGCTAAGGGTGAAGGAAGAAGGGTTGCGGGGATGGAGGAGAAGCTTGCTTGAGCAGAGGAGAAGCTTGCTCGAGCGGAGAGGGAGCTTGATCAGGTACTGTCGAGCAGACAGCTACTTTGATGGTTAGCTTTGCAGGTTGATGCCGAGAGAGGAGAGAAGAAGAGAAGAGGCCGCTAGCAGCGGCAACAGCAGACTTCGCCCGCCGCGGCTTGAATGTCACTCTTGCGACGGGCTTTTCCTTTAATCAAGTAGGGTTACAACTTGCTATTGCACCATTACATGAAAAAAACAGCAAAGGGTACAATGGGGAAGCTGGTGGCTAAGGAAGAAGGTGCCAGAAAATAAGTAAAAGAGGCTGCAGATGCTGCTCAAGCTGCCTGCTGAAGGCAGAAAAAACTAAGTCCACAACCCTTGACGACCTGGGCGGACTGGAGATTTGAGGCCGCAGATCTTGCTTGATCAACTTTGACGACCTGGGAGAACTGAAAATCGGAGGCTGCGGAGGCTGCTCAAGCTGTCTGCTGAAGGCAGAAAAAACTAAGTCCACAGCCCGTGACGACCTGGGCGGACTGGAGATTTGAGGCCGCAGATCTTGCTTGATCAACTTCGACGACCTGAGAGAACTGAGTCCGCAGGCTTTGATCAAGGTGGCAGTTCTCCTCTCCTGCGTGCAGAATGAGAGGCCTTGGGGGCTATTTATAGGCCCGGGGAGAATCTTCTAGAAGCGGGCCCAGTGACGTCATCATCGACGACCTCGGCGGACTGAGAAAGTGAGGTTGACGACCTCGGCGGACTCGGCGGACTGACCTTTTCTCTGCTGGGGCAAACTTCCGGTTGGCAGCTAGAAGAAGGCAGGCAGGCTGAGCGACCTGAGGAGCAAGCAGGCGGAACAGCCTGAGCAGGCAGACGGAGCGGAGGCCGCCCCCTAGCGGGCGACCTGGGCGGACTCCAGGGGGAGTCCGCCCGGCAGGCGGGGACTGCCCGGCAGGCGGGGACCGCCCCTGGCGGACGGCCCGCGGAGGTCGCCCCCTAGCGGGCGACCTGGGCGGACTCCGGGGGGAGTCCGCCCGGCAGGCGGGGGCCGCCCCAGGCGGGCGGCCAGCGGAGGTCGCCCCCTAGCGGGCGACCTGGGCGGACTCCAGGGGGAGTCCGCCCGGCAGGCGGGGGCCGCCCCTGGAAGGCGGCCCGCGGAGGTCGCCCCCTAGCGGGCGACCTGGGCGGACTCCAGGGTGAGTCCGCCCAGCTGGCGGAGGCCGCCCCTGGCGGGCGGCCGGCGGAGGTCGCCCCCTAGCGGGCGACCTGGGCGAACTCCAGGGGGAGTCCGCCCGGCTGACGGAGACCGCCCCTGGCGGGCGGCTAGCGGAGCATCCGTCCTTGAGCGACTTTAGACTCGGCAGTCCGCCTTGCGCGGGCACGGTGGACATCAGGGGTAGCCTGCTCCTTGCGGATGGGAACCTGTAAGAGAAAAGCAGAAACAATAGGCACCTTGGAGAGGATTGCCGATTTTGGAGTTAACATAATCCCCGCACTTTTTTAAGTTCCGAAGGGAACTTCGAAAAAGTAGGAGACCCACAAAGATCGTGATCCTCCCCTCAAAAATCAGGAGAGAAAAAATTAGAGATTAGGAGAGATAGAACCTGATGTTTCTCCTCGGAAAAATCTGTTAGTGCCTATCCTTTACCTGTAAAAAAAGTCAATGCAGGCAAAAGGAGGTACATCTTGCGTGTACCTGAGCTGCTTTTGTAGATGAGAAAGAGGGTAACCGTCTTCCACTAAACTCTGCCAAAATACAGATGAGAGAAAGTATAGTAGGATAATAATCTTACAAGTACCTGAAGGGGACCTGCTTGTATCTACTAGTCTCTCCAAAAGTAAGGTGAGCAAGCAGATAGGAAAAGTAAATAAGCTGCAAGTACCTGAGAGGAACCTGCGAATGTCGACTGTTGATATGATAAGATATAATCGGATAATAGAAGAGATACCTGACAAACTCTGCTATCAACTTATAAAAGATCAAACCGCAATGATGATTGTCTCGCGTGATCAAGATATAATGTTAGCATGAAATCCAGATCAGCAAGATAAGAAAATCCGAAATTAGATTTATGAAGGCTTGGCTTGTCAATCAAGAAGAACCATATGCTTTGAATAAATGATGTGTGGCTAACATCTGATAAGTGAACTTGTTGATTATTATCTGATAAAAGCTTATGAAGGCAGCGCATATAAGATGATCATAAGTCAAGAAAGATATTGCAGATCCTTAGAATATGTTGGATTTAACCTGTTAACCTGTAAGAAGGCAAAAAAGAGAAAAGATGGGCTACACCCCGAGGATGAACCAAAAAGGTTGAATGCTGCCACAGATGTTCCCCGTGGGCCTTATGCATCACTTGCCAAAGTCATCCAGGGTGTAGTCCTATCCAAAGCGAGCTGGCCGCGTTCCCTTGACAGAGCACAAAAGGGAAATATGCGCAAAAAGGAGATTCCTGAGAAGGAAGCGACAGATGCACTGCTCCCTTGCCTCGGGTTACAAGCATCGCTGATCAATTATACTAGTTGCGCCAAGTGGCCTATTGCTTGTCTGCGGATTGATCAGCGGAGTTGTGAGTCCCGCGGAGGCACGGATCGAGAGTACCAAGGAGTGTTCGGCCGTTACGATTGTGAGATGATCGAATAGACAAGGCTACACTTGATCGCCATTGCTTGTCACGCAAAGATCATCGTAACTGTAACGTATCCTCTAACGAAGCACAGCAGAGCTAACACATGGGTCCTCCCTGGAATCGCGCTCTGTGTTAGATGCTGGCCAGGATCCGAAGTCCCGTCATCCTCCGCACGAGAGTTGAACGGCCCCCACTGCACATATGCGAAAACTCCCCGCGATATGTGGTCATTGTGGTTTTACGCCAGAGGACAATCTCGAGGGGGCACTGAGCAAGACTTGGCGATATCTCGATGGTTTAGTGATATCTTTGGCAAAGAGAAAAATATAGAGGAGAAACATCATAAAAAGGGAACTGTGTCAGTATGAGGTCTCTGACGTAAGCTTTATTGAATGAAAAACGAAACACTCAGAAGTGTTGAAAAAGAGAATGTTTGAAGAGTAAAGTAAAGTAAGAGCAACCGGTCATGATCGCGAGGGGCTTTGAGGAGCTGCGATTGGTCATAGCCGATGACGCAAGAAATGTGTCCTCTTTGCTTCAGAATAGTCTTCCAAGTTCACCTTCGTCAACGACATCGATGCACTCACTTGGAATATCAATGGGCCCCAGACGGCCCTCGTCATGTATCTCTATGCACTCCAGCTGACCCTCAGCCACCTCCTTGCCCTTGGAGGTGAAAGGTTTCGAAAAATCAATCTTCTTGACCAGGTCGCTGATCTTGCCCTCGATGAGCAATCTTTCAACCAATCGCCGAACGGCCATGCAATCTTCAGTTAAATGACATTTCTCTCTGTGTAATTCACAGAACAGATCTGAATTTCTTGATCTCTGATTCGCCGGTTGGTAGGGTCTTTTGAGATATGCCTTATCCTTCATGATTTGGCTAACTTCTTGCATGACCTCATCTAGCTCAAACTCTGGCAGGTCACCTTCTTGCTGCTGATGAACTGCAGCTGCTAGCGGAGATGATGTTGACAATGGTAGCAGCCGTTCTTGGGCACGATCATGGCCTTGGGAGGGGTATTGATGATGATGCTGAAATCCTCTTGCTTTCCTAGAGAGAGATGGAAAGTCTTTTCGAGGAGACCTCGGAGGCTGCTTGTAAGAAGAAGAATTTTTCTCCAATACAAGCCTGTAGACGAAGCTGGGGTTGCTCTTTTCACCGCGGATATACGAGTTGGCTAAGCCGATCAACTCTTGATAAGTTCTTGGTGCTCGGACGTTAGCTTCAAACTTTAGTGGACCTTCACGCAAGCCGTGAATAAGAGCTACTCGGTACATTTCTTGATCAACGATCTCAATGTCTAAGATTTCTTTCTGAAATCGATCCACAAAATGAGACCAGGTCTCATTATCTCGCTGTTTGATCTCAAAGAGGGCTTCTGGACCACCCTTCCTCTTTGAAGAGGTAGAAAATCTGAGCAGGAACTCCCTTCGCAAATCAGCGAAGGTAGAGATGGACTGAGCACGAAGTCCATAGAACCAATCTCTCACTTGACCATCAAAGGTTGTTACGAGGAGTTTGCTCTTGGTAGAATCGGAGAGAGTCTTGAGAGCAACGGCTGATTCAAAAGCTTGAAGATGCTTGACTGGATCAGTCTCCCCGGTGTAAACGGGCAACCGTGGCTCTCTGAAGTTGACTGGAGTTGGTTCGTGCCGAACACTCTCTGTAAACGGCGATGGCTCTTCTTGTTCTACTGCATAAGGAAAGTAAGGAGCATGAGCAGTAGCTGTAAAAGAAACTGGAGGATAGGAGAAAAAAGTTGCTGCAGGAGGAGCAAATGCAGGAGCTGAAGAGAAGGGATGACTTCCCTGAAAATTCAGAAATCTAGCTGGACTTCCCCGGGCAGCTTCCCGGAAGAAGTTTTGACGAGCTGCAAACTCATCATCCTGAGATCGCAAAGGAGCTGCAGGCCCTTGCGGAAAGGTTGGAGTGTAAAGAGGAGGGTAGACCGGCGGATAAGCCGGTGGATAGACTTGAGGAGTCTCTGATGTTGGTGCTGGATTGATTGGAGGAGCTGGCGCTGCTGAAGATTGAGCGGCCAATTGCTGCGTGAGAGCTGCTAGAGTACGGTTGATGGCTTGAAACTGTTGGGCAGTTTCTCTGCGAGATTGCTCTAAGGCCTCCCAAAGAGGATCATCACTGGGACTTGATGCAAGATTCTCGGCTGGTTGATGGTCTGACATGAGTAACAACTGCTTTCACTGTCTGATCGAGATCTGAAGGTCGCGTGTTAACTGTTGATGCGCGAAATGCGACACCGATCAGTTAACGGGTTGTTCGATCTCACAAGCTAAGGGTGAAGGAAGAAGGGTTGCGGGGATGGAGGAGAAGCTAGCTTGAGCAGAAGAGAAGCTTTCTCGAGCGGAGAGGGAGCTTGATCAGGTACTGTCGAGCAGACAGCTACTTTGATGGTTAGCTTTGCAGGTTGATGCCGAGAGAGGAGAGAAGAAGAGAAGAGGCCGCTAGCAGCGGCAAAAGCAGACTTCGCCCGCCGCGGCTTGAATGTCACTCTTGCGACGGGCTTTTCCTTTAATCAAGTAGGGTTACAACTTGCTATTGCACCATTACATGAAAAAAGCAGCAAAGGGTACAATGGGGAAGCTGGCGGCTAAGGAAGAAGGTGCCAGAAAATAAGTAAAAGAGGCTACAGAGGACTGGAGAACTGAGGCTGCAGATGCTGCTCAAGCTGCCTGCTGAAGGCAGAAAAAACTAAGTCCACAGCCCTTGACGACCTGGGCGGACTGGAGATTTGAGGCCGCAGATCTTGCTTGATCAACTTTGACGACCTGGGAGAACTGGAAATCGGAGGCTGCGGAGGCTGCTCAAGCTGCCTGCTGAAGGCAGAAAAACTAAGTCCACAGCCCTTGACGACCTGGGCGGACTGGAGATTTGAAGCCGCAGATCTTGCTTGATCAACTTCGACGACCTGAGAGAACTGAGTCCGCAGGCTTTGATCAAGGTGGCAATTCTCCTCTCCTGCGTGCAGAATGAGAGGCCTTGGGGGCTATTTATAGGCCCGGGGAGAATCTTCTAGAAGCGGGTCCAGTGGCGTCATCATCGACGACCTCGGCGGACTGAGAAAGTGAGGTTGACGACCTCGGAGGACTCGGCGGACTGACCTTTTCTCTGTTGGGGCAAACTTCCGGTTGGAAGCTAGAAGAAGGCAGGCAGGCTGAGCGACCTGAGGAGCAAGCAGGCGGAACAGCCTGAGCAGGCAGACGGAGCGGAGGCCGCCCCCTAGCGGGCGACCTGGGCGGACTCCAGGGGGAGTCCGCCCGGCAGGCTGGGACCGCCCCTGGCGGACGGCCCGCGGAGGTCGCCCCCTAGCGGGCGACCTGGGCGGACTTCAGGGGGAGTCCGCCCGGCAGGCGGGGGCCGCCCCTGGCGGGCGGCCCGCGGAGGTCGCCCCCTAGCGGGCGACCTGGGCGGACTCCGGGGGGAGTCCGCCCGGCAGGCGGGGGCCGCCCCTGGCGGGCGGCCCGCGGAGGTCGCCCCCTAGCGGGTGACCTGGGCGGACTCCAGGGGGAGTCCGCCCAGCTGGCGGAGGCCGCCCCTGGCGGGCGGCCGGCGGAGGTCGCCCCCTAGCGGGCGACCTGGGCGGACTCCAGGGGGAGTCCGCCCGGCTGACGGAGACCGCCCCTGGCGGGCGGCTAGCGGAGCATCCGTCCTTGAGCGACTTTAGACTCGGCAGTCCGCCTTGCGCGGACACGGTGGACATCAGGGGTAGCCTGCTCCTTGCGGATGGGAACCTGTAGGAGAAAAGCAGAAACAATAGGCACCTTGGAGAGGATTGCCGATTTTGGGGTTAACAGCTAGTACCTCCAGTACTCGCAAGCCTCCCCTTACGTAGTCTTCCTAACTCCAAGCCGGCTAGAAGCCATGCATGCCATCTCCCTGTTAAAGGTCAAGCTAACTTATTCTCATCTAGGAGTGACCATTCGATGAAAAGTGGCTAGGGGTTTCTCCTGGATTTAGTTCTCACAGTGGGCTCCTTGAGAAAAAAATGAATAACATTGAATCATCAAAACATAGCATACCTGCTGCATCACAACTTGATTGAAGCTTCTTCAACTCATCAACTATTTGGAAAATGGATCTGTCCCTGCCAAATGTTGAGACAATATATGGCAAAAGAGTTTTTAACTGAGGCTCCTCGTTCTGCTCCTTCTTGTATTCTTCCAACAGTAATTGCACATCTTTGTGGGAGTCAACGGACCTGAGCATTCAAAGACCAAAAAAGATAAATAACAAATTGGAATAAAATCATAAATTCATTTTCATAAATTTTGATGTCAACCACTGCAATCACTGAAATATTTTCATTCATATTTATGTCCATCAACATGATTTTTTAAGTTCATTTAGCATGCTTAAGTTGAATTTCAAAACATTTTTAAGAGAGCATAAAAGTTAGAGTATAACATGCAGGGCAGTTATTACTAATACTAGTATTTTGCTTAAAGAATGACAAATGTATCCTGACTCATTACAAAAGATCAACACAAGAGTTACCAAGTCCTCAAGGTTTCCTTTACCAAAAGGATCTATTAAAAATTCAATATATCTAACCACTAGTGCATAAAACATGGCGCATGAGGAAGATTTGAGATCTTAGCTCCTGATAATGCTTTATATGATAAAAGCTAATGACTGACATAATATGATAGATGATGTAGGGTAGGCTAAGGGGTGCACAAATCCAAGACCACTAGGGATGAAAATGAGAACCTAACACGTCAAACCTAGTCTATATGCAATGATACCGTCGGCGACGACGACAAATTAATACGACCAATAACAATAATCAACCCACGCAACAATATTTAAAAGCAGAAAACAACATTGAGTTAAAAAGCATTTAATGGTTTTCTTCCCCTCAGAGGGTCAAGGCAAAGCGTACGGCGAATGAGTCTCACCTGCAAATCACAAGCAATTTGAGATCTATCCGCAAGCAATCTATTCAAATAACTATGAGATCCAAACCAATAATAATAATGCTGAAAATAATCGTCCAATACAACAAGTGACTCACCGAATAGAGGGTTGTCCAAGGTAATGGAGATTTCGGAGACGAAGGTGCTTTGACGGTGATCCAATGTAGAACCGAAGGCGGGGTGACAACGTAGACGGTTGGATTTGGCGGCGAGGAGTGGAATCAGGCTGGAAACGAGTACATCCGGCTATGTGGAGACGGATCCGGGCGACGGGAGTGTGGATCCGGCTGTGGTGGCGTCAGAGGGTTGAGCTATAGGAGGTGAGCTGGGTAGATGAGGATGGCTGAATTTGGGCTGAAATGTCCAGATCTAGACAGATCTAGTTGAGGGAGGCTGTTGGAGGTGGTTCCACAGAATGGGGAGGGTGGCTGTTACGCCCCCGGACGAGGCTAGATTATTCGGACAGCATTACAAACGGCGGCAACGGCACGGGCATGACAATGTTGGGGCTGAACCAATGGGTTCAGCCCCCTTCTCTTAAATATACGGGATCGGGGGGCTGAACCACGCCGGGTTCAGCCCCATTTGGGCCGGCCGGCCCCCTTGGCTGGCCGGTCTTGGGTCCGGGGGTATAAATACCCGGACCCCTCTCTTTTGGAGCTATGCAAGAAATATTCAGGTTCTTTTCTCTTCTCTCCCAACCCTAACCCTAATTCCTCTCTACTTTCCTCTACTCCCTTCTCTTAGTTCTTCTCCTAGTTAGTGCTTAACAGTGGCATGGTTGGGTGGTTGGGGCTTAGGGGCGGCGGTTGGGAGGGGAAACACGGAGGTGGTGGTGGCGTCAGAGGGTTGAGCAAGTGGCAGTGGTGGTTGGGTGGCTATGGGATTAGGGCAGACTGCTGGGAGGGGGAAACAAGGAGATGGCGGTGGGTGAGAGTAGAGGCTGGGTTGGTTGTTGTGGGGAAGGGGAAAACAACAAGCAGACGGCTGTTTGGGGGGATTTGGGCGGCGACAGAGGGGGTTGGATGAGGGAAAAAAGTGTCTAGGGTTTGGTAATACCTTAGGGAGGAATATACACGCCTAGGAGTCGTCACCTAAGGTTCCACGGAGTCGGCACTGTAGGAGGATCGCGGGAATCCGGGAATTGTAATCTCCAAATTCTGCAATAGCCTCAAACAACCCCCTAACACTCTAATTATAATAAAAAGAGAACTAGGACATCACACCATTGACGACAATGATTGGCCGGAGGTGGGGTAACCCGATTTCATCAAAATAAATGCAAAAATAAGAACGTAATATATTTAATTGAATCAGAATGCGGATCCGGATGCATCCGCGGAATCGGATCATCGATTCAGGCATTCTATATATGGTAAGTCGCCAATCGGCCTCGAACGAGCCCAAAACTCATCCTCCGCTGCGGGTCCACGTCTTCGCTCTGCATCATTCTCTCCGGCTTGAAAGAATTCATTTACTGATGAATAGAGATCGGAATTCTCTTGGTGTATGCCAGGTAAGACTCAACGAGGTCCACCAGAGGACGCTCAAGTGTCGTCGATGGGAAAGTATTCTTGCCAATCAACTCCCCGACTGAAAAGTTTACATCCGATGAATGGAGACGGTTGTACTGATTCAAAGAATAGGGGTGAATCGATCAAGCTCTGCTGCTAGTATCCAAGTGTCATCAGCATCTGGGCAGTCTTGTCAGTGTACTAAGTAACGACACAGAGGCCCGCCTGTAGTAGGAACATATTGGTTGGATCTGATCTCCGTAAGGCACTCAACGCTCAACTCACGAGTGGTGGATCCGGATGCGATCGGCGGTGTCGTAAGTGAAACCATAGAAGACGAGTACCCGGGTGGGTGGGTATCATAAATAGGTGATTTGTGGTGGCCATCAGACGTGGGGGGACTGTGTGGGTGGTAAGGCAACGAGAGTGGAGGTGTGGGTGGATGGGAGTCCCCACTGCTTGGGTCAACATACTCGCGAGGCTCGATGTACGATGTCAGATTTTCAACATTAAATACCAGGTGGATACCCATACTTGCAGGTATATCAACCAATAGTCATTCGTCCCAATGCGACTTATGGCTGAGTGGGGGCACATTCGCTTGGCGCTTAGCTTTTTGGCAGGCCCCGGAGGGAGCCTTTAAGGGCAGATTCGCACCATCACCTGTTCGCCTTCCGGAAATACTTGCTCTCGCTTGCGCATATCGGCATGAGTTTTATAATTTTAATTGCTCGTAATGATCCGTCGGCAGGCCGACTTATTCAACTCGTGCAAATGACTCAACAAACTTATGCAAATAATGCAAATTATACAAATAAAACACAACAAACACGATACACTCGCTAGGGAAAAAGCTAATAATGATCGGGGTGTCTCTAAAATGTGGTGGCATATCATGAGATTTTTTCAGTGGAATATAGAAATATTCGCCAAGTGGGCAACAAATACCGAAAAGACTTCTTGAGACATCGGTATTGAGTTGCAAAACTTTGGGATGTCAAATACATCCCAAGGAGAGCGAGCCATCGGGAGGCTCACCGGGTGGTAGATAAAAAAAGGTGATTGTTATCCGCACTGCAGTTTTGGTTATTCGCAAATATTTTTTTCCTAATTTTTCGTGTCTTTTGGAAATACGTCTTATACATGCATTTTCAGGAAAAGTGTTCAACACGAAAGTTGTAGATCTCATCGAGATCTACAACTTTCGTGTTGAACACTTTTCCTGAAAATGCATGTACAAGACGTACTTTGGAAATACACCCAGATTTCGCGCCTTTTAGAAATACGTCTTGTACGGCATTTTCAGGAAAAGTGTTTAACACGAAAGTTGTAGATCTCGATGAGATCTACAACTTTGGTGTTGAACACTTTTCGTAAAAATGCATGTACAAGACGTATTTCTAAAAAGCGCGAAAAATTGGGGAAAAAAGTGCGGATAACCAAAACTGTAGTGCGGATAACACTCACCTAAAAAAATTCACCGTGAATAATGCCAACACCCAAACGACCGGCGTAGTTAGTGACCAGAGAATGCAACACAAAGGTGTGTTGGGTACCACTCAAATGATAAGACCCGTCAGGTGACTTTTTAGGAGGTATATAAGAAAAGTCATCTCAAACATTCAGCTCGCTAGTGTGAAGGCACGAGGCAAGCATGCGAAGTTGACCGTCCCTTGGGAAGGGAAGCTCATCAAATGGTTAGCTCAGGGACTCAACGACGGGTTTCCCAAGGGGGTCAATAATGACAAGATGATCTTCTAAAAGAAAACTGTCACCAACAATAGTGTCTACGGAAATAAATGGGACATCCAGAACAAAGTCAATGCTAGATCAATGACCCTCCCAAGGGAGTTGTGGTTCATCAGAAGGCTTTTTTTTGTGGCGGGGGGGGGGGGATAATGAAGTCAATAATAGTGGGATGATCCTCCGGATGAGTATCGGTCGATAGAGGTCGTGTCCTCATAAGCGGGTGGGGCAGTCATTACAAGATCAACACTAGGCTCTTGGCTCTCGACAGCAATGTGGCTCGGGACAATGATAAGGGAGGACTATACTCCATAGTGGGCCACTGGATATAATGTCGAGTCTTGGCTTTCCAGCCGAAGGGGAAACTAAGTTTAAGTGGGGTGTAAAGGGTGGATATACCACAACAATGTCACTGGATCGCTCATCCCTATTCTTGTGACCACGCTCACTAGTCATACTAGTATCACTCTCCATCTGTGTGAAATGGTCATGATCGACTGGACTTCAAGGTCAAGTGGGAACCGAGTCTCATCCGGACGAGATGAATCAAAATCAGGTGGCATGTCTCTCATGTCAGCGGGAGCGCTACTAGACACATCGGTGGATTGACCTAAATCCCGAGGCTTTCTCCTATTGATTCTTCTCAAGGCCGATCTCATGTGATCAAAATGAGCCTCCAAGCGATCAAGTTGATCAAAAACTAACTGCTGAAATTTGGCCTCAAGTATCTCAGATTGTGGATCACTATGAGGGTCGTGACATGTCATGTGATCCTAGCGATGTTGATCTCTACAGGGCTCCTGAGGTTCATCTCGAAGGTCGTTCCTGACATAATCTGATCGTGCTCGTGGATGAATGTAATCCCTATGAATGGGCGACGACAGGCAAGTATGATCAACATGATAGTATGAGGACCTCTTTGGAGGATAATGTGAGGATCTTTCATCATGGTGTTCGTCTTCAGCATAATGGAATCGTCTTAAAGGGTCGACATGATCTCTGGAAGTAGTGTGCCGCAGACGATAATAATCATTATAATAACGTGCAGATTTCTCTGAAGGGGCTCTATGGGATCGGGTATAGGTATACTCGAGATCCCTAAATAGAGGAGAGGAGCGCCGACGATAACTAGTCATAGATGAATCTAAAGACTCTATATGACGTACCACTACATATATAAATGTGGCTCAAACCTTGGGCTTTGATACCAATTGATGTAGGTTAGGCTAAGGGGTGCACAAATCCAAGACCACTAGGGATGAAAATGAGAACCTGACACGTCAACCCTAGTCTATATGCAATGATACCGTCGGTGACGGAGACAAATTAATACGAGCAATAACAATAATCAACCCACGTAACAATATTTAAAAGAAAAAAATAATATTCAGTTAGCAAGAATTTAATGGCTTTCCTCCGCTTAGAGGGTCAAGGCAAAGCGCACGACAAATGAGTCCCACCTGCAAATCACAAGGGATTCGAGACGATCAATCCACATGAAATATATCCAAGCAACTATGAGATTCAAACCAATAATAATAATGCTGAAAATAATCGTCTAATACAACAAGTGACCCACCGAATAGAGGGTTGTCTAAGACAATGGAGATTTCGGAGAAGGAGGTGCTTTGACGGCGATCCAATGTGGAACCGTAGGCGGGGTGACAACGTAGATAGCTGGATTTGGCGGCGAGGAGTGAAATCGGGCCGGAAACAAGTAGACCTGGCTATGTGGAGGCGTATTTGGGCGATATGAGGGTGGATCCGGCGGTTTGGAGCGGATCCGGGCTATGGGAGGTGGACCGGGTAGATGAGGATAGCTGGATCTGGGCATAAATGTCCAGATATGGACAGATCTAGTAAAGAGAGGTTGTTGGAGGTGGTTCTAGGGGATAGGGGCAGTGACCAGGTTGGGCGGTTGTGGGCTTAGGGGCGGTTGCTGGGAGGGGGAAACAAGGAGGAGGTTTTGGCTTCAGAGGGTAGAGGAGCAAGTGGCAATGGTGGTTGGGTGGCTAGGATTAGGGGAGGCTGCTGGGAGGGGGGAAACAAGGAGGGGGAGGTGGCTGAGAGTAGAGGGTGGGTCGGCTGTTGTGAGGAAGTGGAAAACAACAAGCAGCCAGCTATTTGGGGGGATTAAGGCGGCGGTAGAGGGGGTTGGATGAGGAGAAAATGTGTCTAGGGATTGGTAATACCTTGGGTAGGAAGATACACGCTTAGAATTCGTCACCTAGGTTTCCACGAAGTCGACACTGTGAGAGGATCACGAGAATCCTGGAATTGTAATCTCCAAATTCTGCAATAGTCTCCAACAACCCCCTAACACTCTATTTATAATAAAGAGAGAACTAGAGCATCCCACCATCGACGACTATGATTAACCAGAGATGGGGTAACCCGATTACATCAAAATAAATGCAAAAATAATGCAATATATGAAATTGAATCGAAACGCAAATCAGGTCGCATCCACGGAGTCAGATCATCGATCCGGGCATGTCATATATGGTGACTTGCCAATTGGCCCCGAACGGGCCCAAAACTTGTCCGCTGCGGGTCCAAATCTCCGCTCCGCATCAATAGTTTTATCGAAATAAAGAAGGATTTTGTAGCAAGGAGACATTGACTTACAAGTTTAGCTTTAATATTGCCTGCTTGAGAGAAGCCAGATTCTCAGATGGGACAAAGTGTGTTCCAAGGCCTATGTATAATGCGTCAGCAGCTCCAGAAATTCTTGCTCCTGTCAGTCCAAGGTAAAAACCTACAAAGCAGATTTTTTGTTTTATGGTTCACATGAAAGTTGCAAAAACATTCTTAGAAAATAGAAATAGCAATAATAATTTGGTACAAGTCTTAATATTGTAGGGTTTTTTAATGTAGATGCAATGAAATGCACAAAAACACACAAACACAAGCCCATCGTTCAAAACTCCTAACAAATTTTTTATAACTGATGGGGTTAATTCCAATTTATAGGAAAATCGGGCCGCACAGCCGGTTTTCCCTCTCCCCCGACTAAAGTCGTGGGATGTTACACGCGTAATCACCGCATGCGCGATCCGCGCACCCGATCCTCGCAGTAACCGCCGTGCCGGATCCCAAACGTGGTGCACCCGACGCCGACCGGCGGCGCCGGCCCGAGTACCGCCCTCTCCCTCTCCCCGGCCGCCCGGAGCTGGGCGGCCTCGCCGCAGCCGGCCCTCGCAAGGTCCGGCCAAGGCTGCCCGCTCCCGAGCGGCCTCGCCGTGCCCGGCCACCGCGAGGGCCGACCAAGACCGCCTGGATCCGGGCGGCCTTGCCGCGGCCAGCCCCTGCGAGGGTCGTCCAAGGCCGCCCGGATCCGAGTGGCCACGCCGCGGCCGGCCCCCGCGAGGGCCAGCTGAGGCCCCCCGCTCTCGGGCGGCGTCGCCACGGCCGGCCCCTGCGAGGGCCAGCCGAGGCCCCCCGCTCCCTAGCGGCCTCGAAGGCCTCTCCGCGGCCGGCCCCCGCGAGGGCCGGCCGAGGCCCCCTGCTCCCGGGCAGCCTCGCCGCGCCCGGCCACCACGAGGGCCTGCCAAGGCATCCATCCTGTCCCCAGGCGGCCTCGCTACGGACGACCCCCGCGAGGGCCAGTCAAGGCCGCCCAGATCCGAGCGGCCTTGTCAGAGCCGGGCCGCTCGCCAAACATGGGGATGGCGGCCTCCGTCCCCGTCGTCATCGGGCCGCCAATCTTGGCGAGCGGGCTCTCCATTGGCCCAGGGGTAGGATCGCCATTTTCCAAAAACGGCGATCCGCGTGCTCAATTTTGAGCGATCCTATTGGTCGGTCCGGTAATAACTAGGCGAAATTACTGGACCGCCCCCCTTAAAAATCTATAAATAGGTCGGATTCTACTTCTTAAAGGCCTCTCTTCGGGTTCAGAAAACTTCCTAACTCTGACTCCACTTCACTCTTTTTTCTTCTCATTTCTCTCTGTAGGATCTCCACCAAAGTCTAACTCCGCAAGGCTTCACCAAGGCCGCAAAAGTCAAGATGAAGTTGGAAAAGAAGCAAGGCTAGCGCGGGACGCGCACTCGCTCCGAGAACTACCTCCCAGATCGTCGGCTTCACGAAGGAAGAGGACGGAACGCGTGGTGCCATCCCTGCCAACACGCCAAGTTCATTCCGAAGGCAAGAAAACGCTCGCACCATCCGGAAGCGAACAACGGAAGGCCATTAAAGTAGTACGGTCGTCAGCAACACCCGTCGTTCCCCCACCCCCATGTTATCAAGTGTAACGAAGCGCGGTCTGTCTCCCTCGCTCGCCTCCTAGAAGCTCTGTAATAAACTCTCATATAGTGGAAGTTAGGTCAGCACCGTACCGACAACGTGATTTTTCACCCCGATTGAGGGTTTTCCACGTCATCAAGCCTTCGTCGCAACCTATGTTACACCGACACAGACACGCGACACGACACACGACTTGCCAATTTTCAAAAATACCATATTCCGACACGCTGAGACACGTATATTAAATATTTATTTTTTATAATTATGAAAATCCTAAAACATTTAACAAAAAATAAAAAATCAACAATTAACAAATATTCAAATAAACTACATAATGTTTAAATATTACTCATTAAATATTCAAATGTAAACTTAACAAAATGTAAAAAAATGATAGAACATTAACACATTATCATTATATATCATCAGTAAAAATAATAGATTCTCAAGCAAACATTTTCTCTCACTTTCAATCATCCTTTTCCTAGAGAAAATATACACCCCACTAGTAGATCACCTTCACTACTTGAAATGCTAGAAGGGGCAAATGCATTTTTTTAGGAACAAGACTCATTATTCTAGCATTCACATCTTCTGCTAGTTTTTTCATCTCAAATAGATCACTCATTTGAGACTTTTACACACTTTCCAATTTTTTTCCACCAATCATTAACAAATGTGTTCTCACTATTGTATATAAATTTATAAAACATTTTTCACAAAAATTGCACTTCCAAGACAATTGTCTCCTAAATTCACCATGAGTAGCTAGCTTAGGGACACACGTGTCCGATTGAGCAGGACACGTGAGTCCCACGTGAGCCAGCGTGTCAAACTTTTGACACGCGTGTCAAAGAGTGTCGGAGAGCCGGACAAGTGTCAGAGAGTCTGACACCGACACGCTGGGCATTTTGAAGTGTGAGTGCTTCATAGGTCACAACACCCAATGAATCTTTGACTGTTGCTATGCTCGACCGCTCCGCGGGCTAGGACGGTTCAGAAGCCCCGGTCTACCAAGAGCGTCGTGTGGACCCCAACAATAACAATCAGATAAAACCCAAATTTTAAATAAATCCAACACAACATAATTTAATAGCAATATAATAAAAATAAAGCACTAGGATCAGCTCGCTCATAACATGCCCGAACAAAGCACACCAGCAGAGGAGAAGATCAGCTTCAGAGACGAGGATCTCGAAAGATTGTTGATACCGCACCAGGACCCGCTAGTCATAACGGCCGAAATCGGTGACCAGAACTTCCGCATCAAGAGGATACTGGTAGATAACGGAAGCTCAGTCAACGTACTGTTCATGTCGGCTTTTCGAGGAATGTGCATCCCCAAGGAGAGGCTCCAGTCGGCGGCAGGCCCGATCTACGGCTTTAATGGAGGACCAGTGCCAGTCGAGGGAACAATTACCCTCCCAGTTACCTTAGGAGAATTTCCGAAGCAAGCAACTCACCAAGTTCAGTTCGTGGTTGTGGAGGCAGAATCGTCATATAACGCGATTTTCCGCCGCCCGCTCCAGACTGTGTTCGGAGCAATTCCATCAATTTCCCATCTCGCTATGAATTTCACCACACCAGTAGGGGTTGGAATCGCAAAAGGGAACCAGGAGGTAGCCCGGACATGCTACCTATAGCAGATGCACTCCAAACAAGGAGCAGCTCCGTACATCACCAGGGCACGAGCAAGCGGGTCAGGAGGGCCCTAGAAGAAACCCCAAGACAGGAAGAGGGCAGCAATGCCCTACCATGCTCTATTTTCTGACCAGCGTTAAACCTTTTTCTTTTAAGCAACCGACAACTAACTCTATAAAGTCGCAAGTTTGTACTCGTGCGCAAACTATTTTTGTTTCCTATAACTGTTAAATGTTATGACAGCTTTTAACACTGCTCTTACAGGGATACATCCAGGACCTGCCCCTAGACACAGCTCCGGGGACGATCCCCCGCGAACTTGTCACTGCCACAGACCGAGGGCTCGACCTTCTCACATGCAGTTAGTCGAAACAAACGCCAGGGTTCACCCCCGTCATCTCTTCAGAACCACGTCCCTACGGCCTCCCATTGCCGACGATCGAAGGTCTCCACTTCTCTCCACAGTAAGCCGTGGCATCGCCAGGGCTCGCATCCCTCGCATATGCCAACGGTTCGAAGGTCTGCCCTTCACCGTCTCTCCGGGACCACGTCCCTGCGACCTCCCACTGCCGACAATCGAAGGTATGCCCTTCTCTCCGCAATAGGTCGCGGCGTCGCAAGGGCCTGCCCCCTTGCACTCGCCAACGGTTCGAAGGTCTGCCCTTCACCATCTCTCCGGGACCACGTCCCTGCGGCCTCCCACTGCCGACGATCGAAGGTCTGCCCTTCTCTCGGCATTAGGTCGCGGCGTCGTCAGGGCCAGCCCCCCTCGCGCTCGCCAACGGTTCGAAGGTCTGCCCTTCACTGTCTCTCTGGGACCACGTCCCTGCGGACTCCCACTACCAGCGATCGAAGGTCTGCACTTCTCCCGCAGTAAGACGTGGCACCGTCAGGGCCTGCCCCCCTCGCGGTCGCCTAGGTTCGAAGGTCCGCCCTTCACCGCCAACTACTCAGCGACATCCCCTGGACTGGTAAACCCAACATCGCACTACCGGGTTAGAAGCGTTCGCCCTTCGCCCTGGTAGTAGGTCGTGGAACCATCTGGGTCTCGTCCTTCAACTGCCAACTACTCAGCGTCATTCCCTAGGCTGATAAACCTGACCTCACACTATCCGGCTAGAAGCGTTCGCCCTTCGCTCTAATAGTAGGTTGTGGAATCATCCGGGTCTTGTCCTTCAACCGTCGCACACACTCAGCGACAACTCCCAGCTCGATGGTCTGACCTCTCGTTGCCCAGCTTGAAGCGTCCTCTCTTCGCCTTGGCAGTAGATCCCTACATCGTCTAGGTCTCGCCCTCCAACGATTAACCTCAAAAAAGCACATCAAAGTCGCCCACGCAAAGATAGTGGAGCCAACACACAAACTTCTCTGAAGGATCTCAAAACCACAGTAAAGCAATCACTCAGAAAAAAGGCAAAACCCACAAAGTTGTTATAACCTTAGTTATTAAAGGTGAAAGGCGCATCAAGGCGCAAAGGGGTCTTGGAGCTTAGGCGCAAGGCTCAAGGAGCAGACACACGCCTGACGAAGGCAAGACGCAACTACATTCATTTTAAATAATCAGCATCAAATATCATTTCAGCTTCTTAATCAAATTCTTCATCTAGTTTACTAACTAATCATTTATTATTATCATTTATATCTCTTAAAAAATAAAATCAATGGGGTCACTTGCATCATATCTAAATCTCAACGCATAATTATATTTCACAAGCACTAAATCAATAAAAAATTATTGAGTTATTACATTATCTTTTTCTTAATTTTTGAAGAAAAAAATTTACAACAAAAATCTCACTCATACGCGTCTTTTATATTCTAAAGGCGCAAATAAGACGCACAGAGGCGCAAACCTCTGAGCCTGATCGAGCCTGAGGCGCGCCTTTAATAACATAGGTTATAACCAAATAAGGGTACAAAGTCTAATCGCAGATACACGTCGAATACAAGCAAATACAAATAAAGTAAAAGCTACAGGGTTGGAGTCTACTCCTCATCAAACTCAATGCACTCGTCCTCTGAAAGATCGTTGAAACCAAGGCCAGAGATGTAACACTCGTGCTTGAGGGATATCATCCGGAGGGTCTTCGCCATCCCGCGACGAAACGCTACCTCTCGGATATCGCAAAGCTCGGTCTCCACCTCGCTCGTCCAGACTTCCCCACGAATCTCCTCAGACAGAAAGCAACGATCCTGCTTAAAGGCAATCGAGTTCTTGTACTCCGTCACCCCAGCCGTCTTCAGCTCGGAAAGTCGCTCCTCTGAAGAAAGACGTCTCACCTCAGACTCTAAGCGAGCAACATCCCCCAGCTCATTCTCCGCCAAAGACTTCTTAGCCAGAAGCTCCTCCTGAAGTCGCATCACCTCAGCCTTCAAGCCTGACTCAACTTGCCGAAAGCGAGATAGGTCACGCTTGCGTCTCCCCTTCAAATCCAAAAAGGAGGTCTCCACGCCTCGAAGCTTCTCCTAAAGGAAGAGGTACGCGTCCTTCAAACCAACGTAACAATCATTCCTAATAAGAGCAATCTGGGCTTGCACGCCAATCTGCAAGGAAGAGCAGAGCAAGGTAAGTTAAGATCAACAAAAACAAGCCAGTGCACAAAGGTGAACTCACCGCAACCAAGGAAGAAGAGACACGCTTCCCCTTCACCTGGGCCGAAACAGGTGCCTTCTCGACCGGAGCCTGGGTGGCAGAAGAGCCTAGAACCTCAACATCCTGGTCATCAACAGAGTCCCGTCCACTCAGGAACCGCAATGGGCAGCTCTCGAACGCCCCTTCAGTGTTGGAAAACGTATTAGGACTCTTCAACTCAAAACAAACCAAATACTTTCAACTCAAACTTGTTCTTCTTGGCAACCCCACTAAACACGCCAGCCGGTTATCTCAACAAAACAACGAGCTCAAACTTCCTGCGAGATCAAGACCCGACGCGATCTCCCCTACACAAACCGGCGAGCTGCACTCCTTGCCGGCGAGACCGCACTCTGACGAGCACCACCTCGCGAGAAGCAACCCGGGCGACCACACAACCTCAACTCGCACCAGCCAGCGAGAACCTCCCGGCGACTAGACCACCAGCCGCACGGCGTTAGCTCCTTCTCGGCACAGCTCCAACTCGCACCCGCACTGCCGGCTAGTACTACAGCCAAAACCTTCTTGCACGCCCACTCTCAGGCGACAACTCCTACTCGCATGCAAGGATAAGCTCCACACTCTCACGCTACTAACCCCGACGAGTTCTACAGGGCTGCGACAAACTGTACTCCACGCACGGCGGGAACAAAACCGGCGGGAGCTCCTATTCGCCCGGCGACACGTCCAGTCCGCTCGGCCAGACACCTTTTCTAGCGCTACGACGCTTTCTCAAACTCACACTAAAACTTGGAGGTGGGAAAATTTTCTCAATTCAACTTATAAAAACATGTACAAGGGGGCCTTTATATAGGCAAAGGAAAAACTAGAAAACTCTCTCATAATAAATGTACACACCCTCTCTCATAATAAATGCATACATAACATAAAAATAATACCCATAAAATTGCCTTGACTAGTTGACCCGGTCAACGTAGTCAAACTCCAACATTCAGCAGGTTAGCAGGGCAGTGCGCAGTGGATGAGTCTTCATGCCCCTCGAACACCAACTTTCTTTTCTGATCGCGGCCCAACGGAACAGCGGAAGAACGCTCTGGATCAGCAGAAACGCCACACAATAGCAAATGTTTTTCTTCTACAAATAGAGAAATGCTAAAGAGATGGTCTGCCAACTCATGGGGTTGCTCGAATCCGAGTATTGGAGTAAAATCACGCTCGCAAGCCTTCATCCAACGACACCGGTCTGGAAGAGAGCTCCAAAGCTCGAGCCATTCTCAGCAATTACGGATGTACCCATACACCGTGTTCCTATGACGCATGTCCGTCCTACTCTTGAATACCAACCAAGTCTTGTTGCTATGGATCTCGATACGGACACCGCCATCAGAATATACGTCACACCATTCTCTGAAAAGCTCCAACGAGAACCTCGAACCATGTTTGCGGAAGAAGACAATTAGACCCATGATGCGCGTCATCGCTAAGTGGGTAAACAGTGACGTCGGAACTCCACAATACTTCAAGATCTCTGTAACTTCTTCACACGGTGGAAACCGAAGCCCGACCTTTAAAGACGACTCACATAAAGCCATCCAGCCCACTGGGGGACTCTGCGCTCGCTGCTCGCCATGACGAATCTTGATTTCAAGGTCGGAGAGAATGTTGTATCGCCTCCTCCAAGAAGCAATCTGCTCCACAGTAAGAGTGGAGCGCATACGTATTGGTCTGCCAAGAACAACTCGCCTCGGAGACTGGAAAAAACGCACGAAGGATTAGCTAAAATCTAAGCAAAGGGCACCATAGGAACTACGTCCCATATACCACGCACAGGGACACTCCCACACACGTGCACAGAACACACAGGGAGGCAACCCGCACGCAAGCACGACACGCCAAAGCATCCCCGCTCACGCGCACGCACACTACGCATGGGGGAGCGTGCATTGCGCAGGGGCGAACTCCGCGTGCGCGCGCACTGCGCGCGGGGGCGCACCACGCGCTGCTGGCCGCTGGGGCGCACCCCGCGTGCGCGCTGCTGCGCGCGGGGCAAACCCCATGCGCGCGCGCGCAATATGCGCGAGGCACACCCCGCCCGCACACACATGCAAGGGGGGACCCCTGCTCCGGTCGATCCCCCTTTACGCGCTAAAGCCTCGCACCCAGTAGGGCTTCCTAGTCTCGACCGTGTCGTCGTGCCCATCTTCCGTTGTCCACGTCATTGAGATCCAGATCAACACAAGGATAAAAGCCCACAAACTCCACTTGTTCCGGCTCCAGACTCTGAGGGCTTTGGAGTGCAAATGATGGGTTAACCATAATTTATAGGAAAATCGGGTTGCACATAGCCGGTTTTCCATCCCCCGCGACTGATATGGGAAGTTATACAAGTAACCGCCGCATGCGCGACCCGTGTACTCAATCCTCATAGTAACTGCCACGCGCCAGATCCCAAACATGGTGCACCTGACTCCCGCCGGCGGTGCCAGCCTTACCCGGGCCAGCCACCGCCCTCTCGCTCTCCTCGACCGCCCGGAGCTGGGCGGCCTCGCCGCGACCGGCCCCCACAAGGGCCGGCCAAGGCCACCTGCTCTCGAGCGGCCTCGCCGTGGCCGGCCCCCGCAAGGGCCGGCCAAGGCCGCCCGCTCCCGGGCGGCCTCGCCGTGGCCGGCCCTCGCAAGGGCCGACCAAGGTCGCCCGATCCCGGGCGGCCTCGGCACGGTCAGCACCCGCAAGGGCCGGCCAAGGTCACCCGGATCCGGGTGGCCACGCCGCAGCCGGCCCCCGCAAGGGACGACCAAGACTGCCGGGATCAGGGCATCCTTGTCGCGACCGACCCCCACGAGGGTCGGCCAAGGCCGCCTGAGCTCGGGCGGCCTCGCCGCGGCCCGCCCCCACAAAGGTCGGTCGAGGCCGCCCGTTCCCGGGCGGCCTTGCCGCAGCCGGCGCCGCGATGGTCGGCCAAGGCCGCCCGTCCCCGGGCGGCCTCGCCGCAGCCATCCCCGCGATGGCCGGCCAAGGCCGCCCGTCCCCGGGCGGCCTCGCCGCGGCCGGCCCTCGCGAGGCGCGAGGGACGGTTAAGGCCGCCCAGATCCGGGCGGCTTCGCCGAGGCCAGCCCGTCGGGCATGGGGATGGCGGCCGCCACCCCGCCGTCGCCGTCAGGCTGCCAATCTTGGAGAGCGGGCTCTCCTTTGGCCCAGGGGTAGGATCGCCATTTTCCAAAAATGGTGATCCACGTGCTCAATTTTGAGCGATCCTATTATCCGGTCCGGTAATAACTAGGTGAAATTACCGGACCGCCCCCCTTAAAATATATAAATAGGTCGGATTCTACTTCATAAAGGCATCTCTCCGGGTTCAGAAAACTTCCTAACTCTCACTGCACTTCACTCATTTTTCTTCTCCTTTCTCTCTGCAGGATCTCCACCCAAGTCCGCTTCTGTAAGGCTCCGCTAAGGCCGCAAAAGTCAAGACGAAGTTGGAAAATAAGTAAGGCAAGCGCGGGACGCTCACTCGCTCGGAGAACTACCCCCCCAGATCGCCGGCTTCACGGAGGAACGGAGGACGAGATGCGTGGTGCCATCCCCGCCAACACGCCAATTTCACTCTAAAGGCAAGGCAACACCCTCACCCTCAGGAAACGAACAACGGAAGGCCGTTAAAGTAGTACAGTCTCCAGCGGCACCCATCGTTTGTTCTCCTCCCATCTTATCAAGTGTAACAAGCCGTGGTCTTTCGCCCTCGCTCTCCTCCTAAAAGCTCTGTAATAAACTCTCATATAGCGAAAGTTAGGTGGACACCGTACCGACCACGTGATTTTTCACCCCGATTGCGGGTTTTCCACGTCATCAAGCCTTTGTCTCAACACCCAGTGAATCTTTGGTTGTTGGTACGTTCGACCGCTCCGCGAGCTAGGACGATTCAGAAGGCCCGATCTACCAAGAGCGTCGTGCGGACTCCAACAATAACAATCATATAAAACCCAAATTTTAAATAAATCCAACACATCATAATTTAATAGCAATCTAATAGAAATAAAGCAACGAAATTCGAAAGCACGAAAACCATAGGCTCAATTTGAAATCACATCATAATAGAAATGTTGATTGCATCAAGCTTGAAAAAAAATCAATGCACATGCAAGCCATCGGCAAAATTAGAGAGTAAATATAGGAAAAAGATGAAAGATTACCAATTGATGGAATCACTACTCCCACTGTCCCACATGATAACTTGCCCGAGTTATAGACTAGTATATTGCATATCTTGTAAGAAGTTTGAGTAATTATTGAAAATAGAATTAATAAACCGTCTTGAGTGATTATTGAAAATAGAATTATATAAATATTGATCTCCCTGATTTTATAGTGAAGAAAATCAAAATAATCGGTCCTAATAGCATCAATATAAAAAGAAAGTGGGGCTGCATGCGGTATGAAGCATGCTTAAAATGGGTATGATAGATATTGGCATGCGTGTGAGCTCAGAGACTTTGATGGGAATGTTGTGGGCGCAGAAGACATGCATACAAAAAATCTGGAGACGAACACTTCATCGGCGGAAAATGCATAGGATATTGTACAGGAACTTCGACGTTGAAGATCGTAAGTCGTCAAGAACTACAGATCATGCTTCATTCGATACAAATCTGACTATATTTTATTTGATTTCAACTAATTTTTTTTCCTCGTTGTTTTTTAGGATGAGTTAGAATTTCTATATGTAAGAATTCATAGAATCAATTTATGATAAAGCCAAGAAATTTGAAATTTTGTATTTTTGATGCTCCAAATAACTAAGCTCTAGACGAAAATGGAAAATAACTAAAGCATTTCATTATGTGGCACACTTTTTTGTGTTTGAATAACATGTTTCATATGCGTCTATTGCATTAATTAACAACAGTTGAACGCGTTTTCTTGTTCACTTCACTAAACCATCCTTCACTCTCAATATAATTTGTCCAAGCTGCCAACTACTTTGACTAAACTTTTCTTAACTCAGATCTTTGCATGCTTTAAACACAATTCACAGTTATTCTCCATACTTTAATCACATTCATTACAGCAACATGTATTTGCATCACATGTTGCTGGATATCCAGAGCATCAACAAAGAAAGCTTTAAAATCTAAAGGGCATACCAACAGCACCATCTCCTGGGCTCTTAGCGGCAATGTAGGAAAAGCCAACGTCAGGGAACAATCCAATTCCATTTTCTGGCATAGCCAACACCGTCCTCTACGAAAGAATATACGTATCAGAGAAGACATGCCATAATAGAAAAGTAAATTCAAATTCAATTGTACTAAATATATACAATGCAAAAAATGCAGAAGCCATGAGTAGAGAAGCGTGCCTCTGTGACAACTCTATAGCGGCCATGGCCAGAGAGACCGATTCCAAACCCCATGGTCATACCATCCATCAGGCAAATATAAGGCTTACTATACTCATGAATCTTACAAACCAATAAATATTCTGCAGTGAAGACCTGCAAGTGATCACACATATCATTCTCACTAATAAAGGAACTTTTATTAATTTCAAAATGGAGTCAGTAATAGGAGAAAATTCTCTTTAAACTTAACCCGTAGGACACTGACCTTAACTATCTCTGACATATCGCAATTCACTACAATCCTCTTCACATCACCACCTGCACTTAACATAGCTTCCCTTGTTATCTCATAAACAAATACTGCGCATGAAATTCTGCAGGAAAAGTTTGAACATCAATAAAATCCGCTAAAAGCTACCAAAGCAATAGATATATCGATGCCTGATCAATGGAATTGTATTTGAACAAGCATCATCCTTAAGCTTCCACAGATAATCATAATTAGTCTTTAGCAGCTCCTAAAGCACAAAATTTTGAAATTTACATGAAAAACAAAACTAAAATCGTCAACTGTCTACCTGCTGAGAAGGCACGAGGTGAGCTGCTCTCTACCAGAACGCATTTAACATCTGGATTAGTTTCCCATTGATCAAGAAATTTTTTGTATTTTAGGTCCATTCCTGCATTTCAGCAAAAAGAAAAGCAAAATTTTCAAATCATCTTCTTACCGTGATCTATGGCACCGCAGTACTGAAAAGCAAGGGATATCTCAATTAGGAATACCGCATCTCCAACCAGATCTCCCAAGAGATAAGAAGATTCATATGCATAGACAACTAATTCAGAAAACCGGCCGCAGATCTCGAAAGGAAACGAAGTACGGGCTATGATTTCTTCTTCCGATATGCTATTACGAATACTTGAACGGAAATGGAAATAAGAAAGGGGGTAAGTGAAGAGAAACCTAAGTTCATCGCATTAAGGGCTTTGGGGCGATCGAGCGTGAGCACAGCAACGCCATTGGGGAAGATGCTTCCCTTGATGAAATCTTCTTCCTCGTTGGCCATCGAGGAGAGAGGCCGAGGATAGTAGGGGTGTCTCGGGAGAACGATGAACGGGTTTAGAGGGTTAAAGATGGCCGTCAAACGGGAAGGTGGGCGGGCGAGAGCCTTCAATGCCGTCAGAGACCGGGAAACGATTTGCATGCTGACTGAGGGAGAGTGACGAGTAAAGAAGACAAAATTTACATTATGAGATAATAATCATAGAAATAAATGTCATTTTAATATTTTTGTTGCAAGCTTTCTTTAGAAAGCATCACTTAAGAATCCGTTTGCGGCAGCGGTGGCAATCGTGAATGTAGTAATTGAAATTGTGATCATGAATGAACGCAGTTATGCTTTCGAAAAAATCATGTTTTCAATGTAGCCACAAAGTGAAAGCAATTTTACAGGTTTGTTAGTATATATAATGGTGGTGCGGTTGTTTATCTCAAATTTTAGTTAACACAAAAATAATAAGAAAAAAAATCAGATAGCTCAAATAAAACTAAAAAAATGAAAATATTTAAATAGTTTCACCAATAAAATGTGAAGTACAAAAAAAAGGCAGCTTGGCGCACAAAGCATCCCCACTCAATGAGGGAGAAAGGGTCCCATCACAAGAGTGAAATATAAATAAACATTTTTGCAAGAGGCTACTAGGATAATTTCAGGACGTGAACCCATGACATCAAGATCACATAGCAACACCTGGACGAGTGGGCCAAGGTTCCCTATCAAATTGTAAAAGTACAAAATTATAACAAATAAATAGTGTTTATAATATACCAATAATAAAAAAAAAAGCACGTACTCCTTTTTATAAGGGGACATTTTAGGGAATTTCACCTTTTTTCACAGAAACCACTCCAAAAAGAACCATCCGTAACGATCAAATATTCTGGACAAATTGAATTATGCCCACACACTACAAAAATGTGAATAAATTGATCCGCAAACAAACTCTTTCGGTGATGAGAATATGATTCAGGTCAGAAATAGCACGATGCATTCTGCAGGTAAAATCAAAAATAAACTTTGCCATGTTTCCCGACCAACCGCTACAAACTCCTGCGCCGTTCCAAAGCATACACAACAACGGGGAGATGAACACGGAAGAAGCCATCTTTCCCACGCGAAAAGAATTGAAAGAATGTTCGGATCAATTGAGTTATAATCTGGCCTTCATGAACTTGGCCAGGACCCTCGCCATCTCGGAGTAGGTGCGCTGCTTCAGGTATGATTCTTGCACCTTCTGCCTCCCCCTGGTTCCCATTTTCTTCCTCTCTGACGGGTTCTTCAAGAAATGAAGGATATTTTGTGCAAGGGCTTCCCTTCCTTCGCGGCCGAGAGGATGAAGGAGACCTGTTACATTGTCTTCCACAATCTCCCTGGTGCCCCCAGCATTGGTTCCAAGGACCTGTGTAATTCCATTGAAAAAAAAATTAAAAGAAAAGAAGAAGAATGCAGCAAGAACAGGCAGTTCATGTGATTCCGCAATGGAGGAGAATATTGTATAAAGTCTGGCATCGGTCCATGATGAGCGTCTAGGATGGAAGGTGAAGATGAGGAGTGCCAACAGGCTAGCGGCAACCCAATGGATGTGTTGGGAGTCTGAGGATGATATAAGCCATGCTTGCACTCATCCAGTGCTCTAATATGGCAATGAGATCCTTCCAAAAATAACAAGGAAGATGGGATCATAGTTGAACATATGATGCTATGCAAGACAACACAGCGGCACCAAAGGTCAACAGTGCGAGTGATCGGAGATGTTACACGTTAGATGGAAGTCCCGAAGATGTGTGCATTCATCAACACGATCCACAACAAAAGATATCAGGTCTTGCCACAAGGAAGTAAGCCAAAAATAAAATACAAACGGGGTGGGTGGGGGAGCTTGCCTCAGTTTTTTGCAAAAAAACAAGCACTTGCCTTGTTCTGGGCTCAGTGACAATGGCAGAAGGTGGCAGCTCTGATAACTGGATGAGGCACTGTTCAGATGGACAGTGCGTCTAGTAAAGACAGGAAGCGGAAGACTCGGTGTGCTGGGACTGGATTTGCAGCGTGATGAAGATGATGCTCGTAAGTTGGTTGGATCGCGCTCAAACGTTGCACCAAAACGCATTGATGGTGTCGTTTGCGTGGAGTTAAGTGGAAAACAGTCGGATCGGAAGAGGATAACTCCGGAACTTGGAGATGGATCGCAAAGATCTGTGCCAAATATTACAAACCTCTTGGTGAGAAATGAAGTTGGGGTTGAGGAGGCAATGAAATTGAGGGTTCTAGAGGGAAGCACACTGAGATTCTATCTGATGCGTTCGGAGGCGGAGGAGATATAAATGGAGCTTTGTTGTGACTACTAGAGGAGGGGGAGCTCCTAAACCCTTAACCTAAACTATGAAAACTTAGAGAAGAGAACTAGAGATCTTTCTTTCCTTGTACCATTTCATGACCCTAAGGTCCATAAATCGAATTATAAATATCCAAAAAGGTCTTTAACATTTGGGCAATTAAAACCCATAAAATACTCTAAATAAAAGGACTCCTAGATACTCAAAACAAAAACTCGACACGGCATTGACGAGCCCAGAGGATAGTAGCAGTGAGGTCGGGGCAAGGGTTCCTGGTGGCTGCAAAGGATTGTTGACGATTGATGAGCCTGTGGATTGGGAACAAGCGGAGGCGACAAAGGTGCAGAAGTGCAATGATTGTCGGAGGAACTACGTGACGATGAAAGCGAACTTCCCGCCGTGTTAAGGTTGGAGGATGTTGCGGCTTAGGAGAAAGTTGTTGAAAGGAGACAGTAGGAATCGACGTTGGTGCGGTGTGACATGCCGAGATTGGTGGTCGTTCTCCATGATCGAGTCGGATCAAGCCCCAGATCGGGTTGGACAACAAAAATCCACCAATCTGACGGAGAGTTGTGCAAGCACCTCCAGAGTCATTGTCGTTACTACTGCGTATTCTCCCGCATGTGTGCGAAGTCTTAGCTATTTCCTCACGCATTATGCAGAGTATCTCGCAGATATTTCAATTTTGTCGGAATGTGTAGTCATTCTGAAAGAATTAATTAATCAAAAGGAATTAACCAATCACTAATAAGGAATCCCTTTTGTTTCCAAGGGTTCGACTGCTAGTGTGAGACTCGAGATATGTGGCTGGAAGATGAAGTCGTTGGGCTCAACAGAAGGTATGGAACTTGATAAACTCAGGCGTGCAGGAGTACATGAAGGGACAGAAGTGTGTGTGCAGGGTTGCTTGGATGGGGGCTGGACGTGCTCGAAAGCCAGCTGCACTGGCCCAAGAGAAGTGGTGAGGGCAGTTGATGAGAAGTTCAACGCTGATGAGGAGTTCGACAAGTTGGAAGGGAGTGGCTCGTTTTAGGCTCGATAACGATGGGAAAAGGCAACGGCTCTGATCATAGGATGAGGCGAAGGGCACATGTTTAGTGAGGACAGGAAGCGGTAGACTTTGCATGCTTGGGCATGATTTGCAATGGAAGGAAAACGGTGCTTGCATGCTGGTCGGATAGAGCTCGAACATCACAATGCGTCGATGGTGTTGTTTGTTCGAAGTTCAATGGAAAACCATCGGAAGAGAATGATTTCTAAACTTGGAGATGGATCGTAAAGCTCAGATACCAAATGTTACAAACCTCTTAGTGAGATTTGAAGATGAGGTTGAAGGATCGTGGATTTGAGGGTCTCAACGGCCCAAGAGAAGTGGTGAGGGCAGTTGATGAGAAGTTCAACGCTAATGAGGAGTTCAACAAGTTGGAAGGGAGTGGCTCGCTTTAGGCTCGATAATGATGGGAAAAGGCAGCGGCTATGATCGTAGGATGAGGCGAAGGGCGCATGTTTAGCGAGGACAGGAAGCGGTAGACTTTGCATGCTGGGACATGATTTGCAATGGAAGGAAAACGGTGCTTGCATGCTGGTCGGATAGAGCTCGAACATCGCAATGTGTCGATGGTGTTGTTTGTTTGGAGTTCAATGGAAAACCGTCGGAAGAGAATGATTTCTAAACTTGGAGATGGATCGCAAAGCTCAGATACCAAATGTTACAAACCTCTTAGTGAGATTTGAAGTCAAGGTTGAAGGATGGGGGATTTGAGGGTCTCAACACCGGAGGGTAGCGTACTTTGACGCTATGGAGAGATAAATGGTGATTTGTGGTGACTATCGAAGACGGGGGATTCGTGGGAGAGCTTCAAAACCCTTAACCGAAACTATCAACTATGAGAACTTAGAGAGGAAATCTAAAGAGAATTGTTTTGGCTGAGACCATTTAATGAGCCAAAGGATTTATAAATAGAATGCAAAGATGCAAAAAGGCCTTTAACATTTGGGTAATTAAGATGCATAAAAGACACTAAATAAAAGGACTCATAAAGACTCAAAATCTAGACTTGACACGACACATACACATAATTAAAAGAGACGAAAAACACGACTCATAATTAAGGCACCTAATATTTTAAGAATGCAAGGTAGGGTTACACTGGGTCGTACCCCTCCTCCAATTAATCAATTATCAAGATAGAAATTGTCCACTATAATAGTTATCCTCCCCCATATATATAGTGAGGCAATTACATAGTAATAATGCTAAAATGGAAATATACGATAAAAGGGAAATACACGATAAAAGAAAAATAAGATAAAAAGGAAATGCAAGATAACGGAAATAAAATCCCAGATCCAATCTGGCGCATCCTCAAGACGGGCCCGGTCCCCGTGCGCGCCTCGTGTAAACCCTTGCGAATCGCTTGCCGAGGATGGGGTCTTCCGCTCTCGTATCAACACCCTGGGGTTCCACAACGACCTTGTCCTCAAGGTCGAACTCCGGAAACTGGACCCTGATCTCCTCCTCCAGGTTCCACGTGACCTCCTCGGCCGGTTGGTCCTTCCACTGGATGAGGACCTGTCACACTTCTCGTCCTTGAATGTCTTCGGTCCGTGTTCCCAAAACTGATGCAGGCTTGTACTGGGGAACCGAATCAACAGCTAACTCGTCCGATAGTGTAGCCTGGAAGGAATGATCCCCTAGGGCTCTCTTCAACTAGGAGACATGAAACACGGGGTGAATCTGGCAGTCGCTGGGGAGCTACAGACGGTAGGCCACCTCTCCAGTTTACTCCAAGATCAGGAAGGGGCCAAAATAGCGGACCGAGAGCATGGGGGATAATCAGCCGATCAAGGAGCTCTGTTCGTGTGGACGCAGTTTGACGAATATCTTCTCGCCCGGCGAGAGTATCACCTCACGACGATGATGATTGGCCCGCTAGATCATACACTGCTGAGCTCGTACCAGATGGTGCTACAGTTGGCGGAGGCCCTCGTCCCGGTCCCGGAGGTCGGCGGCTAGGGTTTGTACTTGGCATTCGCCAAGCAAGCTGCACGGTATGGGTGGGGGTGAGCGGTCATAGACCGCCTGAAAGGGGGTGACGCCCGTGGCAGACTGATAGGACGTGTTGTACCATAGCTCTGCCAATGCGATCCACTGGGTTCACTGTCGAGGCTGCTCAGTCGCAAAACAACGCAAATACGTTCCAACGCAACAGTTGAGGACCTTCGTCTGCCCGTCTGTTTGTGGATTGTACGCGGTGTTGAACTGCAACTTGGTACCCTATAGACGGAACGGGAAACAAGTCCTGCGGTCCTGCCAAAAGGAGCTCATGAACTGCAACTGGGTCGCGATTGTTCACGATGGAACGGGAAACACCGTGGAGGCAGACCACCTCCTCAATGAAGATCCGAGCAACTGAGATGGCGGTGTAGGGATGTCGAATCGGTATGAAGTGCCCGTACTTGGACAGGCGGTCCACCACCACAAGAAGACCGTCATAGCCCTGAGAGCGGGGCAGGAGGGTGAAGAAATCCATGCATATATCTTCCCAAATCATATCAAGGATGGGTAGGGGCAGGAGGAGTCCGGCTGGCGAGAGAGCCTGGTACTTGGCCTTCCAACACGTCAGGCAGTTGGCCACAAACAGCTGCACAGACCGCATCATATCCCGTCAGTACAAGGTGGACGCTAGTCGACAGTACGTAGGATAGGCACCAGAATGGTCCGCTATCATCGTAGCATGAAACTCGTGAAGCAGACGGGGGATTCAGGGTGACGAATCTGTGACCACGAGACGATCTTCGGTAGAAAAGCTGACCTTCAATCATCCGGAAGGGGGTGCGAACTCAGATTTCTCTGCAAATCCTATATCATGGAGGCGCAGTGGGGATCCCCACACACCTCTGCCTATAGAGTATAAGCATCCCGCCAACGGGCCTGGGAGATTGTTGCCAAGGTTCCCACGCGCTCTCGTCGGGACAATGCATCAACGACGGTGTTTGTGTTCCCCGTCTTGCACTCGATGGAGAATTGGTATCCAAGGAGTTTGGCAATCCAAAGCTGTTGTGCGATTGTTGCATAAGTGGAGCAGCTGCAGGTTGAACACCCACGCAATAAGATAGGGGCGTCAGTCCTGAAATGAGAGAACAAGTGTCCGCAGCTCGTTGTCGTAAGCGGATGCCACATCCTATCGACTGGAGAAGGCCTTGCTGAAATAGGCAATGGGTCGACCCCCTTGCATGAGGACTGCCGCCATCCCCTTTCCGGAAGCGTCGCACTCCATAATGAATGGCTCAGAAAAGTCTGGCATGCCCAGGACTGGGGCTGATGCGAGGGCGTGTTGTAGATCATGAAAGGCCTCCTAGGTCACCTGGCTCCATGAGAATGGCCCCCTTCTTGAGGAGGTCGGTCCAAGGCCAAAGCCCCGTAGTTGGCGGTGGTAATTCGGTAAGGCCCAAGAATCCGCGCGCCACTCTGATGCTCGCCAGAGTCGCCCACTGTAGGACCGCGTCCACCTTGGCCGGATCCATAGCCAGACCGACAGCTAAGATGATGTGCCCCAAATATTCGATTTGTATCTACCCGAATGGGCACTTCTTGTGGTGGGCAAACCGAATAAGCACTTCTTGTGGTGGGCAACCTGAATAGGCAATTCTTGTAGTGGGCAACGAACTGGTGCTCTGCGAGAAGTTGAAGTACGGTGGCCAGATGATCCAAGTGGAGCTGCCAAGAAAAGCTATAGACCAATATGTCAACAAAAAATACCAAGTCGTACTTATGTAGATATGGACGGAAAGGCCTTCCACCGAGGGAGGGTTGTCCCTGTCATGAGCAGCCATGTCGCGTGTCAAGGGCATGCGCGGAGTTGAAGGAATAGGCGGAATCTGACGGCCTAGGTCGCGGTAGCAGGCGAGGGAGAAAACGCGAGCGGAAAACGGAAGTCGCATCGCGCAACAGGCGGAAGTTGAGTCGCGGAATGGCGTCGCGGAAGGAACGATTGTGGGGATCGTCCGCCGAAGTCGTCAGCGGAAGCAGCGGGGTTCCAGGGCGACGAATCTGCGACCATGAGACGATCCCGTAGAAAAGCTGACCTCATCCGGAAGGGGGTGCGAACTCGGATCTCTCTACAAATCCCGTATCATGAAGGCGTAGTGGGGATCCCCACGCACCTCTGCCTGCAAGGTATCAGCATCCCGCCAACAAGCCTGGGAGATTACTGCCAAGGTAATTCAGTGTTGTGGATATCCTCCGACATGACCGACATGTCGGCCGACATAAAGGTTTTACGGACAAAACGACACGTTTCCGATATTATTTTGCAAAATATCCTTTTGAAATATATCCTCCGATATGTCTATTATTGACCGATATATTCGCCGATATATTGGCCGATATATCCTGATATTTTATCGATTTGTTTTTTTCAACTTATTTTAATTAGTGTCTATGGTCTAATAGATAATAGACCAAAAATATTTCATTATTTATGTTGTTTTTTCCTTTTAGCTTTCTTCCTTGCCCAAGTGCATCATGAAAGTCAATTATGCATGATCTTTGAATTATGGATTAAAGATTTTTTATCTTCCATTGTTATGGACAACTTCCTGACATTCTACTTTCTCTTGTTTTATTTCATGCATTATACCATTATTACTTGTATAACACAAAATGTTTATATTAGTTTAATAAATTTAGAAGTTCAATAAATATCAAATTATTAATATATTAATATATATAAATGAAAAAAAATGATTAAATTTATAAATATTTACATATATAAATAATTAAATATTAAAACCCGATATATGAAATATCCCCGATGTATCCCCCGACATAGTAAAACCGACATGAAAAACCTAAACCGACGTGTCCCCGATATCCGATATCTACAACCTTGAGATATTTACATAGGGAGGCAATTACATAGTAATAATGCTAAAAGGGAAATACATGATAAAGGAAATATAAGATAAAAAGGAAACCCAAGATAACGGAAATAAAATCTCAGATCCAATCTGGCGCATCCTAAAGCCGCGCTCAGTCCCCGTGTGCGCCTCGTGTAACCCTTGTGTATCGCTTGCCGAAGATGGGATCTTCCGCTCTCGTATCATAATAACGGGCTTATAATAAAGACAGTAACCATATCCACCAAATACGAAGAGAGGATGAGCCTTCAGTGACTGTAGTTGTGGAGTCGTTGAAGGTTGCAATGGACTACTGAAGTTATTGATGATGGTTGTAGCGGTGGGGATTGTGGCAAGACAAGATGGAGTGGGAAGAAGTGGAAACAAAATTGTCGGTGGATGCAATAGAGTCATCAATGGTTGCAATGGTAGGGGTGTCATGGGAGCCAAGGAGAAGCATTCAATAGATGTCATGGCATCATGGGAGCTAGATTAGGGGTTGATGAATGCAATGGAGTTGGCAGTTGCACTGAATATGAGAGACGAAATCGCAACAGTAATTGTCAAAAAAGACAAATTGTCGAAGATAAATTTGATGAATTTATTCACATTTTTTTACTTGGATTGTTTTACATTTACATTTAAAAAGAATGACCAAGCTCGTAAAATTAAAATACTAATAGTTTGTCATTTTTCAAAATAAGCAAATTATAAAGTAAAATGAAATTAGATGACTTACAGAGGATTTTATATTTGAGAAGATTTTGAGCTAGCAATTTGGCATTTTGAAAGTACAAAATGTGTATTTTGAATCATTTTAAGCAGAAATCAGATATAAAATATTTTGCTTGTGAATACTGACCGGCAAACCAAATGCCATAGCTTCAATTGTCACCCTTCCGAATGTTTCTCCTACCCCCTGTATACAGTTTAAACAAACTTTAGAGATCTATTTATTGAAAATCTATCAAATAAAAGGAAACATGAGTGTACAACAAATAAAAAAGAAGTGGGTGTAAACAAATAAAAGTAGAAGTGTGTGTAAACAAATAAAAAAATATAAATCCAAGTACTTTAAGAATATATACTATCTTTTAGATCCATTACCACTTATAAAGTAGAGAATTTATAGAAAGCAAGTGTCAATTAAACTGTCTGGTTCAATTGTGCAACGATCTAATTGAAGAAACCTAAAAGAATGGCCTAAGGAGGGGATGATCGGCGATTAGGGAGAGAAAGGGAGTAGGAAAAAAAACTAATTTTTACTAATATTTTTCATAATCACCGCATTACATATGCCGCTTACTTAAAGGCAAAATCATGCAATTATAATGAAATTACAAGTGTTTATTTATTACAAGTTGCACTTTTATGATGCAGGACAGACGTCACACCTGCCTGTCACTCTGGCATCAACCACCAGGAGGCCCACCTTGGCAGGGGCGGAACTAGGATTTTTGCACAGCCCGGGCACAATAAATTTGAACATACAAATCATTATTAAAAATATAGCTTGAAATTTTTTTTTACTCTTTCCAATTTCCACAATGTAAAATCATTGTTAAAAATATCTAATGTGAAAGTAAGGAATAAAATGAGAGATCTAAACAAAATAGAAGCAAAGGCTTTGCTTCAACTCTTTCAGTATGAGAGTAGTGGCACTTAATCAACTCCATTTCATTTTTATTCTTCAATAAAATTAACATTTTTGGCACTCAGTCTTTCTCATTTCTCCAAACTTCTTAATTCCGATCAATAAAAATGTTTCCTCTTTCAGCTTTAGTTAGGTTTACTAAGCAAACAGCTTGTTTATAACATGTGCTCATATGTTTACTTGTAAAATACAAGAACGGAAGCTAAAAGTATAGTCAAGTGCTATAAGAAAAAGAAATTTACGGAATCAATGATACTGAGGTTGGAGGTAAACCCAAAACACCACAAATCTTTGACAATGAAGGTAAATCCAAAACAAGTATACATATGAGCACATGTATTTTAGAAACTGAAATCTGGAAGAAGAAGATGGACATTTTAAAATGCAAAATTGAAATTCAAAAGATTTTTCAAGCATTGCAGATTTTAATACCCAAAATAGGAATCCAAAACCGAAATCCAAAACTGAAAATTGAAACTGTAAGAATAGGAAGAACTGTAGAACAAGAGAAAGCAAGCACATGAGGAAGGACCGGAAAGGGCCGAATGGCACAGGGGCAAGAACTGAAAGGGAAAAACCAGAGAACACCTGACACTCACTGCGCACCGGAGATGGAAGAACGAACGAAGGATTGGAATGGCGCACCGGAGATGAACCTCCTTGTCGTCAAGGATGCTAGGGCACGCCGGAGATGGAGAAGTGGAGCGTCATGCGCGGAACTGCGGAAGAGAGGCGCGGCTAGGGCTAATCGAGAACAAGAAAAAGGTGAAGCGGGCCAGCGAGAAGAAGATTGTCTCGCCAAGTGTTATCCGCGAAAAATCACACCCAGGAACATGCCCGGGTGTGTCTGAAGGTGGTGGGTCCTCCCATGCACCCTGGCATCTCACCAAGGCGACTTTCATCAGGGCTGCAGCCCGGACACCCCAACCAACTCTCTGCCTCTCATCACAAGGAAATGATAGGTTGTTGAGGCCCGGGATCGAGCACCCGACCTCCTAGATGAGAGTCTTTCACCAGAGCTCTCATCGCCAACTAATTTGCAAGTCAGTTGGTGATGAGAGCTCTGGTGAAAGACTCTCATCTAGGAGGTCGGGTGTTCGATCCCGGGCCTCAACAACCTACAGTTTCCTGGTGATGGGAGGCGGAGAGTTGGTTGGGGTGTACGAGTTGCAGCCCTGATGAAAGCCGCCTTGGTGAGATGTCAGGGAGGGCCCCATGGTGGTGATGTCAGGGTGGCTAGCAGGTGTGATGCATGTCCTACATCATAAGATTTCCTTGGCTTTCAAAAAGGAAAATTATCTTTGGCCATCATCTATACTGAAATATTGAATGGGTTTCTCTGAATCGTTGGATCGCTGGTGCCGATCTGGGCCGTTGATTCTGATTGTAATAATGGTTCTACCTTTTTAAAGTAATGTCCACATCGCTTCATCATTTGATATCGAGGAAGGAAACCTAAGCTGGAGATGAACGGAAGGAAAGCTTCCTGACGCTATGAAGAACACCGGTGACTGGTGTTAAGCAATGGAGATGGCAACGTATCTGGAATCAAGTTGCAAAATCTGAAGCTGTAATTCTTGCTTGATGTTGGCGACTTTGGTCGTAAGTTTTATACTCCCTTGTTTTTGTTGGGTCATATTCTTCTTCGTGTTTATCTTTTATTTCGGTCTTTGTTTTTTGCGTGTTATTTTTTGAGGCCCTTTTCCACGCTTTTTCTTCGTAGGTCATGTGCGTTCTTCAGATCTTCTTCCAATTTCCAGATCTGAGTTTTGTAGTTCTTTGGGGATTAGATCAGGATAATCGTGGAGAGTGCCGTCAGCATGTGACAATCCATTCCACTGAATCAATTTCTGGGATGCTTCTCGTCCTTGCCATAGGAGTCAGTGGTATTGACGACGGCTAGAGGCTCATGAACAAGGTTATTATTCCAACTTTGATTTGGTGGGGATATCACTTGGCGGTGTTGATCTCCGATATATGGCTTGAGTAATGAAATATGGTACCCTGGATGAATGTCTTTGGAGGGAGGTTCAGATGGTAGGCCGCTGCACCTTCGTTATCTGATAGAGGCCGTAATATTTTAGATTTAATTTCCGACTGATGGTTCCGTCGAGTGAGATCTGGTAATAATGCAGGTTCAGTAGCACCAAGTCTCCTTCCTTCAACTTTAATTTTGTGTGTTTCTTATCAGCAGTGTCTTCATCCTGTGTTGCGATTTTGTGAGATTTTGAAGCAGTTGGTGTATAAGAGCAACTCGATCTTGTAATGTCATCTATACTGCTTCATTCGCCGTGGTACCTACACAGTGGGATAATAGCCTATGTGGTGGCCAACGGAGCATAACCTCAAAAGGGTCATGTCAGTGAAAGTATTAAATGATATATTATAATGGTACTCTAATAGACTTAGATAACTAAGACCATTTCTTAGGATTATGGAAGGTAGAAGCTCTTAAATATTGTTCTAAGCAACCGTTAACCCTCTCAGTGAAGCCATCCATCCGCTTGCGGATGATAAGTTGAATTATATTTAAGTTGTGTCCCTTAGAGTTTAAATAATTCAGTCCAAAAATTACTCAAAACAATTGTGCCGCTATCATAAATTATGGACTCAGGTTCTCCGTGTATTTTGTCTACCGCATCACAAAATATTTCAGCCACTATTATGAGTTTCCTCAAGTGGGAAAAATGAACGACTTTCGAAAATCTATCTACTGCTACTAAAACTATTGTAAATGTGTAAGAAACTAAGATTTTGATAAATTCCATCGTAAGATCAGCCCATAATTTTTGTGAAGTATGGTAACGGTGGAAGTGGAGAGGCGCGTCAGAGATCTTATGTGATCGTAAAGTATCACTAGAACTTAATGGCAAGTTTTACCGTGCTGTAATTAGACCCGCGATGCTCTATAGTTCTGAGTGTTGGGCAGTGAACTGTGTACATGAGCAAAAAATGAGAGTTGCGGAGATGAAAATGCTTAGGTGGATGTGTTGACACGCGAGATTGGATAAAATTAGGAATGAAAATATCAGGGATAAGACAGGAGTAGCACCAATTGCAGAGAAGATCAAGAAGCTCGTCTAAGATGGTTTGGACACATACAAAGGAGACCATTAGAGGAACCTGTTAGGCGTTGTGAGAGTCTAGTCACTAGGCATGTTAAATGAGGGAGGGGTAGACCAATAAAGACTTGGAAAGAAACTGTGAGGAAAGACATGATGTACTTATGCATTAGTGAGATTATGACAAAAGATAGGGCACAATGGCGACAAAGGATCCATATAGCCGACCCCACTATAGTGGGATAAAGGCTTGAGTGTTGTTGATGGTAACGGTGGAAGTAGTCCATAAGGTGAGTGATTAATCGGTTTAATCTTTTGGCATATATCACACTGGTTGATATAGGAAGTTCGTGCCAATAAGTGGCGGAGTTGTACTCCTTTTTGAATTATGCTTGGAAGAATGCAAATTAGGGTTGTTCCCTAAAAATTTTCTCTCAACCTTAATCTCCTTCTTCTTCCCCTACTCCGCCGTCCCTCTTCCTTGCCGGATTCCTCTCGGGTTCGTATCAATTGTTTCCTTTATGCACGCCTCGTTCCTCTCCCTCCACTCCAAGATTGACCCCCTCCAAGCGTCCGCTATCGCCGTGTCTGTCGTGTCCGGCACCGGCTCGCCCGTGGACGGCGGCTCTCTCCTCGACGTCGAGCTGTCAACCGTTACCTACAGACACCCTCCTCTGACTATTCAGGGAAGGCCCGCCCTCTCCCTCGATATTCCCTCGTTTGTCGGCGTAGACCCGATGGGGTGGATCGCCAAGGCAGAGCAATATTTTGACCTCAATTACACCCCGGAGCACGACAAGGTGTCTACGGCTGTAGGTGGACTGGACGGCTCGGCCCTCCACTGGGCTCGATGGTTCTGCCAATCCAACCAGAGCCTCTCCTGGCACGAGCTCAAAAAGGAGATGATTCGGCGTTACGACACACACTACTCTGGCTCTTTCGCTATCGAGCGGCTATGCGGCGTCCGCCAGCCAGCCAGCCAGCCTGGATGTCTACATTGACGAGTTTGTGGACTTGGTCACTCATGTCCCCGGCTTGCCACCTGACCATTATTTGGGCTTCTTCATGCATGGGTTACTGCCCCACATCCACTCCGGGCTCCGCACGCACCATCCATGCACAGTCTCCGACGCCCTTGACATGACGCGCCTGGTGGAGGTTGGCCTTGCCCCCAGAGCGCCTACGTCTGCAGCCAGTCATCACCCACCTCGGCCGCCCTGGCGGTCCCCTCTGATAGCCCCGCAGCGGCCTCCCCCTAGGGGAGACCGACCTGGCCGACCGGTGGTTCCTCAACACATCTCCAATAGTACCTACAATGAATGTCGCGGCAAGGGCCTGTGTTTTCGGTGTCGGCAACCCTACTCTCCTACACATGTGTGCTCCATCAAGGAATTCCATGCCATCATTGGCGACTTTGACCCAAAGGTCACCTTGGAGGACTTCGAGGCCCTAGAGCTATCTGAGGGTGATGGCGCGGTGCACACCGCCTCGCCTACTTTCCACCGCTTAGAGCTACCTTGTTTCTCGGTGGGCGGTATTTTGGGCCCGGAGACCATGAATCGCATGTTGCGTGATCGTTCCATTGTGGTCATGGTGGACAGTGGCGCGAGCCACACCTTTCTCTCAGCCCAGTTGGCGCACCAGCTTCACCTTCCCTTGGTTCCCTCCTCTGATTTTACAGTCAATCTAGGTGATGGGCGCCACCGGCCGACCCACGGGTGTTGCATCGCTCTCTCCCTGACGATGGGGTCATGCCTGGTGACTGCAGACTTCTACGCTTTCGGGCTCGACGGTATTGATGTCATTCTGGGAGTGGCTTGGCTCCGCACACTGGGCGAAATGCGGGTCAACTGGGAGAATATGACTATGCAGTTCCTACAAGAGGGCCAGATGTGCCGCCTGGTGGGCGACTCTACCCTTTTTTGCTCCCCGGTCTTGGCTCGAGCGATTCAGCGGACCACCGACGTCGACTTTTCCGCATGGCATTGGCCATTCACTGCTCCGGCACCGCCGCCTCCTTCATATCGGGCCGACCTTCCGGCTTTACTCGCCGAGTTTGACAACATTTTTGAGGCCCCGACCGGCCTTCCGTCAGCTTGTCCGACGGATCACGTTATTCCCCTCCAGCCCAGTATGGCGGCGGTGTCGGTTCGGCCTTACCGCTATGGCCATGTGAAGAAGGATGAGATCGAGCGGCTGATCCGTGAGATGTTGATGGGCGGCCTCATCTTCCCTAATGCGAACCCCTTCTCCAGTCCGGTCCTCCTAATCCGGAAAAAGGACGGTAGCTGGCATTTCTGCGTAGACTACCGAGAGCTCAAAAAGGTCACCATTTCGGGCAGGTATCCGATCTCAGTTATTCAGGAGCTTCTGAACGAGCTCCACGGCGTCATATTCTTCACCAAGATGAACCTCCGAGCGGGCTATCACCAAATCCGGGTACGACCCGAGGACATCTCCAAGACCGCCTTCCGGATTCACGACGATCACTACGAGTTCTTGGCCATGCCTTTCAGCCTGACCAACGCATCGGTCACCTTCCAGACGACGATGAACGACATTTTTCGGGCGGTACTTCGTCGACACGTTCTCGTTTTTTTATGACATTTTGGTATACAGATCTTCCTGGCATGATCACCTTCAGCACGTCCGCCTCACTCTGACTACCATCTGGTGCCACCACCTCAAGCTCCATCCGAAAAAGTGTTCCTTTGGGGCGTCAAAAGTAAGTTACCTCGGTCACACCATCTCGGCCCGAGGTGTCGCCATGGACGAAGAGAATATCGCGGCGGTCCTTCATTGGCCAACTCATACATCCCCGCGGAACGTCTGGGGATTCCTTGGCTTATCGAGATACTACCGCCGCTTCATCCAAGGATACGAAGCTCTAGCTCGGCCACGTACGCAGCTCCTGAAGAATCGGAGGAGGACCCTTTCCAGTGGACGATCGTCGCCGCCGCCTTTGCCGCCCTTCAGCAAGCCCTAGTCTGTGGGCCGGTGCTGGCCATGCCAAATTTCTCTATGTCATTCCTAGTGGAGTGTGACGCATCGGGCTCCGGGGTGGGAGTCGTACTCATGCAGGTTGGACGACCGATAGCCTACTTCAGTTGCGCGTTCTCCAGCACTGTTCACAGCCATTCTATGTACGAGAACGAGCTCATGGGCCTCGTTCTCTCTGTTCAGCATTAGCGCCCATATCTGCTGGGCCGCCCCTTCGTGCTCCGCACCGACCACCACAGCCTCCGCTATCTCCTCCAGCAGAAGATCGCAACGCCCGCCCAGCAGGTGTGGGTGTCCAAACTCCTGAGCTATGACTACACCATCTAGTTCCATCTGGGGAGGGCAAACCGGGGGGTCGATGCCCTCTCTCGGTAGAGCCAGGCGTCGGAGCTCACAGCTATCTCTCGGTCGGTGTGGGAAGACGCGACAACCATCCAGCACGAAGTCGAGGCCGACCCTGTCTTATCTGGGATCTGAACGATGCTCATTGCGAACGCCTCCGCCCACCCACCATACTCGTTTGCAGGGGATCGCCTATTCTTCAAGGGTCGCCTTGCTCTAGCACCCTTTTCTCCGAGCATCCCCCACCTCCTCGCCGAGTTTCATGTTTCGCCCTCCGGATGGCACGTCGGGGCCTTCTGTACCTACCGTCGTTTAGCGGCCTCTCTCTACTGGCTCCACATGTTCCGATAGGTCAAGGAATTTGTGGCCGCCTGTTTGGTCTGCCAGAAGGCCAAGTACGAGGCAACGTTTCCAGCCGGCCTCCTTCAGCCTCTTCCCATTCCAGACCACGTTTGGGAGGGCATGGTCATGAACTTTATTGCTCGGCCACTGCGCTCCTAGTGATTTGATTGTATCTTGGTCGTGATGGACAGACTATCCAAATACCGGTCATTTCATTCCCCTTCATCACCCCTACAGCGCCTCCTCAGTCGCAAACAACTTCATCAACGGCGTTGTACGCCTTCATGGGTTTCCTCGGTCGATTGTGAGCGATCGGGATCCGCTTTTCTTGAGCACCTTCTGAACCACACTTTTCCGGCTATAGGGGACTCTCCTCCGCATGAGCACTGCTTATCACCCGTGGACGGATGGCCAGCCCGAGGTCCTCAACCGCTGTTTGGAGACGTACCTTCATTGCTTCGTGGGAGAGCAACCCCGCGGATGGGCCAAGTGGCTCTGTTGGGCCGAGTACTCCTACAACACTGCCTATCGTCTATCACAGAGCAGGTACCACCCCATTTGAGGTTGTCTATGGCCAGCCGTCACCCTCCAATCTCCGCCATCAGCCGGGAGAGTGCCCGGTCGAGAGTTTGGCCACCGCCCTACAGGACCGTGACACCATCCTGGATCACCTGAAACATCACCTCCCACGGGCCCAACAGAAGATGTCCTCTGCGAACAAAAAGCGGCGCGACCTTTCCTTCCAGATGGGGGAGAATGTTCATCAAATTGCATCCATACCGCCAGCTGTCTGTGGCCTGAAGGGCCTGCCCGAATCTATCCCCACGGTTCTTTGGCCCATTTGAGATCCTAACGTGTATTGGGGGGTCGCCTATCGTCTGCGCCTTCCCGCCGAGAGCCACATACACCTGGTCTTCCACGTTTCTCAGTTGCGTCGTGTGGTGGGCAACCACACCACCACGGACCACATTCTGGCTGACGTCGATCTCGCTAGCGAGGCCCCGTAATACCCAGCCAAGATACTCGACCGTCGCTACTTTCTGTCGGGTGACCCCACTTCGGAGGAAATTTTGGTCGCCTGGGCAAATCACCCATACTCTGATGCTACATATGGCTTCCTCGGGATGACTTTAGCCGCCAGTTTGCGGACTACTGCCTTGACAATAAGGCACATTTTCCAGACGGTGGTATTGTTACAGACTTACACGATGACGAGACATCATGGCGGGTCTACATGCAGAGGAAGACGACGACGGCTCCGTCCGCGGGAGGAGCAACCGAAGACGCGGCACCAGCCTGACTATTTTATTTATTTCCTACTATGTTATTTCTCATTATGTTGTACGCATTTATTTATTTCTCTTTATGTTGTTTCTTATTAGGTCATACCCCGCGCCTATAAGGGGTGGAGTTGTACTCCTTTTTGAATTATGCTTGGATTAATGCAAATTAGGGATGCTCCCTAAGAATTTTCTCTCAACTCTAATCTCCTTTTTCCCCTACTCCTCCCCCTTGCCGGATTTCTCTCAGGTTCGTATAAGTGTATGTAATAGATGTAGTTTCCTTTTTCTGCCATTCTGGATTATTCAGAGGATCATTTGCCAATGATGACAATAGTTCCTATAAGGCTATAAGAAAGAATTTGCTGCAAAATCTTGTTCCGAACCCTTCAGTATGGAGGAGTTTGGGATTGATAACACATTAAGGTTAGTTGGGGAAAGCTTTTCTGGAACTAAAGTGACACTAGATAAGGGTTCTGCTACTTCATTAATTTTTCCTGTTTTGTATTTGATGGTATAATCGTAACTCAATAGTTTTGCTAGGAAGGTTCGTTGCTCTAGACTCTAGAGTATGCAGGTCTTGTGTTAATAAATGACGTAGGCTTTGGTCGTCAGTCAATATGGTGAATGAGTGGCCTAATAAGTATTGTCGTCACTTAGCTACGACTGTTATAACGACATACATTTCTCGTATGTAGGTTGATTTTTGTTGCATCAGTAGAGATAGTTTCTTACTGAAGCAGACTATAGCTTTATTATTTTGTAGTAAGACTGCTACTATGCCAATTCCTCATGCATCTGTTTCAATGACAAAAGGAACCTTAACGTTTGGTAGGGTTAAGATTGGAGATTTAATTAAGCTTTCCTTTAAAAAATCAAAAGATGATTGGGCTTTATCTGTAGAAGGAAAAGAGGTTTTCTTTGTTAATTCAGTTAGAGAATAGTCGATTAAGATAACTTTTTTTATAAAGTTTCTTTAATATCCTGCTAACTGTTATGCTACCGCTAGGTTTCTAAGCAGAAAAGGAACTAGGAAAGGAAAAAACGGCTAGGGTTTCAAGGAAGAAGAAGGAATACCTGAATGATATTTTGCATGCCTCCAAAGAGGGGGGAAAAGGGGTATTTATGGAGCCCCCTTTTCCCTAGGGCCGGCCGGCCCCAATGAGGGCTGAACCGGTGTGGTTCAGCCCTCCTTCCTCTTATTGATTAGTTGCGGGCTGAACCGGATGGTTCAGCCCGGTCTTTATCCGGCGCTCCTTTGGGTCTTCTGGTGTACTTGAATCCTCGGAACCGCAACTCGTCCGGGGCCATAACATTCCCCTCCCCATCAAGAGGCAGCTTGTCCTCAAGCTGGAAGTCTGGAAATAACTCCCGGAACTCCAAGAGGTCCACCCACATGTTGTGTGCGGCAGACAGATCCTTCCACTTGACCAGAATATCCGAACGGTACTCCGTGCCATGTTTCTTCCATCTGGTCAGCAGAATATCCTCTGGGCTGGGACGCAGCTCCCCCGTCGTAGTAGCCTCGGGTAGAGAGGGGAGCACGGTGGCTGTCGCTCCCAACTTCTTCTTCAGCAGTGAGACATGGAAGGTGGGGTGGATACGAGAGCCCTCAGGGAGGGCAAGCGTGTAAGCGACCGGACCCACCCGTCGAGTGATGCGAAACGGCCCATAGAACCGTGGGGCTAGCTTCTGATTGGATCGGCGAGCAACTGAAAGTTGTCTGTAAGGCTGGAGTCGGAGAAAGACCTCGTCCCCAACCTGAAAGGTTCGTTCGGTCCTGTGCTTATCGGCCTGCAACTTCATCCGGTCCTGAGCAACCCGTAGATTGTCCCGCAAGAGAGCCAAGGTCTGATCCCGGTCTCGTAAAGCTCGATCCACGGCCGGCAGGGCAGTGCTGCCCGGTTCATACGATCGCAGAGTGGGCGGTGAGCGCCCGTATACCGCCTCGAAGGGGGTGATCCGACTGGCCGTGTGATACGACGTATTGTAACAGTACTCCGCCCAGTGTAACCACCGAGTCCACGTGCGGGATTCATCCATGACAAAACAACGAAGATATGTCTCGACCCCCCGGTTCAGCACCTCTGTCTGGCCATCAGTCTGCGGATGATTTGTCGTGCTCATGCGTAACTTGGTGCCTTGCAACCTGAAAAGTTCCTGCCAAAATTTGCTGACGAAGGTTGGATCGCGGTCCGATATGATGGAGCTCGGAAGACCATGAAGGCGCACTATCTCCCGGGCAAAGAGATCGGCGACGGTCTCCGCAGTGTAGGGATGGCTGAGAGCGAGGAAATGGCCGTACTTGGACAACTTATCCACTATGACCAAGATCACGGACTTGCCCTGGGACCGGGGCAAGCCCTCAATAAAATCCATCGAGACCGTCTCCCATATCTGTTGGGGAATCTCCACGGGTGTGAGCAATCCGGTTGGTGAAGACGTCTCATACTTCTGTCGCTGGCACATATCGCACTGCTGCACAAAACGCTGTGTGTCCCCGCGTAACCCCCTCCAAAAGACGTTGGCCCGAAGCCGCTGTAAAGTGTGAAGCACTCCCACATGGCCTCCGGCCGGAGACGAGTGGAACTCCTGTAACATGATCTCCTTCCAAGGGGAGGACGCGGGAATGACCACCCTCCCGTGGTAATACAAATGTCCCCCAACTAGCTGGTATCCTGGCGGTGTGGGTTGGCCCTGAGACAAGGCCTCCACAATAGGTTGTAGCTCGGGGTCGGAGGCTATCTCTCTCTGAATGTCATCCAAGGACTCGATCAACGGCACCGAGAGAAGGAAGAAAGTACTGTCAGGAAGGCGGGATAGGGCGTCGGCTACCAAATTCTCTTTGCCCTGCTTATACACGATCTCATAGTCATATCCCAGCAATTTCGTCAACCACTTCTGCTGGAGGGGAGAGGCCAACCTTTGATCCAAGAAGTGCTTTAGGCTCTGATGATCAGTGCGCACTTTGAAATGATGACCGAGCAGATAAGGACGCCACAGAGTCACTGCATGCAAGATAGCGAGCATCTCCTTCTCGTAAGTGGAAAGACCCAGAGTCCGTGGTGCCAACGCCTTGCTGAAGTAGGCCAACGGCCGCCCCTCCTGCATCAAAACCGCACCGATACCCACTCCTGAGGCGTCCGTCTCTACCACGAACTCCTTGGTGAAATCCGGTAGTGCGAGCACCGGCGTGGTCGTCATGGCCTCCTTGAGGGTGCAGAAGGCCCTTTCCGCTTCGTCATGCCAAGTAAAGGACTCCTTGTGGAGTAGCTGAGTAAGTGGTCGTGCCAGCTTACCATAGTCCTTCACGAATCTCCGATAGTATCCAGTGAGGCCCAAGAAGCCTCGAAGTGCTCGCACGCTGGTCGGTCGCGGCCACTCCACCATGCTTTCGATCTTCTTTGGGTCCGCCCTGACCCCTTGAGCCGAAACCAGATGCCCCAAATATTCCACCTCTGACTGTCCAAACGAGCACTTTGATAGTTTGGCATAGAACTGATGCTGCCGCAGAATGGTAAGAACTTGTGTCACGTGCTCAACATGCTCCTCCCACGACCGACTATATATCAGTATGTCATCGAAGAAAATGAGAACCGATCGCCGTAGGAGGGGCCGAAAGGTCTCATTCATCACGGCCTGAAAGGTCGATGGGGCATTGGAGAGCCCAAAAGGCATCACCAGGAACTCGTAATGCCCATCGTGTGTGCGAAACGCCGTCTTGTGGATGTCTTCAGTCTTCATTCTGATCTGGTGGTAGCCGGATCGGAGGTCCAGCTTAGTAAACAAACTCGCTCCATGCAGCTCGTCTAAGAGCTCCTCTATCATCGGTATCGGAAACTTATCCTTAATTGTTGAAGCATTCAAGTTGCGGTAATCCACGCAGAAACGCCAAGAACCATCTTTCTTCTTCACCAGGATGATGGGTGAGGAAAAGGCGCTGGTGCTCGGACGTATGATGCCGGTGGCCAGCATTTCTTTCACACTTTTCTCGATCTCCGCCTTCTGAATGTACGGGTATCGGTAGGGACGGACGTTCGGGGGAGCAGCCCCTTCTTTCATCTGTATGTCGTGATCCCTGAATCTGGGCGGAGGAAGTCCCCGGGGTTCTTGGAAAACATCTCGGAACTGTGACAAAAGTACCTGTATCCTCTCTGGAATGACCGATGGGTCTTGGATCACGGCCTCCACCCCGACTATCATGGCCATAGGTGATCCCTGCTCCTCCAATCGCTGCAAGCTCCTCACGGAAATCTCTTTCAAAGGCGAAGACCGAATGCCCTGCAGGCAATAATCCTTCCCCTATTGTGTAAACTCCATCGTCAGACGAACCCAATCGGTGGTCACCCTCCGCAACTGTCGTAACCATTGGACCCCCAACACCATGTCCGAACCCCGGATCGGGAGCAGGTACATATCCGTGTGGCACACGTAGCCCTGCACGCGGATCTCCACCCTCTGCATCACCCCCTCGCACCTGAGCTTACTCCCATCTGCCACCATCACCTGAAAAGCTGCCTCTCTGTCAATTGTCTGTCCCACCTTCGAAGCGACTGCGGGATTGATGAAGTTGTGGGTACTCCCACTATCCACCAGAATGGTCACTCGCTCCTTGCCCACCCAGCCGGTGAAACGGAGCGTCACGGGGGCCGTACACCCCTCCATCGCCTGCAAGGAGACTCTGAATTCTGCCAAATCCAGATTTGCCAAATCCAGATCCCCCACATCGGTTGCTTCTACCTGTTCTTCCTCGTCATCCTCCTCATGCAACATGAACACCTGAACCTTCTGACAAGCGTGTCCCTTGGTGTACTTCTCATCACAGTTAAAGCACAGTCCCTTCTCTCTCCGAGCCTGCATCTCCGGCCAAGTCAGCCTGGTCACTGTAGGTCGCACGGTTGTTGGCTGCTCTCGTCGTCCCGCCACTGGGGCTGGAGGTGGTTTGGTTGTCATCCGGTTCCGCTGCCTGTTGTAACGTTCTTCCTGTATCCGAGCGATGTTAATGGCATGACTCAGACTGCGCGGTAAGTATGCATGGACCTCGTCCCGCAAGTGGTCCTTCAGCCCGGAGATGAAACAACTCAGCAACGTCTGCTCGCCCCACGTAACGCGGTTTGCCAACCTCTCGAACTCCGTCCTGTACTCTGTGACGGATCCCCGCAGACGCAGTTTTTGAAGGGTAGCCTCCACGTCCTCATACTCCAGCGGCCCAAAACGAGCCGAAAAGGCCTCTACGAACTCCGGCCACGGAGCAAAGTTGCGTCCCCGCAAAAACCACTGTGTCCATTGGTATGCATCTTCTTCCAGATGGAAAGCCGCCAGTTGTACCCACTGAGCCTCGGGAATCTCCTGATATTTGAAAAATAACTCCGTCTTCTGGATCCACTCCAGAGCATCCCCTCCCCTGAACTTGGGGAAATTCATCCTGTGTCCGTTTGGGTTGCATGTATGGTCGCTGATTAGGTCCTCCCCAACCTCCACCATCTTGTCTCATTACTCCGAGTTGCCCAAAGTCTCCTTGAATTCCTCCCTGGTTCCACCCCGGATTTCTTCCCGGCCCCATATTGGTCGGACCGTATCCTCCATTATGTGCATTTGCTGGTTGAGGAGGAAAGAACCCCGTGGTACCGCCGAGAGGGACCGCATTTGCTCCGGTCGGCCGAAACAGTCCGAATCCTTGGTTTGTGGTCTCCAGGGCTGTGCCGACGGCTGCCCGAACCCCGATCCCTGCCGCAGCAGCCCTCTGTGAGTCGGGAAAGGCTGTTCGCACCCCCACGCTGATGCTGATCCACCGCCGGCCCCCCAGCAACCTCCCGTGCTGTCCGCCGCTCGACCAGGAGGGGCGAAACCCCCGCTGAACCCACCGCTGCCCTCCGGTTGTCCGCCTGGAAGCCCGCTGGTCCGGGTCGGGGCAGTCGTCGTGCGAACGACGTCGGGCGGTAACCCCGCGCCCGATCCCGAGCCCGACGCTCCGTTTCCGTGACTTCCGCCTCCCGGATTTCCTCCGTGAGCCGAATTTGTCGCCTCTGTGTCCGATCCCGCACCGTTCACGGCCTTCCCTTTCAGATTTTGCAAGAGGAGGGCTTTCAACTCCTCCATCTTCTCATCAAAGCGTTCTTCCATTTGTTGTTGCGAGTTTTTCATATTTGCGTCGATTGCCGCTACAGAGTCCGTCAACGCCACATAGTTCTCCTCGATGGCGGCCAATCTCGCCGTCTCCGCCTCCGTACGCGTCACCATGGTCGCAGGAAGGAGGCTCTGATACCAAATGTTATGCTACTGCTAGGTTTCTAAGCAGAAAAGGAACTAGGAAAAGAAAAAACGGCTAGGGTTTCAAGGAAGAAGAAGGAATACCTGAATGATATTTTGCATGCCTCCAAAGAGGGGGGAAAGGGGTATTTATGGAGCCCCCTTTTCCCTAGGGCCGGCCGGCCCCAATGAGGGCTGAACCGGTGTGGTTCAGCCCTCCTTCCTCTTATTGATTAGTTGTGGGCTGAACCGGATGGTTCAGCCCGGTCTTTATCCGGCGCTCCTTTGGGTCTTCTGGTGTACTTGAATCCTCGGAACCGCAACTCGTCCGGGGCCATAACACTAACCAAGAAAAACTACATTTCCATTGCAATGGTATTATTTTTATTAGGTGTTACATTTCCATTGTTGATCTTGTGCCCAAGGAATTCAATCTGATAGGTTAAAAAAACATTTCAATAGTTTGACATATAAACTATGGTCAGACAGAATTTATAACGTTGTTTAAGTGGTTATAATGCTCAGTAATTGTAGTACTAAAACTAAGATATCATCGAATAAAAGTACTATGATTTTTCTCAAAAATGACTACAATATAGTATTCATCAATGCTTGAAAAATAGAAAATGCATTTGATAAACCGAATGGCATGACAGTGAATTCAAAGTGGCATTGGTGAGTTCTAAATACTGTTGTATGTATTTCTAATTCCACCCTTCTAATTTGATGATATCCAAAGCATAAATTTAATTTTGAAAAAATACGAGCATCAAAGAGTTCATATAATATTTCATCAATAGTTGGAATCGGAAAATGATTATTAATAGTCAATTTATTAATAGAACGGTAATTAATACAAAACCGTCAAGTTCTGACCATCTTTAAATTAAAATAACGGGTGAACTGAAACTGGAAGTACTTGGTCTTATCTGACTGGCACTGACTTGTTTCAGTTCAAAGATGTGGTGTTCAATTTCATGTTTTTGGAAATAAGGATATAGAAATGGTTTAAGATTTGGGGGGATTGATTATGGAATTAGTTCTGTTCTATTGATCTCTGTGGTGGTAAATTGAGTGGGTCTTGAAATAAGGAAGAATAAGCGTGTATTAAAATTTGAAAATTTGTCGGTAATTCATGTATATACCCAAAAGAACTGGGTGTTGTCTCTGTGGGGGATGTAACATCTGTGGAAAAAATTAGACACAGTCGAGGGTTTTAAGGATATCATTCGATTCAAAGTTGTGATGATGAAATTGTACCTAGTGAAGCATATTATGCCTGATTAATGTGATTATGGCTTGGTGTCCCAATATGATAAAGTGAGTTTTTTATAATTTGTGGTCACGGGACCCAAGGTTTCCAGCCACTGCATGCCTTAAATAATGTTCACGCCTTCAATGTCCAAAATGTAAAATTGCATATTGAAAACATTGGACTATATGAGCAGTTGAATATCCTTACATTTTCCTTTAGACCCCTCGGTTGTCTTGTCCCCCATATAGATTGGGAATTCAATAACGATGTGAATGAGTAAGGCTAGGAAAGTGGTCATGCGAGTTGATATGAAATTGTGGCTAGTCGCACCATCTATGAAAACTTCTGGGGATTGTTTGGAAATATAGATTGTGAGACGCAAACCTCTCGGGAGGGGGCGGAGAGGGCGTGTCTGCTAACACCGAAGGGTGGACAAGTATCCTCGATATAGAATGGGTGGGGCATAATGTCTGGAAAATCATCCTTGTCAATTGCAGAGAATACAGTAGGAACCCCTTTGCTTTACATTTATGTCTGACATGAAAACTTTCATCGGAATTATAGCGTGGGCCTCTATCACGTCTAGATTGAAGCTCGACCGATGTCAAACGCTTGATTAGAGGGGGTGTAGATGTGTCGTCGGGTGGGATTGATTTGGTAGCATGAGGATCGGGATAAGGAGTATTCTGTGGATATGGTTGTTTAAACGTAGGATCATCGAGGCTCTGGTTTTCATATATGCGGGTAAGGGAATAGGCGTTGTGTATCTCCGTGGGTCATTGAGTCAAAACTGATGGACGAATGTGCAGTTTAAGTCCGGATACGAACATGCTAGTCAAACATGCGGGTGTTGGACTTGGAGCATGGGTTGTTAAATCTTCAAATTGTTTTTAGAGGCAAGAATTATAATTGTGTGTTGTAATTTGGTAAGGGCGCCAACAGGGTCTTCATATGTGGAAGGACAGGGTCGTTTCATAATAGCATCGACAAAGAAGGGAAAAGATAAGGCAGGATGGTCGCGTGGAGTGGCTTTGTACCATCTAGATGCAAGTTTGTCTAGATGCAATGCAGTAAGGTGCAAGGATTAAGAAATCTTGAGGTCTAACATAATTATACTGAAAATATAATTTAATCTCGTAGAGCCAATCAGTGGGATCGTCTTTGAAAAATCGAGGGCATTGAACATGAATTAAAGAAGCGGGTCGTGAAGAAACAACCTGGGATGTGATCGGTGGTGGACTTGGTCCACGAAGTCCATTAGATGATTGTGTCGGATATGGATCTGGATAGCGATTGTGGGGTCTAATGTTGCTTGACTTCATGGAGCGTTGAAGATGCTTGATTTGTGGTATATCTCTTATCTCCATAATTTGTTACACCAAGAAATATTTTTTGGCCTGCAACTCAACATTGATTATCTTGTGATCTTCCAATTGAGCATTGTGAGTCTCTTGTTCTTCCTATAATGTGATCTTGAAGTCCGCAATCTAGTTATTTCCATCCTTGGAACAGGTGCCAACAGACATTGTAGAATGGCGGAGTTCAGGAACGAGAGCACCAAATTTGTAACGAACTAATTGAAGTAGCCTAAATTCTAATTAGAAGAATGGCATGAGGAGGAGATGGCCGGTGAGTAAGGAGATGAAGGGAGACATAGGAAAAAGAACTAGAATTTTATTAATCTTTTTCATAATCACCACATTACATATGTCGCTTATTTAAAGGCAAAACTATGTCATTATAATGAAATTAAAAGTGTTTATTTATTACAAGTTGACGCGTGATTTCTCCCTTGGATTGCCCTAGCTTTCGAAAAGAAGAATTCTCTCTAGTGGTCTGATCATCTGTAGTGAAATATCGCGTGGGTTTCTCTAAATCGTTGGATTGTTGGTGTCGATATGGGGTGTTGATTTTGATTGCAATAAATTGTCAATGCTATCAGGTTACAAATTCATTTGAATTTCCAAAAAATCTGCCAATTGTTGCATTGGGTTACAAATGCATAAATGTTATCAAGTTAAAATGTACTGTTCAATTGCTGAATTAGTAAATAAAAAATCATGGATCTGTGGGATGCATGGCTGGTCGCTCTCTCTCATCTGTAGGATAACTCCATTTGGATTAATAATTCACTTCATCTATGGCCCTGTTGCACTATCCTACCTAACAGAGAGGACAAAGCTCAAGAGAGTTCAGCAAGAGAGGAAGAAGAAGAGGGTTCAGGACGGAGACGAAAAGAGTCGAGTAAGAAAATTTTAATTACAAAAAAAAGGATCTTTATTACAATCTGGGCCCTAGTGATATATTTATACAAGGGTTGTTCTTTTCTTGGCCGAAGAACTGTTGGGCATTTTCTTAATATTTACAGTATAGCCTAAATTCTAACTGGAGAAATCTTTCACATACGTTGGGAAGAAGTTTTTTGGCTTTATGATTTGCGCTATGACTGGATTGATTAGATATTTCTGAAAATACACTAAGAAATAATCAATAGACCATTGATACCTAGTGAAAATGATCAGCAATTCAAGTGAATAAGGAGGCAAAATTACACCATGATTTACAAAAATATCATAATATAAAATTGAAGGACGTAATATTCAACTAAAGAACTATAAGTTGAGTTTTCAAAGAAAGATCTTTCGTGAGAATTAAGTCCAACAAAATAAGGCAGCGTGCGTGTGGTGGTATCCTAAGGGCAACCTACTGTGCGATGATGAGTGAGACTCCGCTACACCTAATAATGAAGCATATACACACAGACAGTTTCTGACATAAGATTGCACAAAATAAAATAAATTGATACCTGCAGATAAGTATCAAGATTTCAAGAAAACAAAGACTTCCAGATAAGTATCAGTAGAATTTAGATTCAAATGGTACAATGTATAGGACTCCAGACATTAACTCACATCCACATAGAAGCCCGAGAGATGGAGGTGTGGTAATAGTAGAGGTCTGATGATGGCCAACAGTGCAAAGAGCCGATTAATAGGGTATGGAGAGAAGAAAGGATAGTATGTGGTATAGGACTGGTGGGATAGTAGAGGAGTCAGTTGTCTGTGTTTGGAGGTTGGTAGGGGAGGGACCTGTAGCAGTTGATGGTGGATGGGATTAATGGGAATTGAGGAGGGTCGGGTATGTTGCTAGAAGGCTGATGAGATGTGTCCTACAGGGAGGGGAATAATAGGCATTGAAAGAGTTCGATTGAGAGACAGAGAGACTGAGAAGGCAATCCAGCGCCTGGGAAGTAAATGGCAGAGGAATGGGAGGTTTTCTACAATTTCTTATGGATGAGACGTTAATTTCCTGCAGAAAATTACGGAGTAGTGGGCAGTTATTAGTAGTGTTGGGGATAGTTACTTGTGGATTAAGTGGAGGAAGCTGGTAGTTATGGAATGGGAAGTGGGGTAGTTATGGTAGTTATTGGAAGGGAAGTGGGGTGGTTGGAGAGTGGTAAGAAGGTGTCCTCTTGATGAGGGGAGGTGGCGAGCCGGTCACGACTATTTAGATTACTATTTTGTGTTTGCAGTATAAGAAAGCCAAAGGCTACCTCTGATAAGATCATCCCTTATCATTATCATATTTGAAAAATACTTTTTCACCAATGTGATGATGAAAGATAATACTCTGGTCATTAACGAGGCATTTAAAAAGATATCTTATCATTTCTAAATATCATCAGATTCAGCTGACATATAACTGTTATTGTTCCATTGCATAAATGCCATTTTAATCATTATTTCATAGAGATGCTATCAAACAAAACAGCAAAAAACAACATTATTAGTGTTTGTATACAAGACAAACACCTAAAATTTCTGAAATCTAGTGTTCCTATCAGAAAGATTATATAGGTATCAGCTATTGAAAGCCTAATTAGAATAAACCTCCACAACAATTAAGATATCAATGTCAATGTGAAAAAGTAATATCAAATGTAAAATGCATTAAGAATAATGCAAATATAATAAGAATTACCTGCGCATTTAATACATAGACATCTGCTGCAGCATAAAGCGAGGCAACACGAGTAGTTGCTCGAGTCCAAAAAACTAGTTTGGACATGTTTGAATTTTGAGATACAAATCCGAGCATTGCTTTAACATAATGGGCTTTATTGCTTTTTGATCCAAAAGAACCAACTAAAACTTTGAGATTTTCTTCTTCACTGACAGCATTTTCAGACAGTAAATTTCTAATTTGAGGCCGAATTTGTTCATCCGCCTTTGTTAGACTGCTTGAAGAAAGATTATAAGTTAATCTGGAGTGTTTTCTTTTTTTCTTCTTTGAATCAAGTTGGTGAATATCTTTGACTTGCTTTTCAGTCTTGTTGGTGTTTAAGTGCAATGCCGCAGCTTGTAGTTCATCCTCATGAGAAAGGGCAGACATTCCCTTCTCCAAAAGTGTTGGATATCTGTAAGTTACATTACGTTCAGCCACCAAACGAGCTGCTTCAAGAAGTAAAAGCTGGCCTTTAGCGGGATTTATGCTGCTTAAAGTCATTACGAGCATATCTTTATCAGATATACCCATGCTTTTTCGAACTTCATCTCGCAGGAGATTCCTTTTCTCAACCATCTTCTTAGCAGTGAATAATGGGGTATTTAGGGAAGAGGGAAGGCCTGCTAAAAATGCTAAATCATCATTAACGGAAAGAGGCACTAACATGGGCTGTGTTTTCAGCTTAATCTTATCCTCCTCACACCAAGATAACCACTGTTTGGACTGCATGTCAGATAAAAAGGCTAACATATTCACTTTGCTGAGCATATGCTTTGATCTATTGAAGTATTCCTGTCTGTTCTCCATTATCCACCAAACAAGCTGGCTTGATCCAGCTGGATTTCGTCTAAGGTATTGCTCTGAGAAATATACACAAATCATTATGGTCAGCACTATAGTTATCCTTAAATCACATCAAACCAATATAACAGAATAGTATCAACTGTAACGCAAGGGAGGGAAGGGCCGCCAGTGGTGGCAGACCGGGGGAGAGAGAGGAGAAGCTTAGAGGAGAGAGACAGGTGGTAAAGGAGAGATTAAGAGTAATAGCATGCTTCATTAATATAATGAATGTACAACTATATATATACAACGCCTGACCATTTGACCGTTGGAACCTATTTGGCTACACATAAGGCTACAGGGCCATGAATACATAAATGTTTATACAAGGCTACATATGTGGCTACATTCCCTGCCCTGCCCGTTTTTGCTGCCCCATCCGTACAAAACTGCCCAAGCCATTACCCTCCGCCTTAAATGGTCTTCATCGGTGTAGAAACCCTATTTTCTGCGCTTCTCCTCTTCCCGCCAGTGAGATAACGGTGACGGCGAGGAACGTCGGGAAGCTTCCGAAGGCGGTGGAGTAAGGAAGTCGCCACTCGATGAGAACGACGAAGTCCGTTGTTTGCCAAGTTCTTCTCTCCAGGTATCTCCGTATCTCCACCTTGTGATCCTGCATGCTGCTTATTTTGAAGTAAGTGTGGTGAACTTGAGCTAGGACTACAGATCTGTGATGTAGCATTCGTTTTTTTGTTAATATGTTCAGAAGCAAGTAACGGGATGACATGAGAACTAGTTTCGATGATAACTTCCCTGTTGTTGACTAAGGTGAAAGCATTGTCTGGTTTCTCTGTTTTGCTTGAGTCTTCTGAATCTGTGTGATCCTGCGATGATCCCAAAAACTGTGTTTTATAATTATTACAGAATTTGGGATGACATTTTTGCATATAATGTTGTGATCTTCCCTTAGATGAGCGGATCTGAGCAGATCTTTGTCCTTTCTGATTTCTATGCTTGGTGTATACTGTTTTTGTGTTTTTGGGACGTCGTCCTGTGAAAAAGAATGTGAATCATTAGTAATCTGAGGACGATTTTCGTTTTAGATGACATTTGTATTTTTTTGGAAGCTTTCTTCCTTGTTATCCTTTTGTATGATCGCATATGGTGCCGATTTAAATTCTTCTTTTCTGTCTTCTGAGTTTTTTTAACCTGTCTGCAAGGAAAATGATTAGTGGGTAAAAAGTAAAAACAAATCTATTCTTGGGATGACAGTGGATGTAGACTGGATTATGTCTACCCTGAATGATTCTCGTGTTGTCGATGCCTCCTCCTGCGAGCCAGAAGAGGGATTAAAATGATTATTTGAAAATTTATTTGGGATGAAAAAACTAGTAGATTGAAGAACATCGTCCCTGTATGATTCCTTTGTGGCCGCCTCCTTGCATGTGCATGGTAGATTTAATCTTTGGCATGTCTTATTATCTAAGCTGGACAAGTTTTCCCATGTTGCTTCTTCTGGTAACAACCCCTCCCAGTGAATTAAACCTTGGTGAACTGATTGTCCATCTTGTATGATGGTGCGTGTTTCCAAAAGTTCAAGAGGATATCGATAAACAATCATGTTATCTGGTAAATCATGAACTTCAAATTCAGCGTTTTGATGATATGATTTAAGTAAGCTAACGTGAAAAACTGGATGGATTTTGCTAGAATTTGGCAAATCTAGTTTGTATGCTACTTCGCTAATCCTTTCTAAAATTTTAAATGGCCCAAAAAATCTCAGCTGAAATCGTTTACATGTTTTTGTGTGCAGGAACAATTGGCGATAAGGGTGCAATCGTAACAGCACCAAATCCCCTTTTTGAAAGGATATATCTTTTCTTTTCTTGTCTGTGTTTGCTTTTTTTTTTTGGGCTTGTTGTAAATGATACTGTATTTGACTGATAAGTTGGTCCATGGGTATGGATTGTGATAAAGCATGGGTGGCCGACATTCCACCATCCTGATTCTGTAGGAAATTTGGTGGGGATCGGCCAAACATGGCTTCATAGGGGGCATACTGGCTGCGGCGTGATAACTAGTGTTATAGTGGTACTCAGCCCAACTCAAAAGATGGGCCCAGTGTTGGGGATGTTGAAAAGCAAATATCCGCAAGTACTGGTTAATGCAACGATTAACACGCTCGATCTGACCATCAGTCTGTGGATGGTAGGCCGAGCTAAAATGTAGTTTTGTGTTATTAGTTTTAAAGAACGTCATCCAAAAAGTGCTTAAAAAACAGAATCGCGATTCAAAACAATTGTTTCAGGGAGTCCGTGTAGTTTGCCACAATATTCCCAAAATACCTAGGCCACGATAGGTGCAGAGTATTGTGTAGGTAACGGTGCAAAATGTGCTCCTTTGGTTAGTCTATCAATCATTACTAATATTGTGGTATACTTTTTTTATTTCGGTAAATATGTAATAAAATCGATAGTAATATCTGCCCAAATTTGGGTCGGAATAGGCAAAGGTTGTAGCTTACCATATGGTAAGTCATTGCGATCCTTTGTCTTCTGACATATGTCACAACGTTGAATATAACTATGGACATCATTGTGCATGTTAGGCCAATAATAATAGTGTCCTAAACGATGATAGGTTGTTGTGACTCCGGAGTGACCTCCGACTTTAGTATCATGGGCTTCACTTATGAGAATTGTGTGTATTATAAATTTTGGGACATATAATCGTTTTTTATAAAAAAAAAAAATTGTCTACCTTAGTCCAATTAGGTAACGATAATGAGTCTGATGATAGTTTTCCTAGTATTTTCTTAGCAAAGTCATCATGTTCGTATAAAGATAGTAAATCAGCAAAAATATTTGAATAGGAGAAAGATATATTCTTTATCCCGAGTATGTGGGTGTGTTCTAATGGTTCCTCGATCCGAGATAAGGCATCCGCTACAGAGTTGTCTTTTTCTGGACGAAAATGTATTGAATAGTTAAATCCTAACATTTTAGACAAAAACTTCTGTTGTTCTGGCATCGTCATAACTTGAGAGTTTAAATTGTGTAATGTTTGATGGTCGGTCAGAATAGTGAACGATGTCCCGATTAAATAATATCATCATTTGCTAACAGCAGAAGTAATTGCTAATAATTCCCTTTTATACGTTGATTTAGATTGGTCTTTAAGGGACAACTTTTTACTAAAATATTCTATAGGATGACCCTTTTGAGATAGAACTGCTCCAATGCCCACTTGAGATGCATCTGATTCAATAACAAAAGGAAGGGAAAAATCTGGTAGAGATAAAACTGGAGCTGAAGTAAGTAAAGTTTTTATTTAAATAAAAGCTTGTTCTGCTGAGTCGGTCCAAATAAAACCATCCTTTGTCAATAAGTCCGTAAGTGGCGCTGTTATTGTGGCGTATTGGCGTATAAAACGTCTGTAATAACCCGCAAGACCTAAAAACGCTCTAAGTTGCTTTGGGGTTGTGGGCACTGGCCAATCCTGAATTGCTATTATTTTGGCTAGGTTTGGGCTGACTTCAGTTTGTGTAATAATGTGTCCTAGAAACTCGATCGATGATGTAAGGAAAGAGCACTTAGATGCTTTGATAGCCAATTTGTGTTCAGATAAGGTTTGAAAAACTAAACGTAGGTGTGATATATGCTCATGTTCCGTCTTGCTGTAAATGAGAATGTCGTCGAAAAAAATTACTACAAAGCGACGCAGGTAAGGTTTAAAGATAGTGTTCATTAAGGACTGAAAAGTAGCCGGTGTGTTTGACAGACCAAAAGGCATAACGAGAAATTCATAAAACCCATTATGAGTTCGGAAAGCTGTTTTATGTATATCTTTGGGATCCATCCTAACCTGATGATAGCCTGACTGAAGGTCTAGTTTAGAAAAAAAATTAGCTCCACATAGTTCATCCAATATTTCATCAATTGTTGGCATTGGGAAACTGTCCTTAAGAGTTAGAGAGTTTAAAACTCTGTAATCAACACAAAATCGTCACCTGCCATCTTTTTTCTTAATTAATAGCACGGGAGAACTGAAAGTAGATGTACTTGGGCGAATCATTTCTTGATCTAACATCTCCCCTATTAGTCGTTCTATTTCATTTTTATGAAAATAGGGATATCGATAAGGTTTGACCTTAGCAATTTTAGTTTCGTCTATTAATGGAATTTTATGATCCAAGGTTCGAGATGGTAGAAAAACTGAAGGTTTCTGAAAAAGGGACTGGAATTCCGAAAATAAGTTTTGTAAGTGCAAATGACTAGTAATTGGAATTAACGAGGCAGTATGAGTGGTATCGGTTTTTGTAGGATCAGATTGCATGCATAATAACATAGAGTCTATGGAGTCTTGAGCCACCAATTTATTAATTTGAGAAGGAGATACTAATCCTGAGTTTAATGTTTAGTTTAATTTGGCATGGTCTGTCATTGTAATTAAAAATCATTTCTCGTTTTGCGCAATCTGTTGTTATAGGCCCCAAAGTTTCTAAGTTTTAACCAGTTAAAACCTAAAATAATATCCGCCCCATGCAGATCAGTAATATATAAATCAATAATGAAATTGATTTCCTGAATGATTAATGCTACCCGAGGGCAAAATTCCTTACAAAACATGTTGGTTCCATTTCCCACATGTATCCTAAAAGGGGGAATTGTTATAATAGGTAATTTAAGAAAAACAGTTGCACGCTTTGTAATGAAATTGTGGGTACTCCCATTGTCCAGGAAGATGTGTACAGTTGGTTGTCCTATTTTTCCCTGAACTCTTAGTAATTTAGATGGGAAAGTTCTCATAAGCGCGTTAACACTTATTTTGGGACTATATTCTTGTTCTGGTGTATTCTCTGGAATCGATATCATTTCTAAGTCGTTAGTCGAAACTTCCAAATTCTCCTTTTGATCTCCTTCTAAAATGAACAGTGCAGATTTGTTTTTACATTTATGTCCCGGTGTATATCGTTCGTCACAGGTAAAACATTGTCCACGTTCCCTTCGTGCTTGTAATTTAGTGGATGATAATCTTTTAATAGGCATTCGGTTATGATGGGAAGTATTAGAGTGATTTTGTTGTGTGTTTCGTGTGGGACCTTGCTTATACGTTCTTGGGTCTTCTAAATATTGATTCTCAAAGAGTTTTGCTAATTTAAAAGTTTCGTACAATGACTCGGCATGGTGAGCAATAACTTCTCGTTTAATGTGAGGTTTCAATCCTGAAATAAAATTTCGTTTTAAAACATCATGCGAAAATTCGTTAATTTGACTGGCTAACATTTCAAATGCATCTTGATAAGCGAAAACAGTAGTAGTATGTGTAAGTTTCATAATCTTACCTAAAGGATCCTCGTAATCGGAAGGGCCAAATCTATCCAAAATGACATTCTTGAAAGTATGTCAGTCCAGGCATAATCCATTCCGCAGCAGGCCTTGAAACCATTGTTATGCTGGCCTATCCAAGTGCATTGAAGCAATAAAAACAAAATCAAAGGGGTTAACTTTATGGTACCTGAAGAACATTTCTATTATGAATATCCAGTTTGTCGGGTCACCGGTTGTGAACGTGGGGCAATCGATCTTTGCGGGTAAATGATTGTAGTGATCGTTCTTGAGTCATGAGTTTTTCGGCCCTAAGGCATTTGCTGATGGTGCTGATAACGTTGGCATTTGTTGGTAGGATAACGAATTATTAAGAATTTGTGTGGAACTTGATGGCATAACTGATGGCAAAGCTCCTAAAAGCCCTGGCTGTGATGAATCTGATAAAGTAATTATAGGAGCCCGGAACCGGGGCAGTCCTGCGCCTGGAAGAGGTTGTTCGAGGATGCCGGGCGCTGACGTAGATGAATCCAGATGATCAGAATTCTGAGCCAGTAATGCGCCTGATGGATCTTTGTGTTTTGTCGGTGCCATTGACATCATAAATCGTTGTAGATCTCCTCGTAAATCCTTGAATTCCTGATAGATCATCTTTTGTGAATCCTGTAATTGTTCTTGAGTCTTTTGGAATGAAGCTTGTTGTTGAGCGTGTGGGAAAGAGTTGTATGCAAATTCTGAATTTCTTGAGAAAGTGTCTTGAGTGTGCGTGATAGAATCAGAAATGGATTAATTCTGAGCCTGTAAATGGCGTGACGACGATCAATATCCGACCATGTGACCGGCATCGATTGATCCGTGGGGAACGGGGCGGTCGAAGAAGATGACCTCTCCATAAAGAGGTTTATCTCAATGAGAGCACCAATGTAACGCGAGGGAAAGGCCGCCAGTGGTGGCAGACCGGGGGAGAGAGAGGAGAAGCTTAGAGGAGAGAGACAGAAGGTAAATGAGAGATTAAGAGTAATAACATGCTTCATTAATATAATGAATGTACAGCTATATATATACAACGCCTTACCATTTGACCGTTGGGCCCTATTTGGCTACACATAAGGCTACATGGCCATGAATACATAAATGTTTATGCAAGGCTACATATGTGGCTACACAAACATACGCAAGTAATGTTTTTGGTGTTTTCAAATCCTTCCTTTATACATGTGCTGCGACTTCTGACCTAGCAAATGTCTCACGGGAGTAGAGTAAGCCATCGTCTTAGCCCGATAGTTATGTGGGCATGATTATTTGGGAAATAAACTCCACAAGGTACTCCCCAATAACTCCCTCTTTCTCTGTGCATCCCATTCCTTTCCAACTCTCTAACCGAAAACAACAAGGGAGAATTATGTTCGGTTAAATTTAAGAAGAAAACAAGGAATGAGATTCAGGAAGATGCAAGCAAGGCAAAACAAAGGGCAGAGGACCCAAGTAAGAACAAAGGAGGAAGCAACTTTAAGAAAGGACTCCTCTCCATATGAGTAAAGCTCAATCACTCTCTATTTCTATTAGAGGTTTTCAGTCTTCTCTCCTCGAAGTATAATTCTCTATAGTTCCAGTTTACATACTTCTTTGGCCCCAAATTTTCTCTCTCTTTTCAATGTTTCTTCCACATTTCATTTCTAATCAAGGTTACTCCAGCATAACTAGAAAACTCATTAGTGTTTCAAGAATCAAGGCTACACATTGCCTTTGGTTTTTGGAAAACACTACATCTTCCTTCACATCTAAAAGATTAGAGAGAAAGAGTTGTTGATAATGTTCTGATCAAGGTGTCAATTTCTTATCCCAAATCAAACCTCCAGGAAGTTAATTTGCAAGTTAATGACTAAAAAAACTTGTAAAAATCATTACATGCAGTGCACAGAGAAGACATTATAGCTAATGTTCCACAATGAAAAAGGAAAAGCATATGGATCTGTTGGCTAGATATTCACATACCAATCCAGGATGTACTAACAGCTGAACCGACAATGACAAGGTCAGCTTTCATGGCAGCCTTGAAACTAAGATCCCCTTTATCTTCAATTATTTCAATGCCCCGTCGAGCAATCTCCCAAGTCAACCCACCCTTCTTGCTGAGGGCCACCACCTTCACATTTCCTCCACATCTCAAAATCTCAGTAGCCAGTTCCATCATTGAGAGGGGAGCCCCTGTCATTGAGAGCTCGTGAAATATCAATAAAAAGTAGCGTGTCCATACAAGCCTTGCAAATTCTCCTTCTCTGTCACATTTTCCCTTCCGCTTCTGAGGAGTTAACCCTACAATTCTATCCTCAATATCATTAAATGGTCCTACCATCAATCCAAATGAACTGTTTCCTTTTGGAATCTCCACATCTTCAAACTCACTGTCTATGCTCTCCACGGCTGAATCCTTCGGCTTCACCTTCCTCAACATCCTTCTACCTCTCTTTCGAGGCGAACTTTTTGTGGGCGTTGGCTTCTCTTTCCCAGGACCATTAGAATCAGAAGTCTTCTCTTCGCCTAGATTTGGCTCCTTCACCACCGAGGTAATGACTCCAGATACCAAAGAATCTGAAGGTTTTGCCGTGTTATCCTGAGTCCTAACACTAACAGCCTCACTCTTGTACCCTACGAAGTCCGTCTTCCTATGATCACCATGGGCCCATGTCGACTGCACGTAAAACCCAATATAAGCCCACAGAGCGATCAATATCAACCAAAACACAACTCGCTGACTCCTGAGCCACTGAAGTCCATTTGAGCCAGATCTAGAATTCCGGCGAGGGGTTCTAGTGGAGTGGAACCTCCGGAAGGAAGGGGAGTTCTTCGAATCGCTTGCCGGCGCAGGAATCGGGTTCAGCCTTATATTTCCATGTAGATCGCCAGTTTCGCCCGTTTCCTCCATGTTTACAAATCCAATGTAAAGATCATAACTAGATCCTATACAAGTTTCTGCCCTCAAAAAAGAGCACGAGAGTTGCTTGGCAAGAAAAATACAGCAATACAATCTCGAATAACTGAAACCTCGCAGATTTGCTTCGTTAGAGTTTTCAAGAACCAAGAACTGCTCGGGAGATAAATCGAACCCAGTCGTCGGCTACATGGAAGCAGTATCGCCGCAAATAATGCCGACGGCTGGAGATGCAAGACGAATTCGACTTCTCTTCAGAAAATCGGAGAACGCTTTTGGATGCGAGGGAAGAGATGGTTTCTGAGAATCGATTAGATTTGCAGGCGAAATACAGTGATGCAGGGTAGAAGGTGACTAGCAATGGGGTGAAACTGTGGGAGACACTGGAGCAAATTCGGGCAGCCGATTCTATACCTTACACGCGCAAGTCACGTGAGCAGGTCCATTAGATGCCACGGGTTCACTAATCCTATGTTTTTTTTTATCAAAAAAAAATTCTATATTCTACTTAATTAGATCAATTGAGAATGCATCATTCCCTGCGAAAAAAAATAGATATTTTCTCTTGTTTAGAGGGAAGATTGTGTTCGTGTATATATTTGGATAATTAATGGGTTCGGAGGCTTAACGGGTCGTGTCGGATACACGGATATTCAATACCCGTAGATACTCCTAGGGTTTGCTTTATATACCTACTTAGGGGCAACGGATAGAGGATTCCACTTTGATCCTCATCCGGATGCTTCGAGCGACATAACAATCTCGAAGTTTCTGCTCTGTCGCTCTTTGCTCCGCTTCGCTCGCCGACTGCAAAAGGCTCTTCGTCGTTGTTTTTCCTGGAGTTAATTGTGGATCCCGTCCGCCGCTGGAATCGGGATAGAAGAGCTCGTTGTCGCCTCTTTCTCTATCTGCTTCGCTCGTTGTCGCTTCTTGAGCTCCATCGGGGTCGGGGGTAAAGATTTCCGTCGCTGCTGTGGTCAGGAAAAGCTCGCTGTCGGATTTTGCCGCTGCTGCTCTAAGGAGCTTGCCGTCGGGTTTTGTCGTCGCCGCTACCGGGTAGGGTTGTTAGGTCAAGATTAGTCTCCGCCGTCCGTTGGTGTAGTCGGGACTTTTTTTTCGCCTAACCCTAACCCTAGCTTTGACTTTGGCATTGAGTGTTGACTTTTTGGCATTGAGTCACCCTCCCGCCTCTAAGCGTTGAGTCAACCCTCAGCTTCCAAGCGTTGAGTCAGTTTTGACGTTGAGTCAGTTTTGGCGTTGAGTGTTGTTGGCGTTGAGTGGACCCATTGGCGTTGAGTCTTGTCACTTAGCGTTGAGTGCTGCCCTTTGGCGTTGAGTCAACCCTTCTAGCATTGAGTGTAGCACGTTAGCGTTGAGTGTAGCCCTTTTGGCGTTGAGTCCAGCCGCAAGGTGTTGAGTTTATACCTTTAGCGTTGAGTCCGGCCGCAAGGCGTTGAGTCTAGCCTTTTGACGTTGAGTACAGCCTGTTGGTGTTGAGTCGGCTTCAAGGCGTTGAGTGGTGTGCTCCTGGCGTCGAGATCATTGAGTCTAGCCTTTAGGCATCGAGTTGACCTTGTCTGGCGTCGAGTGGCCTTGCTTGGCGTTGAGTGTTACTGCATGGCGTTAAGTGCTTCTGTTTGGCGCTGGGTGGACTGTTTTTTGTTTCCCTGTGTCTGATGTCTTCATGATGATGAATGGGGGTAATTTTTCATCTCCGGTGTTGATGCTCAAGTTGGAAAAGTTCACTGCAACCGAGTTCAATGACTGGAAGCTGAATACCCAGTTTGGGATGAAGTATTTAAACGTGTTCTACATCGTTCAGTCTGCTCGTGCTAATATTATAGGGACTGATGACGAAGCTCAGTGAGTTGTTTATGAAGACTTCTATAGGGATTACCTGCTGAACTGTTTGTCTTCTAGCCTGGCCAAGACATACATAAAGATGAAGTCTGCTAAGGAGATATGGGAGGCTCTGGAGGAGCACTTCAGGCAGGAAGAGGACCTGTCAAAGGCACACCTGGTGGACAAGTTTCACTCATTCACGTTCGACGAGGAGAAATTCATTCTCCCTCAGGTATCTGTTTTTGAAAACTTAGTCGATTCATTGCATAGTGAGAATATCTCTCTTCCTGATAGTTTTGTTGCGGGCACAGTTGTGTATAAGTTGTCTTCCATGTGGTACAGTTTCAAAACTGAGATGTACCGCAAGAAGATGCAAGTTGGTATAAATGACCTCAAACGTTTTATACGCATTAAGGATGAAAACTGGACAAGGCACTCCTTAGAAACTGTTAGCAAGTAGAAAGTTGCAGCTAATATGATCTCAAGTTCTAAGCACGCGACTCCTCCAAGAAAGACCAAACTTCCCCACTTTAACACACAGGTTGTAGGCCCTAGTAAAAGGATAAAAAAGTTCAAGGGCAAATGTTTCAACTACAATAAGTGGGGACATAGTGCATCTGACTACAAGCTCCCTAAAAGGGAAAGAACTAGAGCACAACAAGAAGGCAACCAGGCCAATATGGTTAGCCTTGTTGAGCCTTCTGACTTTGTTGCCATGGTCGGAAATGCGAAGGTCATCACTGAGTGGTTCCTGGATTCGGGAGCAACGTGGCACATTTACAACAATCCTAACTTGATGACAGGGCTCACTGCTGTAAAGGAATCTGTGATGATGGCAAATGGAGAGACAGATGATGTGTTGAAGGTGGGGAATGCAACTCTGCTGCTATCCTCAGGTAAGACTTTAACTATAAAGAACGTTAAATTCATTATTTCTCTAGCTGCTAATTTTCTGTCTATAAGTTTATTATGTGATGTTGGTATGTCCTTTATCTTTTGTAGTGGCAGAGTAACACTGTCAGTTAACTCTCACTGCTTTGAATGTGCATACGTCCACAATAGGATGTATCGTCTGAGTCTAGCAAACGAGTTTGTTCAATAAGTTCAAACAAACTTAGTTAGCCCTAAAACTCTACATTAGAGACTAGGGCACGTAAACTATAGAAAAATGTTCCAAATAGCTAGAACTCACCAGATCACACTAGACACTAAAACCTAACCTGAGAAATGTGAAGTGTGTGCTCAGACTAAGATCAATAGGAAGCCTTTTATTGCAGTTACTAGGAGCACAACACCTTTAGAGCTTATACATTCCGATATCTGTGACTTTAAAAGTTTTGTCACTAGAGGAGGAAGGAAGTATATGATCACTTTCATAGATGATTGCTCTAGATTTTGTCACATCTATCTTCTTAAAACTAAAGATGAAGTCTTTGAAAAGTTCTGTCTTTTCAAAACCAGGGTAGAAAACCAACTAGACATGAAAATAAAGAAGTTTAGAAGTGATAGAGGAGGAGAATACGTGTCCAGTGAGTTCAGATGTTTTTACCTCTCAAAGCATCATAGCAGAAACCACTGCTCCTTACTCACCCCAATCGAATGGTATAGCCAAGAGAAAAAATAGAATGTTAACAGAGATGTTGAATTCTATGCTCCTCACTGCTGACATACCTACTGCTTATTGGGGAGAAGCAGTTTTAACTACAAATCATATTCTGAACAAAGTTCCTCATGCTAGTTAGAGGTTACACACTAGGAGCATTGGTTTAAGAAACCTCTGTCTTTAACTAGACTTAAGACCTGGGGTTGCATAGCCTATGTCAGGGTCTCTGGCCCTAGATGGTCTAAACTTGTACCTAGGATAAACACCTGTGTCTACTTAGGTTGTGCTGAAGATAGTGCTGCAGATAGATTCTTAGACCTATCTAATAATATAATTATTGAATCTAAGGATGTTGTTGGGTCTATTGACCCCAATGTTCCAGATTTGCAAAAAGACAAACTGGTCAATGATATACACACATAATGTATTTGATGTGTGCTTGAGTTCTTGCATGCAGGTTGTCCTTGATTGGACAAGTGAACAGAAAGAGAAAGCTGGAAGTCAGACTATTTGACTAAGGAAAAAACATCGAGACAGCTGAGATAGCTGAGAAGAATGCCTCAGCATAACTGCTGAGACAACTGAGAAGCTCAACATAAAACATTGAGAGAAGTATTGGTCTCAGCTAAACTGCTAAGACAGAAGACAGTCTCAGCTGTGAAGAAGAAACCACTAAGACAGTTGAGAAGAAACTGCTGAGACAAAAGATAGTCTCAACTGTGAAGAAGAAACCGCTGAGACAGTTGATAAGAAACCGTTGAGACAAAACCAACAGAATTTCTCTAAGTCCAGAAGCGTTGAGTGAGGCAGGCTCACTCAACGTTTCTAAAGAAGAAGCTCAGTTCAATATTCGTCAAACTGAATTCTGAGTTCGTCAAGCTGAGCCCACCTTTCGTCGAGCTCAAGTTAACGTTTGAAGATTCTGAGTACGTCGAGCCCAGTTCAGAATTCATCGAACTGATTTCATAATTCATCGAACTCAGCTCACCTTTCGTCGAACTCAAGTTAAAGTTTGAAGACTCTGAGCTTGTCGAGCTAAGTTTGGAATTCGTCGAACTGATTTCAAAATTCGTCGAACCCAGCTCACCATTCGTCGAGCGCAGTCAGAGTACTTCATGCCGTTGCGGGAAAGCTACAGCAGCACCGGAAAGTACTGTTTGTCTTCTTTAGAGGGAAGTAGCGCTTACCATCCTTGGCTTGGCCCACATTCAAATTGTATCGTTGATTCAAATCAACAGATATAAAAGGAAGAGAAGAAAAGGGGATTAGGGTTAATGAGAACAGTAGTAGAAAACAAAATAGAGGTGGTTGGACTTCATCTTCTCCGACAAGCTTGAAAGCCAAGTCCAGCAGTGCAAGCCAGAAGACAAAGAGAAAGATAGCTGAAGCTTCTTCTAGTTCAGCAATATTGTTCCTTGGAGAACAAGTTGGCTGATTTATTCAATCAGCAAGAGGAGATAGTTGTGTGAAGGGTTGTAAGCCTTCAACAGTAGTTAGTTGTCTGCTGTACAGCAGAGAAATTGGTAGTTATAGAAGAAGACTAATTCTTTCTACAGCAAGTGAGCTGGACTGATATCTGCTCAGTCCAGCAAGTTAGACTCAAAGATCTTTCTCTGAGTTAGTTTTCAATTTGCTTGACTAATTTCTTGTAGGATTCAGGTTGCCTGAATCTGAGCTATAGGACACTTTGTGCCTGAGTTATAGGTGACTAATTAGTCACTGAGGTAGGTGCCCTACTGGGTTACTAAGGTAGGATCCAAGTATGGATCTAAGAGTAGGGCTGTCCTCCCAGCCTGAGTAGTAGGCCTTAATGATAAGGCTGAGGTAGGTGACTGTTGAGTCACTAAGCTGTAGTTGACAAGTGTGTCACTGAGTGTAGGTCTTAGAGGAGACTGAGTGTATGGCCCTTTGGCATGAGGTAGGTGACAAGTGCATCACTGAGTTGTAGGTGCCGGGAAGGGCACTGAAGTAGGTACTTGGAAGGGTACTGAGCTATAGGATTGCTGCAGCACTCTAAGAGTAGGGTCTTTTGCCTGAAGTTGTAGTGTTGAAGAGCCTGAGCTATAGGCCTTAGAGATAAGGCTGAGGTAGGTGGTTTGAGGACCACTGAGTATAGGAGCACTGCAGGGCTCTGAGGTAGGAACCTTTGTGGTTCTGATGTAGGGTTCTGAAGAGAACCTGAGTGCAAGGCTGATGGCTTGAGGTGTAAGCTCTGGGGAGCATTTTGGTGGAGTTTGTGCCTTGTCTAACATAATTTAGAAAGGTGGGAGAGAAAGTGGATGTGCCCAATTGTGGAACCGCTATAAATACTTGTGTGATGTGTTGTGTTGTTTGTTCTTATTTTATATTGCAGGTATTAAGGACAAACTCTAGATCCCTTAGTTAGTAAACAATAAAAAGACTAAAGAAATTTCAAAGACCTATTCACCCTCCCCCCCCTCTAGGTGACTAGCTAACCTTGAAATAATAACTTTTAAGTGGTATCAAAGAGAGGTTACTCAAAAAGGATTTAGCAATCTGAGTATACCTTCAAGGTTAGCTACAAGATATAAGAATGGGGTCTGGTGTAAACTATAAGGAATTGGGGGCCATGAAGCTTCCAATCTGCAGAAAGGAAGGGTTTGGCCTCTGGAAGGAAAGAGTTAGGTTATTCATGAAGACTGCTGACCCTAGGATATACATAACAGTTAAAGAAGGACCCTTCATCCCTATGAAGACCTCAGTTCTGGATGTCAACATCCAGACACCTAAATCATATGATGAAATGAACAAAGATGAGCTCCTACTTGTCTCTATGGACAAGAGAGCTCATAACATTATTGCTAGTGCAATAAATGATTCAACCTTCCAAAATCGGGTGCACTGCAAAATCTCTAAGGAGATGTAGGACACCCTAGTTGTGTTCATGGAGGGTTCGGAGGAGGTGAAGGATGACAAAAAATCCATGCTCAACGTACCATGAGTATGAGGCCTTCAGACAAGGAAAGTCTGATGGCATTGTTGAGTGCTTTGAGAGATTCTTCAGAATAGTGAATGAATTGAGAATATATGGAAGGGTCTTCAGCACCTATGAGCTGAATGACAAATTTCTCAGGTCCCTCACAAAGGATTGGGACACAAAGATTTGTGTCATTAGGAAAATGGCCAAGTTAGCTGAGACCCCTCCTCCAACCCTGTTTGAAAAGCTGCTATCATATGAGATGCATTTTGCTGCAAGAAAGGTGGAAGAGAAGAGCAGTAAGTCACAGGATAAGGGGAAGTCTGTGGCCTTCAAAGCTGATGCCACAACCAGGAGCAAAAGGAAGAACTCTCCACCCAGGAGAATTGCTGAGTCAGATTCTGAGAGCTCAAAGACCAGCACCTCAGATAGTCATGTGTCTGATGAGGACCTTGCTGCCTTCTCTAGGCAGTTTCATAAATTCATAAAGAAGGAGCATAGGAAGAACAGCAGGCCTTCCTCTTCCTCACAGCACAGAAAGAAATCCTCTAAGGAGGACAGGTATGCTCCTAACTCTAGCAAACAAACTTTTTCTAAAGTTATTTATTTCTATTGCAGCAAACCTGTACACATAGTTGCTGACTGCCCATTGAAGAGGAGAGAGGAAGGAGAGAAGAAGCACCATATGGGAAGAAAAAAGAGAAGTCCCTTGTGGCCAAGAAGGAAAAGACCTGGTCTGACTCCTCCTCTGGGTCAGGCAGTGAAGAAGAAGAATCCTATATTGGGCTAATGACGTTACTGAAGAACCTGAAGAATATCCTACTGCTAGGATAGGGATCAGGGCCCCTCTGTCACATTCAGAAAGTGACTCAGAGGTGGATGAAGATGAAGAAGAAGATGTTCAATGTCATGGATTAATGACAATGACAGATGAGGAGAGCAGTCAGGATCAGCTTGGACAGGCTCAGATAAATTCTAAATCTCTGCCTTCTATTTCAAGTCATGAGGATAGCTCAGAATCTGAAGCTCAATCATCAAGAGATGAAGGGGATTCAAAGTCTAAGGATGATGTCAATTCTATAATTGACAAGTATGGAGAACTTCTTGAAGCATTCAAGAAGTGCAAGCTCCTTGCCAAGAGACAGAAAAAAGAGCTTCTCAGTCTTAAGATCAAGTGTGAGGGACAAAAAAAGGATCTCAATGATATGGCTGCACAATCAGCCAAGCTCAAGGGGATCATTGATATACAGTCTGTGGTAAGAGTCTCAAATGAGAAACTTATTTAGAAACTTAAAGATGATCTCCTAAGTGAGAAATTGCTGGTGGCCAAGTTTTCTAAGCCAAACATTGTGCTTCCCTTAATTGACACCCTCTTTACCCAAGAGGGTAAGAAAGGGTTAGGATTTAAGGGACCTGCTGGACCTCCCAATCCAAAAGGAAAGGGGAAGGCACCAGTTGTGCCTCTAGCCTCATTACCTCTAATCTCTTTTCAGAAAGTCATGTTGCCTTCTAACAGGTATGACCATGAAAGCTGTTATGGTCACTGTGAGAATGACAGATCCACTGGTATGGACAAATGTGCTCATAGCCAAGGTGGAAGATACAACCATGTGAGGGCCTTTAAGGCTGCCCATGAGAAAATTCAAATGGCCCACCCTGGACCATTTGTTTTTGGTGCCCCAGCCCCAAAACTTAAGGATATTGCTGCTGTAGGAAATCTAAGTCATCCAGCAAAAGTAATGACTCAAGGTGAGTCTTCTGGCAAGGCTGGATTTGCAGTTTCTGATGCAATCAGATGCATGTTAGCTGAAAAGAGACATGCAGCTGGTGGCTCTCAGAAAGACCAAAACTGTCAGCTGAAAGACTTACCTTCAGTCAAATGGCTGCTGGAAGAAATCAGAGACATACAACAACACATCTTCCCATTGTTCAGGAAGCAGTCTAGGCAAATGTTGGCCCTAAACAGAAAATGAGATATAATGTCCATGAGTGCTCGTACTATTGCAAAGTGGATCATTATGCCGTAGATTGTTGGCACAATCCTTCAGTGTCTAGAGGTAGCCAACCTGTCAGGAATACTGCAGGAAGGCAAGCTTATTTTCAGGCTAATGTGAACCTAGGACCCAATAGAAATTGGGGTTCTAAGGTGAGATAAATTGTGTTTTTCAGGTTAGTTCAAGTACCAATACACCTAACTGGTACTTGGACAGTGGATGTTCCAGGCACATGACTGGAATAAATGAACTATTGAAGGAGTTCACTCCAGTAAAGAATGGACCTAAGGTCATCTTTGAAGGCTCTGACAAGGGAATAACCAGAGGTTATGGTAAGATCTAAAATGACATAATCACTATCACAAAAGTAGCTTATGTAGAGGGGTTGCAACACAATCTCTTAAGCATAAGTCAACTATATGACCTTGGTTATGACATTTCCTTCCACAAGGATAAGTGTCACATCAAGAGGTTAAGTGACCAAAATGTCATCTTAACAGGCACTAGGAGTGAGAATGTTTATTGTTTAAACTTTTCTTGCTTAGATAATAGTTCCCCTATATGCTTAGTTGCAAATGACAAAGTCCCATATTGTGTCCAATGACACAAGAGACTGGTTCATTTGAATTATAAGACCATTGGTCAGCTCTTCAATGATGAGCTAGTTAGGAATGGTCCCAAAATAAAATGCTCCAAGGAGGGTATCTATGCTGCTTGTCAAAAGAGTAAGCAGACTAAGACCTCTTTCAAGAGCATTGAGACCAAGGAATCAGTGAGATGCTTATATCTCCTGTATATGGACATGTTTGGTCATATGCCTGTTCATAGTCTAGGTAGGAAGGTCTACACTCTTGTGGTGGTTGATGACTACTCCAAGTTTACTTGGGTGTTCTTCCTTAGAAGAAAGGATGAAACCCTTGATGTCTTCATGAATTTTGTCAAGAAAATTCAGAATGAACTTGCAAGCTCAGTGGTCAAAATAAGAAGTGACCATGGAACTGAATTTCAGTCTGCTGTCATGACTACTTTCTGTGAAGAGTAAGAGATTCATCAAGAATTCTCCTCTCCAAGAACACCCCAGCAAAATGGGTTAGCTGATAGGAAAAACAGGACTCTCATAGAAGCTGGGAGAACATTATTGAGTGACACTTCTCTCCCAGAATATTTCTGGGCTGAGGAAGTTAACATTGCATGTCATGTTCTCAATAGAGCTTCTATCACCAAAGGCCACAAGAAGACTCCCTATGAGATCTTGAAGGACAAAAAACCAAACATATCCTATTTTAGGATCTTTGGCTGCAAGTGTTTCATCTTGAACAATAGTAAGTCAAAAGTGACTATGTTTGTTGCCAAATCTCATGAGGGGATCTTTGTTGGGTACAACAATAGTAGTAAGACATATAGAGTCTATAACTTGACTAATCAAGTTATAGAAGAATCTGTCCATGTAGTATTTGATGAGTCAAACATGATTGACAATGAGTTGTCAATCTCTTTGCCTAGTTCTGCTGGTACAGAAGTTATGATGGAAAAGCTTTCCATCAAAAATAAAGACCCAGTTGTGCAAGAAGAACATGGAGAGGGATGCTGTCCAGAGGAAGCACATGACATTCTAGCTGGAGATGAAGACCAACCAGCTGAAGAAAATGGTGCTCAGCAAGAAGCAGTCAGGCTGGCTCGAACAATCAGATATCTGAGAGATCATCCTCTAGATCAGATAATAGGTGAGGCTAGTCAAGGTGTATAGACTAGAAGCAGGAGTTTCAACACAGGTCTTTACTCCAGCTTCCTGTCACAAGAAGAGCCCAAGAAATTTGAAGAGGCAAATCAAGACTAATTCTGGATTGATGCAATGCAAGAAGAACTGAACCAGTTCAAGAGATGCAAGGTCTGGAAGCTGGTTCCCAGACTAGATGGACATAATGTCATTAGAGTCAAGTGGATTTTCAGAAATAAACTTGATGAAAATGATATTATAATAAAGAATAAAGCTAGACTGGTGGCCAAGGGGCACAAACAGGAAGAGAGGATTGATTATGATCAGACTTTTGCCCCAGTTCAAGATTGGAAGTCATCAGACTATTCCTTGTGTTGAAACCGGAAAACCGGTTCCTGTGGAGTTCGACCCTTGGGGAAGGGGTGGCCGCGCACTTACTTCGCTCCTGCAAGAAAATGACAAGAAGAAAGAAGAATCAAAGGACTAGGCCAAGGGCCCGGCGTGGAGGTCCCACCACACACCCGGAAGATCTTAGAGCGCTTCCCCTCCTTAGCCAAGTGCCGGGCTAAGGTACCTCAGAAAGCGCTAGTAGACCTGAGAATTAGTAAGCATGCCTTCTGAGGTACCCCTTGGGTCCTATTTATAGGAAAAGATGGCCTGCCAATATACAACCTTCACTGTTCTCGAGGACTATAGGCAGACCAAAGGGGGCAACATGGTAAACCGTATATCATGGCCAAGATGCGAGCTGGACCTGAGGTAGCATCCGCTCGGCAGGGGCCTGACTCGCCTCGCCCTGGGCCCAGGCGAGCACGTACTCGGCAGACTATGCTCGACTATCGCCGAGCTCGGCTCGACTATCGCCGAGTTCCAACAGAAACGAGGCTCGGCACGACGATCGTCGAGCTCGGTTCGACTACCATCGAGCCCTGTTCCATTACCCGAGCTCGGTCTCGGCATGCCGGGCTTCGTTCGGCCATCGTCGAGCTCGGCTCGACTATCGCCGAGCTCGGCTCGGGTATTACCGAGCTCGGGCTCGGCACGCCGGGTTCATATTGCGGTCTGAGCCGGCCGGTTTAACTCCCGTCGACCACTCGCTGGATACGGGGTTGTACATAATCCCCGCTCTTTGCGAGGTTGGGACAAGCTCGGAAAGAAACATCCAACCCCATAGAATCCTGCGAGTGCGACAGGGGCGAAAAGGAATCTTCTGGTAGGCCCCATAGGTAGCTATATATATGTACCCCTGCGCATCTGGCTGACCTTTGCCCTTCCCCAAATTCTATCAAGATGCCGCTCCCCAAGGAAGTCCTAGAGCGGCTCGCACGTTCCCGCGAGGAGATCGCTGCTCAGGCCGCGGGACTGACCAACCTAGAGGCCCCTGCTCGTCGTTTTGCTGATTTCGGCTCGGCCAAGCGGGCGAAACCCTTTCCACCGGGGGCCGAACCCATTCTGGCCGACTTTACTGCTGCCTTGGGGAACGGGGCCGACTCCTCCAACCAGCCGGTTCTTGGTTCTTCCACTAAAAATCTCGTGGATCTATCTTCCGACCAGGAGAATAGCGGCGAAGCATCCACCCCGCGGGCCAAAAGTATTCCTGACAGCTCGCCAAAGCGGGATCCCGAGGTCAAGGAGCCGGGCTCGCAGGAACTGGCGTCGCCGAGTCGTCTCCCTTCCCGGCAACCCTCCCCTGGGTCCATAGTCGTGGGGAGAGGCGTCGGGATTATCCCTGTCCCTGGCTACCAACTTGCCCCTCAGGAACTGCAGGGGCGTGGCAAGGACCTGCGCCACTTCTCTCCACGCGCTAACCCAGAGGAGCCAGTCTCGCACGGTAAGTTCTCAACTTCACTCTTCTGTTCCGGGGGTATTCGCTTTTTCTGACCGTCTTTTAGTTCTTCATTCAGAACTTCTTGGCCGGACGGAGGACGGCGAGTCCGTGGATCGACCTCCTTACTCGCCCCTCCCTTCTCCAAGCGCCCTGGACGCCTTCCTGGACCCCGAACTGGGTAGTACTGAACGTGCGAAACGGGAGCGGAAGGTTCTCAAGAAGCTGGTGTGCGAGCTCCACGACCTGCGGAAGGACAACAACAGGCTGCAGTGGGAGTGCTCGCGTCTCGCGGACGGTGCTGGAGTCAGCTTGGCGTTCGAGGAGGCATCTTCCTTGGTGCTGATGGATGAGATTGACGAGAACCTGCGGGTGGTAAATAGGAACAAGGGGCGACTTCGCGAACTTTACGCGCGGCGACCTGCGACGGCGGGCCGGCGAGACCGGGGAGAATGAAACGACTCCTCTGTCAGTCGACCGGTACTCGCCCTCGCCCTCGCATGGTCCTCGCGCCCTTATTTTTATTTGCTCCGAATGATCTGCTTGTAATAATTCGAACAACTTTTCTACAACTTTACATATGTAGATGCTTTTTCAATATCCTGGTAAGTCTTTTCGAATTCCTTCTTCTGGGGTCTGGCCGGCTCGCAGGATTTGCGAGGAGAGGGTGGCGAGGTGGCGTGGCGAGACCGGGCCGATCGGCCGACTCGCCTTCCCCCTCGCCCTTCTTTATCTCCTTCTATAAATAGGCCTTCTCACCTACCCCCAGGGCACGCTTTTATTGCTTTCAAATCCCTGTTTCGTCTCTGTCGTCCCGAGCTCGCGATTTTCCTTTCCTCTGCGACTATGGTTAAGACCAACCCTGACGCGGATGGCCGGTCTAAGTGCGCTCAGCACTTCATCGACCATTGCTTCTTCGAGGGGCATATTACCGAGGAGGAGCTCGTCGAATTCGCGGCTGCATTCGCCCCCCCCCCCGGCTTCCAGGCTCGCAGGCCCGCCGAGCATGAAGCCATCAATTCCTTCCCGGAGGGTGAGCTCGCCTTCCCCATCTCGCACTTCGAGGTGGGGCTGCGCCTCCCCCTCTGGCCAGAGATCCGCCAGATCCTAAAGTACTACGGCGCGGTGCCCGCGCAGCTGAATTCCAACGCCATTGCTATGATGGTGGCGTTCTCCTGCTTCCTCCGCCGAGAGCGGATTGAGTTCAACCTTGCGGTGTTCCGTAAGTTGTTCTCCTACAAGGCTACCCCCGACGGAGTCGCCTACTTCGGCGGGTCCCTCATCAAGGTTCGCGAGCTCGCGAACAAGAACCACAACTGGATGACTCGGCTTGTCTTTATTAAGGGCGAGCTCGGCAACATCCCCTTTCGTCCCCTGCAGAAAAGCGAGGACATATACCGTCCTCCTTCCCTGTCTGGTAGCGACGCCGACCTCCACAAGTTTTTCCTCCACAAGGACTTCGAGGTCGCCTTCCTCCGCCGCGGCCTTGATTCGCTTCAACCCGTTCTCCCTGGTGAAGGTATATCTCGCCCTGCCTTTTCGCGAACTCTATCAAGGTGAATTTCTATATTATATATATTTATTTATTTATTTTTTTGATCAAGTCTCTCTCTGCAGGGGAACGGGTTCTGCCGGAGCACCCGCCGTTCGCCAAATCGGGGATATTCTCAGATCCCCTGGAGCTGGCCCGGGCGGCGGCAGCGGCTTTTCGCGAGGAACAAGCGCGAGGCCAACTCCTCGGCAAGAAGCGCTTGGAGCCCGGGGGGTCAAGCTCGCGCCCCGATCCTTCGCTCCCCAAGAAGAAGAAGGCGAAGGTGGTCTCGCGTGGACGGCTGCACCTTCCTCCGTCACCTACCAAATTTATGAGCTCGCCGGAGGCTCTGTCCGACGAGCCGCCTTTGAGTTCGTTAAAAGAAGCCTCCTCCCCCCGAAAGGGGAAGAAGAAGAACGGGCCGTCCTCTGATTCTACCGGAGAGGACACCCTCCGCGAGCCCGGCCTGCCGAAGGATCACCCCCACTTCGGCAAGGGGTGTAAAAGCAAAGATGCGGCCGGCGAGCCCATTTTGAAGTGGGACGAGGGGGCTCACCGAGTTTCTGTTTCTACTCGCGCCCCCTCCTGGGGAGCTCGCCGGCCTCCTACCGCCCACGCCTTCGCCTTCGGCTTCGGCCTCTACAGCCGCGACAATGCCGAATCGTACAAGAAACTCACCCCCAGTCAGCTCGGCCACGAGGGGTTACAAGCCCACCTGCGGGCCTTCGAGCTCCACCACATGATGGTCCGCCGTGGCTTCCAGCTCAGTAATGCCCTGCTGACTGCCGAGCAGGAGCGCGACCTGGCGAAGGAGAGCGCGGCCGACGCGGAAAGGCGGTTCGGCCTTGCCGACGCTCTACTCGTGAAGTCTGCCGGTGGCTTGGTAATCACTGGATATCTCTATTTACTTTACTTAGGATTATTCTTGTGCTTGTTCTGAACTTTTAACCCTACAGGACGCCGAAGCCGCCGACGCGCTGCGAGGCGAGGTGGCTCAGCTGCAGGCTCAGCTTGCCGAGCGGGAAGTCCAGCTCGCCGAGCAAAAGATGTATTCCCGCGAGCAAGAGGCTGTTGCCGCCCAGCTGGGGGTGGAGGTGGAGGAGTTGAAGGAGAAGAACAAGGGGCTCCTGGGTGAGGTCCTCCGCCAGGCCGATGCTCTCCTTCCCCCGGGCGCCAGCGAGCCAGCCTTCCCCTACAAGAGGCCTCGGGTGTTTGGCGAGTCTGATGTCGCGGAGCGGCTGCGAGTCAACTCTATCGAGGCTGCCGAGTGCCTCCTGAAGGCCATGAGGGGAACGGGGATTTTGGCGGAAGGCTGCGAGGAGGTCACCGTCCGGGAGCTCCTGCCGACCCTATTCCCACCTAGCCCGCTCAGCGAGAAGGAGGATAGCTTCGACTCGCTCTTCGCGGGGGTGGGAGAGAAGGGCGCTCGGCTTGGCGGCGAGGAGGACCGTCATTCGAGGGGGGGGGGGACGAGAGCTGACTTTTGCTTTCCTTTTCTTTTGTATCCTACCGAGGCGGGCCTTTCCTTGTACACTTGTAATGATGAATCAAAGATATTTTTCATAATTTCTCTATCTTCTTTTTAAGCTCACTTGCGATATTATACCCGCGCGCTTGATGTCCCGACCTCGCCCGTAGAATGTTTTGAGTTAGGACCAGCCCCCGCGGTGAGATCATAGGCGCCGGCCATGGCTAGACTCGCCGATGTTATCGGTGCTTGCGGCGAATCCCTAGAACACATGCTCGCACCATATCCTACTTGCGCCACACCTTCCCACGCCATGTCTCGCCTCCGTTTTTCGACAACTCAGACAAGTGAAAATATGTTTGGGTCGAGATGCTGCCGGCATCCGCCTTAGACACCAGGGCGTGTCTTCTGCCGAGTTAACTGGAGCGAGACTAGGCTCGCTGGAGAGAGCTGTTTCCTCCCCTGGGTCTGGGACGGGGCCAGGGCTTCCTTAGTAGCGAGCTGGAGGGGGGCAGGGTATTCCGAGCTCGCCGTCTTGACTGGCGAGCTTGCACCCTGGTGCTTTTCTCGGGCCAACTCCCAGTCTCAGCTAGGCGGGAAGACTTAGAAACTTTTGTCTCTCCCGGGTGCTACCACCGGGCCAGTCAGCTAGGTGAGAGCCTGAGGGCGGGTGTTGAACATCCTCCGGGCTCAGCCCCAGGGTCATAGCGATGTCCATCGAGACTCGGCCGTACCAGCTAGGTGGGAGCCTGGCAGGGGAGTGACGAGATCTAACCCCAGAGCGAGAAGACTTAGAAACTTTTGCCTCTCCCGGGTGCTACCACCGGGCCAGTCAGCTAGGTGAGAGCCTGAGGGCGGGTGTTGAACATCCTCCGGGCTCAGCCCCAGGGTCATAGCGATGTCCATCGAGACTCGGCCGTGCCAGCTAGGTGGGAGCCTGGCAGGGGAGTGACGAGACCTAACCCCAGAGCGAGAAGACTTAGAAAATTTTGCCTCTCCCGGGTGCTACCACCGGGCCAGTCAGCTAGGTGAGAGCCTGAGGGCGGGTGTTGAACATCCTCCGGGCTCAGCCCCAGGGTCATAGCGATGTCCATCGAGACTCGGCCGTGCCAGCTAAGTGGGAGCCTGGCAGGGGAGTGACGTGACCTAACCCCAGAGCGAGAAGACTTAGAAACTTTTGCCTCTCCCGGGTGCTACCACTGGGCCAGTCAGCTAGGTGAGAGCCTGAGGGCGGGTGTTGAACATCCTCCGGGCTCAGCCCCAGGGTCATAGCGATGTCCATCGAGACTCGGCCGTGCCAGCTAGGTGGGAGCCTGGCAGGGGAGTGATGAGACCTAACCCCAGAGCGAGAAGACTTAGAAACTTTTGCCTCTCCCGGGTGCTACCACCGGGCCAGTCAGCTAGGTGAGAGCCTGAGGGCGGGTGTTGAATATCCTCCGGGCTCATCCCCAGGGTCATAGCGATTTCCATCGAGACTCGGCCGTGCCAGCTAGGTGGGAGCCTGGCAGGGGAGTGACGAGACCTAACCCCAGAGCGAGAAGACTTAGAAACTTTTGCCTCTCCCGGGTGCTACCACCAGGCCAGTCAGCTAGGTGAGAGCCTGAGGGCGGGTGTTGAACATCCTCCGGGCTCAGCCCCAGGGTCATAGCGATGTCCATCGAGACTCGGCCGTGCCAGCTAGGTGGGAGCCTGGCAGGGGAGTGACGAGACCTAACCCCAGAGCGAGAAGACTTAGAAACTTTTGCCTCTCCTGGGTGCTACCACCGGGCCAGTCAGCTAGGTGAGAGCCTGAGGGCGGGTGTTGAACATCCTCCGGGCTCAGCCCCAGGGTCATAGCGATGTCCATCGAGACTCGGCCGTGCCAGCTAGGTGGGAGCCTGGCAGGGGAGTGACGTGACCTAACCCCAGAGCGAGAAGACTTAGAAACTTTTGCCTCTCCCGGGTGCTACCACCGGGCCAGTCAGCTAGGTGAGAGCCTGAGGGCGGGTGTTGAACATCCTCCGGGCTCAGCCCTAGGGTCATAGCGATGTCCATCGAGACTCGGCCGTGCCAGCTAGGTGGGAGCCTGGCAGGGGAGTGACGAGACCTAACCCCAGAGCGAGAAGACTTAGAAACTTTTGCCTCTCCCGGGTGCTACCACCGGGCCAGTCAGCTAGGTGAGAGCCTGAGGGCGGGTGTTGAACATCCTCCGGGCTCAGCCCCAGGGTCATAGCGATGTCCATCGAGACTCGGCCGTGCCAGCTAGGTGGGAGCCTGGCAGGGGAGTGACGAGACCTAACCCCAGAGCGAGAAGACTTAGAAACTTTTGCCTCTCCCGGGTGCTACCACCGGGCCAGTCAGCTAGGTGAGAGCCTGAGGGCGGGTGTTGAACATCCTCCGGGCTCAGCCCCAGTGTCATAGCGATGTCCATCGAGACTCGGCCGTGCCAGCTAGGTGGGAGCCTGGCAGGGGAGTGACGAGACCTAACCCTAGAGCGAGAAGACTTAGAAACTTTTGCCTCTCGGGGCTTTAAGCTGCGAACCCCTCTACCCTCACTATTCTGCCAAAGCATAAGATATGATAATGAGATTCGTTTTTATTCATGAGGCTAAGATATCTACAATATTTTCAAGGATAAAAACGTTTCAGATCGTCGCCACTCCAAGTGTGGCTGAGGGTATCCCCTTTTACATCTTGGAGGCGATACCCCCCTGATTTCAAGACCTCCTGCACAATGTAGGGGCCCTCCCAATTGGGGTGGAGTTTTCCCACAGCGGCTAATCTCCCTGCCGCGTCCACTTTTTTCAAGACAAGGTCCCCCTCCATGAACTGCTTGACACGGACATGTTTGTCGAAATACTTGGCCATCCTTCGCTTGGCCTCTTCCTGCCTGACGACGGACAAGTCGCGTAGTTCTTCCACCATATCAAGGGAGAGTCGAAGCTCCTCCTCATTCTCTGACCTCCACTCTTCCCTTCCAGCTCCTGCCGCGAAGACCCGAGGTGTCTGGACCTCGAATTCGATAGGTAGAACGGCCTCGCAGCCGTGAGAGAGTTTGAAAGGTGTCTCCCATGTGGCCGTGTTGGGGGTGGTCCTCAAGGCCCAGAGGACTGATGGAAGTTGTTCCACCCAACTTCCCCTCAAATTTTCCACTTTCTTTTTTAAGAGGTTCACGATGATTTTGTTGGCCGCTTCCACCTGCCCGTTGCTCCTGGGGTGATGGACAGAAGCAAACTGAAGGTCGATCCCCAGCTGTTCGCAGAAGCGAATGAACTCCGTGCTGGCGAACTGAGGTCCGTTATCCGTGACGATAGCCTGTGGCAGCCCATGCCTGCAGATGATCTCTCCCCAGATAAAGTTCCTGACTACCTGAGAGGTTACCTTGGCTAGAGCCTTCACCTCCATCCACTTAGAAAAATAATCGACCATGACCAACAGAAACCTCCTCTGCCCGCTGGCCTGAGGGAAAGGTCCTACGAGGTCCAGTCCCCATATGGCGAAGGGCCATGGTGCCATGATGCTTCTTAACCTCTGAGCCGGCTGGAGCCGGAGCGGGGCATAGAGTTGGCACTTATGACATTTTTTTGCGAATTCGGCTGCATCCTGACTGAGGGTGGGCCAGAAGTACCCTTGCCTGACGATTCTCCCTTCCAGGGTCCGACTCCCCGAATGACTTCCACATTCGCCGGAATGTACCTCCTCCAAAATTTTATGCACCTCCCTTTCGGCCACGCAACGGGCCAACATCCCTGAGAGGGTCTTGCGGTACAACTGCCCCTCGCATAGGAGGTAATACGTCGCCTTGTGCTTGAGCCCTCTTCGGTCCATTCCCTCCGGGTACTCTCCGGTGGACAAAAAGGTGACAAAGGGATCCATCCATGAGGGGTGTTGTTCCACTTCCATTAGTTCCCCCTCTTCGATGGAAGGTCGGAAGAGATCCGTAATGGTGCCTCCCATCCGGGGGCCGTGCTTTGCTAGCTGGTCGACCGGCTCATTTTCCTCTCGCGGCACGTGCTTGATTGAGAAGGTCTGGAAGGTCCCGATGACCCCCTTTACCTTCATCAAATAGAGCTGCAGGGTGGGCTCCCTCGCCTCAAACTCCCCCTTGACCTGGGAAGCCACCACCATGGAGTCGGTGAGGACCTCCACGTCATGCACCCCCAAGTCTCTCGCCAGGTGCAGACCTGCGATTACGGCTTCGTATTCGGCTTGATTATTGGTGATGGGGAAGTGCACTACCACAGTTTGCTCGATTCTTATCCCCTGGGGGCTTTCCAAGATAACCCCAACCCCTAAAGAATGCTTCCCCGAGGCACCGTCCACCCTGACTTTCCAAGGGAGAGGGCGAGTGAGTCCCTCCTCCGCCACCTCGACCACATACTCTGCCAGGAAGTCAGCCATAGCTTGGGCCTTGATTGAGAGGCGGGGAACGAAGGAGATGTCGAACTCGCTCAGTTCCACCGACCATTTGGCCAACCTACCTGAATGTTCTACCCCCTTGAAGATGTTGCGCAGGGGGTGGTCAGTCACTACTCGGATTGAGTGTGCCTGGAAATAAGGCCGAAGCCTCCGGGCTGAGATGATTAAGGCGAAGGCCAGTTTTTCCAGGATGGGGTAGCGGAGCTCGGCCTTCTTTAGTATCCGACTCACATAATAGACGGGGAGTTGCCTCTTCCCTTCTTCCCGAACCAAAACCGAACTCAAGGCTTCAGCCCCGACCCCTAGATATAGGAATAAGTCTTCCCCTTCCTTAGGCCCTTGGAGCAGGGGGGCCTGAGTCAGCTGTTTCTTTAAAGCCTGGAATGCCTCCTCGCACTCCGAGGTCCATTCAAACTTTCGACCCCCTCTCAAGGTTTTGAAAAACGAGGAGCATCTCTCCCCGGCCCGGGAGAGGAATCTACTCAACCCTGCCAACTTCCCTGTCAGTCGCTGTACTTCCTTGGTATTTTGTGGTGACCTTAGTTCCATGATTGCTCTCACCTTATCTGGATTAGGTTCTACACCGGCGGGGGTGAGGAGATGCCCCAGGAACTTTCTTCGGCTCGCTCCGAAGACACACTTCAAGGGGTTCAGCCTCATCTTAAATCTGCGGAGAGTGGCGAAAGTATCTTCCAAGTCCTGGATGTGGGAGTCGACATCCAGACTCTTGACCATGAGGTCATCCACGTACACTTCGAGATTCCTCCCCTTCTGCTCTCGGAAGACCCTATCCATCATTTTTTGGTAGGTGGCTCCCGCATTCTTTAGCCCAAAGGGCATCATTTTGTAACAGTAACATCCGTCTCCCGTGATGAATGAGACATCTTTGACGTCAGGGGGGTGCATTCTGATTTGGTGATAACCTGAAAAAGCATCCAGAAAACTCATTACAGGGAAACCGACGGCTGAGTCAACCAGCGCGTCGATTCGAGGCAAGGGATAACAATCTTTCGGGCATGATTTATTAATAAGAGAAAAGTCGATACACATCCTCCACCGGCCGTCTCCTTTTTTAACCATTACAACGTTGGAGACCCAGCCGAGGTATTGGATTTCAGATATGAAGCCAGCCTCGAGGAGCTTGGTGACTTCCTCCCTGATTGGCTCGGCGAGCTTGTCCGTGATGGATCTCTTTTTCTGCTGGATGGGGGGAGCCTTCGGGTCCAGGTTGAGGCGATGGCAGGCCACGTCGGGGTCGATCCCTGGCATCTCCGCGGCGCTCCAGGCAAAGATGTCCACGTTCCTCTGGATGCACTCCAGCATCCTGCCTTGAGCTTCCGGGGTCAGGCCTCCGCTGACGCGGACCTTCTTCACCCTGCCTCCAATGGTGAGAACCTCCACCTCCACCACCTCTTCCGCTGCCTCCAGACGGGACTGCTCCCCCCATTCCTCGATACCTCCCCCTCCAGGGGCGAGGACCTCTTCCTCAGCCTCCTCGACGGCCATGGCCTCGGCCGACTCCCGAGTCTCTTCCGTGACCTCCTCCCAGGCGCGGTACTCCACCTCCATCTCTTTGTCAGCTTCCTGCTTCTCCTCCTCCAACCTCCGCCCCATCTCCTCGGCCCCCTCCAGCCAAGAGATGGAGTTTACCGCCGAGACGTAGCACTCCCTTGCCTCCTTAGGGTCTCCTCGGACCTGGATCTGGACCCCCTCGACGTTGAGCTTTAGACACTGGTGGAAGGACGAGGGGACGCAGCGGAAGGCACTGATGAGGGGTCTCCCGAAGATGGCACTGTAGCTGCTAGGGGCGTCCACGATGACAAACTTGCAGTTGCGTGACTGCCCCCTAGAGTGACATGGAGTCCCACTCCTCCCTCGACTTCTTTCCTCTCTCCCGAAAAGCCGAACAGGGGCCCATCTGAGGCTAACACCCTCCTGGCCTCTACTTTCATCGCATCGAACGCCTTCTTGAAGATGACGTTGACCGAACTCCCATTGTCCACAAGGATCCGGGAGACGGTAAAATCCTCGATGGCTGTCTGGATGACCAGCGCATCGCAAAAGGGGTCCTCGTGACTCGGCAAGTCCTCTCTGGAGAAGGTGATTTTCTCCTCCGGGGGAGGGGACTGGGATGTGGAGCCAACGCTCCTTCGGTACATAGTGTGGAGGCTTGACTTACGGGAGGCCTCGATCCCGGCCCCCGCGTGGATCGCTCCAATCCTTCCTCGGGTGCCCACATCAACCCGGTCTTCACACCGATCCCCCTCCTCTCGAGGCCGGATCTCCTCTATCCGAACTTCCTGATGGTCTTGCTGTTGCTGTTCCCTTCTCCCTCTCATCTCGAGGAACTCCGGGCACGTGGATGTGAGGTGCCCCTCCTCTTGATGAAAGTCACAATAGGGCAGGTCCACCCTGACCTCCCTCCTCCTCCTCGGCTGTCCTCTCCTTCTTCCCCTCATGGCAATTGCCATTGCCTCCTCCTGATCGGGGAGAGGGGGTCTCTGACCCTGCCTACCCCCCTGGGGATTGTAATGCCCTCGGCCACCCCGGCGGTTATCTCCTCCCTGGTAACCTCTCCGTGGTGCCTGGTCTTGCCACTCGGGTCTCCATCCCAAACGGTGGGTCTGCTCCGGACGCACCCACCTAGGTTGCGGCTGCTGCTGCGGCTGCTCCCTTTGCCGAGGTTCAGCCCTCCTCTCCTCCTGAATTCGGCCACCCCTTGGCCTCTCCTCCTCCACGGCCCACTTGGCCAACCTTCGCGCAAACTCCGGCTGCGCTGCCTCCATATCGGCCTCCCTGGCCGCTCTCTCTAGGAGTGCCTCAAAAGACACTGGAGGTGATCTCTTCAGTTCCATCGCGAAGAACCCGGATTGGAGACCCAGGGTGAAGGCCACCATCATGGCGTGCCCTGGCATCTCCTGAACTTGGGATAGTTCCTCTTGGAACCTGTCCAGATAGCTTCCCAGAGTTTCTCCCACCCTCTGCTTGATGCGGAACAAAGACTCCGCCTCCTTCTTCCTCTTCTTAGAAGTGGTGAATCTCAGCATGAAACCCCGTCGCAGATCCTCAAAGCAGTAGATGGACCTGGTCGGGAGTTGGTGGAACCACTCTCTCGCCTTTTCTCTGAGGGTGATGGCGAAGAGTCGGCACTTGAAGCCGTCTGACATCTGTCGAATAGAGACCATGTCCTCGAACCACTGGATGTGGTGGACCGGGTCTCCTCTCCCGGAGTAATAAGTCATCTCTGGCTCACGAAACCCCTCAGGAACTGGGGCTGAAGAAACGAACTCGCTGAAGGGGCTCCCCCCCTCAGCCGGGCGAGACGGGAAATCCCTCCCTGCAGTCTCGCCGAAATGGTACTCGGCGGCCGAGCCAGGGAACAGAACTCGCCCCTGGAACTCGCGCTCACCTCTCTCGGCGGGTTCCTTCCCTGGTCGCCTGAGCGGCGCGTCGTCGCTGAGTGCGGGAGCGGCAACCACCGGAACTGCCGGTGTCGCACTCTCAGCTCGCATGCCGAGGGCGGTCCTGACGAGCCCGAGGATCTCCTCCCTAAGCTCCGCCGGCACGCTCGCCGCTGGGGGTGGGGGAGGGGGTGGCGAGCTACCCCTGCCTGATCCTTGTCCTTCTTCTCCAGTCATCGAGCCTGCAGAAGGTTTTCTCTGCTGACCACTGTCCACGCTCACCGCACCAAAATGTTGAAACCGGAAAACCGGTTCCTGTGGAGTTCGACCCTTGGGGAAGGGGTGGCCGCGCACCTACTTCGCTCCTGCAAGAAAATGACAAGAAGAAAGAAGAATCAAAGGACTAGGCCAAGGGCCCGGCGTGGAGGTCCCACTACACACCCGGAAGATCTTAGAGCGCTTCCCCTCCTTAGCCAAGTGTCGGGCTAAGGTACCTCAGAAAGCGCTAGTAGACCTGAGAATTAGTAAGCATGCCTTCTGAGGTACCCCTTGGGTCCTATTTATAGGAAAAGATGGCCTGCCAATATACAACCTTCACTGTTCTCGAGGACTATAGGCAGACCAAAGGGGGTAATATGGTAAAAAGTATATCATGGCCAAGATGCGAGCTGGACCTGAGGTAGCATCCGCTCGGCAGGGGCCTGACTCGCCTCTCCCTGGGCCCAGGCAAGCACGTACTCGACAGACTATGCTCGACTATCGCCGAGCTCGGCTCGACTATCGTCGAGCTCGGCTCGACTATCGCCGAGTTCCAACAGAAACGGGGCTCGGCACGACGATCGCCGAGCTCGGTTCGACTACCATCGAGCCCTGTTCCATTACCCGAGCTCGGTCTCGGCATGCCGGGCTTCGTTCGGCCATCGTCGAGCTCGGCTCGACTATCGCCGAGCTCGGCTCGGGTATTACCGAGCTCGGGCTCGGCACGCCGGGTTCATATTGCGGTCTGAGCCGGCCGGTTTAACTCTCGTCGACCACTCGCTGGATACGGGGTTGTACACCTTGTATTTGCATCCTTCCAGGGATTCAAAGTCTTCCAGATGGATGTAAAGTCAGCCTTCCTGAATGGAGACTTGAAAGAAGAGGTCTATGTAGAGCAGCCTCTAAGTTTTGTAGATTCTAACTCTTCTACTGATATGTATAGACTTAGGAAAACTCTATATGAGCTCAAGTAAGCCCCTAGAGCATAGTATGAGACATTGTCTACCTTCCTCATTGAGAATAAATTCTCAAGAGGGAAAATAGATAAGACCATATTCCCAAGGAAATCTAAGGGCAAGATCATCCTAGTCCAAATTTATGTTGATGACATAGTATTTGACTCTACGGATGACAATCTCTGCAGGAAGTTTGCAAAACTTATGCAGGGAAAGTTTGAGATGAGTAGTATGAGTGAACTGAAGTTTTTCTTGGGACTCCAAGTAAGACAGATTAATGATGGTCTATCCATATCCCAGTTAAAGTTCACCAGGGAGTTAGTCAAGAAATATGGTATGGAAAATGCTTCCACCATAAGAACTCCCATGAACTCAAGTATGCCCATATGCAAAGATGATTTAGGGAAACCAGTTGATCCAACTTTGTATAGAGGTATAGTTGGCTCCCTTATCTACCTCACTACAAGTAGGTCTGACATTATGTATGCAACATGTGTCTGTGCTAGGTATCAGGTCTGCCCTAAAGAGTCTCACTACACTGTTGTGAAAAGAATCTTGAGATATCTTAAGGGCACCCCAGATCTTGGCCTATGATATCCTAGGAATGGGGAGTTTGAACTAACAGGCTATTTAGATATAGATTTTGCAGGCTGCAAGGAGGACAGGAAGAGCACATCTGAATCCTATCAATTTCTAGGGGGTAGGCTTGTCTCTTGGAGCAATAAGAAGCAAACAAGTGTTGCAATCTCAACTGATGAGTCAGAGTACATTTCAGCTGTGAGCTGTTGTGCTCAGTTGTTGTGGATACAACATCAACTTCAGGACTACAATATTCAGATAAGTAGAACTCCACTCATTTGTGATTCTACTAGTGTAATTTCTATAGCTAGGAATCCTGTCTCCCATAGTAAGACTAAGCATATAGAAAATAAGTATCATTTTATTAGAGAACATGTGGAAAGGGAAGACATCGGCCTTGAGTTTGTCTCAACAAACAACCAAGTGGCTGATATCTTCACTAAGCCACTAGATTAAGCCAAGTTCAACACCTTCAAATTTGAACTGGGCATGTTGAATCTTGTATAGCTTCAATTCTCTCCTCTATCATATGCAATACTATCTATTTTGCAGGTAGTACAAGTACTTCCTCAAGATAATGAAGCTAGTGTGCAACTATTGAGGGGGGAGTAAACCCAACAGCTGAAATGAGATTGAGTCCAAATAGGGGGATCAACCCCAGAAAGACAGGGGGGAGAAAAACTTCACAAAAATCTCCCTATTGCAGAAGTCAAAAAGGGGGAGAGGAGTTAAGAGGAAATAAGAATAGACTTGATCAAGATCTGACCAAGCCAAGAATGCAGGAAGCTCAAAGGAAGGTAGTACTGAAGTTGCTTCAGTACAAGAATAGTAAGGATAGCTCACCTAGGAGAGCAGCATGTCAGGGAGAGCTGGAGAAATGTGGCAGCATGCTGGAGGGAGTAAGTAAAATTCTCCACATAGAGACTTGTGTGTGGTAACATATTTCCAAACTCTAATGATGTTACACAAGTATTAGTTTTTATGCTAAAAATATTGTGTATGTCAATGACCTATTTTATTGATCAAACAAAGTTTTGACTTCTTCAAATAGGGGGATATTATTGGGTCCATTGACCCCAATGTTCCAGATTTTCAAGAAGTCAAACTGGTCAATAACATACATACATAATGTATTTGATGTGTGTTTGAGTTCTTGCATGCAGGTTATCCTTGATTGGACAGGTGAGCAGAAAGAGGAAGCTGGAAGTCAGACTATTTGACTAAGGCAAAAGCGTCGAGACAGCTGAGAAGCTCAACACAAAACGTTGAGAGAAGTGTTGAACTCAGCTAAACCGCTGAGACAGAAGACAATCTCAGCTGTGAAGAAGAAACTGCTGAGACAGTTGAGAAGAAACTGCTGAGACAGAAGATAGTCTCAGCTGTGAAGAAGAAACTGCTGAGACAGTTGAGAAGAAACTGCTCAGACAAAGCCAGCGAAATTTCTCTAAGTCCAGAAGAATTGAGTGAGGCAGGCTCACTCAACCCTTCTAAAGAAGAAGCTCAGTTCAATATTCGTTGAACTGAATTCTGAGTTCGTCAAGCTGAGCCCACCTTTTGTCGAGCTCAAGTTAAAGTTTGAAGATTCTGAGTTTGTCGAGCCCAGTTCAGAATTTGTCGAACTGATTCCAAAATTCGTCGAACCCAGCTCACCTTTCGTCGAGCTCAAGTTAAAGTTTGAAGACTCTGAGTTTATCGAGCTCAGTTTGGAATTCGTCGAACTGATTTCAAAATTCGTCGAACCCAGCTCACCATTCGTCAAGCACAGTCAGAATACTTCATGCCGTTGCGGGAAAGCTACAGTAGCGCTGAAAAGTACTATTTGTCTTCTTCTGAGGGAAGTGGCGCTCACCATCCTTGGCTGGACCCACATTCAAATTTTGCTGTTGATTCAAATCGACAGACATAAAAGAAAGAGAAGAAAAGAGGATTAAGATTAACGAGAATGGGAGTAGAAAACGAAATAAAGGCGGTTGGACTTCATCTTCTCTAACAAGCTTGAGAGTCAAGTCCAGCAGTGCAAGCCAAAAGGAAAAGAGAAAGATAATTGAAGCTTTTTCCAGTTCAGCAAGATTGTTCCTTGGAGAACAAGTTGGCTGATTCATTCAATCAGCAAGAGGAGATAGCTGTGTGAAGGGCTGTAAGACTTCAACAGCAGTTAGCTGTCTTTTGTACAGTAGAGAAATTGGTAGCTGCAGAAGAAGACTAATTCCTCCTACAACAAGTGAGCTGGACTGATATCTGCTCAGTCCAGTAAGTTAGACTCAGAGATCTTTCTCTGAGTTAGTATTTCAATTTGCTTGATTAATTTCCTGTAGGATTCAGGTTGCCTGAATCTGAGCTGTAGGGCACTTTGTGCCTGAGTTGTAGGTGACTAACTAGTCACTGAGGTAAGTGCCTTGCTGGGGTATTAAGGTAGGATCCAAGTGTGGATCTAAGAGTAGGGCTGTCCTCCCAACCTGAGTTGTAGGCCTTAGTGATAAGGTTGAGGTAAGTGACTTTGAGTCACTGAGCTGTAGGTGATAAGTGTGTCATTGAGTGTAGGTCTTGGAGGAGACTGAGTGTAGGGCCCTTTGGCCTGAGTTAGGTGACAAGTGTGTCACTGAGCTGTAGGTGCCTAGAAGGGCACTAAGGTAGGTACCTCGAAGGGTACTGAGCTGTAGGAGTGTTGCAGCACTCTGAGAGTAGAGCCTTGTGCCTGAAGTTGTAGGGATGAAGAGCTTGAGCTGTAGGCCTTAGAGATAAGACTGAGGTAGGTGGTTTGAGGATCACTGAGTGTAGGAGTACTGCAGGGCTCTGAGGTAGGAACCTTTGTGGTTCTAAGGTAGGGTTCTGAAGAGAACCTGAGTGTAAGGCTGAGGGCCTGAGGTGTAAGCTCTGAGGAGCATTTTGGTGGAGTTTGTGTCTTGTCTAACATAAGTTAGAAAGGTGGGAGGGAAAGTGAATGTACCCAATTGGGGAAACACTATAAATAATTATGTGTTGTGTTGTGTTGCTTGTTCTTGTTCTTGTTTTATATTACATGTATTAAGGACAAGCTATAGATCACTTAGTTAGTAAACAACAAAAAGATTAAAGAAATTTTAAATACATATTCCCCCCCCCCTCTAGGTGACTAGCTAACCTTAAAGTAATAACTTTCAGATGTTGTGTTCTTTGAGGATAAGTTCCTTAAAGACAAGAACTTATCACTCCCAGGTATGCAAGCAACTATTACTGAGGAATATCCTGAATCCGTAATGAGCACCTCCTATTCCGTTCTAGTAGACCAGAGTGTTCTAGAGTCTAGAAGGATTCAGTGAGAGAGAGAACTCCCAGAACCTTCGGTAGTGATTTTGTCACTTACCACGTCGAGGCAGATCCATCTACCTATAAGGAATCGATGAGATCAAGGGATTCACTACTCTGGAAAGAAGCCATTGATGAAGAGATGAACTATCTACTTCAGAACAATACCTGGAAGTTAGTTGTAAGCCAAAAGGGGATAAAACAACAGGATGTAAGTGGGTTCTGAAAAAAAGCTAAATCATGATGGTTGCATGGCTAAGTATAAAACACGTCTTGTGGCTAAAGGTTTCACACAATGATAGTTTTACTTTCAAGACTACCTAAACACCTAGAGGGGGGTGAATAGGTTCTAATGCTTGTTCTCACTTTTAGGCAGAATATAATAACTGAATTAAATCACACAGCACAGCAATCACAGAAATTCATACAACACAGATTGCACACAGTTTTATAGTGGTTCCCCAAGGTCTGGGTACATCCACTTTCCCCCTTCACCTATCTAGCAGTGTGCTAGATTCGGCCAAACTTCCTCTTTAACTCAGATCAGCAGATCCTACAGCTCAGAACCTGGAAAGGTTCCTACAACTCAGGCTCAACAGCCATACCTCAGCCTTGACACAAGGCCTACAACTCAGAGAAAAACTTTCTCCTACACTCAGGCAACAGCCCTACCACTCAGAGATCAACTCTCCTACACTCAGCCTTTATAATATAGGCTTACAACTCAGATCTATATTGATAGACCCTACAGAAATTAGAAAAGAGTTTGTATTATCTTGCCCTTGATGAGAGAGAAAAGGACAAGACAGTTCTTGATCAGCTGATGAATTAAATCAACTGAATATGAGCTTTCTTCAAAGCTTCTTGAATCTGAACTTAGCTGAGTTGATTTCTCAAACAGCTTCTTGAGAAACCAGTGATGGCTTCCTTCTTCTTCTTCAAGTGGCTGGATCCCTCTCTATCCAACACCTTTGATGATACTTCTGAATTCTTGATAGAACTCTTCTTAGACAGATCCTGAGATCGTCTTCTTAGATCTTCTGATGAAGATCTTCTTCCGAGCCTTGCACTTTCTTAATTTGATTCTTCAATCAGTTTTTATGTTTGTTGCTCTCAAAATCAAATCCTTTTTATCGCCTTCTGAATCTGTCTATTTATAGACCTTCTTCATGGTAACCGGCTGATCCGGTTTCTAACTGTCTTCTGACAAGTCTGACAGCTTCAGTTAACCTGTTGCAACCCACAGCTGTCAAATCTTCAAACAGATCTTGTGCCTTTGTCTTGGACAGCAAAGTGTCGAGACTGACTGTCAGAAAGTGTCGAGACCAACTGTCTATATGTGTCGACACAAGTAACTTAGGTGTTGACACAGCCTTTGATGATGTCAACTGGTTTGCCTTTAAGTCGACTCAGCTTCTTCAGAACTTCATCTTGAGAATGAGTCGACACTGAATATTTGTGTCGACTCAAGCACTTCATCATTCTTCAGAAAATGACTTGGTCTAGACATTGCAGTGTGTCGACACAAGTCCTGTGTGTCGACACAGTTGTTGTAGATTCAGAACATAATATGTGTCGACATTGCCTTCAGGTGTCGACATAGCAATTGTTGACTCTGCCAATATGTGTCGACTCAGTCTTCTGATGTCGACTCAAGTATTGTCGACTTCTGCCTCTGTGCGTCGACTCTGCCTCAATGTGTCGACACAATTGAGATCGACTATACTTCTGTGAGTCGACACTGCTTCCCAGTGTCGACATAGTTGAGATCGACTATACTTCTGTGAGTCGACACTGCTTCCCAGTGTCGACATAAATGTGGTCGACAATCTTTCTCTGTGTCGACACAGCCTTCTTCAAGTGTCGACACAATTATTCTGAAGTGTCGACATAGCTTTTTCTGGTGTCGACACATGGACTTAGAATAATTTCCTGTACTTTTAGTACTTTCTTAATCTGCACATATCAACTCAAAATAACATCAAATACACCTTGATGTATATCATAAAGCTAAGTTAGGCTTCTTCAAATCAGGTACACATTTTCCAATGTACCCAACAATCTCCCCCTATTTGGAGAAGTCATAACCCTTTTAGCTAATTATATACACCATTTAAAAAATATAATATGATGATGTATATAAGCATGACATTACAGGAATACTTTAATAAACAAAACATACAGCAAATTCATCACAGAATAAAGATGAACATTAATAAATGATTACAGAACAATATTTTGTTTATAACTTGGAAATATTTGTTACAGATGTTTACATTAAATGACTTAACAAAACATTACAAAATAATTGAAAGGACTGGTAAGTTTAAGCTAAGACTGATCAGGCTCTCTTATGACAATTCTTTTGCCAGATTGAATTTGAGCCTTCACAGCTGGTTCAGCAACCTCAGCAGGCTTCTTGCCTTTCAGATCAGCTTTCTTCTGAGCTTCTTCCTTGAGCTTTTGCCTCTCAAAGTAGTGAAAGGGCTTTGGAAAATATTTGCTTGGCTCCTGAGCATTTGGTGGTAGCCTCCCCATCTTGGCTTTTCTTCTATATTGAACTATAGCCTTCTGCCTAGCTTCATACTTTTGCCATTCAATCTCATTATATCACTTTCCTATTTCCTGGACTTGATCCTTTACAGCCTTCCATGCTATCAGTATAATGTTTCTTGAAGTGGGACTCTATTGCTCAAAGTCAGACCTAAGTTCAGCTTGCTCTCTAAATCTTTTCTTGGACAGTAGAGCATCTTGTTGTTCTTTCAAACTTGCATCAGGCTTATCAACTTTCTCAATAACAACATTTGTAACCTCCTGTGGAGGACTATACATAGCTTGTACTTGCTGATTAATCATATCAAAATCTGCAGGGGGGTAAATGACTTGGGCAACCTCATGTTGATTGCCTTCAAGTAAACCTTGTTGAATTCCTGACTCAGCCACCATATCATCATCACATAAAGGTGGATATCCCAATGTGGCTCGAATACTATAAGTCACCCATTTGGTGTGTTCTGAGCCAGCATGAACTAATAATCTCTCCCCCTTTAGGACTTCTCTTTCAATATGGTCTCTGAGATCATCCTTCTGAAATCTGATCTGGTCATCAAGATAATTCACACCCTCTTTAAAATATGGTTTCAACTTTTGAAGCTTAGTAGATATCTCTGTCTGAGAGGTTGTGATAGCTGTTTGAACTGAAGTGATAGCCTCCTTGAGTTTCTGATCATACACTTCCATTTCTTTAGCTCTTGCAGCAGACAGTCCTGCAGCAATATCTACTATCTTATTGAGAATCTCATGGTGAGATTCAGCCAGATTATCATTCATCCTCAGCTGATTTTCCAAAACATAACCTTGCTTCAAAGCAATATCATCTACTTTAGTAAGAATGGAATGCTGTTGTTTAGCCAAAAATACTACAGCATTACCTCCCTTATGGAAGCAATCTGTCATTTCCTTTTTATTTATATTCACCTCAAATCTGATAGATTTAATATCTTGAGCCAAGTCAAACTAAAGTAACTTATTATTCTCATCAACATATTTCTCTAAAGCTACTCTTTGTTCATCCAGCTTCACCTGCAAATCTACCATGAACTTGTTGTAATTAAATTCAGATGGAGATTGGTGAGCTGTGGTCTGTAGTGCTTGCTTATAGCTTTTGCTCCTTCTCTTGAAGACAATAAGTTTTCTCTTCTTAGCCATTCTGGCTTCTTCATTCTCAGAATCTGATGAGCTTTCTATCTGAACTCTTTCAGGAGGAGGAGGAGGAATATCTGTCTCAGTGATATGTTGTTCATCCTCAACATTCACAGGCTCCCCCCACAACAACTTGCTCCTCCTCAATTTCTTGTTCCTTTTCAACTTCTTGCTCTATCTCAATTGCTTGCGCTATCTCCACGTCTATTGCCTTCTCAATGTCTTGCTCCTCCTCTACTCTATTAGTAGCAATTTCAACATTAGGAAACAACTCATCTAGAGTGTATTCCTTCTGAGCTTGAACAGAAGATGAATCATCCAGATCAGCACTGTTCAAATCTTTAGATAAATCTATTTGTTCTTCCTCTTGCACTGGTTCAGAAATCTTCTCCCTCTGCACTTGTTCAGTATGTGGAATGTCCTGGGCAGGAGAATGAACTTGCTCCCCCTGCACCTGTGCAGGATCAGTAATTTCCTGAGCAGGAGAATGAACTTTCTCCCCCTGCTCCTGTGCAGGTAATGTTTCTTTCTGAGCTGGAGTAGATCTAGTCAGGTCCTCAGCTGGTTCTCTAACTTGTTCTTCTTGATGCTGCTCAGTACCTTGTTCATGACCTGGGGATTTCTCAGGTGAATCCTGCCTGGCCACCTCAGGCATCTCTTTGGATAGAACTCTATCCCATCTTGAGAATAATCTCATATCCATCTTTCTCATGTGATTAATCTTAGTCCCAGGAAGTTATTATATAACTTCTGGGATGACTCCAGTCAGGTATAAACTCACAATCCTAGCCAGATTTGGCTTCTTAAGTCCTTCCTTGATCTTATCAAATACAACTGTTGACCAGTCAGTTGGAATTTTGAAAACAATTCTTGTCATAAGGCAAAACATATAGGCTGAGACCCTATCATGTCCTCCAGGTTTGCACAAAATCACCTTCATTCTCAATGCTTGGCAATTGAAGAATTTGTCTTAAACTCCGTAGAGTAAGTTTGACCTTTGTGCCATGAGCTGTGGATTTGATCTTGAGTCCAGAAGAATCCACTGATGCAGAAGTGTAAAATTCAAGTACCTCCTTCTTCCAGATCTTCGTTGGTTCAGAAACCAGAAATTCCAATCCATTTTCAGCAATAAGGGAAATCACTTGTTTGAATTCTGGTGCGGCGGTGTCGAACGCAGCCCTAACCAGCTCATATCCTTCATTCACGTTATCTTCAACCTTAAGCGCCATTGAATCAGTCGAGAAGGCTTTAGAGAAGGAGAGAGAATGCCGACACAGGGTTTTAGTCTCGAAAACCTTATGAGCATGTCGACAGAATACGTTGTTGACCTATTTATACCCTCTAAAGAAAGAAGATCAAAAGTCGGGCAAAAACAATCTAAATGTGTCGACACAGATGGAATGTGTCGACACAAACTTCTATTGTCTCAACAAACAATTCTGTCAACTATGTGTCGACACCAATTAAGGATATGTCGACACCTGAGATACATAGTAGAGCATCAGAAATTCTGTGTCGACTCTTTGTTCAAGTGTCAACACAAAATCTGTAAGTGTCGACACCAATGTTCTGGTGAAGTTGACACTATATTTCTGGATGAGTCGACTATTTGACTCTTAAGTGTCGACACATATTCTCTGTGTCGACACAATTTCTATGACTAGTCGACCAGACTTCACTGAGTCGACACTTTATCACTATAAGTGTCAACACCATTTTACTTAGCCAATATTTGTTTGTTGATACCACTTGAAAGTTTATTTGATATACTAGTCAATGGTCAGCATTCCTAATTCAATTTTAAATTTATTGAATTTTGTTTCAACCAGTGGCTTTGTAAATACATCTGCTATTTGATAATCTATTTTAACAAATTCCAATGAGATGTCTTCTCTTTCTACATGCTCTCTAAGAAAATGATATTTGATTTCTATATGCTTAGTTCTACTATGAGAAACAGGATTGTTAGCAATAGAAATAGCACTCTTAGAATCACACAATAAAGGTGTTTTACTTACTTGAATACCATAATCCTTCAATTGATGTTGTATCCACAATAGCTGTGCACAGCAGCTTCCAGCGGCAACATATTCTGACTCAGCTGTGGATATTGCCACACTGGTCTGCTTCTTACTGTTCCATGATATCAGTCTTCCTCCCAAGAATTGACAAGTACCTGTAGTACTCTTTATATCCTCTCTATAGCCTGCAAAATCTGCATTTGAATAACCTGTTAGTAGAAAATCTCTATTCCTAGGGTACCAAAGGCCTAGATTAGTTGTGCCCTTAAGATATCTCAGAATCCTTTTGACAGCAGTATAATGAGATTCTTTAGGGCAGGCTTGGTACCTAGCACAGACACATGTAGCATACATAATATCTGGTCTACTAGCAGTGAGATATAGTAGAGAGCCAACTATTCCTCTATACAAAGATTCATCAACAGGTTTACCTGCATCATCTTTGCATATAAGCATACTTGTTCCCATAGGAGTTCTCATGATGGAGGATGACTCCATACCATACTTCTTAATTAATTCTTTGGTGAACTTAGTCTGGGATATGGACAAGCCATCTTCAGTCTGTCTTACTTGGAGTCCCAAGAAGAACATAAGTTCCCCCATACTGCTCATCTCAAACTTCCCTTGCATAAGTTTGGCAAACTTTTTGCAAAGGTTGTTCTCAGTAGATCCAAAGATTATGTCATCTACATAGATCTGTACTAAGATGATCTTACCTTTAGCTTCCCTAAGGAATAGAGTTTTATCTATTTTCCCTCTTGAGAATTTGTTCTCAATAAGGAAAGTAGACAGGGTTTCATACCAAGCCCTTGGGGCTTGCTTTAACCCATACAAAGCTTTCCTAAGCCCATAAACATAATCAGGTTTAAGAGGATCTACAAAACCTGATGGCTGCTCTACATAGACTTCCTCTTTTAAATCACCATTCAGGAATGCTGATTTAACATCCATCTAGTACACTTTAAAGTCTTGATATGCTGCATAGGCAAGGAACATTCTGATTGCCTCCATCCTTGCTACTGGGGCAAATGTTTGATTAAAGTCAATCCCTTCTTCCTGCATGTATCCTTTAGCAACCAACCTAGCTTTATTCTTCACAATTATTCCACTCTCATTCAACTTGTTCATATAGATCCATTTTGTGCCAATTATATTGTGGTCTTTTGGTTTAGGAACATGCTCCCAGACATTGCACTTTCTGAATTGATTCAGCTCCTCTTGCATAGCATCAATCCAGTGTTGGTCTTGGATGGCTTCTTCAAACTTCTTAGGCTCCATTTGAGATAGGAAACTTGAATGCAGAACTGTGCTCAGATTCCTGCTTCTAGTCTGCACTCCCTGTCTTGGATCACCTATAATCTGATTAGCTGGATGATCTTTAAGATGTCTTGTAGCTGGAGGAAGGTTTCCTTCAGGTTGAACATCTCCAGCTCCTTCATTATGCTGTACCTCCTGGTTTTCATCAGCTTCTAAAGAGTCTTGTACTCCCCCTGGACAGTAGCCTTCATTTTCCAATGCTCCATCTTCCTTTGATGCTTCAGCAATGGAGAGCTTGTTCATTATTTTGCTTATACATGTTGAATCATTTGATCTACAAGACAACTCACAGTTGATTAATCTTATTTCATCAAACACAACATGTACAGATTCTTCAACAACTTGAGTAATCAAGTTGAAGACTCTATAGGCCTTACTATTTATGCTGTACCCAACAAATATCCCATCTTGGGATTTGGCAGCAAACTTAGTTAGGTATGTCTTGTCATTGTTAAGTATATAGCATTTACAACCAAAGATCCTGAAGTAGGATAGATTTGATTTTCTACCTTTCATAATCTCATAGGGAGTCTTTTTGTGGTTCTTGGTGATAGAAGCCCTATTGATCACATGACATGCAGTGTTAACTGCCTCAGCCCAGAAGTATTCTGGAAGAGAGGTGTCACTCAATAGAGTTCTACCAGCTTCAATTAATGTTCTATTCTTTCTTTCAGCAATGTCATTTTGCTGTGGTGTTCTAGGTGAGGAGAACTCTTGGAAAATCCCAAAGTCTTCACATAACTTTGTCATGCTTTCAGATTGAAACTCAGTACCATGGTCACTTCTGATTTTGACCACTGTACTATTTAGTTCATTCTGAATCTGCTTTACAAAATTAAGTAAGACACTTGGGGTTTCTGATTTCTGTCTCAGAAAGAACACCCATGTAAATCTAGAATAGTCATCTACAACCACAAAAGTGTAGACCTTCCTACCTAGACTATGAACTAGCATAGGACCAAAAAGATCTATATGCAAGAGGTATAAGCACCTCACAGAATCCTTATTTTCAAGGTTATGAAAGGAGGATTTTGTCTGCTTGCCCTTTTGACAAGCTGAGCATATCCCTTCCTTTATACACTTAACTTGAGGACCATTCCTTACTAACTCTTTGCTAAAGAGTTGGCCAATTGTCTTGAAGTTAAGATGAGCCAATCTCTTGTGTCACTTGACACAATGAGAAGCATTATCATCAGCTACAAGACAGATGGAAGTAGTCTTGCTCTTACATACAAAATTAAGACAATATACATTTCTCTTCCTATATCCAGTCAATATGATCTCTTGATCACTTGACCTTTTGATATGACATCCATCCTTAACAAATGAAATGTCATATCCTAAATCACTCAGCTGGCTTATGCTTATTAGATTGTGTTTCAAACCTTTTACATAAGCCACTTGGGTGATAGTAATTAGGTTAGTAGAAATGTTACCAAACCCTTTGATGATTCCTTTTTCAGATCCACCAAAGATCACTTTAGCTCCATCTTTGACAGATGTATACTCCTTCAGCAGCCCCTTTGTTCCAGTCATGTGCCTGGAACAACCACTGTCCAAGTACCATATAGGGGCATGACCACTTGGACTTTCCTGCAACACAGATTTACTTACCCTTAGAACCCAAGTAAGTCTTGGGTCCTTGGTTCAGGTTAGCATTAAAAAAGCTACCATTATCTCTTCTAACAGGTAGACTATTGTTCTTTCTAACACTTGTGTTATGCCAGCAGTCTAATGCAAAATGGCCTCTCTTGCCACAGCACCAACATTCAAACTTATTGTATCTAATTCTAGATACACCCTTGACAGAGGAATTTCTGTCCATTGCTGGTGCTGCAGCAGCTTCACCCACTGATTTCTTATAACCATTGGGTTTATGAACATAGATAGGCCTGTTGGCATTTGCACCCTTGTTTATCAGAACATTAGTCTTAAAATGACCATGAATATCTTCATGATCATATTGGTTAGAAGGCACTTGCACCTTTCTAAACTTAATAGGGACTGAAAAGTTCAGTGGCTTGACATGAACTTTGTCTTTCCTCTTGAATTGGGCTGCCCTGGGGTTACCTTTGAATCCTAATCCTGCCTTACCCTTTTGAGTAACAAATTCATCTATCAAGGGTAAGACAGACTTTGGCTTAGAGTAACTTGCCACTAACTCCTTTTCTATTCTTAGTCTGGCCTCCAGACTCTTCACTTGATCATTGGTATAATTGATTGTGCCCATCTGAATAATAGTTATATTCTTCAGTTTGACAATTTCATTTAACTTCTGATCAATTACTTTTTCAAACTCAGTTGCAGCTACCTTTAGATCAGTAATTTCCTGAGCCTGAGATTTAACCAGGTTCTTGCTTTTCTTAAGGGCCTGCAACAAGTGCTCATACTTATCTATCAATTGATAGACATCTCCTTCAGATTCAGATGCATCTACATCACTTGATGCAGATGTAGCTGATTCTATACTTGTACTATAAACAGATTTTATTGAAGGACATAGTACCTTACTAGGATCAGACTGATTCTGGTACATGTCTTCTTCTAATCCTGCCATTAGTCCCATGCACTGATGACCTTCTTGTTCATAGATGGAGTCTAGCAATTGCATGAACTCCTCTTCTTCAGTAGCAGCATACAGTCCAATATATGCTTCAGCTTCAGATTCTGATTCTGAAGTTGATTGATCTGTTAGGCTCTTTTCCTTCTTTGCAACAAAGGATTTTTCCTTCTTGCCCTTTTGATAAGTCTTCTTCTTGTTTGATGACTCCTTTCTCTTATCAGGACAGTCAGCCACTACATGTCCAGGCCTATTGCAACAATAGCAGACAATCTTTGAAGTAGTGGCCTTGCTGGGCATTGTTCTGCTCTTCTCTTTCCTTGATGACTTTTTCTTCTAATAATAGCCATCAACTTGCTGTGATGAGGAGGGCCTAGACTTCCACTGCTTCTTCTTTAAGAATCTCTGGAATTGCCTTGTAAATGCAGCAAAATCTGCATCTGACTCACAGTTTTCTGAATCCTGATTATCTGAATTTTCAAAACTAACTTCTGCAACTTTCTTAGGAGGAGATGGTGATATCCTCCTATTCTTTCTAGTGGTTTCTGCCTTGAAGGTCACAGTCTTCTCTCTATGCTCTTCTTTTGAATTCTTTTCCTCCTCCTTCCTCACCATAAGTTGCATTTCATAGGATAGCAACTTTCCAAATAAGGTTGGAGGAGAAATCTCTGCCAGTTTAGCCACTTCTCTTATGGCACAGATCTTTGTGTCCCAATCCTTTGTCAAGGATCTTAAGAATTTGTCATTCAGTTCATAGGTACTGAATACTCTTCCATAGGACTTTAACTCATTCACAATTCTATAGAATTTCTTATAGCATTCAGTTATGCTATCAGTTTTTCCTTGTCTAAAACTTTCATATTCCTGGTTGAGCATAAACTTCCTATCCTGTCTTACTTCTTCAGATCCCTCCATGTAGACAATCAAGGTGTCCCACATCTCTTTGGAGGTCTTGCAGTGAATCAGATTCTGAAATGTAGAATCATCTATGGCCCTCACAATAATATTCTGAGCTCTCTTGTCCATGGTTGCCAAAATGATTTCATCCTTGGTCATTTCAGAATAACTCTTTGGAGTTTGAATATTAGCATCAAGAACTAATACCTTCATTGGAATGAAGGGTCCTTCCTGAACTGTGATGTATATCCTTGGGTCAGATGCTTCCATGAACAATCTGACTCTTTCTTTCCAAATTTTAAAGATTTCCTTCCTGCAGATGGGTAACTTCATTGACTCTAACTCCTTGTGATTTTCTCCAGAACCCATCTTCTTGAATCTTGATTCTGCCTTTCAAATCTACCTCAGACTGTTAAGTCCTTTTTGAGGAACCTCCCTCTGATACCACTTGATAGTTTTACTTTCAAGACAACCTAAACACCTAGAGGAGGGGGGGGGTGAATAGGTTCTAAAGCTTGTTAACACTTTTTGGCAGAATTTAATTACAGAATTAAAACAGACAGCACAGCAGTCACAGAAATTTAACCATCACAGATTGCACACTATTTTATAGTGGTTCCTCAAGGTCTGGGTACATCCACTTTCCCCCTTCACCTATCTAGCAGTATGCTAGATTCGGCCAAACTTTCTCTTTACTCATATCCACAGATCCTACAGCTCAGAACCTGAAAAGGTTCCTACAACTCAGGCTCAACAGCCCTACCTCAGCCTTATCACAAAGCCTACAACTCAGAGAAGAACCTTCTCCTACACTCAGGCAAACAACCCTACCACTCAGAGATCAACTCTCCTACACTCAGCCTTTATAACACAGGCTTACAACTCAGATCTGTATAGACAGATCCTACAGAAATTAGAAAAGAAGTTTTTAATGTCTTGTCTTTGTTGAGAGAGAAAAGAACAAGACAAATCTTGATCAGCTGATGAAATCAACTGAATTTGAGCTTTCTTCAAAGCTTCTTGAATCTGAACTTAGCTGAGTTGATTTCCAAACAGCTTCTTGAGAAACCAATGATGGCTTCCTTCTTCTTCTTCAAGAGGCTGGATCCCTCTCTATCCAACACCTTTGATGATACTTCTGAATTCTTGAAAGAACTCTACTTAGACAGATCCTGAGATCGTCTTCTTAGATCTTCTGATGAAGATCTTCTTTTGTGTATTACTCCTTCTTGATTTGATTTCTCAAATTGATTGCCAAAATTCAATCTTTTTTACTTCTCTCTGAATCTGTCTATTTATTGATCTTCTTCATGGTAACCGGCTGATCCGGTTTCTAACTGACTTCTGACAAGTCTGACAACATCAGTTAACCGGTTGCAACCCAAAGCTGTCAAGTCTTCAAACAGATCCTGTGCCTTAATCTTGGACAGCAAAGTGTTGAGACATCTGTCAGAAAGTGTCGAGACCAACTGTCTATATGTGTCGACACAAGTGACTTTGGTGTCGACATAGCCTTTGATGATGTCGACTAATTTGCCTTTAAGTCGACACTGCTTCTTCAGAACTTCATCTTGAGAATGAGTCGACACAGAGAATTTGTGTCGACTCAACACTTCATCTTTCTTCAGAAAATAACTTGGTCTTGACTTTGCAGTATGTCGACACAAGTCCTGTGTGTCGACACAGTTGTTGTAGATTCAGAACTCAGTATGTGTCGACTCTGCCTTCAGGTGTCGACATTGTTGAGGTCGACTATCTTTCTGTGAGTCGACACTGCTTCCCAGTGTCGACACAAATATGGTCGACTATCTTTCTGTGAGTCGACACTGCTTCCCAGTGTCGACACAAATGTGGTCGACTATCTTTTTGTGAGTCGACACTGCTTCCCAGTGTCGACACAAATATGGTCGACTATCTTTCTGTGAGTCGACATTGCTTCCTTCAAGTGTCGACACAATTATTCTGAAGTGTCGACACAATTTCTTCAGGTGTAGATATATGGACTTAGAATAATTTCCTGTATTCTTTAATACTTCTTCACCTGCACATGTCAACTTAAAACAACATCAAATACACCTTGATGTATATCATTAAGCTAAGTTAGGCTTCTTCAAATCAGGTACACATTTTCTAATGTACCCAACAACAAGTCTCAACAATGACCAAGGCGAAGATGCCACTATAGAAGAGAAGTAGAGAAAGCGACAACATTGTCGATGAAGAAGAGCTCATTGCTCTCAATTCTAGTAGCAATCTTCTCCTTGAAATGAGGATCATAAAAAGAACAAGTATTGGATGTAAAGGTGATCATGCAGTTCAATTGTTTGCAAAGAGCGGGAATAGATATAAAATTGTACAGAAAAGATTGGACGTAAAGCGTGTCCTCAAGCCGCAGAGTCGAAGTGACGTAGAATGTATTAGTCCCACATACGGGAGACGAAGTACCATCTGCCACAAAAACTAGAGGAGACCGATTATGTTTGTTAAAGAGGGAGAAAAATGAGGATTGCCCGTTATGTGGTTAGTGGCTCCTGAATCAATAAGTCACTTATCCTGAGTGACCATAGCAACACTTCCCAAAGAAGAGGCAAAGGATGTGGACTTCCTCGTGGTGTCAGCCGTAGACGAGCAAAGATGAGGATACCTGGTCCAGCAACGATCAACTAGATGTCATGTTTTTCCACAATCAGAATAGAGATGGCGAGACTTACCATGCCCACCAGAGTGACCCCCATGACCACTAGAATTACCAGATCAAACCGGATGCGTAAAGGTGTCAGGATGGGGTGGAGAAGAAAGCAGGGGGGCGCTGAAGAAGAGTGGTAACAACTTCAATGCAAGTAGCAGTTGCATCAAGGGTGGGAGAGTCGGCTTTGCTAAAAAATTATTGCCTTATCATGTTATAAGACTCTGGAAGGCGAAGAAGATAACAAACAATCAAAAGTTCCTGAAAATGTTTGTGATGTTCTGCAAGGTCAGCATAGAATGGGCGATGCTGTAGAATTTCAGCTCCAAGAGCTTGTACCTCCTGGTAAGAAATAACAAGAGTTAAAGTAGGATGGGCAAATAAATCATCATATAACGTATAAATAGGTAAAGTTTGAGCTCCCTTAAAGTACAAAGCAGTAAGAAGAGTCAAAGAAACTTTAATAGTCTCATCATGGCGAATGATAAATAGACACTCATCAGAGAGACTATTAGTAAGCCATGTCCTGACCAAAGCATCACTAGCATCTCAGTCATCAAAAGCAATAGGCCCTCGAACTGGAGAATCATCAGTAAGATGATGATGTTTGCGTTGAGACCTCAACAAGAACACAAACGAAACACTCTAGTCTGGATAATTTGGGCTTGTCTGCTTGGAAGCAGTTTCAAGATTATCGGAAGAAGTGTTAGCAGAGGTTGCGGTTCCAAGAGAAGGCGCAGATAGGGTAGAAGAAGAGAGTGTTGAAGTCTCCATAGTGAAAAACAGGCAGAGAAGCAAACCGAGCGGACAGATAAGGAAGCCACACGAATAGAGGAAAAACCCATAGATAGAGAAAGAAATCTCATGAATTGAGAAAGAAATTGCGCTGAGAGAAAAGCAAACCGCACGGATAGAGAAGACAACCACAGTAGTTTGCAAGATGCGAACTGGAGACCGCATGAGGCGAACAGAGCGAGTTCGCAAGGGACGAACAACACAACAAAGTACTAAGGACTTAAAGGCGGTTAGAAAACAAAAGTTCGCATCGACCACTGAAGAGCTCTATAGGTGGTTAGAAAAAAAGAGACCACAATGATCAAGTTGTCCTCTGATATCATGTGAGAAAATCTAAATAACATGATTTTTCAATCACCAAAAGGTTAATTAACATAGGTATGATTTCATATTTATAGGGGAGAGAAGAAAGAGAATATAACAGATGCTATAGAACTAAATTATAACATGTGGACTGACACTTTCAGTCTGCACGAACTGAGAGGTTAAGGCATGCTATCCGTTGTGTATCAAGAGTCCGCATGGTTTTCTCCCCAGGTCGCAGTTTATTGAATTTGTTGAAGTGGAAGTGAAGTGGAGTGGGGTGGTCTGATATGGCAGTCCGCATAGACCGTCAGCAATCTGGCGGGTAGAAGGTGGCGGTTAGCTAGAATTCGACATCTTCTCTTCTCTCCTGTGGTTTAGTTCAGCAAGCACCCTGGGAAATAATCGAGCAGTTAGCCTTGTCTAACTGCGACTATTGTGGTCTGGACTGTGAGACCGCACAGTCCGCTTGGAGCTTGTCAGGTTCTCTGGCTCGTGAAGGGGCAGGAAGTTAGAGCAATCTATGGAGTCTAACCGATCAGTTCGTTGGGGCCCATTCGTGTGGTTTGTGCCAGAGTTTGCTGGTTGTGTGGACTTGGTCATGGTGTTATTATAAGTCCGGTTTATTGCCTAGTTCGTAGTGTCCGCATGGTTGCGCGGTCTTCTCTAGAGTCCGCCGAGTCCGCTATACTATATGGTCTAGTAGCAAAGACCAACAGTCCTTCATAAGTGTGATGATGGATCAAGACGCATGGCTAGATTGCTAAATGCACCATAATGAAGAGACCAGCTGTTGAAACCGGAAAACCGGTCTCTTGTGGAGTTCGACCCTTGGGGAAGGGGTGGCCGCGCACCTACTTCACTCCTGCAAGAAAACGACAAAGGAAAGAAGAAACAAGGACTAGACCAAGGGCCCGGCGTGGAGGTCCCACCACAAACCCGGAAGATCTCAGAGCGCTTCCCCTCCTTAGCCAAATGCCGGGCTAAGGTACCTCAGAAAGCGCTAGTAGGCCAGAGAATTAGTAAGCGTGCCTTCTGAGGTACCCCTTGGGTCCTATTTATAGGAAAAGATGGCCTGCCAATATACAACCTTCACTGTTTTCGAGGACTACAGGCAAACCAAAAGGGGCCACACAGTAAAAGTGTGCCATGGCCAAGATGCGAGCTGGACCTGAGGGGGCACTCGCTCGGCAAGGGGCCCGACTCGCCTCGCCCTGGGCCTAGGCGGGCACGGGCTCGGCGGACTGTGCTCGGCTAGACTATTGCCGAGCTCGGGCTCGGCACGACGATCGCCGAGCTCGGACTCAGCACGGAGATCGTCGAGCTTGGCTCGACCATCGTCGAGCCCTATTTCCGCACCCGAGCTCGGTCTCGGCATGCCGGACTTCGTTCGGCCATCGCCGAGCTTAGCTCGACTATTGCCGAGCTCGGGCTCGGCAAGCTGGGTCCAAGGTGATCTGAGCCGGCCGGTTCAATCCCTGTCGACCACTCGCGGGATACGGGGTTGTACATAATCCCCGCTCTTTGCGAGGTTGGGACAAGCTCGGAAAGAAACATCCAACCCCATGGGATCCGGCGAGTGCGACAGGGGCAGAAAGGAATCTTCTGGTAGGCCCCACAGATAGCTATATATATGTACCCCTGCGCATCCGGCTGACCTTTGCCCTTCCCCAAATTCTGACAAGATGCCGCTTCCCAAGGAAGTCTTAGAGCGACTCGCACGCTCCCGCGGGGAGATCGCTGCCCAGGCCGCGGGGCTAACCAACCTTGAAGCCCCTGCTCGCCGTTTTGCCGATCTCAGCTCGGCCAAGCGGGCGAAGCCCCTTCCCCCGGGGGCCGAACCCATCCTGGCCGACTTTACTGCCGCCTTGGGGAACGGGGCCGGTTCCTCCAACCAGCCAATTCTTGGCTCCTCCGCTAAAAGTCTCGTGGAATTGTCTTCTGACCGGGAGAACAGCGGCGAAGCGTCCACCCCCCGGACCAAAAGTGCTCTTGTCAACTCGCCACGGCAGGATCCCGAGGTTAAGGAGCCGGGCTCGCGAGAACCGGCGTCGCCGAGTCGCCTCCCTTCCCGGCAACCCTCCCCTGGATCCCCGGTCGTGGGGAGGGGCGCCGGGATTATCCCTGTTCCCGGCTACCAACTCGCTCCTCAAGAACTGCTGGGGCGTGGCAAGGACCTGCGCCACTTCTCTCCTCGCGCCCACCCGGAGGAGCCAGGCTCGCGCGGTAAGTTTCCGGCATTACTCTTCTGTTCCGTGGATTTTTGCTTTTCTGACCGTCTTTCAATCCTTCACCCAGAATTTCCCGGGCGGACGGAGGACGGCGAGTCCGTGGATCGACCTCCTTACTCGCCCCTCCCTTCTCCAAGCGCCCTGGACGCCTTCCTGGACTCCGAGGTGGGCAGCCCTGAACGCGCAAGACGGGAGCGGAAGGTTCTCAAGAAGCTGGTGCGCGAGCTCCACGACCTGCGGAAGGACAACAACAGGCTGCAGTGGGAGTGCTCGCGTCTCGCGGACGGTGCTGGAGTCAGCCTGGCGTTCGAGGAGGCGTCTTCCTTGGTGCTGATGGACGAAATCGACGAGAACCTGCGGGTGATAAACAGGAACATGGGGCGGCTTCGCGAACTTCATGCGCGGCGGCCTGCGGCGGCGGGCCGGCGAGACCGGGGAGAATGAAACGGCTCTTCTGTCAGTCGGCCGGTACTCGCCCCCGCCCTCGCATGGTCCTCGCGCCCCTATTTGTATTTTTTCTTTTATTTATTCTGAATGGTCTGCATGTAATAATCTTGGAACAACTTTTTAACTACTTTGTATATGTAGACGCTTTTTCAATATCTCGGCGAGTCTTTTCGAATTCCCCCTTCGGGTACCTGGCCAGCTCGCAAGGCTTGCGAGGAGAGGGTGGCGAGGTGGCGCGGCGAGACCGGACCGATCGGTCGACTCGCCCTCCCTCTCACCCTTCTTTACCTTCTTCTATAAATAGACCTTCTCACCTACTCCCGAGGCACGCCTTTATTGCTTTCGAATTTTTGCTTCGCTCCTGTTTTCCCGAGCTCGCGCTTTCCCTTTTCTCTGTGACCATGGTGAAGACCAACCCTGATGCGGACGGTCGGTCCAAGTGCGCCCAGCACTTCGTTGATCACTGTTTTTTCGAGGGGCACATCACAGAGGAGGAGCTCGTCGAGTTCACGGCGGCGTTCGTCCCCCCCGGCTTCCAGGCTCGCAGGCCCGCCGAGCATGAAGCCATCAACTCCTTCCCGGAGGGCGAGCTCGCCTTTCCCATCTCGCACTTCGAGGTGGGACTGCGCCTCCCCCTCTGGCCAGAAATCCGCCAGATCCTGAAATACTACGGCGCGGTGCCCGCGCAGTTGAATTCCAACGCCATCGCTATGATGGTGGCGTTCGCCTGCTTCCTTCGCCGGGAGCGAATTGAGTTCAACCTCGCGGTGTTCCGCAAGTTGTTCTCTTACAAGGCTACTCCCGACGGGGTCGCCTACTTCGGCGGGTCCTTCATCAAGGTTCGCGAGCTGGCGAACAAGAATCACAACTGGATGACCCGGCTCGTCTTCATCAAAGGCGAGCTCGGCAACATCCCTTTTCGCCCCCTGCAGAAGAGCGAGGACATATACCGTCCTCCCTCCCTGTCCGGTAGCGACGCCGACCTCCACAAGTTCTTTCTCCACAAGGACTTCGAGGTCGCCTTCCTCCGCCGCGGCCTCGACTTGCTTCAGCCCGTTCTCCCCGGCGAAGGTATATCTCGCTCAGCCCTCTCGCGAACTTTATCAAGGTGGATCTCATATGATTTTTCCCTCTCTCTTTTTTTGACTAAGTCTTTCTCTGCAGGGGAACGGGTTCTCCCGGAGCATCCGCCGTTCGCCGATCCGGGGATATTCTCGGACCCTCTGGAGCTGGCCCGGGCGGCGGCGCTGGCTTGTCGCGAGGAGCAACCGCGAGTCCAACCCTCCGGCAAGAAGCGCTCGGAATCCGGGGGGTCGAGCTCGCGCCCCGATTCTTCGCTCCCCAAGAAGAAGAGGGCGAAGGTGGTCTCGCGCGGACGGCTGCACCTTCCCTCGTCTCCCGCCAGGTTCATGAGCTCGCCGGAGGCTCTGTCCGACGAGCCGCCCTTGAGCCCGCTGAAAGAAGCCTCCTCTCCCCGAAAGGGGAAGAAGAAGAGCGGGCCGTCCTCCGATTCTACCGGGGAGGACACCGTCCGCGAGCCCAGTCTGCCGAAGGATCACCCCAACTTCGGCAAGGGGTGCAAGAGCAAAGATGCGGCTGGCGAGCCCATCTTGAAGTGGGACGAGGGGGCTCACCGAGTTTCCGTCTCCACTCGCGCCCCCTCCTGGGGAGCTCGCCGGCCGCCCACCGCCCATGCCTTCGCCTTCGGCTTCGGCCTCTACAGCCGCGACAGCGCCGAGTCGTACAAGAAGCTGACCCCTAGCCAGCTCGGCTACGAGGGGATGCAGGCCCACCTGCGGGCCTTCGAGCTCCATCACATGATGGTCCGCCGCGGCTTCCAGCTCAGCAACGCCCTGCTGACTGCCGAGCAGGAGCGCGACCTGGCGAAGGAGAGCGCGGTCGACGCGGAAAGGCGGTTCGGCCTCGCGGACGCTCTACTCGCGAAGTCTGTCGGCGGCCTGGTAATCGCTGGATACCTCTATTTACCTTGCTTAAGATTATTCCTGCGCGTGTTCTGAACTTCTAGTCTTACAGGACGCCGAAGCCGCTAACGCGATGCGAGACGAGATGGCTCAGTTGCGGGCTCAGCTCGCTGAGCGGGAAGCCCAGCTCGCCGATCAGAAGACATATTCCCAGGAGCAGGAGGCTGTTGCCGCCCGGCTGGGGGCGGAGGTGGAGGAATTGAAAGAGAAGAATAAGGGGCTCCTGGGAGAGGTCCTTCGCCAAGCCGACGCTCTCCTTCCCCCGGACGCCAGCGAGCCGGCCTTCCCCTTCAAGAGGCCCCGGGTGTTTGGCGAGGCTGACGTCGCGGAGCGGCTGCGAGTCAACTCCGTCGAGGCTGCCGAGTGTCTCCTACAGGCCATGAGGGGGACGGGGATCTTGGCGGAAGGCTGCGAGGAGGTCACCGTCCGGGAGCTCCTGCCAACCCTGTTCCCGCCCAGCCCGCTCAGCGAGAAGGAAGATAGCTTTGACTCGCTTTTTGCTGGGGTGAGGGAGAAGGACGCTCGGCTCGGCGACGAGGAGGATCGCCACTCGAGGGGGGAGGGCGAGAGTTAAATTTTGTTTTCTTTTCTCTGTTCTTCTTTGTACCCTGCCGAGGCAGGCCTTGTAAACCTGTAATGATAAATCAAAGATATTTTTGCACAATTTTGCTATCTTCTTTTTGAGCTTACTGGCGATGTTATACCCGCGCGCTAGGTAGAGCGACCTCGCCTGTAGAATGTTTTGAGTTAGGACCAACCCCTGCGGTGCTCGCGGTGAATCCCTAGGACACGTGCTCGCGCCATATCCTACTCGCGCCTCACCTTCCCCTGCCATGTCTCGCCTTAGCTTTTCGATAATTCAGACAAGTGAAAACACGCTTGGGTCAAGATATTGCCGGCATCCGCCTTAGGCATCAGGGCATGTCTTTCGCCGAGTTGGCTGGAGCGAGGCTGGGCTCGCTGGAGAGAGCCGCTCTCCTTCCCCTGAGTCTGGGACAGAACCAAGGTTTCTTTAGTAGCGAGCTGGAGAGAAAGGGGAGGGGGCGGGGTAGGATATTCCGAGCTCGCCGTCTTAACTGGCGAGCTCCCCCCCCCCCCCCCTGGTATTTTCCTCGGGCCAACTCCCAGTCTCAACTTCAGGGTCGTAGCGACGTCCATCGAGACTCGGCCGTGCCAGCTAGGTGGGAGCCTGGCCGAGACCTCTTAGGAACTTTTGCCTCTCCCGGGTGCTACCACCGGGCCAGTCAGCTAGGTGAGAGCCTGAGGGCGGGTGTTGAACATCCTCCGGGCTCAGCCCCAGGGTCATAACGATGTCCATCGAGACTCGGCCGTACCAGCTAGGTGGGAGCCTGGCAGGGGAGTGACGAGACCTAACCCCAGAGCGAGAAGACTTAGAAACTTTTGCCTCTCCCGGGTGCTACCACCGGGCCAGTCAGCTAGGTGAGAGCCTGAGGGCGGGTGTTGAACATCCTCCGGGCTCAGCCCCAGGGTCATAACGATGTCCATCGAGACTCGGCCGTACCAGCTAGGTGGGAGCCTGGCAGGGGAGTGACGAGACCTAACCCCAGAGCGAGAAGACTTAGAAACTTTTGCCTCTCCCGGGTGCTACCACCGGGCCAGTCAGCTAGGTGAGAGCCTGAGGGCGGGTGTTGAACATCCTCCGGGCTCAGCCCCAGGGTCATAACGATGTCCATCGAGACTCGGCCGTACCAGCTAGGTGGGAGCCTGGCAGGGGAGTGACGAGACCTAACCCCAGAGCGAGAAGACTTAGAAACTTTTGCCTCTCCCGGGTGCTACCACCGGGCCAGTCAGCTAGGTGAGAGCCTGAGGGCGGGTGTTGAACATCCTCCGGGCTCAGCCCCAGGGTCATAACGATGTCCATCGAGACTCGGCCGTACCAGCTAGGTGGGAGCCTGGCAGGGGAGTGACGAGACCTAACCCCAGAGCGAGAAGACTTAGAAACTTTTGCCTCTCCCGGGTGCTACCACCGGGCCAGTCAGCTAGGTGAGAGCCTGAGGGCGGGTGTTGAACATCCTCCGGGCTCAGCCCCAGGGTCATAACGATGTCCATCGAGACTCGGCCGTACCAGCTAGGTGGGAGCCTGGCAGGGGAGTGACGAGACCTAACCCCAGAGCGAGAAGACTTAGAAACTTTTGCCTCTCCCGGGTGCTACCACCGGGCCAGTCAGCTAGGTGAGAGCCTGAGGGCGGGTGTTGAACATCCTCCGGGCTCAGCCCCAGGGTCATAACGATGTCCATCGAGACTCGGCCGTACCAGCTAGGTGGGAGCCTGGCAGGGGAGTGACGAGACCTAACCCCAGAGCGAGAAGACTTAGAAACTTTTGCCTCTCCCGGGTGCTACCACCGGGCCAGTCAGCTAGGTGAGAGCCTGAGGGCGGGTGTTGAACATCCTCCGGGCTCAGCCCCAGGGTCATAACGATGTCCATCGAGACTCGGCCGTACCAGCTAGGTGGGAGCCTGGCAGGGGAGTGACGAGACCTAACCCCAGAGCGAGAAGACTTAGAAACTTTTGCCTCTCCCGGGTGCTACCACCGGGCCAGTCAGCTAGGTGAGAGCCTGAGGGCGGGTGTTGAACATCCTCCGGGCTCAGCCCCAGGGTCATAACGATGTCCATCGAGACTCGGCCGTACCAGCTAGGTGGGAGCCTGGCAGAGGGAGTGAGCGAGACCTACCACTAGGTGAGAGCCTGAGGGCGGGTGTTGAACATCCTCCGGGCTCAGCCCCAGGGTCATAAGAGTCCATCGAGAAGACTTAGAAACTTTTGCCTCTCCCGGGTGCTACCACCGGGCCAGTCAGCTAGGTGAGAGCCTGAGGGCGGGTGTTGAACATCCTCCGGGCTCAGCCCCAGGGTCATAACGATGTCCATCGAGACTCGGCCGTACCAGCTAGGTGGGAGCCTGGCAGGGGAGTGACGAGACCTAACCCCAGAGCGAGAAGACTTAGAAACTTTTGCCTCTCCCGGGTGCTACCACCGGGCCAGTCAGCTAGGTGAGAGCCTGAGGGCGGGTGTTGAACATCCTCCGGGCTCAGCCCCAGGGTCATAACGATGTCCATCGAGACTCGGCCGTACCAGCTAGGTGGGAGCCTGGCAGGGGAGTGACGGGACCTAACCCCAGAGCGAGAAGACTTAGAAACTTTTGCCTCTCCCGGGTGCTACCACCGGGCCAGTCAGCTAGGTGAGAGCCTGAGGGCGGGTGTTGAACATCCTCCGGGCTCAGCCCCAGGGTCATAACGATGTCCATCGAGACTCGGCCGTACCAGCTAGGTGGGAGCCTGGCAGGGGAGTGACGAGACCTAACCCCAGAGCGAGAAGACTTAGAAACTTTTGCCTCTCCCGGGTGCTACCACCGGGCCAGTCAGCTAGGTGAGAGCCTGAGGGCGGGTGTTGAACATCCTCCGGGCTCAGCCCCAGGGTCATAACGATGTCCATCGAGACTCGGCCGTACCAGCTAGGTGGGAGCCTGGCAGGGGAGTGACGGGACCTAACCCCAGAGCGAGAAGACTTAGAAACTTTTGCCTCTTGGGGGTTTAAGCTGCGAATCCCTTTACCTTCACTATTTTGACAGAGCGTGAAATACGGCAACGAGATTCTCTTTCATTCTTAAAGCCAAGTCATTTACAATATTTTCAAGGGTAAAAACGTTTCAGATCGTCGCCACTCCAAGTGTGGCTGAGGGTGTCCCCTCTTACATCTTGGAGGCGATACCCCCCCGACTTCAAGGCCTCCTGCACAATGTAGGGGCCCTCCCAATTGGGGTGGAGTTTTCCCACAGCGGCTGATCTCCCTGCCGCATCCACTTTTTTCAAGACAAGGTCCCCCTCCACGAACTGCTTGACACGGACGTGCTTGTCGAAATACTTGGCCATCCTTCGCTTGGCCTCTTCCTGCCTGATGACGGACAAGTCGCGTAGTTCCTCCACCATATCAAGGGAGAGTCGGAGCTCCTCCTCATTCTCTGACCTCCATTCTTCCCTTCCGGCTCCTGCCTCGACGACCCGAGGCGTCTGGACCTCGAATTCGATAGGAAGAACGGCCTCGCAGCCGTGAGAGAGCTTGAAAGGAGTCTCCCCCGTGGCCGTATTGGGGGTGGTCCTTAACGCCCAAAGGACCGATGGAAGCTGCTCCACCCAGCTTCCCTTCAAGTTTTCCACTTTCTTCTTTAAGAGGTTCACGATGATTTTGTTGGCCGCTTCCACCTGCCCGTTGCTCCTGGGATGATGGACAGAAGCAAACCGAAGGTCAATCCCTAGCTGCTCGCAGAAACGAATGAACTCCGCGCTGGCGAACTGAGGCCCGTTGTCCGTGACAATAGCTTGTGGCAGCCCATGCCTGCAGATGATCTCCCCCCAGATGAAGTTCCTGACTACCTGAGAGGTTACCTTGGCTAGAGCCTTCACCTCCATCCACTTAGAAAAATAATCGATCATGACCAACAAAAACCTCCTCTGCCCGCTGGCCTGAGGGAAAGGTCCTACAAGGTCCAGCCCCCATATGGCGAAGGGCCATGGTGCCATGATACTTCTTAACCTCTGAGCCGGCTGGAGCTGGAGCGGGGCATATAGTTGGCACTTATGACACTTTTTCGCGAATTCGACTGCATCCTGACCGAGGGTAGGCCAGAAGTACCCTTGCCTGACGACCCTCCCTTCCAGAGTCCGACTCCCCGAGTGACTCCCACATTCACCGGAATGGACTTCCTCCAAAATTTTGTGCACCTCTCTTTCGGCCACGCAACGGGCCAACATCCCTGAGAGGGTCTTGCGGTATAACTGTCCCTCGCGTAGGAGGTAGTATGCCGCCTTGTGCTTGAGCCCTCTTCGGTCCATCCCCTCCGGGTATTCCCGGTGGACAAGAAGATGACGAAGGGATCCATCCATGAGGGGTGTTGTTCCACTTCCATTAGCTCCCCCTCCTCGATGGAAGGTCGGAAGAGATCCGTAATGGTGCCTCCCATCCGGGGGCCGTGCTTTGCTAGCTGGTCGACGGGCTCATTTTCTCCTCTTGGCACGTGCTTGATTGAGAAGGTCTGGAAGGTCCCAATGACCCCCCTTACCTTCATCAAATAGAGCTGCAGGGTGGGCTCCCTTGCCTCAAACTCCCCCTTGATCTGGGAAGCCACCACCATGGAGTCAGTGAGGACTTCCACGTCGTGCACCCCCAAGTCTCTTGCCAGGCGCAGACCTGCGATTACAGCTTCGTATTCGGCTTGGTTGTTGGTGATAGGAAAGTGCACTACTACCGTCTGCTCGATCTTTATCCCCTGGGGACTTTCTAAGATGACCCCAACCCCTAAAGAATGCTTCCCCGAGGCACCGTCCACCCTGACTTTCCAGGGGAGAGGGCGAGTGAGTCTCTCTTCTGCCACCTCGACCACATACTCTGCCAGGAAGTCAGCCATGGCTTGTGCTTTGATTGAGAGGCGGGGGACGAAGGAGATGTCGAACTCGCTCAGTTCCACCGACCATTTGGCCAACCTACCTGAATGCTCCACCCCCTTGAAGATGTTGCGCAGGGGGTGGTCAGTCACTACTCGGATTGAGTGCGCCTGGAAATAAGGCTGAAGCCTCCGGGCTGAGATGGTTAAGGCGAAGGCCAGTTTTTCCAGGATGGGGTAGCGGAGCTCGGCCTTCTTTAGTATCCGACTCACATAGTAGACGGGGAGTTGCCTCTTCCCCTCTTCCCGAACCAAAACCGAACTCAAGGCTTCAGCCCCGACCCCTAGATATAGGAATAAGTCCTCCCCTTCCTTGGGCCCTTGGAGCAGGGGGGCCTGAGTCAGCTGTTTCTTTAAAGCCTGGAATGCCTCCTCGCACTCCGAGGTCCATTCAAACCTTCGACCCCCTCACAAGGTTTTAAAGAATGAGGAACACCTCTCCCGGCCCGGGAGAGGAATCTACTCAACCCTGCCAACTTCCCTGTCAGCTGCTGTACTTCCTTGGTATTTTGCGGCGACCTTAGTTCCAGGATTGCCCTCACCTTGTCGGGGTTAGGTTCTACCCCAGAGGGGGTGAGAAGGTGCCCTAGGAACTTTCCCCGGCTTGCCCCGAAGACACACTTCAAGGGGTTCAGCCTCATCTTAAACTTGCGGAGAGTGGCGAAAGTCTCTTCCAAGTCCTGGATGTGGGAGTTGACATCCAAGCTCTTGACCATGAGATCATCCACATACACTTCGAGGTTCCTCCCCTTCTGCTCTCGGAAGACCCTATCCATCATTTTTTGGTAGGTAGCCCCTGCATTCTTTAGCCCGAAGGGCATCATCTTGTAACAATAACACCCATCTCCCGTGATGAACGAGACATCTTTGACGTCAGGGGGGTGCATCCTGATTTGGTGATAACCTGAAAAAGCATCTAAAAAACTCATTACAGGGAAACCGACGGCTGAGTCAACCAGCGCGTCGATCCGAGGCAGAGGATAACAATCTTTCAGGCATGATTTATTAAGAAGAGAAAAGTCGATACACATCCTCCACCGGCCGTCTCCTTTTTTAACCATTACAACGTTGGAGACCCAGCCGGGGTATTGGATTTCAGATATGAAGCCAGCCTCGAGGAGCTTGGCGACTTCCTCCCTGATTGGCTCGGCGAGCTTGTCCGTGATGGACCTCTTTTTCTGCTGGATGGGGGGAGCCTCCGGGTCCAGGTTGAGGCGGTGGCAGGCCACGTCGGGGTCGATCCCTGGCATCTCCGCGGCGCTCCAGGCGAAGATATCCACGTTCCTCTGGATGCACTCCAGCATCCTGCCTTGAGCTTCCGGGGTCAGACCTCCGCTGACGCGGACCTTCTCCACCCTTCCTCTAATGGTGTGGACCTCCATCTCCTCCACCTCTTCCGCCGCCTCCAGGCGGGACTGCTCCTCCCATTCCCTGGTACCTCCCCCTCCGGGGGCGAGGGCCTCTTCCTCAGCCTCTTCGACGGCCATGGACTCGGCCGACCCCCGAGTCTCTTCCGCGACCTCCTTCCGAGCGCGGCACTCCACCTCCATCTCTTCGTCAGCTTCCTGCCCCTCCTCCTCCAGCCTCCGTCCCATCTCCTCGGCCCCCTCCAGCCAAGAGATGGAGTTTACCGCCGAGACGTAGCACTCCCTTGCCTCCTTGGGGTCTCCTCGGACCCGGATCTGGACCCCCTCGACGTTGAGCTTGAGGCACTGGTGGAAGGACGAGGGGACGCAGCGGAAGGCGCTGATGAGGGGTCTCCCGAAGATGGCGCTGTAACTGCTAGGGGCGTCCACGATAACAAACTTGCAGTTGCGCGACTGCCCCCCTAGAGTGACATGGAGTCCCACTCCTCCCTCGACTTCTTTCCTCTCCCCTGAAAAGCCGAACAGAGGCCCGTCCGAGGCCAACACCCTCCTGGCCTCCACCTTCATCGCATCAAACGCCTTCTTAAAGATGACGTTGACCGAACTCCCATTGTCCACGAGGATCCGGGAGACAGTGAAATCCTCGATGGCTGTCTGGATAACCAGCGCATCGCAGAAGGGGTCCTCGTGACCCGGCAAATCCTCTCTGGAGAAGGTGATCTTCTCCTCCGGGGGAGGGGATTGGGATGTGGAGCCAACGCTCCTCCGGTACATGGTGTGGAGGCTTGACTTGCGGGAAGCCTCGATCCCGGCCCCCCCGTGGATCGCTCCGATCCTTCCTCGGGTGCCCACATCAACCCGGTCTTCGCACCGATCCCCCTCCTCCCGGGGCCGGATCTCCTCTATCCGAACTTCCTGCTGCTGTTGCTGCTCTCTTCTCCCTCTCATCTCGAGGAACTCCGGACACGTGGATGTGAGGTGCCCCTCTTCCTGATGAAAGTCGCAATAGGGCAGGTCCACCCTGACCTCCCTCCTTCTCCTCGGCTGTCCTCTCCTCCTTCCCCTCATGGCAATTGCCATTGCCTCCTCCTGGTCGGGGAGAGGGGGTCTCTGACCCTGCCTACCCCCCTGAGGGTTGTACTGCCCTCGGCCACCCTGGCGGTTATCTCCTCCCTGATAACCCCTTCGTGGTGCCTGGTCTTGCCATTCGGGCCTCCACCCCAAACGGTGGGTCTGCTCCGGACGCACCCACCTGGGTTGCGGCTGCTGCTGCGGCTGCTCCCTCTGCCGAGGTTCAGCCCTCCTCTCCTCCTGAATTCGGCCACCCCTTGGCCTTTCCTCTTCCACGGCCCACTTGGCCAACCTTCGCGCGAACTCTGGATGCGCTGCCTCCATTTCGGCCTCCCTGGCCGCCCTCTCTAGAAGTGCCTCAAAAGACACTGGAGGTGACCTCTTCAGCTCCATGGCGAAGAACCCGGACTGGAGACCCAGGGTGAAGGCCACCATCATGGTGTGCCCTGGCATCTCCTGAACTTGGGACAGTTCCTCTTGGAACCTGTCCAGGTAGCTCCCCAGGGTCTCTCCTACCCTCTGCTTGATGCGGAACAAAGACTCCGCCTCCCTCTTCCTCTTCTTTGAAGTGGTGAACCTCAGCATGAAACCCCGTCGCAGATCCTCAAAGCAGTAAATGGACCCGGTCGGGAGTTGGTGGAACCACTCTCTCGCCTTTTCCCTGAGGGTGATGGCGAAGAGCCGGCACTTGAAGCCGTCTGACATCTGTCGAATGGAGACCATGTCCTCGAACCACTGGATGTGGTGGACCGGGTCTCCTCTCCCGGAGTAGTAAGTCATCTCCGGCTCGCGAAACCCCTCGGGAACGGGGGCTGAAGAAACGAACTCGCTGAAAGGGCTCCCCCCCTCAGCCGGGCGAGTCGGGAACTCCCTCCCTGCCGTCTCGCCGAAGTGGTACTCGGCGGCCGAGCCGGGGAATAGAACTCGCCCCTGGAACTCGCGCTCGCCCCTCTCGGCGGGCTCCTTCCCTGGTCGTCTGAGCGGCGCGTCGTCGCCGAGTGCGGGAACGGCGACCACCGGGACAGCCGGCGTCGCACTCTCAGCTCGCATGCCGAGAGCGGTCCTGACGAGCCCGAGGATCTCCTCCCTAAGCTCCGCCGGCATGCTCGCCGCTGGGGGTGGGGGAGGGGGTGGCGAGTTGCCCCTGCCTGATCCTTGTCCTTCTTCCCCGGTCATCGAACCTGCAGAAGATTTTCTCTGCTAACCACTGTCCGCGCTCACCGCACCAAAATGTTGAAACCGGAAAACCGGTCTCTTGTGGAGTTCGACCCTTGGGGAAGGGGTGGCCGCGCACCTACTTCACTCCTGCAAGAAAACGACAAAGGAAAGAAGAAACAAGGACTAGACCAAGGGCCCGGCGTGGAGGTCCCACCACAAACCCGGAAGATCTCAGAGCGCTTCCCCTCCTTAGCCAAATGCCGGGCTAAGGTACCTCAGAAAGCGCTAGTAGGCCAGAGAATTAGTAAGCGTGCCTTCTGAGGTACCCCTTGGGTCCTATTTATAGGAAAAGATGGCCTGCCAATATACAACCTTCACTGTTTTCGAGGACTACAGGCAAACCAAAAGGGGCCACACAGTAAAAGTGTGCCATGGCCAAGATGCGAGCTGGACCTGAGGGGGCACTCGCTCGGCAAGGGGCCCGACTCGCCTCGCCCTGGGCCTAGGCGGGCACGGGCTCGGCGGACTGTGCTCGGCTAGACTATTGCCGAACTCGGGCTCGGCACGACGATCGCCGAGCTCGGACTCAGCACGGAGATCGTCGAGCTTGGCTCGACCATCGTCGAGCCCTATTTCCGCACCCGAGCTCGGTCTCGGCATGCCGGACTTCGTTCGGCCATCGCCGAGCTTAGCTCGACTATTGCCGAGCTCGGGCTCGGCAAGCTGGGTCCAAGGTGATCTGAGCCGGCCGGTTCAATCCCTGTCGACCACTCGCGGGATACGGGGTTGTACACCAGCATTAATCAAGTTAAGCATTCTAAAATAATTGGTAGTCTAATGTATGCAACGATTTGTACAAGACAAGACATTGCTTTTTCGGTTAGCATACTGAGTCATTTTACTATTAATCCAAGCAAAGAGCATTGGGAAGCCCTAAACTGGCTGTTGAGATACCTGAGAGGTATTAAAGATCATGTTCTATGCCACATTGGTTACCCACCTAATGTGGAAAGACATTTTGATGCCTCGTGGTGTTCAGAAATCGGGGACAGCAAGTCTGCTAGTGGATATATATTCACCTTAGGTGGAGTTGTTATCACTTGGAAATCCAAAAGACAGACCTGTGTAGCATTGCCGTCTATGAAAGCCGAGTTGTTTGCCTTAACTTCGGCTTGCGAAGAGGCAGATTGGATCAGAAACTTGATTTTAGACATTCTCTTGTCTAAGTTACAAGTCAACTCGTTGAGTTTGTATTGTGATAATCAAGCAGCAGTTCAAATCATTAAGAATACCCTCTATAGTACTAAGAGAAGACATGTATGACTAAGACATGCCTTATTGGATTATCTGAAAGAACAAAAAAATTATTACTTTGATTGATGTACGTTCAAAGGATAACCAGGTTTATCCATTGACGAAAAGAATGTCCAAAGACCATTTAATCAAAATAGTGGGGAAAATGAGACTAAAGGCAATTTAGTTCGGCCTTAGTTCAGCATCAGTCGATTTAGTTCAGCATTTGTCCAAATATTTTGATTATTCTGATTTCTTTTGTCAAGGCAAGCATATTGTGCTCCGTTGATGCTCTTGGTTGCTGAGTTCGGATCTGGTAAGTTGTTTCATTCCAAACTTGATGCTAACAACTTCACTTGGATTCGACTTTTGCCTTGAAAGAGAGTATTATTTCAAACTTGATAACACGATCTTACTTGATTTGTCCTTTCTTTTGGAAATTGGTTCAATTCCAAACTTGACGAGTTCTAATTAACTTTAGAAGGATAATAACCACGACATTCCATATAAGATCACAGATATAACTGCGGTGTTCAGAAATTTGGAAATCATTTCATTTTAGAAACAGATATCGGATTCTGAGGTAAATCTATAATACTCTGTGAATGTGTCCACTAAGCCAATAATAATGAAATTAATACTAAGTTCTTATAAAAGAACTAGATATTTGTAATCTTCAAAGGATTGAATTCATCCTAAAATGAATTTTTTTGTTGAAATTACAGGGGTTGATGGTGCAAGAGGAGCACTGGTAGTCTGGAATCCTGATCAGGATGATCTTTTGGATGATGACTGTTAGAGCATTAGTAGATTTCTTTGTTTTTTCTATCTCTGTTCAGAGCATTGTTTAACTCCTTTTTGCACTTATTTATTTGGACTTTCTGATCTCTGTCTGATTTGGGATGTCATGCGTATAGGGTCTGTGCCTTGATCGTACCTGAGACTTTACTGGGTTGCAGCTGAGTTTTGTTTTACTTATGCGTGCATACTGTTTGTGTTTTAAATCTAATATGTTTAAACAGATGTTGGACACAATTGTGAATGATTCACGTTTGGTTGAACGTTGCACAAACCACCATTTATCCGAAGTCAGGATTCACGACAGACATAGGAGAAGATTGTTAGATATATTAAATAATGTTCGCACGTGTCGAGACCGACTCAGAGTGCGTTATCGGGTTCGTGTCATCCTAGGGCTAGGCTCTACGCTAGAGGTACTATATATACCTATTTCAAACTTGATAGGTGTACGCAAATTACTTGGAGCGGAGCCTCCCAACATTCAGCCCGCCAGATCGCCAAACCGTCAGACCGTCAAGTTCTAACAATATGCATGGATTATAATTATTCATCTCAACAAAAGAGAGCAACTTCTTGAGATCCAAGAATGAATGTGACATAATTTGAGATAGGGAGCTGCCTTTGGTTAACTTTGGGCTGGTTTGGCACGAAGGTGGTGGTCATGAGTGCGGTGATTATGAAATGTGGTTTGTAAACGTCTATCTCCCCTAAGGCACTCCAATCATTTTTCTGCTCAAACTTAGTTTTTTTCTTTGGCGGTGGTTAAAATCATTGTCATGTCAATCGATATTTGTTATATGTGGTACCGTATGTGTGTGGGAGAAAGGATGACGGTCCGATCTTGCTTTATATATTGTGCATTTTTTTGTTTTTTTCGCAACCGCCGCATCTAGAAATAAACGCTCCGGATTTTTTGGAAACGCGGGGTGTAAAGTGCAGATTGTGCACTTTACGGTGCAGTGCAGATTCTGCACTTTACGGTGCAGTGCAACCATCCAATGACTGCGAGTGCATCACATCTCGCGTGGAGATGCGTCCACATCTCAGATCGTGATGTGATGCACTCACAGCCGTTGGATTGTGCACTTCACCGTAAAGCACATCACATCCCCCGAATCCGGATTTTTCCTACTCGCACCATATGGAATGCTACCCGCGCAAACTCAAGTGATGTATGACCGCACAGTTTTTTGGTCTAAACTCACTTAGGCTGCGTTTGGCATAGCTTATCACAACTTATTTGCTCCGGTGAGGTTAGATAAAAAACGTCATTGTATGTTTGGTATGACAATTACTACCATTATTAAAAAAAAGAAACTAGTTGGGCCATTTGGGACATAAGATTTTGATATAACAATGTTATTTTTGTACAATCTCATCGGAGCAAATAAGTCGCGATAAGCAGCGCTAAACACAACCTTACTCATCTGTGCAAAAATAAAAAAAATCTAAATTTCTAAAATATAAATACTTCTAATAAATTTTCAATCATGTGTCTCAAGATTTAAGAAATGAATTATTTAATAAATTATGAGAATCATTAATAAAATTTCTCACGATTTCTTTGATGTGCCTAATTGTTTGGAATCTTTGATTTTTTTTATATATACAATGAGCCTCTTAATCTGTGTTCCGGTAGTACCAGATTTCTCCCAAATCATTGATTTAAACATTACAAGAGAAATGCAAATTGGACTTTTCAAGTGACTCTGGTTTCAAATATTTTATAAAATTCTAGTTATCGATTTTTCTGTTCTTTATTTATTTAGAGCGTTGTTACGTGCATATCATTTTTAATTATATGCACATCATTTTTAATTATGTGCACATTATTTTTAATTATGTGCACATTATTGATATGTGCACCATAAATTTTATTTGCACACCATTGATATATTCTTCAGTGCTCTGGTGTCACAACTCCATAACATCAACTTCATCGTCTACAGCTCAAACACCCTGCTATCACATAGACCTCTGCAGTCTCCCTGAACCATCAAGTCAATCCCAGCTCAACTCTAAACATGCGACCTTTCTCCTTCAACCTCCTCAACTTCCATGACGGATTCCGACAACGAATTTGGCGGGCACAACAACAATGCCGCAATGAACATCGAGTACTCCTCCAGCGAGCAGGACCTCTTCCCTTCCTATATCGAACGTGAGCCAAATCAGAAAGAAAGCACTTCCAGCTAACGTCGAGATCTCCAAGGACGCCAAGGAAACAGCGCAGGAATGCATGTCTGAGTCCCTCGAGATTTATTTATTTTGAAAGTTTGTTGTGCACATAATGAGAAGTGATGTGCATGTAAAAACGCCTTTATTTATATTTATTAATAAACAAACAGAGTTATTTTGTGTACGCAAGAATATCTCCTTCATTAATAATAATCGAAGTCAAAAAAAATGATAATCAATAAAAATATTATATTGGTACCCCATAAATGTTTATTTGTCACTCATTGATAGGTGTACCCAAAATAGATAGTTGTACTCATAATTGATATTTATATCCATACATAATAATCTTAAGAAAACTGATTTTTCCCCTCCTGGTCCTCCATTTTGCGTTAATTTGAAGTTTCCTTAGCTCCACCGATGGAGGCGTTCTTCTCACGCATCAGCTGGATGAACATGTTCGTGTCATCCTCCTCCATCGGCCGTCACTTCAAGATATCGGATCGCGGCACCACCTTCACCACAGAGCTCCGCGCCGCACGCCCACATTCCTGACCATGGCCTACATCCTCGTCGTGAATGCCTCCATCATCTCCAACTCCGGCGCGACCTGCTCCATTTCCGATTGCTTCCATCCCTCTCCCAGTTGCAAATTCCCGCCGGAGGTAGATCCCGACTACACTAATTGCGTCGCCCGCACTCGCCATGAACTACTCACAACCACCGTTGTGGAATCATTGATCGGCTCCGCCCTAATGGGTTTCTTCGCCAATCTTCCCATCGCCCTCGCTCCCGGCATGGGCACCAACGCCTACTCCGTCGTCGGATTCCATGAGTCCGGCCGCATTCTGTACCGTTCTGCCCTAACAGCCGTTTTCCTCGAAGGCCCGCTCATCGTCCTCTCCATTTTCGGCGATATTGAGAAGGCTTCGGCGGGAGCGAACGCGATGGCGAGGGCAGAGGGGGTTTCTATTTCGTGCGGGGTCGGGCGAGTCGGCAGAGCAGAAGACCTCTTCAATCACCGTTGATTAGGGTTGCGGGTGAGTACAAATAACGGGTAGGGGAGATGAAAAAAACCCAAAAAATTACTTAAATTTGGGTATGAATATCCAAATAAGAGGTACAAATAACAATACCCAATAATAATCAATCAAATCATAAATTACTAATAAATAAACAAATCTCAATAATCGAAGTTTTGACAGTACATAAATTTAAAATATTAGTGTTTCCTACGCCTCTTTATTTGAGTTCAAATGATTTTGATGGAAGATTAATTAACGAGCCTCTTTTTTTTATATAATTTTTCTTTAATAAACAAAATTACTTCCGGCAATTTCCTCGACAAAAGTTTTCAGGTTCCTATCCGACGACCCTCCTTCTCCGGCGGCTTCCCTCCCCTTCTTCATCCACAAAGTAGCCTTCCTCTTTATCTCCTCCCCTTCTTTCCCCTCCCCCATCACAATCTCCACACATCTCCTCAACTCTTCCGCCGCCACCACCTCGCCCTCCTCCACCTCCACCCTCGCCGTCGTCCCCCACACACTCTCCATCAACCACGCGTTCGTCCCCTGATCCGTCCACTGCGGCACGGCCACCGTCGGCACCCCGCACATCAACGCCTCCACCGTCGAATTCCATCCGCAGTGAGTCACGAAACACCCCACCGCCCTGTGCTCAAGCACCCTCCTCTGCTCGCACCACTCCACCACCATCCCCTGTTTCCGGCCGTCCTCCAAATTCGCACCTTTCCACCTGCTATCCTTCCTCAGCACCCAAAGATACGGCCTTTGGGTCTCCTTCAACCCATTCATTATCTCCTCCACCTGCTCTTTCTTCAACACCGAGATGCTCCCGAAGGAGACATATACCACCGACCGCTCCTCCTGTGAGTCCAGCCATTCCAAGTATGCATCATCCGCCTTAAAAAGGCTCCCTTCCGCCGCGTCATCGAGCACCGGCCCCACCCCGATGATCTCCACCCTGTCGGCAACGGATGCCACGGCGGCCGCCTCCAGCTCTGCCGCCGTGTTCGCCAATACTCGGGGAGGTTGCTTGTCAATCTCTGCTTCGAGCGTGTCGAACATGTCTTTGATTTGAGGGAGCAGAATGGAGTACGGATCGTTATCATCTGAGCCGGTTGACCTGATGAAGGAAGGGAGGTCTCGGATGCGCATCGAAGGGAGGCCGGGGAGCGTGACGAGGCCGGAGGTGTCGACGGCGCTGGCGGCGATGATGCCGGCGTAGTCGTGGAAATAGTGCCAGTATATGGCGAAGGCGGTTGCCGGCTGGATCCAAAAGAGGAAGCAGGGGATGCGGCGGTCGCGGGCGACTTTGGCGGCCCAGGACATAAAAAAGGAGTAGATGATGCAGGTGACCGGGCGGCCGGAAGCGGCGAGATCGTCGATGATGGCGGCGAGGGAATTAGCGCCGACGATGGTGATATGGGACAAGTAATGGGATGCATCGTGCTTGTCGGGGTCATAGCCGTCGTCGAAGCCGTTGGAATATGGGATGTAGGAGAAGAGGGGGGTGTTGTTGTGTTGGCCGGGGAAGGAGGAGGAGGAGGAGGTGAACATGCGACGGTGGGCGCTGACGGCGGTGGAGAAGGTGACGCGGGTTCCGGCGGCTGTGGCGGCGAGGCGTTTTGCGAGGCGGAGGGTGGGGTTAATGTGTCCTTGAGCTGGGTAAGTAACCACAAGAAAATGGGGCGGCGACGGCTGCGGCGGCGGCGTGTTCTCCATTGGTGACAAGGTTTCTGCTGATATCTCTTCTCTTTGGGATAGTGGTGGACTGCAGTGGAGGTGGAAGAATTGGACTGCTTATTAGTCCATTTTATAAGAGGACAGGCGGCCCACTACGCAAAATTGTAAACTCCGCAAGTGAGGAGCCTGTAAAAAGGTGGGGCACATGCCGTTTATATTTGTGAAATATATTTTTATGCGGGGTTCTGATCATTTTGGGCTTCTCATTAATTTATCCGGACCATTCTTCTCCTCCGATTCAGCTGACGCCTCTGTGACAATGTCATCAAGACGGCGAGGGGACATGACGTAAGCAGTGATCTCTCTCTCTAAAGATTAAAGACCATCTCTAAAGATTAAAGACGTAGAATCATCAATTGCCATCTTTTTTTAATGCAGAAATTCTAAAGTGTTCGTCTTTGTTGGGACATGACGCACGCACTGACAGCGCCCGTGCGCGCGCTGCCAGTCTTAGCGCGCACGCCCCTCACGTGCGCGCAGCCAGTCTTAGCACGTGCCCCTTACGCGTGCACTGTTCCTATGCGTGCGGCACGCGCGCTTGCGCACGCGCCCCGGGCGTGCAGGCAGCCGCCGCCTCACGCCATCGTCGGCCATCGCAGCCACCGTATCCACCGGTTAACCTGCTCGGGCAGCCCAGACCTCCCGGGAGGCATGTTTCATTTTGCGGAAATTGGTGATCCAGGTGACCGGAAACGGAACGACGTCATTCGTCAACACAAGATCCAACCCGTCTCAATTACCAGCATGCCCCCCCGGAAAGCTATAAAAAGGTCACCAAACCGTCATTTGAAGACAAGTAACTATAAAGACTGAACAGAGCTGTGCTGTTTTCCAGCGAGAACGTGTGACTTAGATCATTCCTCTACTTGGAATTGGAGATGACAAAGTGAGAGACATTCGGAGGGTCACAAACCACCGCTTACAAAAATAAGCACTTTTCTTTGATGACGACGACGAACGAGAGTGCACTGGAGACCTGGCGGGCTTCCACTTGGACTTGGACTTTGAACTGAGGAGACTTGCAACTGACTGGTGAATGATGAATGTTGGATATGATGTTGGCAGGTCGATTGAAATGGCGGTGGAAGCGCTTACGAGGTGGAGCACTCGGCACTCCACGAAGACGGTTGAGGATCTTCAGGAGGTCCGGTGGAGAATTTGGCCAAGTACGATGAGGAGGCGGAGGAGAAAGGGGTCGTAGGAGAAAACAGATGAGCATATTTGCAGACTGTAATCACCGTAATTACTATTTGCAAACCAATTTTATAAAATTTATTACTGTTGGAAGCGATAAGTGGACACAAGCAAATTTAAATTTACTAACAAAATATAAGTGCAATTACATATAACTGCTCCACTTAGGCTTTGTTTGGCCGGCTGCAGCGATTGGAGAAGCAGTGGTGAGAAGCAGTGGTGGAATAATCAGCTGTTTTGCAGGGTGATGACAGAATTTACGAATCTGTTTGGAAGAATAGCGTTTGCAGTGTTGTTATTATTTTTAGTTTATAAATATAATTTAATAAAATATAATAAGGTATAATATATTAGTATAATATAATAATTTATAATACTGGTGGTTAACTGGATGAAGGCCGGGCATTAATATGATAATTAATATAATATAATTATTAATAGAATAATTTAATATTAAAAAAATATTTTTTTTTTAAAAACAGCGGCAGCGCATGGCTGCAGAGCTGCCGCTACTTCCCAGTCGCGGAAATTGAAAGAGTGGCTGCCAGCGTAAATATTGTTTGGCGTGGCGGTGGCAGAATCAGCGGCGTGCTGCTCTAAAAACGCCGCGCCAAACAGAGCCTTAGTTGACTCCATTGATGGATGCATTTTTTTGAAAACATACAAGTACAAACTATGAACTTAACACATAATACAAACAGCAGCCAAAAGAAATTGCAACTCCTAACAGCTGATCATATTCTCTATCCGCTCAACAAACTTTCAGTTCGCCTACAACTTCACAAGGTTGCACAAGCCCCAATGGCTTCACCCGGGAAGAGTTCGCAAGTCCTATTCACCTTCCTTCTTGCTGGAGATCGCCAAGAAGAGTCCGCCTTTTATTTATTTGTTGATCGCTCCTTCAGGAGATTGTCGGGCTGCTGTCCGCAAATATTAATCCGCAGAGTACCAGTCCGTCACCTTTGACCACACAAGACTTGCTGCAACTTTGCTCCTGTTCACTGGCCTTACAAAAACCTGTCCGCAGGTTTTGCTGTTATCCTTAGCTTCTGCTCTATGTTAGGTATTTATTTATATGTTCGTACATGTGTTAGATCGACTCGGAATAGCCGAATAGGTTAACGGGTTCGTGTCATACTAGGGTCTTACTTTACGCTGGAAGTACTATAAATACTCATTCCACACATAAATGTGATATTCGTAAAATACTTTGAGCGGAGCCCTTTTACATTCTCAAAGTAACGCCTCTAGGGTTTTTCACTCACGGTGGTCTGTGCGATTTTGCGATTCCGCCTCCACTGCTTCCTCAATCAGCGATTTCGCCGACACTACAGGGATCGCGATCTATTTCTGATTCCGCTGCTCACGTCCCGTTCGCAGATCGATGCCTGCGCCGCTCCCGTGCACCGCTGATCGCGATTCCGGGGAGGAAGACCGCCGATCTCCCGGTGCTAGGTCGCGGAATAGTTAGATCCCGCCAATCTTCCGTCGATCTTGATCGGAATCGCACCTTATCATCACCGGCCAGAGAATCGGAAGCAGTGGCTTCTTCTGTCACGACTGTTGTCGCGATCTTCCGGCTGCTCTCGATCGGGAAGGGGAAAAGATCCATCGTCGTTGTTCCTCATGTTGAAACCGAGAATTCGGTCTCGAGGAGTTCACCCTTGGGAAAGGGGTGATCGCACACGTACTTCTCTTCCACGAGCCCGAAAAACCAAGGAAGAAAAACTAGGGACAGACCCAAGGCTCCAGCACGGAGGTCCCACCACACACCCGAAAGATCTTAGAGAGTTTCTCCTTCTTAGCCAAGTGCTGAAGCCAAGGTATCTCAGCAAGCGCTAGAAGAATGGGCACAAGTAAGCATGCCTTTCTGAGGTACCCCTTGGGTCCTATTTATAGGATTCTGAAAACGACCTGCAAATAGCTAACCTCCGCTGTTTGGAACAGCTATGTGCATGCCACCTGGGTCTGCCAACAACGAGACTCTGTTATTCTAACTGGCTATGGGCAGGACGCATGGGCAAAAATGGTAAGAAACACCCCACACAACATAGGGCGAATAACCCCCACTATCTCTACTCGGCAAGGGCGACGAGTGCCTGGTGGATCTGGCACTCGCTGCCTCAGCTCGGCAAGGGCGGCGAGTGCCTGACGGAGCTGGCACTCGCTGCCTCAGCTCGGCAAGGGCGGCGAGTACCTGATGGAGCTGGCATTCACTGCCTCAGCTCGGCACCTTGGCGAGCTCAGACCCGACCTGCTCTACTCGTCTACCGTAGCTTCGACGAACGGCCCGGAGTTCGTCGAACTGGGCTCGAAGAACCCCCCTGCGAGTTAGGGCTCCCTGGTCGCCTATGCGAGCTGGACTGGGTGCCAAGGCGAGCTGGGCTCACGACGCCGGGGCAGGGGCGTCGAGTGTACTCGACTCACTCGACGCCGGGCTGAAGGCGCCGAGTAAACTCGACGCCCAGGACCCAGTTAGCCTAGGGCTTGGAAAGGCTGGGCTGACCCCACTCGCCGGATACAGGGTTGTACAACTCAGATCCGCCACCATTGCCACTCAAATCGGTGTCTGTTCAACCCAGATCCGTCGCGGGTTTCCACTGAAGATCATCCGTGCTGCAAGATCTGTAAGTCGCAGATCGTGGAAAGGGAGATCGTGCATGGAGTTTTCTCTGTTGTCATTCTCGTATCGTGAATAAGGAGATCCCATCTATGTTTGGATCTCTGAATCCTGATCCGAAATAAACGCCTGGATCTCTCATCTCTGCCGCAAGGAGAAATCCAGCGTCACGCACGTCGTTTTCGGTAGATCTGTTCTTCTCTGTTCTCTCATTGCTGATCCAAATAGCTCCTTATCCAAAAAAAGGGGGGGATTATTGTGGAGCATATGTTCTATGACTTTGCACTGGGGAGATCACCTTCAGATCTAGTGGAAGAGGAGCTTTCTAGTTAGATCTGTGCTAGATCACCGTGATAGTGTAAGAAGAATTCGTGGCAATAACTTTTCTTGCTGGTGGATCTAGTCTTTCTTGACTGAGATTGTCACCCTTGGTTTGCGCTCTTGGCGACTGTGTTCAGCCGAAGAGGAGGATCAAATACACATCTGGATTGGACCGAAGACCTGCCTCGTCTCCGCGTAACTCTGGTGACTTCTTTGTGGTTGTTACTGTTCTAGCTTTAGCGGGATGTCAAAGGTTGCCTCCTATGACATCGTCAAGCTTCAGTCGTTCGACCTCTCTGACTTCCATGCTTGGAAGCTCCACGTCCAACTTAGTATGAAGGAACGTGAGATTTTCTACACGATCCTGTGTGACTTTGCCACTACCGAAGAGGACGTGATTGAATTATAGTGGGGGAAGGACGAAGACTTCTGCAGGGACTACCTCCTAAATTCACTGAACTCTAGGCTCGCCCTGACCTACAACGGTCATAAGAGTGCAAAGGAGATTTGGGATCGCTTGAATGCGCACTTCTAGAAGAAAGAGGGGTTGTCGAGGACTCTCCTTGGGGAGAGACTCTTCACTTCAAAATTTAATTTAAATTCGTCAATCACCTCTCAAATAGTCGAACTAGAGAGTCTGCGTCTCAAGTTGGCGGACGATAAGTCCGACATCTCGAATAATCTCTTTGTGTGTCTAATTCTTAGCAAGCTGCCTCCTGAGTGGTTGACCTTCAAGACTGAAATGTACAGGCTGAAGGAAAAGATCGCATTTGATGAACTCAAAAGGTTCATTCATATCGAGGATCAAAATATTACTAGCAAGAGCCTGGAACAAGTTGTTCAGTCCTCACAGGCTGTCAACTTCGTTTCTCGACCCAGCAAGCCTCGCCGGAAGCCACCAACACCCAAAGGTGAAGCCTCTGCACAGTTGGCGCCTAAAAAAACCCTCTTAAAAAAGAAGAGAAGCAAGTGCCACAACTGCGGCAAGTTGGGACACTAGGCGGCTGATTGTAAGGCTACTAAGAAGAAGAAGGAGGAAGCCCCACAAAATGCAGCGAATATGCTGGCAGATGCCTCAAATCCCAAGTCCTTTATGGCTATGATCGGGAGTAGTCACCGCAGTTCGTCCTCTGAGTGGTGGCTAAACAACGGTGCTACCTGTCATATGACGAATGACAGAAGTTTACTCGCTGAGGTCAAGGCGGTCCAGGATAAGGTGGAGAACTGTAATGGAGGAGAGACAGAGGTGACCCATGCTGGGACAGCCGAGCTGGTCCTCTCATCAGGAAAAATTCTTTTTTTGAATAATGTTAAAGTAGTGTCTTCTTTAACTAAAAACCTGATTTCAATGAGTCTGTTAGATAAGGCTGGGATATCCTTCACAACTCAAAATGATAAAATGACCTTGACGGTCAATTCACATTACTTTGGGTGTGCGTACCTGATCAACGGAATGTATAGACTTTAGCTTAAACAATGATAACATTCACCAAATTAGTTCGAACCTTATTGATCCTAAATTGTTACATAACAGATTTAGACATGTAAACTATAGGAATATGCTAGATCTAGCTAAGAATCATAACATCCCCTTAGATCTGTCGATTCGATTTGACAAGTGTGAGGTGTGTGCTCAAACCAAAATCACTAGAAAGTCTTTCAAATCGGTTTCTAGGAGCACGAAACTTTTTGAATTGATACATTCAGACCTCTGTGATTTTCGTAGTCATGTCACTAGAGGGGGAAGGAAGTATCTGATTATATTCATAGACGAATTTTCTAGATATTGTCATGTGTATCTATTAAAATCGAAAGACGGAGTTTTTGAGACATATAAGACCTTCAAGTCTCGTGTGGAAAATAAGTTAAACCTGAAAATTAAAAGATTTAGAAGTGATCGAGTAGGAGAATACACTATTACTAGCTTCAAGGAATTTTGTGTCTCTGAAGGAATAATTCTTGAAACCACAGCTCCCTACTCACCCCCACTCTAATGGTGTTACCGAGCGTAAGAATAGAACTTTGACAGAGATGTTGAACTCTATGCTCCAAACATCTCGCATGCCTAATTCCTTTTGGGGAGAAGCAATTCATGTTGTAAATCACATTCTGAATAGAGTGTCTCATTCCCAGCTCACTTTTACCTCATATGAGCTGTGACACGATCATCCTTGTAGGTATGATACTCTAAAGACCTGGGGTTGTATCACATATGTGCGAATGCAAGACCTTAAAAGGCCTAAGATGGGACCTAGAACAACGACATGCTTTTATCTAGGTAGTGCAGAAGATAGTGCAGCCGGCAGATTTCACGATCTATCCACGGATACTGTGATAGAGTCTAGAGATGCCATATTTTTTGAAGATAAATTTGTCAAGGATCATGATTTGTCTGTTTCCGGGTCTGATGATATGATTTCAGAATCTATCGTAGAACCTATAGCAGGTCCTTTTGGCACTGCTCTCCAACCATTAGAGGTAGAACCTGTTCCACTTAGAACATCTATAAGAGAGAGAATCCCTAAGAATTTTGGTGAGAATTTTGTCACCTACCACTTAAAGGATGATCCATTCTCCTACCAAGAATCAATGAGATCTAGAGACTCGTTGATGTGGGCAGAAGTCATTGATGATGAGATGGACTCACTGCTACATAACAATACTTGGCATTTAGTTGACTTGCTGAAAGACGCTAAAGTCCTAGGATGCATGTGGGTGTTGAAGAAGAAACTACATAGTGTTGGGTCTATAGCCAGGTATAAAGCGCGTCTCGTAGCTAAAGGTTATAAACAATAGGGAAAATAGACTATTTTGATGTTTATTCATCTATGTATCACCTATCGACTATCAGAATTCTTCTAGCTTTAGGGTATATTGATAACTTCCCAAAAGAAGTTATCTAGCCACGCTTTCTGACAAATTACTCGGCATATCCGACATGAATAAACACAAAAAGCTATAGAAATGAAAGTAATTGTTTGATTATCTAATTCAAGGCTAATTTGGTCTCTTTTCATTGTATGTTTACTAGTGGTGCAAGAGGAATAAGCTCATGGACGGAAATCTGCCAAAATATAAAAATCTGGAAAAAGGTTGCAACGCACGAAAAAATAAATAGTTGCAACGTCTCACTTACTGATTGGCAATGCAAGTAGGCACAGCGCGGGTGTTGCAACACCCCAAAAAAATGAAGGTTGCAACGTCTTCTGGGCGGTTTTCAGAGTTTGAAATTCAAATTTTGTCACCTTTTCAAATTTGGAAGGAGGCATCCCTTGGCATATCTGGAGGCGTTTTTAACGGACAAATGAATGGACAAAAAGGGAGTTCTGGACGAAAAAGACAAGGGAGCTTTTGGAGGAGAAGATCCATCTTGGGAGACAAACCCTAGGCAAGAAGAAGAAGAAGACTACACCGGATCGTCAAGAGCAACGGATCTCCCACATCCGAGTGAATTATTTCTTGAAACTTTCGAATTTTCTGAAGCATGTCTAGTAAGATCCATCTAATTTGGTTTCATCTCTCCGCCATGAACTAATTTCTTAGATCTTGTGTGTTGTGAGTACCTTACTTGTTGTGATGACTTGATTCAAGGTTTTAACTTAATGATTGTTTGATTTTCTATCTTTATTGGAATTGTGTTCTCTATTTGTGGATGTTTTGAGTAAGTATTCATCTTCTAGTTAGCATGGCGAGATTCGAGAGAGGAGTTATGCTAGTCTAGGGTTGAATCCTTTATATTACGTGGCGAGATTCGAGAGAGGAGTCACGTATTTCTTTAGTCAAAATTCCATCTTTTTACTGCACTGCGAGAATCGAGAGAGGAGCGGTGTAAGTGTAACCTAATTTCTAATATAACTTCGAGAGAGAAAGAGATTTCCTCTTGAGTTAGCGTAGTGGATTTGTGCGCTTTTCGTTACTTTCTTTCCACCCAAGTTGGAGATAACTGGGGGAATTTGGGTGACCGGATCTCGGAAATCGAGGGATAAAGAGATCCGCTTTTAAATCCTTGCAAGATAGAAGTCAAACAACTCATGAAAGCTTTTTCTATAAAAAAAATCATTGCAATAGGTAAGGGAAACCAACACGCAAGATTGCTTCTCTAAAACTTGGATAACAATATTTTCTTGTCCGCGCATTTTAGTTCTTGTCTTAAGAGTACTTCTTTAAATAAAACTAGAAATTCACCTTAATTATCGTCTTGAATTTAGAGAACGGGAAGAGCTAGTAATTGTGATCACTAGGTCAATCACCTCCTCGAGGGAACGATCACTTCTCACTTTATATTACTTGATTCGGCACGTGCACTTGCGTAAATATACATCTATCTCGGGCGTATCAAGTTTTTGGCGCCGTTGTCGGGGAGGTGCTTCTGAGTTAGTGTTAATTATTTTCATAATATTAGTGAATCCCTAGTACTTAGAGATCAAGTCTTTGTTTGTTTGTTTGTTTATTTGTTTGAATCAAGTTTATTTGAAAATCTGTGCAGTGTATGTCCAGGTATAGGCAAGTAGAATGATTGCCTTTGAATTCTGAAATTGAGCGTACCTGTAGACAAAACAGGAGAGACTTTAGGACCGTTAACATTATTCATCCTGCGATGGATAATCATGTGCAAAACAACGTTGATGATAATGAGGAGCATGTTGAACAAAAGGTTCAACCTAATGCACCTCGCATGACATGCTACGACTATAATACACCTCTAGGTGGGGGTTTGCATTTTAGCATTGCTCGTCCGGCAATTGCAGCAAATAACTTTAAAATAGACCCACTAATCATGCAACAAGTTCAATACAATAAGTTTGGGGGTCTCAATCATGTGGATGCAAATTCTCATTTAAAAACTTTCTTAGCCATCTGTGATATGTTTAAGTGTAACGGGGCATCCGATGATACAATTATGTTACGACTGTTTCTGTTCTCACTAGAAGGGAGGGCTAAGGATTGGCTAGATTCTTTACCTGATGATTGTATCACAACTTGGACGCAACTAGTCGAAAAATTCTTACATAAATACTTTCCTCCTTCGAAGACTGCAAAGCTAATAAGAGATATAACCACATTCACACAGGGAAACGGAGAGACACTATACGACGCTTGGGAGCGTTTTAAGGAACTACTGAGAAAGTGTCCCCACCATAGGTTAGCCCTACATCAACAAGTTTCCACCTTCTATAATGGATTGCAAACTGCAACCATGATCTTAGTAGACGGGGCTGCTGGAGGATCGTTACTTAAGAAGTATCCCGAGGACGCGTATGCAATCCTCGAAGATCTCACTGCAAATAACTATCAAGCCTATGAGCGTCAAGGGAACAATAACACGGTTGGTATCCACCAAGTGGACCAAATCACTTCCTTGGCCGCTCAAATGGCATCACAATTCAACCTAATTAATAAGAGATTAGATTTATTATCACAGCCTTCATCTAGTGCTCCATTGACGGTGGAGCAATTAAATCAAATTTCTGAAGAAACAAATTATGTAGGAGGAGCACAAAGGCAAGGTCCACCTGGATTCGCCAATCATTATCATCCCGAGTGGCAAAATCACCCCAATTTCTCCTGGAAAAACAATCAAGGGGCGAATCACCCACCAGGGTTCAATCAAAATATGAACCACCCTCCTATCAATAATAACTCTCAACCCTAACAATTAAACCAAAGGAAGATACCAGATGAATTTATCTTAGGCATGTTCCAAAAGTATGACTCAAGAATGGGAGGAATAGAATCTTCATTAAGATCACTAGAAACAACTATGGGTCAACTTGCAAATTCATTAAGTCAAAGACCCATTGGAACTCTACCTTCTGATACCACACTAAATCCAACAAAAGAAAATCATAATAATCAATGCAAAGCTATTGCCTTACGGAGTGGTGTAGAGATTCCAAGTGGGGAGGGGTTGCTTGAGAAAGCTAGGGAAGAAGAGGCAAGTAAGATGCCGAGTGAGCCAAGTGTACAACCCCGTATTCGCGAGGCGAGGACCCCAAGCAAGGCTTAAGGCATGCTAGTAAGTTTTGAGCTTTAGAGCTCCTTTGAGGGGCGGGTGCGGCGAGTAGGCAGACACCCGTCCGGCGCGGCTAGGCGAGGGCAGGTGAGGCGAGACCGGCCTGGGGCCGGGTTCACGCCCCTGCCTCGCGGCTAGGCGAGGGCAGGTGAGGCGAGACCGGCCTGGGGCCGGGTTCACGCCCCTGCCTCGCGGCTAGGCGAGGGCAGGTGAGGCGAGACCGGCCTGGGGCCGGGTTCACGCCCCTGCCTCGCGGCTAGGCGAGGGCAGGTGAGGCGAGACCGGCCTGGGGCCGGGTTCACGCCCCTGCCTCGCGGTTGGGCGAGGGCAAGTGAGGCGAGACCGGCCTGGGGCCGGGTTCTCGCCCCTCCCTCGCGGTTAGGCGAGAGCAGGTGAGGCGAGACCGGCCTGGGGCCGGGTTATCGCCCCTCCCTCGCGGTTAGGCGAGAGCAGATGAGGCGAGACCGGCCTGGGGCCGAGTTCTCGCCCCTCCCTCGCGGTTAGGCGAGAGCAGGTGAGGCGAGACCGGCCTGGGGCTGGGTTCTCGCCCCTGCCTCGCGGTTAGGCGAAAGCAGGTGAGGCGAGACCGGCCTGGGGCCGGGTTCTCGCCCCTGCCTCGCGGTTAGGCGAGAGCAGGTGAGGCGAGACCGGCCTGGGGCCGGGTTCTCGCCCCTGCCTCGCGGTTAGGCGAGAGCAGGTGAGGCGAGACCGGCCTGGGGCCGGGTTCTCGCCCCTGCCTCGCAGTCTCGCGGTCAGGCCGGGCGAGACCGGCGGGCGCTCCCCCGAGGTGGTTTTTCCCCTTTTTGCCCTCCAGTGTGGAGGTTTTCTATTGGCTGGAGGCATTTTTGCCCTAGGGGCATTTTGGTCATTTTACCCCCAAGACTTGGAAAAACTATAAATAGACCCTTAGGGGTGCCTTGGAGAAGAACTTGTCATTCTTTCCTTAGCCACTATTTTCTCTTTGGCTTTCCTCCAAGGCACCTAGCTCAAGCATTGGCTAGGGAGGGGGAGACCTCAAAGGTCTTCTGGGTGTGAGGTGGGACCTCCGCGCTAGAGCCAAGGGTTGGTTCATAGCTTCCTAAGTCTTCGGTCCATAACGTTCCACCGAGTGTAGTAGGTGTGAGGTCACCTCTTTTTTGGGACCCCGAACTCCACAGAAGCCAACTTTGGCCTCGGTCATTTTTGGCTTCAACACTTTTGGTGCGGTGAGCGTGGAGAGTGACCAGCACAGAAAATCTCGGGAGAGTGTCATGGCTGGAGATCAGGGTGGTAGTGATGACCTCGGTGGTCTCCCCAACCCAGGACCCTTCGTAGGAAGGGAGGAATTCATGGCTTCCATCGAAGGCATCATGGGGATGCTTAGGAGCATTGCCCCTCGGGCTGACAGCTCAACCCCCACCCCCCAGGGACTAGCTCCCAGGGGTCTCGGTGAGCAAACCCAGAGTGGTCTCGGCGAGCTGGCTCCTAGGGGGCGAGGCGAGATCACCCCAGCAGGGGAGAAATGAGTATGCCGGATAGGAGGCCTGGGAAGGAGAGGATGGTAGAGGGGGTCGAGCGAGACCTCCCAGGCCGGGAGCTGTTCCCCAGCCCGGCGAGAGCTAGCCCCCCAGGCGAGCAGGTCGCGCGAGTGGAGGTGGCGAGAGCTCCACCTAGGGGGTCACCATTCAGTGAGTTGATCATCTCAGCTCCCGTTACCGAGGGGTTCAGAGAGCCAGACATGGTTTACTATACCGGGAAGGATGACCCCGTCCAACACCTTCAATGGTTCGAGGATGCCATCTCCATCAGGCCGATGACGGATGCCTTCAAGTGTCGCCTCTTTGCGATCACGTTGAAGGAGAAGGCAAGGGACTGGTTTCATCAACTCCCTCCAAGGTCCATCTTCGGATTCGAAGACTTGAGCTGGAGCTTTCAGCTTCGCTTCTCCACCTCCAAGAAGAGGAAGAAAGGTCCCGAGTCCATCTTCTTGATAAAGCAAAGGGCCGAGGAGTCGCTGGCCCGCTATGTTGACAGGTTCCAGGAGGAGGTCCTTGACATCCAAGAGGTGCCAGGGTATGCCCTCCAGATGGCGTTCACGGTAGGGTTGCGCGAAGGGTTCTTCAAGATGAGCTTGACTCGGAAGGCCCCCCTTTCTTTCGAGGAGCTGATGGAAAGGGAGGCAGAGGAGATAGCCATGGAGGCAGCCAACCCGGACTTCGTGAAGAAGTTGGCAAGGTTGACAGAGGTGGAGTCGAAGGAGCAGGGTGGCTCAAGGCATCATGAAGGGAGAAGGAGAGAGGAGCAGAGAGCCCAGTGGTTCCAAGGACAGGAGGGTCCGGAACTAGGCTGGAGGCAGCAGGGAAGACCGGCCCAAGGTCCAGGAAGAGCTCTAGTCCCAGGTGGAGAGAACTTCCACGGGGGCCAAGGCAGGTTCAACTTCCAGAGGCAAGCACCTAGGCAGCTCCTGCCCCCACCCCAGCAAGCCTTGGCAATCGGCGGAGGAGGAAGAGGTAACAGGAGAGATCGCCCAGCCCGCCGAAGGAGGGGAGAAAGGGCACTACTGTATTGTGACTTCCATCAGTCGGAGGGTCATGCCACGGCTACCTGCCCCGAGTTCCTGGAGGTGAGGGGGGCGAGAGGTCCTGCCCAGCCTCCGCCGCCGGCGCAGAATGAAGTTCCACCCCGAGTAGGCGAGGAGGGCAGGTGCGAGGATCGGGTCGATGTTGGAACCCGAGGGAACATATGAGCGACTCACGGTGAAGTGGAGATCGTGCCCGAGTCCTCCAGAGGAGCTTCGCCCCAGTAGTGTCATGTACTTTTCTTATGATGCAATGAGTCTGGTCCCCGACCTACTAAGCCGAGGGAGTTATGTAACCTATCATATTTTCCCCTTTGGAGGATGTTGGATTTGGTAAGGTTCGGTTGAGATGTCTAGTCCCCCTCCCAAAAAAAAAAATCCTCCCCATACCAGGCTCTCACTAGCTGGGAGGGTTGAGGGCGCCTCGAAAAAACTAAGTCCTTAGCTCCGATGATGATTCCGCTGTCAGGCTCCCACTAGCTGACAAGGCCGGTTGATCTCTCGTGAAAGCCCAAGTCCTTAGCCCCGATGATGATTCCGCTGTCAGGCTCTCACTAGCTGACAAGGCCGGTTGATCTCTCGTGGAAGCCCAAGTCCTTAGCTCCGATGATGATTCCGCTGTCAGGCTCTCACTAGCTGACAAGTCCGGTTGATCTCTCGTGGAAGCCCAAGTCCTTAGCTCCGATGATGATTCCGCTGTCAGGCTCTCATTAGCTGACAAGGCCGGTTGATCTCTCGTGGAAGCCCAAGTCCTTAGCCCCGATGATGATTCCGCTGTCAGGCTCTCACTAGCTGACAAGGCCGGTTGATCTCTCGTGGAAGCCCAAGTCCTTAGCTCCGATGATGATTCCTCTGTCAGGCTCCCACTAGCTGACAAGGCCGGTTGATCTCTCGTGGAATCCCAAGTCCTTAGCTCCGATGATGATTCCGCTGTCAGGCTCTCACTAGCTGACAAGGCCAGTTGATCTCTCGTGGAAGCCCAAGTCCTTAGCCCCGATGATGATTCCGCTGTCAGGCTCTCACTAGCTGACAAGGCCAGTTGATCTCTCGTGGAATTCCAAGTCCTTAGCTCCGATGATGATTCCGCTGTCAGGCTCTCACTAGCTGACAAGGCCGGTTGATCTCTCGTGGAAGCCCAAGTCCTTAGCTCCGATGATCATTCCGCTGTCAGGCTCTCACTAGCTGACAAGGCCGGTTGATCTCTCGTGGAAGCCCAAGTCCTTAGCTCCGATGATGATTCCGCTGTCAGGCTCCCACTAGCTGACAAGGCCGGTTGATCTCTCGTGGAAGCCCAAGTCCTTAGCTCCGATGATGATTCCGCTGTCAGGCTCTCACTAGCTGACAAGGCCAGTTGATCTCTCGTGGAAGCCCAAGTCCTTAGCTCCAATGATGATTCTGCTGTCAGGCTCTCACTAGCTGACAAGGCCGGTTGATCTCTCGTGGAAGCCCAAGTCCTTAGCCCCGATGATGATTCCGCTGTCAGGCTCTCACTAGCTGACAAGGCCGGTTGATCTCTCGTGGAAGCCCAAGTCCTTAGCTCCGATGATGATTCCGCTGTCAGGCTCCCACTAGCTGACAAGGCCGGTTGATCTCTCGTGGAATCCCAAGTCCTTAGCTCCGATGATGATTCCGCTGTCAGGCTCTCACTAGCTGACAAGGCCGGTTGATCTCTCGTGGAAGCCCAAGTCCTTAGCTCCGATGATGATTCCGCTATCAGGCTCTCACTAGCTGACAAGGCCGGTTGATCTCTCGTGGAAGCCCAAGTCCTTAGCTCCGATGATGATTCCGCTGTCAGGCTCCCACTAGCTGACAAGGCTGGTTGATCTCTCGTGGAAGCCCAAGTCCTTAGCTCCGAGATGATTCCGCTGCCAGGCTCTCACTAGCTGGTGGGTTCAGGTTGATCTCTCGTGGGAGCCAAGTCCCTTAGCTCCGAGATGATTCTTGCCACCTAGGCTCTCACAGCTGGCATGGCAGGTTGACTCCCCAAGAGGTTAAGTCCTTTTACCCTGAGGGGGTCTCGCCACCCAGGCTCTCACAGCTGGCATGGCAGGTTGACCCCCCAGGAGGTTAAGTCCTTTTACTCTGAGGGGGTCTCGCCACCCAGGCTCTCACAGCTGGCATGGCAGGTTGACCCCCCAGGAGGTTAAGTCCTTTTACCTTGAGGGGGTCTCGCCACCCAGGCTCTCACAACTGGCATGGCAGGTTGACCCCCCAGGAGGTTAAGTCCTTTTACCCTGAGGGGGTCTCGCCACCCAGGCTCTCACAGCTGGCATGGCAGGTTGACCCCCCAAGAGGTTAAGTCCTTTTACCCTGAGGGGGTCTCGCCACCCAGGCTCTCATAGCTGGCATGGCAGGTTGACTCCCCAGGAGGTTAAGTCCTTTTACCCTGAGGGAGTCTCGCCACCCAGGCTCTCACAGCTGGCATGACAGGTTGACTCCCCAGGAGGTTAAGTCCTTTTACCCTGAGGGGGTCTCGCCACCCAGGCTCTCACAGCTGGTATGGCGGGTTGACCCCTCAGGAGGTTAAGTCCTTTTACCCTGAGGGAGTCTCGCCACCCAGGCTCTCACAGCTGGTATGGCAGGTTGACTCCCCAGGAGGTTAAGTCCTTTTACCCTGAGGGGGTCTCGCCACCCAGGCTCTCACAGCTGGTATGGCGGGTTGACCCCCCAGGAGGTTAAGTCCTTTTACCCTGAGGGGGTCTCGCCACCCAGGCTCTCACAGCTGGCATGACAGGTTGACCCCCCAGGAGGTTAAGTCCTTTTACCCTGAGGGGGTCTCGCCACCCAGGCTCTCACAGCTAGTATGGCGGGTTGACCCCCCAAGAGGTTAAGTCCTTTTACCCTGAGGGAGTCTCGCCACCCAGGCTCTCACAGCTGGCATGGCAGGTTGACCCCCCAGGAGGTTAAGTCCTTTTACCCTGAGGGGGTCTCGCCACCCAGGCTCTCACAGCTGGTATGGCGGGTTGACCCCCCAGGAGGTTAAGTCCTTTTACCCTGAGGGGGTCTCGCCACCCAGGCTCTCACAGCTGGCATGGCAGGTTGACCCCCCAGGAGGTTAAGTCCTTTTACCCTGAGGGGGTCTCGCCACCCAGGCTCTCACAGCTGGCATGGCAGGTTGACCCCCCAGGAGGTTAAGTCCTTTTACCCTGAGGGGGTCTCGCCACCCAGGCTCTCACAGCTGGCATGGCAGGTTGACTCCCCTAGGAGGTTAGATCCACCCGCGAGAGCAAGCTACCCTCAGCGAATACGTTGGGTTGGATGTTTCTTTTCGAGCTTAGACAACCTCGAAAAGAGCGGGGATTGTGTACAACCCCGTATTCGCGAGGCGAGGACCCCAAGCAAGGCTTAAGGCATGCTAGTAAGTTTTGAGCTTTAGAGCTCCTTTGAGGGGCGGGTGCGGCGAGTAGGCAGACACCCGTCCGGCGCGGCTAGGCGAGGGCAGGTGAGGCGAGACCGGCCTAGGGCCGGGTTCATGCCCCTGCCTCGCGGCTAGGCGAGGGCAGGTGAGGCGAGACCGGCCTGGGGCCGGGTTCACGCCCCTGCCTCGCGGCTAGGCGAGGGCAGGTGAGGCGAGACCGGCCTGGGGCCGGGTTCACGCCCCTGCCTTGCGGCTAGGCGAGGGCAGGTGAGGCGAGACTGGCCTGGGGCCGGGTTCACGCCCCTGCCTCGCGGTTGGGCGAGGGCAGGTGAGGCGAGACCGGCCTGGGGCCGGGTTCTCGCCCCTCCCTCGCGGTTAGGCGAGAGCAGGTGAGGCGAGACCGGCCTGGGGCCGGGTTCTCGCCCCTCTCTCGTGGTTAGGCGAGAGCAGGTGAGGCGAGACCGACCTGGGGCCGGGTTCTCGCCCCTCCCTCACGGTTAGGCGAGAGCAGGTGAGGCGAGACCGGCCTGGGGCCGGGTTCTCGCCCCTGCCTCGCGGTTAGGCGAAAGCAGGTGAGGCGAGACCGGCCTGGGGCCGGGTTCTCGCCCCTGCCTCGCGGTTAGGCGAGAGCAGGTGAGGCGAGACCGGCCTGGGGCCGGGTTCTCGCCCCTGCCTCGCGGTTAGGCGAGAGCAGGTGAGGCGAGACCGGCCTGGGGCCGGGTTCTCGCCCCTGCCTCGCGGTCTCGCGGTCAGGCCGGGCGAGACCGGCGGGCGCTCCCCCGAGGTGGTTTTTCCCCTTTTTGCCCCCCGGTGTGGAGGTTTTCTATTGGCTGGAGGCATTTTTGCCCCAGGGGCATTTTGGTCATTTTACCCCCAAGACTTGGAAAAACTATAAATAGACCCTTAGGGGTGCCTTGGAGAAGAACTTGTCATTCTTTCCTTAGCCACTATTTTCTCTTTGGCTTTCCTCCAAGGCACCTAGCTCAAGCATTGGCTAGGGAGGGGGAGACCTCAAAGGTCTTCTGGGTGTGAGGTGGGTCCTCCGCGCTAGAGCCAAGGGTCGGTTCATAGCTTCCTAAGTCTTCGGTCCATAACGTTCCACCGAGTGTAGTAGGTGTGAGGTCACCCCTTTTTTGGGACCCCGAACTCCACAGAAGCCAACTTTGGCCTCGGTTATTTTTGGCTTCAACACCAAGCACATTAGAGAAGGAGGTGGGAGAGAAGCAAAAAGAGAAATTAAACCAAAAGAAAGACGTAATCTACCCACCACCCCCATTTCCATCTAGACTGGCTAAATCCAAACTTGACATACAATTCCAGAAGTTTATGGATATTTTCAAAAAGCTAACTATAAACATCCCATTTTTCGAGGCCCTTGAGCAAATGCCGAGTTATGCTAAGTTTATGAAAGATATCTTGACAAAGAAGAGAAAGTTTGTTGATAAAGAGATAGTGGCGTTGACTGAGGAGTGTAGTGCTATATTGCAGAATAAGCTGCCACCCAAGCTTAAGGATCCCGGTAGTTTCACAATTCCATGTTCTATTGGAGTGAAGTTTGTTGGGAGAGCGTTATGTGACTTTGGAGCGAGCATCAACCTGATGCCATTATCTATCTATAAGAAGTTGGGTCTAGGCGAGATAACACCTACATCTCTCATTCTACAGTTGGTCGATAGGTCTCTTGCATTCCCTAAGGGAATTGTAGAAGACGTGTTGGTTAAAGTGGAGAAATTCATTTTCCCCGCTGATTTTGTAGTACTTGATATGGATGAGGATAAGGATGTCTCCATCATTCTTGGTAGACCATTCTTGGCCACCGAAAGAACACTCATTGATGTTCAGAAAAGTGAGCTTACGATGAGAGTTAATGATGAGAATGTGACATTCAACATCCTCAAAGCCATGCGATTTCCGGATGATAAAGAGGAGTGTTTCTCTATTACGGAGGTGAGTGCACCTATACGGATGATGCATAATGAAAATAATTGGGAGCACAAAATTCTTAGTGCTTTAACAAATGAAGAAATAGAAGAGGATCCAGAATCAAAGGAAACTGAGGAAGCATTATGTACTTTTGAGCATTTACCAAACGCTAACGCGTTTGAGTTAATAAGCAGGTCAAGCGAGTCGGAAATCATGAAGCCGTCTATTGTAGAGCCACCTATGCTTGAATTGAAACCGCTACCCGAAAACCTAAAGTATGTTTTTCTAGGTAAGGACAACACATTACCGGTTATTATTGATGCATCTTTAGTAAAGGAGAATGAAGATAAATTGATTGCGGTTCTTTGTGAGAACAAGAGAGCATTAGGCTGGACCATTGCAGACATTAGAGGGATAAGTCCTTCAATTTGCATGCATAAAATCCTTCTAGAGGAAGAGTCAAAAGAGTCAATAGAACCCCAACGAAGGCTTAGCCCACCCATGAAAGAAGTGGTCAAGAAGGAGATAATCAAATGGCTGGATGCAGGTATCATATATCCTATCTCCGATAGTCGGTGGGTAAGTCCTGTTCAGTGTGTGCCAAAGAAGGGGGGTATTACGGTAGTTAGAAATGAGAGCAACGAGTTGATTCCCACTAGAACGGTAACTGGATGGAGGATTTGTATGGATTACCGAAAGTTGAATAAAACGACTAGGAAAGGTCATTTCCCACTCCCATTCCTTGATCAGGTTCTTGATAGGCTAGCCGGAAATGAGTATTTCTGTTTCCTAGATGGTTACTCGGGGTATAATCAAATCATGGTAGCTCCCGAGGATCAGGAGAAGACCACCTTCACCTGTCCTTTTGGAACATTTGCATTTAGGAAAATGCCCTTTGGATTATGCAACGCTCCTGCCACATTTCAGCGCTGCATGATCGCTATCTTTACTGAACTAATTGATGAGGGGATCGAGATCTTTATGGATGATTTTTCAGTGTTTGGGAGGTCGTTTGATGAATGTTTAGAAGTGCTAAAGAAAGTTTTGAACAAATGCATTCAAGCCAACTTAATTTTAAACTGGGAAAAATGTCACTTCATGGTCAAAGAAGGGATTGTTCTGGGACACAAGGTGTCCAAGAAGGGTTTGGAAGTAGACCGAGCGAAGACTGAGGTTATAGAAAAATTGCCCCCACCAACTAATGTTAAGGGAGTGCGTAGTTTTCTGGGCCATGCAGGCTTTTCTTGTCATTTTATTAAAGATTTTTCTAAAATCTCTAAGCCGCTAAGTCAGTTGTTAGAGAAAGATTCCCACTTTAATTTGGACGGGGAGTGTTTAGCCGCCTTTCATACATTAAAACAAAGTCTAGTTTCTTCACCGATTATTATTGCACCTGATTGGTCTCTACCATTCACCATTATGTGTGACGCAAGCAATTTTGCTGTGGGCGCAGTCTTAGGACAAGTGCGCGACAAGGTCTTCCACACAATCTACTATGCTAGCAAGACACTGATCGACACCCAAATAAACTACACCACTACCGAGAAGGAACTATTAGCAGTTGTTTTTGCTTTTGACAAATTCCGCTCCTATTTAATATTGTCTAAGGTGATAGTTTATACGGACCATGCTGCTATACATTTTTTGATAGAGAAAAAGGATGTTAAACCTAGATTGATTAGGTGGGTACTCCTCTTGCAGGAGTTTGATTTGGAGATTAAAGATCGTAAGGGAGCGGAGAATCTTATAGCAGACCACCTATCACGTCTAGAGTCTGAGTATGGGAAGCATGTAAACATTGAGATTAGGGAGAATTTTCCTGATGAGAGTCTGTTGGCAGTATCAGAGGGGAATACCCCATGGTATGCTGACATAGTAAATTTCATTGTGAGTAACATTTTGCCATCAGATTTAAATTATCAGCAGAAGAAAAGATTTCTTCATCAGACCAAGTTTTATCTTTGGGATGCCCCCTATGTATTTAGGATATGCGCTGACCAAGCCATTCGTAGGTGCATACCTGAGATGGAAGTTCGTGATATCCTAGAAAAGTGTCATACATCTCCTTACGGAGGGCACTTTATGGGAAAACGAACTGCTATGAAGGTACTAGAGGCTGGTTTTTATTGGCCAACGCTATTTAAGGATGCTCACTTGTTTGTCAAGGCATGTGATAGATGCCAGAAGACGGGCAATATTCATCGGGGGGCAAGTATGCCTATGACCAATATTATGGAAGTAGAGGTATTTGATGTTTGGGGCATAGATTTTATGGGGCCGTTTGTGAATTCAGGAGGAAATTTCTACATATTATTGGCAGTAGACTATGTGTCAAAATGGGTAGAGGCCATTGCCACACAAAAAAACGATGTCAAGGTTGTACTCATGTTTATAAAAGCAAATATATTTACGAGATTCGGCACGCCTAGGGCGATAATTAGTGTGGGGGCTCACATTTTTGTAATACACAATTTAAATTACTTTTAAAAAAATATGGTGTAACACATAAAATGGCCCTAGCATATCACCCGCAAACCAATGGATTAGCCGAAGTCTCCAATAGAGAGATTAAGTCCATCTTAGAGAAGACAGTGAGTACAACCAGGAAGGATTGGGCATTTAAATTAAATGACGCGCTATGGGCTTATAGGACCGCTTACAAAATGCCCATAGGTATGACCCCCTTTAGGATGGTGTATGGAAAGGGCTGTCATTTACCGGTAGAATTGGAACATAGAGCTTTTTGGGCAATCAAGAGACTTAACTTTGACTTTCAAGAAGCGGGTAAAAGAAGGCTTTTGCACTTGAATGAGTTAGAAGAGCTTAGATTTAACGCTTATGAGAACACAAAGCTTTAAAAAGATCGGGTTAAAAAATGATACGATTTGAGACTGCAGAAGAGAGAATTTAGAAGCGGACAACTTGTGCTTTTGTATAATTCACGCCTTCGATTATTTCCAGGAAAGCTGAAATCGAGATGGTCTGGACCATTCCGAGTTGTTGAGGTGTTCCCATATGGTGTGGTAACAATATGTAACGAGAAGGACGGATCAACTTTCAAGGTGAATGGACAGCGACTAAAAATTTATTATGAGGGTGGTGACCAGCGCGATGCGATGGTCATAAAATTTCATTAACGAGTACTAGGAGAGCCATCTTGCCGAGACGATTAACTTAGGCGCTAGGTGGGAGGCAACCCATCGCTATATGTTTAGTTTATTGTTTGAATTTAGTAGTTTTTCTTCAAGTTTTCTTTGGTTTTGATTAAAAGAGTAGTGGTGGAGGAATGAATTCAATTACTGATGGAAAAATTGGTAGGAGCAGTGGTGGTAGTTGCAGCGCTGAAAATTTTAATTTGACGCAACATCCAGATTTCTGTCCCGAGAGTTTAAACTGCACGGGTGTTGCAACGACAGAAAAATAAATGGTTACAACACCTTTCTTTCTGGTTGGTCTGGAGAGTGTAAACCACGCGGGTGTTGCAACGACAGCAAAAATAAATGGTTGCAACACCTTTCTTTCGGCCACTACCGAGGAATAGGCGGTCAAACCGGCGCTGAACCGGCTGGAGGGGTCCATACAGAGTGTGCCACGTGGCCCCGGTTCACTTGAACCGGGCTTCTTCTTAATTATACACGCTAAAAAATATATTAAAAAAAAGGAAAGGAAGGGGAAGAGAATCGAATCGACGCCGTTCCCTACCCTAGTTCGCGAAACGGAGGCGTCGACGGCGGCGTCGGCGAGTTTTGCAGGGCGTAGACGGCGGCGTGAGTGGCGGCGAACTGCTAGGAGTTGATTCCCAGCAAGCCCATCCCCATTTCGCGACCTGACGACGAGTGCAACTTCGCCGGACCCCTCCCTACCGTAGCATCTCAAGACCGATCAGGTAATTTTCGAAAGCGCCTAGCACCATTCTTATTTCAGTTCTCATCTCCATGCCTGAGTTTCGAATGTGTGAGGGTGAGGAGTTCCTGATCTTGCTAAACCTATAATGTAGAAATGTCATCCAAAAGAAAAGGGAAATCGATAGCGAAGAAAGCGTCACGGTTTGTTAGCGAAGCTGCCACATATAGATTTGAGAATCTAAAGACGTTACCAGTAATTTATGAAAGGGGATTCCTGATGGAGAAGCGAGCGTGGAGCCTTCCCTACGTGCTCCAAATGCATGAGTTGCACTGGGAGACGTTCTGCCATCACCGGTCGGAGGCCATTCTATCCTGGGTATACGAATTTTACGCAAACGCTAAGCAAATGGAGGATGAGGTAGTGACGGTACGAGGGAAGCTGATCAACATATCTTCCAATGTAATCAATGAGTTGTACGAAGTAGGTGCTGATGAAGAATTGGAGAGTCTGAACTATCAAATTACATCGGATGAACTGGCAGCTACGATCGGCAATTCACCAGACCTTGAATGGTCAAAGAGGTCGACGAAGGCACTGAAATCCACATCTCTGTCCAGGGAAGCTAAGGTGTGGCTCCTTTTCATAAATGCTACCGTTATGCCTACCCACCACCTGAACAACATCACTTTGGACAGAGCAGAGCTGATATATCACATTTTGAAGGGGCATAGGATTAATGTGGGAGCGATAATCAGCAACCATTTGAAGATGAAAATCCGGGAGGACAAGGCCAAGCTGCTATGGTTCCCAATCTTGATCACAGAGCTTTGTAGGCAGGCAAGGGTAGCCTGCGGTGCTGAGGATTTGCTAACCCAAGTGCGGAGGCCGATAACTGGACAGGTTGTGAAGGTGAATATTAAAGTAGGGACTGAGATGGACAGCGGTTTTAAGACACCTCACAAAAGAATAGGAAGTCGATATTCAGCGTCATCGGCCAGAAAGCGGGAGAAAGTAGCAGTGCCATCCGGGGAAGGGGTCACGTTGCATGAAGCTATGGAAAGTATTGAGTACATAAAGGTATACTTGAGATGCCAGCACTGCTACTTCAGTTCCCGACTGGATATTATGGAGAGGAAGATTGATAGTCTCTTGAAGAGAGCAAAGTTGCAGGTGTATGAAGAGCCATTTCGATATCAGTGGCAGTTCAACGACAAGGGAGAGTTGCTAGCGGCTGATGGAAGCACTCTCGACCCAACCAAATTAGATGAAGAAGATGAGGAACAGGAGGAAGAAAGGAATCAAGAAAAAGAGGTGGAGCCAGAAGGCGAGGAGGATCAAGAAATGGATGAACCTGAAGAAGACGATGAGGGGGGATCTGATTAGATCCTTTTTGACTTATTTGTTTTTTTGATGACTGTACTAATGGTTGATGGACACTATTTTGTTTCTGTTTTTCTCTGGATGACCGTATTTTGAGCTATTTTGTTTGACTGCATGGTGAATGGACACATGATATGATATTTTGGACATATTTTGAACATGATATGATACTTTGCTCACATGATATGATATGATCTTGAGTGTATATTTGGACTCATTAAGTGCTAGATATTTTGGAAAGCCTAAATTTAATATACCTTATTACTCTGTTTTATGTTCAAATTGATATAACATGATTTAGGCTATTGCTATAATTAACAGTAATGACATGAATATGAAGGCGATTAAGCTATTTTGGTTCATTGTTGTTGCTAATTCATGCAGTTACGAACTTTATTAGATTGCCTCCATGTTTTGTTCTCTTCTGTCATAGCCAAGATAAAAGTTGGGCAGATAAATATGGTACGGAGTGCTGCAGATCATCAGAGAATATGAGGATCACATTAAAGAAACTCAAGAGACTCAGAGGAAATCATTTCCTTATCAGGGGAGTTTTTACTGTTTCAATTTCATTTTTATTTAATTCATGCAAAGGCTGAGTAGTATAGAAAGAATATTTTTTTTTTAATATAACACATTAACCTTGCTAGGGCCTAGCAAGCCCTTAAGTGTGGGGGTGTTGGCTAACATCGCCCCTGCAATTGTGGTGGTAGATAATTTGATCACTCGTAATTGTAATATTTCGTATATTGATCGTACTTAGTGATAAGTTATTCTTGAAGTTCAATGATAATTAATTGGTACGGCTAGAGAATCCTAGGAGTTCAGATTTTGAATTTGAAATTAGCAAGATTTTTTTTTGATAAAACACTCTAAGGCATTTGATTCATGCACATCCTTCTCCAGTTTTCGTTTACTTCTCTGAAAAATTTTGATGTTGATTTCTAAAATTAGGAAATGGGGTGAGCAAGAACTAAGTAATAATGTGAGTCAAGATAATGTTTTAGTAGCTAGACCATTTTGAACTTTCATGAGACTCTTTGATTGGTTTTGTATCATTTTGTTACCCACTACTGAATGACCAAATTCCCTATATTTCATTAGTTTTATCTTAATCCACTAGCCATTTATGGGTGTTCCAATTCAGCATTTATATATAAAAAAAAAGAAAATTGTGAATTGTCATAGTGATATGCGGCCTAAGTATGTACACGCCTATCTAGAATGATCCCAACTGTGACCATATGAAAAAAAAAGGAAATAATCAAAACTTTTGTCATAGTGATATGTGGCCTGGGTAGGCAATTACATACTTAGAATGATCCCAACTATTGGCACAATATGTTTATATATGCGAGGCTTAAGGATTGAACCTCGTAATATGGTGAAAGATTGAGATTATTAACTAGGGAATTACCATGTCACTATTTAAGCCTATTCATGAATTGCCAACCAAGCCAAAGCTAAACCTATGCTCTCGTATGCTGCTAATTCTTATCAAGGCTAGCGTAATGACTTAGCTTATTCTTACCCTTTTGAATTATTGAGGATGTTCAATGAAAAATTACGGGGGAGTAAATAATCTGGAAGAAGGCGCACACACAACACAAAATTCTTTAGTATGCTTTATCTTTTATCAAGCTAATGGATTTGTGATGTTTGAACTTTTAATAATAATCAAGCTTATCAGTTGATTAAAGCAAGCTTCTTGAATATCTTGGACTAATGTTGGTCAAGATAGGATTGTTCTGATTTGGAGAGTGATAATTATCGAACACCCATTTGAAATAATTATTTCTCTTTGCTTGGGACTAGTAAAGGTTCAAATGTGGGGGTGTGATAACTTCCCAAAAGAAGTTATCTAGCCACGTTTTCTGACAAATTACTCGGCATATCCGACACGAATAAACACAAAAAGCTATAAAAATGAAAGTAATTGTTTGATTATCTAATTCAAGGCTAATTTGGTCTCTTTTCATTGTATGTTTACTAGTGGTGCAAGAGGAATAAGCTCATGGACGGAAATCTGCCAAAATATAAAAATCTGGAAAAAAGTTGCAACGCACGAAAAAATAAATAGTTGCAACGTCTCACTTACTGATTGGCAATGCAAGTAGGCACAGCGCGGGTGTTGCAACACCCCAAAAAAATGAAGGTTGCAATGTCTTCTGGGCGGTTTTCAGAGTTTGAAATTCGAATTTTGCCACTTTTTCAAATTTGGAAGGAGGCATCCCTTGGCATATCTGGAGGCGTTTTTAAAGGACAAATGAAAGGACAAAAAGGGAGTTCTGGACGAAAAAGACAAGGGAGCTTTTGGAGGAGAAGATCCATCTTGGGAGACAAACCCTAGGCAAGAAGAAGAAGAAGACTACACCGGATCGTCAAGAGCAACGGATCTCCAACATCCGAGTGAATTATTTCTTGAAACTTTCGAATTTTCTGAAGCATGTCTAGTAAGATCCATCTAATTTGGTTTCATCTCTCCACCATGAACTAATTTCTTAGATCTTGTGTGTTGTGAGTACCTTACTTGTTGTGATGACTTGATTCAAGGTTTTAACTTAATGATTGTTTGATTTCCTATCTTTATTGGAATTGTGTTCTATATTTGTGGATGTTTTGAGTAAGTATTCATCTTCTAGTTAGCATGGAGAGATTCGAGAGAGGAGTTATGTTAGTCTAGGGTTGAATCCTTTATATTACGTGGCGAGATTCGAGAGAGGAGTCGCGTATTTCTTTAGTCAAAATTCCATCTTTTTACTGCACTGCGAGAATCGAGAGAGGAGCGGTGTAAGTGTAACCTAATTTCTAATATAACTTCGAGAGAGAAAGAGATTTCCTCTTGAGTTAGCGTAGTGGATTTGTGCGTTTTTCGTTACTTTCTTTCCACCCAAGTTGGAGATAACTGGGGGAATTTGGGTGACCGGATCTCGGAAATCGAGGGATAAAGAGATCCGCTTTTAAATCCTTGCAAGATAGAAGTCAAATAACTCATGAAAGCTTTTTCTATAAAAAAATCATCGCAATAGGTAAGGGAAAACGGGCATAAGCATTGTGTGTGAAGCCTATCCGGACAAGTTGATCCGGACTGTGCGGTCTGTACATGTCAAACCGCCCAGTCTTTGTACATTTATTTAGTCCCACATTGTTAGTTTGTACTCTCCTCTATCTCCTCCATTCTATAAAAGGGAGGCCATACCTTTGTAAATGATATCTTTTTGGATAATAAAAATTTCAATTATTCAATCTTCCGGCCTGTTTTTCTAGTCGTTCTTCTCTATTTTTACAATCTCCAAGGCTCCCTACTGCAATCTACCACGTAGAAAACTCGAAAAATGCCCAAACATCCGGAGTCTTCCCCGGTTCATATGCAATGCAACATCACCGATCCGGATCAACTTGTCTGAATAGGCTTCACACACAATGCCTATGCCCGTTTTCGCATACAGACTCTATACAAGGGGGACTTTATATATCTACCCCAAGGAACGCTCCAACTCTTCGCTCACTCGCGAGAGAGGGCTTCCTATGCAAAGGAAAAGAGGGCTTCATATGCCCTAGGATGAGAAATTTTTACCCTTCCACTCTTCCGCGGCGCCATGAAAATCTACACGGTTGGAAAGCACCGCAACGGCATCGTCTTCGCGGATCTGGACTCGGATCGCGATTCGGAGCTTCGAAGCTCCACCGGCGGCCGGATCTTTGGACTTCTTCCTCCTCCTTGCTCTCCCTTCTCTCTCAGAACTTAGAGAGAGAGGAACCCAAGAGAACTGAGCCCTTATAATTCTAACTCCCGGATAAAACCCTTCAGGAAAGAACCCCAGCCATTGGATCCCAAGCCAAGGAAACGAACGGCCACGATTAGGCCTAAAATTACAAAATCTGGGCCAAACACGGGTTGCAACACGGCCGTGTGCATGGCCGTGTCACCCATTCGCCGTCTCGACCGATGCGATAACCAACACACGACATTCGACACGGCCTCCGACATGCCCGTGTCGCATGCGACACGCCCGTGTCACGACACGTGTCACGCCCCGTGTGCAACGACCAGCACTCTTTTCCCGAGAAGGACACGGCCTGCGACACGGCACCCGACACGCCCGTGTCAGAAGTGACACGCCCGTGTCAGAAGTGACACGCCCGTGTCTGTGCCCGTGTACAACTTCCAACACTTGTTTCCCGAGGAGGACACGGCCTGCGACATGGCACCCGACACGCCCGTGTCACATGTGACACGCCCGTGTCTGTGCTCGTGTCATGACCCGTGTACATGACTCAGAAAACTCCCTAGTGTGACACGCCCGTGTCACGCCCGTGACACGCCCGTGACACCTGCTCCAAGTCCCAGACTTGGCTTAAAACGTCACCCGTCCCTCTTTTGAGTTTCGGGGTGTTACAACTCTCTCCCCCTTAAAAGAATTTCGCCCACGAAATTTACTAAAGGAAAATAATAGGAACTGAAAGCTTTTAACGGTACCTGAGCGGAATAACTCCAGGTACTCCTCCAGCATAGTTTGCTCCCATTCCCAAGAGAGCTCCTCCCGACCGTAATTATCCCACCGGACCTTAACCATTTGGATCTCCTTGTTACGGAGCCTCTTGACCTAAGAGTATTCAATACGAACGGGCTTGACCCTAGTCGTCAACCCTTCATCCACCGGCACTTGATCAACCGTGATCACTTGCGAAGGCTCTTGCACCGCCTTCCACAATACAGAGATGTGGAACAAATCGTGTAGTCCACTCAACTCCACCGATAGCTTCAAACGGTAAGCCGCTTCGCCGACCCGCTCCAGAATCTCAAAGGGGCCAAGGTATCTTGGGCTCAGCTTCTTCAAGCGTCTCACCCGCGAAACACCCTTGAACGACTTCACTTTCAAGTATGCCCAATCTCCTACCGCGAACTCCACGTTCCGGTGTTTGGCATTGTAATACTTCGCCTGTCTGTCCTGAGCGATCAACAAGTGCTCCCGAATGATCCGCACCAACGAGGTAGCACTCTCCACCTCCTGCTTCTTGTACAACCTTGCCTCACCCGTTTCTAACCATGATAACGGCGTGCGATACTTCCTACCATACAGGGCCTCAAAGGGCGCCATTTGGATACTCGTCTGATAGCTGTTATTGTACGCGAACTCCACCAAATATAGATGGTCCTCTTAATGCTTCCCGAAGTCTAGAACACACATGCGTAGCATGTCCTCCATCGTTCTATTGACTCTCTTGGTCTGTCCATCCGTCTGCGGATGGAAGACTGTGCTGAACTTCAACTTTGTCCCCAGCATCTGCTGCACTAACCTCCAATCATTTGACGTGAAACGCCCATCGCGATCACTCACAATTCTACGGGGCACACCGTGCAGTCTAATTATATTATCCACATAAATCTTTGCCAACTTCTCTACCGAGTCATCCTTTCTATGCAGAATAAAGTGCGACACTTTAGTTAGTCGGTCTACGATCACCCAGATTGCGTCGTTCCCCTTCTGCGACCTTGGCAAACCATGCACAATGTCCATCGATATGTCGTCAAACTTCCACTCCGGTATAGGCAAGGACTTCAAGAATCCTCCCGGCTTTTGGCACTCTGCCTTCACTAAGGCGCACTTGGCACTTAGCCACAAACAACGCTACGTCTTTCTTGAGCCCCTGGGTGGATTGATTACTTGGTATGATGAGCCTCATACATCAACTCCGCCCGTAGGTTACCCCCGCTTGGGACGTACAACCGATGATCCTTCCTTAACAACCCATCCTCATCAGAAAATTGGGAATTTGACTCATCCAATGCTGCCTCCATAAGCTCCTTCATGGATTCATCTAAATCCATTGTCTGCCGAACACGATCAGCCAGGTCATACTAAACTTCCGTCCAGTTCAACAAAGCCTTGACGCTTGTCTGCTTGTCCACGCAACAGATCTCCAACACCTCCAACTCCCGTACTAGCCTCTCATTATGAACCGACAACCAGTTGGCTTGGGCGGGAGCCCTGCGAATCAACGCATCCGCAACTGCATTGCCCTTCCCGGGTACAACCGCTATACCTTCCCCACTAACAATATGACCAAGGAACGCTACTGAGGGTAGCCAGAACTCGCACTTGGAGAATTTCGCATACAGTTCATTACTCCTCAAAGTCTCCAACACCAGATGCAAGTGCTTGAAGTGATCTTCTTCGCACTGCGAGTACACCAATATATCGTCAATAAAGACGATCACAAAGCGGTCCAGGAAATCTCGGAACGTCCTGTTCATCAAGTCCATAAACACTGATGGCGCATTCGTCAGTCCAAACGGCATGATCGTGAACTCGAAATGCCCATACCTTGTGCTGAACGCCATCTTCGGGATATCACACTCCCTGATCCTCAACTGATAGTACCCCGACTTCAAGTCCAACTTAGAATATACCAACGATCTGACTAACTGATCGAAGAGATCATCAATCCTCGGGATCGGGTACTTGTTCTTCTCCGTCAGCTTGTTCAACTCTTTGTAGTCGATACACAGCCGCATACTCTCATCCTTCTTCTTAACGAAGAGGACCGGTGCGCTCCAAGGTGACGAGCTTGGACGCACATAACCTTGCTCCATCAGCTCCTCTAGCTGAACTTTCAACTCTGCCATCTCCTTAGGCGCCAACATATACGGAGCACGTGACACCGGTTTGGCCCCTGGCACGAGCTCGATGGTGAAATCAATCTCTCGCTGCGGTGGGGCTCTGGGAAGACTATCCGGGAACACCTCTGGGTACTCGCATACCACGGGGATACTACCCAACGTGGACTTTGGCTCCGCAGCCTCCACTAATGCGAAGAATAACCCTGCACCAGCACGAACTGCCTTTACCACCTGAAGAGCAGACATCAGCGTCTTGCTCGACCCCTTGAGTCCCTCGAATGTTGTCTCCCGCCCAACACCCAGCTTGACCTCCTTCCGGTCGCAATCAATCCAAGCCTTCTGCTCCGAAAGCCAATCCATCCCAAAGATAACGTCGAACTCTATTAGCGGCAGCAATGACGCTAGTAAGTCGAAATTTTGGCTCCCTATATGAACCTTTACGGCACACACTCTGTCCGCACGCATCGAGCACCCATTCGGTAGCAGCACATCCAACTTGTCCTTCGCCATCAAAGAAGGTACTCTGATGCGCGATATAAAATTTTCGGACAAGAAGGAGTGTGAAGCTCCCGTGTCGAACAGTGCCCGTGTCGGACTATCGCTAATCAAAACAAAGCCTATGCAAACAATATTAGGCTAACAAGCAATAAATAACAGTATTTAAAGTTAACTTGCTATAAATTAACTCGTACCTGTCACCATATCAGCTTGTTTAATGGCCTCCTGCTGGCCCAAGTTGTACACTCTAGGTTGAGTCGGAGCATAATGGGACGCGGTTGACTCCACCGCCTTGCCCTTCTCTTCGTAGGTAGCTCCTTGTTTTCTCTCGGACTTTGGGCGTCCGCTCCAGAAATCACGGGCAAAGTGCCCCGTCTTTCCACACGTGAAACAAGCGTCCGGGGTTCGATTGGTAGTTGCCCCCGAGGCACCTGCAGAAGGAGCTAGACCCGACATCCTAGCCTTCTTGTAGAATCTTCGATAGCCCGACTTCGACGTAGTCGGCGCTTTGAACTCCGATTTCTTCCCACCAGATTCCTTCTTAGCTTGTACATTTCTCATATCCTTCTCCAAGGACCGGGCCGAGTTGACCAGGGTCATGAAACCCTGCGCCATGGGCCCCGACAGTAGCAACCTCAGCTCGTCCCTTAACCCTTCAAAGAAGCGGTTAGTCTTTCGCTCCTCATCGGCAAAGGTAGCGCTAGCATATCTCCCCAATCGAGTAAACTCGTGGAGGTACTCGTCTACAGTGCTATCTCCTTGCACCAACTTTTGGAACTCGTTTTCTAGTGCGATCCTCTGCGCTGAGGGGAGGTATCGAGCCATGAACAGTCTCGAAAATTCCTCCATAGATACTTCGGTCAACGACCTTCCCCTCAACTGGTGTAGCTCTAGACCTTCCCACCATAACCTTGTGTCCCCATCCAATAGGAACATCGCTATTGTGGTCTTCTGCAACTCTTCCGTTTCTGTTGCTGTCATCACCCTATTAACTCTTGAGAGCCAATCCTCAGCCTGGGTCGGGGTTCCCGTTCCCGAGAACACCGGTGGATGGAAGCCCATCACATGCTTCAACTGTCTTTCAGTTGCTCTCCGCGGCAACTCCGGCTCCACCGCCACCTGCTCAACCCTTCTAGGCTCCGCCGCTTGGAGCGGCACTTGCTCCACAGTAGGAGCAGGCTGCTGCACCTGTCTTGCAGGCTGCGCATTGATCATTGTCATGACAGCTTCTGCCACAAACCTAATGGTTTCGGCTGACAGAGGTGTTGCAGGCGCATCGCTTGGTGCGCTGCATGCCTCGGAATCTGGCCGTTCCGACGGTCCAGCACCACTTTTGGTCACCTATAATCATGCAAAACACCGATAAGCGACCAAATACTATTGCAAAAAGTAATTATAGGAACACGCAGGTTCCTCAAACATGTGTATTTTCATTCCTAAGTGGACATTCATGGGTTCTTTTCATGTTATAACGATGACGCACACACATGTGCTCACCACCCATTAAAGTGAATTCGCCCACGAATTCATTTAAGTTTGACAGAAACCAGTAGTCTGATACCAATTTGTAACACCCTTATCTGTCACATAGCATATAGCAGTAGGTCCGGCCGGGGCCCGACGCCATATACTACGGACAGACCGGTTGGTTACACGTTAAAACCATACAACCAATCACAAACGTCCTACACAGCACCTAGCGAAAGCAATTTATTAAGTTGCACAAAAATAAGAACCCTACCAAGCATCTACTCAAATAAAATAGGAATGATGAATACAAGAGTGCCGACCTTATGGCCTTACAATAGTTTCCTCAAACAAGAGTGCCTTTCATACATCGGCTCGCAGGCTGGCCATACATGAGATAAACGGAAAACATGAAAAAGGTAGGGCCTTCGAGGGCCAGCACCGCAACATGGGCTTTAGCCTGCTATTTCTCGCTCGGCTCCGCAACACCTGCAAGTCACAATCCACCGCCCGGTGGTAAACAAAATAACAGTCAGCAATGCTGACCAAATTATAACGATCCCGCCCCCATAATCGGGGCGGCGATGCTCTTTCCCTGCACTTTATTAGTATAACATCAAAATAGTGTAAACACACTTTATCACAGGCGTAGGCTCGCACGACCACACATCTCGTGCACACAGGGCACATTCACGGCGAACCGGCCAACGTCACGTCAATTCAAGCCATAGACGTTCCCGTTCCACCACCGCCTCTTAGACGGCCAATCATATGAGCAATTTGTCTTCCTGGCCTTGGTCACGACAATTTAAGCCATAGACCGCCGAAGACCCTCATCCATGCCAACGGTCCCACCGAATGACATAGATCGGGTACGGTTCCGCCTGACCCGTGCTCATACCGCAACGATAATTTAAGCCATATGCACAGGTCAAGACTTGCCGAGTCCCGTTTCCACCACAATAATCACATAACCCGGTTATGTTCACGTTGGCTCCCCGGCCACCATGTTGGCAAAACCCGCTTTTGCCCAGTTTTCCGGGTGCACCTTGGAGTTAATCTCCAAGGCTCCCTGCTGCAATCTACCATGTAGAAAACCCGAAAATGCCCAAACATCCGGAGTCTTCCCCAGTTCATATGCAATGCAACATCACCGATCCGGATCAACTTGTTCGGATAGGCTTCACACACAATGCTTATGCCCGTTTTCGTATACAGACTCTATACAAGGGGGACTTTATATATCTACCCAGAGGAACGCTCCAACTCTTCGCTTACTCGCGAGAGAGGGCTTCCTATGCAAAGGAAAAGAGGGCTTCATATGCCCTAGGATGAGAAATCATTACCCTTCCGCTCTTTCGCGGTGCCATGAAAATCTACGCGGTTGGAAAGCACCGCAACGACATCGTCTTCGCGAATCTAGACTCGGATCGCGATTCGGAGCTCCGAAGCTCCACCGGCGGCCGGATCTTTGGCCTTCTTCCTCCTCCTTGCTCTCCCTTCTCTCTAAAACTTAGAGAGAGAGGAACCCAAGAGAAATGAGCCCTTACAACCCTAACTCCCGAATAAAACCCTTCAGGAAAGAACCCCAACCATTGGATCCCAAGCCAAGGAAACAAACGGCCACGATTAGGCCTAAAATTACAAAATCTGGGCCAAACACGGGTTGCAACACGACCGTGTGCATGGCCGTGTCACCCATTCGCCGTTCCGACCGATGCGATAACCAGCACACGGCATTCGACATGGCCTCCGACACGCCCGTGTCGCATGCGACACGGCCGTGTCACGACACGTGTCACGCCCCGTGTGCAACGACCAACACTCTTTTCCCGAGAAGGACACGGCCTGCGACACAGCACCCGACACGCCCATGTCAGAAGTGACACGCCCGTGTCTGTGCCCGTGTCATGGCCCGTGTACAACTTCCAACACTTGTTTCCTGAGGAGGACATGGCCTGCGACACGGCACCCGACACGCCTGTGTCACATGTGACACGCCCGTGTCTGTGCTCGTGTCATGACCCGTATACATGACTAAGAAAACTCTCTAGTGTGACACACCCGTGTCACGCCCGTGACACGCCCGTGACACCTGCTCCAAGTCCCAGACTTGACTTAAAACATCACTCATCCCTCTTTTGAGTTTCGGGGTGTTACAGAAAGTTAGAGTTGACAAGGGTCGGGTTACTCCTAGTCAGACTCATTATATTGAGCAACTTCTTTCTACCTGAAGATATGATAACTGTAGGCCGGCTGAGACACCTGTAAATGTTTGTTTTATGATTGAGAATGACCTAGAGGGGGATGAATAGGTCCAATTTAAACTATGGGTACCCCTTTAATTAATCATAGTTCTATTTTCCTTTAAGATGATTAACACAGTCAGATAATCAAGATAAACTTAACAACAATTAGAAAAATTATCACATCACATCAAACACAACACAATACAGATCATGTACCACTTCTAAATGGTGCAGAAAAGGTATCTATGATAGATAGCACTGACTTAGGTTTTGAGAATTGAGTCAGAAGCTGTCTTTCTTGGGTATGCTTTGCTTCCAGGTCCTTGACAGTCTTGACATGTTCTACTATTACTTCTATCTATCTATCTATCTTGTTAGTTAGTTCTATGAGTTTCAGTTTTTGTAGATCCAACTTTATGTTGGCTCTTTTCAACAGAAAAGATACTCCTCTCAATGATTCTAATTCTTTGGTCTGATCCTTAGCAAGTCATTTGCTTGCAATCAAGGCCTTTAGTAACTTCCATATATGTTGATAAGGGAGTTAAAATCAGCTTCAGTGTCTGAATGATGTTCTTTATTATTAGAGGAGTGTGAACATGATTCATTTTCTGATGCGGAAAAAGAATATCTGAGGCTAAATTATGAGAAATTGATTTTACCTTAGCATGATCTGAACAATCCTGATCTTCTTCTCCTGGTAGGGTCTCCTCAATAGACATCAGGCCCGTGAGAGCCTCCTCCTCTTCTTACTCAGATGAATCAGACTCACTGTCTTTTGCCAAGAGATTTTTGTCAACCTTCTTATGTTGTACCTCTTTCAAGTTCTCTGACTTTTTCTCCTTCCTTTTTGCTGGGCAATCAACTATGACATTTCTGTTGCAGCAATAACACACTATATTAGTCTTAATATATTTATTCTGTGAAGATCCATACCTGTCCCCAGATTTCTTCTTCCTAGATTTCTCTGGATGATTAGTCTTCTTGAGAGAAGAGTCTCCAGCTAGACCCTTTCAGTTGCCCTGCCTTCTTCTCCTCAACATCTTCTTAAATTGTCTAGAGAAGAGAGACAGTTCCTCCTCAGTCAGATCTCCTCCTGATGAGGAAGATTCTGAACACTTAGAAGTTATTTCCAGTCTTTCTGTGAGTGTTGACTTCTCTCTGACTTTTCTGGATGACTCAGCCTTTAGGGCCAAGGTCTTTTCTCTACTATATGCTCTAGCTGAATCTTCTTCAGACTTCCTGAGGTTGAGTTGTAGCTCATGTGACAACAACTTGCCAAATAGGGGTTGGGTGTCTATGTTGGTTAAGTTCCTTATTTCTCTTATGGTACAGATCTTGATGTCTCATTCCTTGTTCAGGGACCTCAAGATCTTGTCATTAAGTTCATAGTTAGTAAAACTTTTGCCATAAGTCCTCAGGTTGTTTACAATTCTGAAGAACTTTTCAAAACATTCAGCTACTGAGTCTTTCTTATCTTGTCTAAAGGCTTCATACTGTTGGTTTAGTAAAGATTTATTATCATCTCTGACCTCATCAGTTCCTTCCATATAAATAATCAGGGGCTGTCACATTTATTTGGATGTCTCGCAATGAATCAGATTCTGAAAAGTGGAATCATCTATTGCACTGACTATAATATTCTGTTCCTTTTTGTCCATAGAGGCCAAAATGATTTCATCCTTATCCATCTCCATGTAAGTCTTTTGTGTCTTGATGTTTGCATCAAGAACTGACACTTTCATGGAAATGAAATGAAAGGTCCTTCAATCACTGTGATATATATTCTTGGATCTGCTGCCTCTATGAATAATCTGACTCTCTCCTTCCATATTCCAAAGTTTTCTTTAGAGCAGACGGGGAGCTTAATGGAATTGTTTTCCCTTTGAGTCATGATATATCTTTCTCTGCAATCCTTTGGATTCTCACTAGACTGTTATGCCTTTTTTGGTGAAACCTCACCCTCTGATACTAATTGTAAATGTTTGCTTTAGGATTGAGAATGACCTAGTGGGGGTGAATAAGTCCAATTTAAACTATGGGTACCCCTTTAATTAATCAGAGTTTTACTTTCCTTTAAGATGATTAACACAGTCAGATAATCAAGATAAACTTAACAGCAATTAGAAAAATTATCACAGCATAGCAATTCAGCAAATACAGCACAATGCACACAGATTTATAGTAGTTCCCTAACTTATGGGTACATCCACTTTCCCCCTGCGCCTATCTAGCAATGAACTAGATTCGGCAAAACTCCTTCTCTTTCTTTTACTCAGATCTTTAGATCTTACAGCTCAGAGCCCAGCTGGCTCCTACCACTCGGACTATACAAGTTTTACCACTCAGATCTCCAAAATCTTACAGCTCAAGTTCTTCCCAAGAACTTTACCTCAGAATGACTCCACACTCCTACTTCTCGGGCAACTCCTGCCCTATAACTCAGAGAAATACCTACTTCTCTTACCTCAGGCTATCTCAGCCCTACCTCAGCCTTTATAACACAAGTTTACAACATAAAGAGAATGATTCTCCTACACTCAGAACTACATGTAGATCTTACACAATTAATGATGGTAAAAGATAGATTCAGAAAATGTCACCCAGCAAGAAGGAAATAAGTGATAGCTTCTTGATCTGATCCTGATGAGTTTGCTTCCTTTGATCTTGTCAAGATAGATCTGATCCAACCCTTCTTAGTTTTTTCAAAGGTTCTTGAAGTAGAAATTAGGGTAAATCTAGACTGGAGAATGTTGTAGATGATTCTTGATCTGGCTTCTTTCCACCTTCTAAATTATTGATGATGCTTCAAAGATCTGTCTTTACCAAAATGTTCTTCTTCTAGTTGTTATCTTTTTCTCTGAAGAGTTGATCCTTTTAAATAGGCTCTGATAGGAGTAACCGGCTGATCCGGTTAATAACTAACATCTGACAGTTCTGACAGTTGTCAGTACCTCCGTCTTGATTTATGTACTTAGGAAACAAATCTGCTTAAAGAGTTGACACTTGATAGTTGAATGCGCCGACACAAGTCCTGAGTTTCGACAAAGCTCTTGTAGTTGTGTCGACATACATCGGAATGTGTCGACACAACTCTTCACCTTGTCTCAACACAACGTGTGTAGAATGTGTCGACACTAGTCCTGAGTGTCGACACAGTTGTCTTCAGTCTCAACACAGCTTGAATAGAGTGTGTTAACACAGTTGTTCTTAGTGTCGCCACAGCTTCTCTTTGTCTAAACACAACTTGTTCAGTGTGTGTTGACACTAGTCATGAGTGTCTCGATGCTTTTGTACTTAGCTTTATTTGTCCGCACACATGAATTTAACATTCATCAAATATAACTATGTGTATATCATTGAGCTGAAAGGACTTCTTCAAATCAAATATATTGTGATTAATGTACTCAATAACACCGTTTGATCATAATGTCAAGTTGAGTCCTAATGAAGAAACCAGCATTGATCAAGTTAAATATTCCAAAACAATTGGTAGTCTCATGTACGCCATAAGTTGTACAAGACCAGACATTGCTTTTTCGGTTAGCATGCTGAGTCGTTTTACCAGTAGTCCAGGCAAAGAGCATTGGGAAGCCCTAGACAGACTGTTAAGATACCTGAGAGGTACTAAAGATCATGCTTTGTACTATAATAGTTACCCACCTACTATGGAAGGACATTCTGATGCCTCGTGGTGTTCAGAAGCCGGGAACAACAAGTCTACAAGTGGATATATCTTCATCTTGAGTGGAGCTGCTATCACTTGGAAATCCAAAAGACGGACCTGTATAACATTGTCGTCTATAGAAGCCGAGTTGTTTGGCTTAGCCTTGGCCAGTGAAGAGGCAGATTGGATCAGGAACTTGATTTTAGACATTCGCTTGTCTAAACTACAAGTCAATCATTGAGCTTGTATTGTGATAATCAAGCAGCAGTTCAAGTCATTAAAAATGCCCTCTATAATACTAAGAGGAGACATGCACGACTGAGACATGTCTTATTGAATTATATGAAAGAATAAAGAATTATCACTTTGATCGATGTTCGTTCAAAGAATAACCTGGCTGATTCATTGATGAAAGGAATTCCAAAAGACCGTCTAATCAAAACAGTGGGGGAAATAAGACTAAAAATGATTTAGTTCAGCCTTAGTTCAGCATTAGGCGATTAAGTTCAGCTTTTTGTCCAAACGTTTTGATTATTTTGATTCCTTTGTCATAGCAAGCATGTTGTACTCCATTGATGCTTTTGGTTGTTGAGTTCGGATCTGGTAAGTTTTTTCATTCCAAACTTGATGCTAACAACTTCACCTGGATTTGACTGTTGTCTTGAAGGAGAGTGTTATTCCAAACTTGATAACACAATCTGACTTGGCTTGTCTTTTCTTCTAGTAATTGGTTCCATTCCAAACTTGATGAGTTCCAATTAACTTTAGAAGGACAGTAACCGTGACATTCCATATAGAAACACAGATATAGCTGCGGTGTCCAGAAGTCTGAAATCGTTTCGGTTGAAAAAGATATCAGGTTCTGAGGTAAAACTATAATACTCTGTGAACGTGTCCTCCCAGCCAAATTAAAATGATCAATACTAAGTTATTTTAGTAGAACTAGATATTTGCAAATTTGCAAAAGATAGAATTCATTCTGAAATGAAATTCTCTGTTGAAATTGCAGGGGTTGCTGGGATAGGAGGAGCACTGGTTGACTGGAATCCAGATCAGGATGATCATTTGGATAATGAGTTTTAGAGTGTTATTAGTTTATCTTTTGCTACTTCTGTTCAGAGCATTGTTTAGCTCTTCTTTTATGCACTATTTGTTTGGACTTTCTAGCTCTTTGTTGACTTGTGATGCTAGATATATATGGTCTATGTCTTGTTGTATCTGAGACTATTTCTGTGTTGCAGCTGAGTTTTGTTTACTTATGCGTGCATACTTTTTGTGCTTAAGTCTAGTTTTGTTTGAAACAGGTGTTGAACACGGTTATGTATGATTCACGGTTGGTTGAACTTTGCACAAATCACCCTCTTTCCGAAGTCTGGGTTCACGACGGACATAGACGGAGATTGTTAGAATACTTTGAGCGGAGCCCTTTTACACTCTACACATCCAGCAATAATTCAGGCATATTTATAAGCATCACCAACCAAGTGGGAAGAGACACGTGGCAGAGAGAGAAAGGAACAAATCAAATCACGTCATTACTGATTTCGGCCTGCACCAATTTCGGTAACTTATATATATATAAATATATATATATATATACAAGTGACAGGCGGGGTGCGACAATTGGCGGGTTGCGACATTCGGCGGGGTGCGACATTCGTCGGGATGCGACATTCGCCGGTGGTGCGACATTTGTCGTGGGGACGACATTTGTCGTGGGCGGCGACATTTGTCGTGGGCGACAACATTTGTCGTGGACAGTACCCGCCCCTATGATCTCGCACGACAGTACCCGACCGACGACGGCGGGCTCCGCCCGCTCCCGGCGGGCTCCGCCCGCTCCCGGCGGGCTCCTCCCGCTCCCGGCGGGCTCCGCCCGCTCCCGGCGGGCTCCGCCCCGCAACATATACATATGGGTACTCAAAATGACCGTAAAAAAATATAAATCAAGAATACAATTTTTATTTTGTAAAACAAATTATATTTTAACGTTAAAACATTAATTTTTTTCTTTTAATTCCTAGCTATAGACAATAGGTTTAGGGTATCTAGTGTTATTATTTTTGATATTTAAATATTGTAAAGTTGTGTAGTTAGTTAAAAGGATATTATTTTTATAATATACTAATATAAAGTTTAGTATAATTGTGTAATTATGAATACAATTATAAGGGCAATATAGGAACATCAGACAATGTTTCACCAAAGAGTAGTTTTGGTATATTAGTAGAGATATATATATTGATTTTTTTTTTTGCTTTTGACTTGGTCAACCACCGCAATACAACAAATAATAATTATATATATATTTTGATTGCCAGCCATTTCAATAGTTTCTGCCAACCATTACGCGCATCATTTCAATAGTTTTATTATTCGCAAACCAACGCGAATCCGGCTATTTGCACCTGCCCACTACCAGTGGTTGCGCAGGCGATTAGCCGTACATCAGACAGTCGAGATTGCGTGGGAGCGATTAAACGGCGAAAAAGGCTCAACCGGCAGTGGCAGTCAACGACGAGTCCTCGACGGCGGGGGGTCTCCCGGGAAGAGAATGTTGCGGCCGACCGTTCCCCTGCGGGCAGCTGCTGATAACTTCTCCAAAAGAAGTTATCTAGCCCTTTTTTGGAGTTAATTTTTGTCATAAATGAAGAAAATGAGTTTAAATGAAGTAGAAATGCGAGTAGATTAATATTTATTTTATTTATGAGTAATTTGGTTTTTTTCATATATTTTATTGCTAGAAATGTCAATAAAATCAACTTAGAGAAAAAATCTGTTCAAATATTATGACCTAAGAAAGATGTTGCAACATCTGAAAAATATATTGCAACATAGTATGAATGAATTTCAAATTTTAAATTTCAAAATTGACGTTGATTACAAATATGGAAGGATGTTTCTTTCAAGATGGGGTAGACATTTTAAGAGGGAAAAATCTACGCAGAAGGGGCATCTCGGGACGTGAGAAATTTCGAATTTCAAGGGGGATAAACCAAATTCCTTGGAGAAAAGCGGCTAGGGTACACCTGATCTTGAATGACTGTTTTGGGCGTAATCAGAGAGAAAATTTCTGCAATATTTTGAATTCCTATCATCATGTGTTCTAAGTTTTTTCTAATTTGGTGTTTTTCTTCCATTGTTATGAATTAAATTTCTTTAGTCTTGTATTGCGAGAGTACTTTGTCTTGTGTGATGGACGTTTTAATTTTTTTTGTAATTGTTTGATGAATAATCTTTATCGAATTTATGATCCTTATTTTGAAACTTTTGACCAAGGTTTTGTCTTTTACTGTACTTCATAATTTTAGAGATGAGTTGCATAAATGTGTCATAGGTTCGATATAGCATTTGAAAGGAGAAATAGATTTCCTCTTGGTGTTAACAATATACTTCTTTATTATTTATGCAATTATTTACTTCACATGAGTTAGAGATGACAAGAGAGATAAGAGATTATGAAGTTCCGATAACGAGAGGTACAGATTTCTATTCTAAAATCGTTGCAAGACTTTTCACCACACATTTTCGCAAAAGCACATTAATAGATTTATCGCACTAGACATAGGAAATCACGATACATGATTATTTCTCATAACTGATAAAAAGATTTTTTCCAAAAAAGCATAGTTTATTTCAATGAAGAGTTTTTTCATTTATTGTTTTTTTTTAATAATTAAAATCATCGTTATGTATTTACTTAGATTTAAAGAAAAGACATAAAATAGTATTTGCAAGCGCTGAATTAATCACTTCTCCGTGGGAACGATCTTAACTCATTTTATATTATTTGATCTGACACGTGCACTTGCGTTTAATATACACAACCGTTTTCGGGTGTATCAGTTGCTCGGCATAGGGCGGCTGGCCGGGAGGCCGACCGCACCCTCTGCGGCCACTCGCGGGGCCGCACGGCGCGGGGCGACCAGTCAGGAGGTCGGTCAGGCGATCATGCCCCTCACGGACGCTTGCGGGAGGCCGCACGACGTAGGGTGGTTGGCAGGGCCCCTTCGCTGCCGCTCGCGGGAGGCCGCACGACACGGGGTGGCCGACTGGGTCTGGAAGGCCGGGCGCACGGCGCGGGGCGACCGGCCATGCCCTCCGCGACTGCTCGTAGGCGGCCGCACGGCACGGGGCGGCCGGCCGCTCCCTTGGCGGCCGCTCGTTGGCTGCCGCACGGCGCAGGGATGCCGGCCAGGAGGCTGGCCGCGGGCGCATGACCGGAGTCGGCAGTTGCGTGGATATTTTTGGGTAGTTGATGCGCGGATCGTGTGGGGATCGGACGCGCGATAGTTTAACTTTCAAGGCAGCCTAAACACCTAGAGGGGGGGTGAATAGGTTCTGCTTTTCTTATAAAAACTTCTAGGCAGAATTCAATTCAATAGCTAACACAATAAGTACAGCAATCACAGGAAATAAAGCATCACAGATTGCACAATGTTTTATAGTGGTTCCCCAAGGTCTGGGTACATCCACTTTCCCCCTTCACCTATCTAGCAGTATGCTAGATTCGGCCAAACTTCCACTTATCTCAGATCAACAGATCCTACAACTCAGAACCCAACTGGTTCCTACAACTCAGGCACAACTGCCCTACCTCAGCCTTGCCCCAAGGCCTACAACTCAGAGAATATCCTTCTCCTACACTCAGGCAAACAGCCCTACCACTCAGAGTTCAACACTCCTACACTCAGCCTTTATAACATAGGCTTACAACTCAGATCTGTGTAAACAGATCCTACAGAAATATAGAAAAGATTATTAAACTGTCTTGCCAAAGTTGAGAGAGAAAAGGCCAAGACAATTCTTGATCAGCTGATGCAATCAACTGTATCTGAGCCTTCTTCAAAGCTTCTTGAAAATGAACTTAGCTGAGTTGATTCCAAACAGCTTCTTGAGAATCCACTGGTGGTTTCTTTCTTCTTCTTCTAATTCTGGCTTGATCTCTCTCTATCCAGCACTTTGAATGATTCTTCTGAATTCTGATTAGAACTCTTCTTAGATCTATCCTTAGATAGTCTTCTTAGATCTCCCGGAGAAGATCTTCTTAAGTGCCTAGCACTTTCTTGAAATGAATTGGATCGTAATCCTTCTCAACTTTTTGATTCTCAACAATGTTTTCCAACAGTTGCTTTCTCCTTCTGAATCCGTCTATTTATAGACTTTCTTCATGGTAACCGGCTGATCCGGTTTCTAACCGTTTTCTGACAAGTCTGACAGCTTCAGTTAACTGGTGGCAATCCTCAGCTGTCAAGTCTCCAAACAAGTCCTGTGCCTTAGTCTTGAACCATAAGTTGTCGAGACAGTCTGTCAGAAAGTGTCGAGACCATCTGTTTATTTGTGTCGACACAATTGACTTTGGTGTCGACACAGTCTTCAGTGATGTCGACTAAGTTGCCTTTGAGTCGACATAGCTCCTTCTGAAAATAACTTGGTCTTGACTCTCCAGTGTGTCGACACAAGTCCTGTGTGTCGACACAGTTGTTGTAGAATCATAACTTAGTAAGTGTCGACTTAGCCTTCAGGTGTCGACACATTCATTTTTTTAACTCTGCTATAATGTGTCGACTTAATCACAATGTGTCGACACATTCTGCTGGTGTCGACAAACTTGAGGTCGACTATTTTCTTCTGTGTCGACACATTCAGCTGATGTCAACAATCTTGAGATCGACTATTTATATACTCTTCTGTGTCGACACATTCTCCCAATGTTGAGGTCGACGCTTTTCTTCTGTGTCGACACAAATTCCCAGTGTTGTGTCGACTCTTTTCTTCTGTGTCGACACAAATTCTCAGTGATGTGTCGACTTACTTCTTCTGTGTCGACACTTTTTCCCAGTGTAGTTGTAGACTAACTGCTATGTGTCGACACTGCTTCCCAGTGTTGTGTCGACTTACTTCTTCTGTGTCGACACTTTTTCCCAGTGATGTGTCGACAATTTTCTTCTATGTGTCGACACTGCTTCCTCTGTGTCGACACTTGGACTTAGAATTTTTCTGCATACTTTATCAATTCTTCACCTGCACATGTCAACTTTAAAACAACATCAAATACACCTTGATGTATATCATTGAGCTAGGTTGGGCTTCTTCAAATCAGGTACACATTTTCCAATGTACCCAACAATCTCTCCCTATTTGGAGAAGTCATAACCCTTATAGCCAATGATATACACCATTTATAAACAGTACTAAATGATGATATATGACATGACAGGAATACTTAATATAAACAACACATAAAAAACAATTCACCACAGAATGCACATAATAATATGCCAAACAACATTTTGTTTATAACTGGGTAATGTTTGATTACATTGTTTTTCATTTAATGATTACATCACAACATTACAAAACAATATGAAGGAATTAAAAAACATAATCAGGATTGATCAGGCTCTTTAATGATAATCCCTTTTCCAGATTGAATTGTAGCTGTCACAGGAGCTTCTGATTCTTCAGCAATCTTCTTTCCTTTTAGATCAGCTTTTTTCTGAGCTTCTTCCTTGATCCTTTGCCTTTCAAAGTAGTGAAAAGGCTTTGGAAAGTACTTGCTTGGCTCCTTAGCATCAGATGACAGCCTCCCCAGCTTAGCTTTCCTTCTAAATTGGACTATTGCTTCCTGTCTCGCCTCATATTTCTGTCATTCTATTTCATTGTACCACTTCCCTCTCTCATGAACTTTATCTTGTACAGCTTTCCATGCAGTGAGTATTATGTTCCTTGAAGTAGGACTCCACTGCTCATAATCTGGCTTAAGTACAGCCTGCTCACTGAATTTCTTCTTTGCTAATAGAGCATCTTGCTGTTCTTTCAGAGTAGCCTCAGGCTTATCAACCTTTCCAAAGACAATATTAGTAACCTCCTTTGGAGGACTATACATTCCTTGAACTTTCTGATCAATCATGTCAAAATCTGGAGGGGGGTAAATGACTTGGGCAACCTCAGGTTGATTGCCTTCAAGTAGATTTGATTGTATTCCTGACTCAGCCACCATAGCATCATCACACAATGGGGGATATCCCAAAGTGGCTCGAATGCTATTGGTCACCCATTTGGTGTGCTCTGAGCCTGCATGAATTAGCATCCTCTCCCCCTTTATGGCTTCTCTAGATACATGATCTCTTAGATCTTCCTTTTGAAATCGGATTTGGCCATCCAAATAATTCACACCCTCTTTGAAAAATGGTTTTAACTTTTGAAGCTTTTCAGATATTTCTTTTTGAGAGGTTGTGATGGCAGTCTTAACAGATGCAATGGCAGCTTGAAAATTCTTATCAAATTCGTCTCTTTCTTTGGCTCTATCTGCAGGCAGACCTGGACCAATCTTCTTTACTTCCTCAATGATCTCATTATGAGATTCAGTTAAATTATCATTCATTCTTAGCTGGTTTTCCAAAACATAGCTTTGCTTCAAAGCAATGTCATCCACCTTTGTAGTAATAGCCTCTTGTTGTTTAGCTAGATAAACCACAGCATTGCCACCCTTGTGGAAGCAATCTGTCATTTCCTTTTTATGCATGTTGACTTGAAACTGGATGGACTTTATATCCTGAGCTAAGTCAAACTGAAGTGACTTGCTATTTTCATCAACATACTTTTCCAGAGCCATCCTTTGTTCATCCAATTTTACTTGTAGATCTACCAAAAATTTGTTGTAATCAAAGGCTGGAGATACTTGTAGAGGTGTGGTCTGTAAAGCCTGCTTATAATTCTTGCTTCTTCTCTTAAAGACAACAAGTTTTCTTTTCTTTGCCACCCTGGCATCTTCAGTTTCTGTTTCAGATGAAGTATCTACATGAATTCTTTCTTGAGGATGATGAATTGTATCTGTTCCAGGGGCCTGTTGCTCAGCTTCAACATCCACTGGCTCACCCTCAACCTGTGGCTCAACTTCAGCTTCCTGATCAATGTCCATACCTATGGACTTCTCAATATCTGGTCCACCTCCTACTTTATCAGCAGTAGTATCAATATCAGGGAATAACTCCTCCATAGTAAATTCCAGTTGAGCTGTAACTTCTGCAGCAGTTAAATCTTGAGACAAGTTTAACTGTGCATCCTCTTGTACTTGCACTTCAGTATTTGTAGTATCTGGAGTAGGAGTGGACACTAGCTCTCCCTGAACCTGTGCAGTAATAAGAATATGAGCAATGTCTTGTATAGTAAAATACATTAGCTCCCCCTATACCTGAGCAGGAGTAGATACCTTTGGAGCAGGAGTGGAAACTGGCTCCCCCTGTATCTGTGCAGGTGATGACACTTCCTGGACTATAGATGAGGCAAGCTGTTCTTCAACCTGTGTCCTCAGTGGGTCTTCTTGTAATTGTTCAGATTCTTGATTTTGTGTAGGGGATTTCACAGGGGTGTCTGGCCTGCTCTCTTCAGGCACATCCTTGGACAGCACCCTATCCCACCTAGAGAACAATCTCATATCCATTCTTCTCATATGATTAATCTTTGTCCCTGGCACTTGCTGCATCACTTCAGGAATCACTCCAGTTAGGTATAGGCTCATGATCCTGGCCATGTTAGGCTTCTTGATTCCTTCTTTGATCTTGTCAAAGATCACTCCTGACCAATCAGTAGGAATTGTAAAAACAATCCTGGTCATCAGGCTGAACATATAGGCAGAAATCCTATCATGTCCACCTGTCTTGCAGAGGATCACTTTCCCAACTATTTCTGACAAGAACTTCCCTTGCTGATTCATACCCTTCCTGTTGAATGCAGCTCCAATCTTCAATCCTGAGTCCAGTCCACACCATTGAAGGGCTTCCCTTGTTTTAGAACTAGGTACTTCCTCTTCATTCTCAACTACTTGCAATTGAAAGATCTTTCTTAAACTTCTTTGATTAATCTTCACCTTAGTCCCTTGAACTGTGGACCTAATCTTGAGGCCAGTCGAGTGGACTGATGCAGAGATAAAGAACTCGTGCACCTCCTTCTTCCAGATTTTTGTTGGTTCTGAGATGAGAAATTCTAACCCTGACTCAGAGAGGAGGGTGATAACTCCTTGAACATCTGGCGGCGCCTCTGCAAAGGCCTGGCGCACCAACTCATACCCTTCATTAATGTTGTCTTCAATCCTTGGCGCCATCGGTTCGTCGAGAAAGCTTGAGAGAAGAGAGAAAGATAGACTGTCGACACAGGGTTTTAGTCTCGAAAACCTTGGAAGCGTGTCGACAGAATGAGTTTTTGACCTATTTATAGCCTCAGTTGAAAGAAGTTCAAAAGGCGCCAAAAACAGTCAAAATGTGTCGACACAGACGGAATGTGTCGATACAAACTTCTATGTCTCGACATTACTTCAGCCTACTATGTGTCGATACCAATTTGTGGTTATGTCGACACCTTAGATAGACAGAAATTCTGTGTCGACACTAAGGATAAGTGTCGACACATATTCTGTAAGTGTCGACACCATTTTCCTGGTTGAGTCGACATTACATTTCTGGTTAAGTCGACAATATAACTCTCAAGTGTCGACACATATTCTCTGTGTCGACACAATATTTCTGATTTGTCGACATAATTTCTCTGAGTCGACACATTACTACTGAATGTGTCGACACATTCTTACTTAGCCAATTTCTGTAACTTCAATGTGTCCTTTTTAACACTTGATTATGTTGTTATTACCTTTACTTACTTATATACCACTTCAATTGCATTGTTAATGATTTTGTTAATACATTAATCAATGGTTAACATACCTAATTCAATTTTGAATTTATTGAATTTGGTTTCATCTAAAGGCTTAGTAAATACATCTGCTATTTGATAATCTGTTTTTACAAATTCCAATGAGATATCTCCTCTTTCTACATGTTCTCTAAGAAAATGGTATTTGATTTCTATATGCTTAGTTCTACTATGAGAAACTGGATTATTAGCAATAGAAATAGCACTCTTTGAATCACATAAAAGGGGTGTTCTACTTACCTGAATACCATAATCCTTAAGCTGATGCTGCATCCACAATAGCTGTGCACAGCAGCTTCCAGCAAGCAACATACTCTGACTCAGCTGTGGAAATTGCCACACTGGTCTGCTTCTTACTACTCCAAGATATTAGTCTTCCTCCCAGGAATTGACAAGTACCTGTAGTACTCTTTCTATCCTCTCTACATCCTGCAAAATCTGCATCTGAATAGCCTGTTAGTAGAAAATCTCTATTCCTAGGGTACCAAAGACCTAGAGTAGGAGTGCCCTTTAGATATCTCAGAATCCTTTTGACTGCAGTATAATGAGATTCTTTAGGGCAGGCTTGGTACCTAGCACAGACACATGTTGCATACATAATGTCAGGTCTACTAGCAGTGAGATATAGTAGAGACCCAACTATTCCTCTATACAATGATTCATCAACAGGTTTACCTATCTCATCTTTGCATATAGGCATACTAGTTCCCATAGGAGTTCTCATGGTGGAGGATGACTCCATACCATACTTCTTAATTAATTCTTTGGTGAACTTAGACTGGGATATGGACAATCCATCATCAGTCTGTCTTACTTGGAGTCCCAAGAAGAACTTAAGTTCTCCCATACTGCTCATCTCAAACTTCCCTTGCATAAGTTTGGCAAACTTTTTACAAAGGTTGTTTTCAGTAGATCCAAAGATTATGTCATCAACATAGATCTGGACTAAGATGATCTTTCCTTTGGATTCCCTAAGGAATAGAGTTTTGTCTATCTTTCCTCTTGAGAATTTATTCTCAATGAGGAAGGTAGACAGGATTTCATACCAAGCCCTTGGAGCTTGTTTTAACCCATACGAAGCTTTCCTAAGCTTATACACATAATCAGGTTTAAGAGGATCTATAAAACCTGATGGCTGCTCTACATATACTTCTTCTTTAAGATCACTATTCAGAAATGCTGACTTCACATCCATTTGGTATACTTTGAAGTCTTGGTAGGCTGCATAGGCAAGGAACATTCTGATTGCCTCTAGCCTTGCTACAAGAGCAAAGGTTTGATCAAAGTCAATTCCTTCTTCCTGCCTGTATCCTTTTGCAACTAACCTTGCTTTATTCTTCACTATTATCCCACTTTCATCTAGCTTGTTCCTATAGATCCACTTAGTGCCAATTATGTTGTGGCCTCTTGGTTTAGGAACAAGCTCCCAGACTTTGCATCTTCTAAATTGATTCAGCTCCTCTTGCATAGCATCAATCCAGTGCTGGTCTTGGATAGCTTCTTCAAACTTCTTAGGTTCCATCTGGGACAAGAAACTTGAATGCAAAACTGTGCTTTGATTTCTGCTTCTAGTTTGCACTCCTTGTCTTGGATCACCAATTATCTGATCAGTTGGATGATCTCTTAGATATCTTATAGCTGGAGGAAGATTCCCTTCAGGTTGAGCATCTCCAGCTTCTTCATTCTGCTGAGCCTCTTGGTTTTCATCAGTTTCCATTATCTCTTGTACTCCCCCTGGACAGCAGCCTTCATTTTCCAATGCTCCATCTTCCTTTGAAGCTTCAGCAATGGAGAGCTTGTCCATCTTCTTGCTTATACCTATTGAGTCATTTGATCTACAAGACAACTCACAATTGATTAATCTTGTTTCATCAAATACAACATGCACAGATTCTTCAACAACTTGAGTAGTTAAGTTGAAGACTCTATAGGCCTTACTATTTGTGCTGTACCCAACAAATATTCCATCCTGGGATTTGGCAGCAAACTTAGTCAAATATGACTTGCCATTGTTAAGTATATAGCACTTGCAACCAAAGATCCTAAAATAGGATAGATTTGGTTTTCTGCCTTTCACAATCTCATAGGGAGTCTTTCTGTGGCTTTTGGTGATAGAAGCCCTATTGATGACATGACAAGCAGTGTTAACTGCCTCAGCCCAAAAATATTCTGGGAGAGAGGTGTCACTCAATAGAGTTCTACCAGCTTCAATTAATGTTCTATTCTTTCTTTCAGCAATTCCATTTTGCTGAGGTGTTCTTGGTGAGGAGAACTCTTGGAAAATCCCAAAGTCTTTACACAAATTTGTTATGCTTTCAAAATGAAACTCAGTACCATGATCACTTCTGATTTTGACCACTGTACTATTCAGTTCATTCTGAATTTGCTTTACAAAATTAAGTAGTACACTTGGGGTTTCAGATTTTTGTCTTAGAAAGAACACCCATGTAAATCTAGAATAGTCATCTACAACCACAAAAGTGTAGACCTTCCTACCTAGACTATGAACTGGCATAGGACCAAAAAGATCCATATGCAAGAGGTATAAGCACCTCACAGAATCCTTGTTTTCAAGGCTTTGAAATGAGGATTTTGTCTGCTTGCCCTTTTGACAAGCTGAGCATACCCCTTCCTTTATACACTTAACTTGAGGCCCATTCCTCACTAGTTCTTTACTAATGAGTTGGCCAATTATCTTGTAGTTTAGATGAGCCAATCTCTTGTGCCACTTAACACAATGGGAAGCATTGTCATCAGCTACAAGACAAATGGGGGAAGCCTTATTTTCACACTCAAAATTAAGGCAATATACATTTCTCTTCCTATACCCAGTCAAAATGATCTCTTGATCACTTGACCTTTTGATATGACATCCATCCTTACCAAATGAAATGTCATATCCTAGATCACTCAGCTGGCTTATGCTTATTAGATTATGTTTCAAACCTTTTACATAGGCCACTTGGGTGATAGTAATTAGGTTAGAAGAAATGTTACCAAACCCTTTGATGACTCCTTTTTCAGATCCACCAAAGATCACTTTATGTCCATCTTTGACAGATGAATACTCCTTCAGCAGCCCCTTTGTTCCAGTCATGTACCTGGAACAACCACTATCCAAGTACCATATAGGGGCATGGTTACTTGGATTCACCTGCAATACAGAATTACTTACCCTTAGAACCCAAGTAAGTCTTGGGTCCTTGGTTCAGGTTAGCATTAATAAAGTTATCATAACCTCTTCTAACAGGTAGACTCTTATTCTTTATAACACTTGTGTTATACCAGCAGTCCAATGCAAAATGGCCCCTCTTGCCACAGCACCAACATTCAAACTTATTGTATCTAGATCTAGATACATCCTTGTCAGAAGAATTTCTGTTCATTGCTGGTGCTATTGCAACTTCACCTACTGATTTCTTAAAACCATTGGGTTTATGACCATAGGTAGGCCTGCTTGCCTTAACACCCTTGTTCTTCAGAACATTTGTCTTAATATGACCTTGAATGTCTTCATGATCATATATGTTAGAAGGCACTTTCTCCTTACTAAACTTTATGGGGACTGAAAGATTTAGTGGCTGAATAGGGGCTTTGCCTTTCCTCTTGAATCTGTCAGCCCTGGAGTTACCTTTAAATCCTAATCCAGCCTTACCCTTCTGAGTGACAAATTCATCTATCAAGGGTAAGACAGATTTTGGCTTAGAGTAACTAGCCACTAAATCCCTTTCAATTCTAAGTCTGGCCTCCAGACTCTTTACTTGATCATTAGTATAATTAATTGTGCCCATCTGAATAATAGTTATATTCTTCAGCTTGGCAATTTCATTTAATTTTTGATCAAGGACTTTTTCTAACTCAGTTGTTGCTACCCTTAGTTCAGCAATTTCCTGAGCCTGTGTTTTAACCAGGTTCTTGCTTTTCTTAAGGGCCTGCAACAAGTCCCCATACTTGTCTATCAATTGATAGACATCTCCTTCAGATCCAGATGCATCTTCATCACTTGATGCAGATGTAGCTGATTCTTCACTTGTACTACAAACAGATGTACAGGAAGGACAGTTTACCTCATTAGGACAGACTGATTCTGGCATATGTCCTCTTCTGATCTTGTCATCAAACCCATGCATTGATGTTCATTGATGGAGTCTAGCAACTGCATAAACTCCTCTTCCTCAGATGCAGCATATAGTCCAATATATGCTTCAGCTTCAGATCCTGATTTTGAAGTTGACTGGTCTGACAGACTTTTATCTTTCTTTGCTACAAAGGATTTCTCCTTCTTGCCTTTCTGATAAGTCTTCTTCTTTTCTGAAAATTCCTTCCTTTTGTCAGGACAATCAGCCACTACATGTTCAGGCCTATTGCAACAATAGCAGACAATCTTTGAAGTAGTGCCTTTGCTGGGCTTTGATCTGCTTTTCTCTTTCCTTGATGACCTTCTCTTCTGATAATAGTCATCAACTTGCTGTGATGTGGAAGGCCTAGACTTCCATTGCTTCTTTTTCAAGAACCTTTGGAATTGCCTAGTGAATGCAGCAAAGTCTGCATCTGAATCACAGCTAACTGAACCCTTATCTGAATTTTCAGAACTATCTTCTTCAACTTCCTTAGGAGGAGATGGTGATTTCCTCCTACTCTTTCTAGTGGCTTCAGCATTAAATGCCACAGTCTTTTCTCTATGCTCTTCTCTTGAGTTTCTTTCCTCCTCCTTCCTTACCATAAGTTGCATTTCATAGGATAGTAACTTTCCAAACAGGGTTGGAGGAGATATCTCTGCCAATTTAGCCACTTCTCTTATGGCACAGATCTTTGTATCTCAGTCCTTTGATAAGGATCTTAAGAATTTGTCATTCAGTTCATAGGTACTGAAGACTCTTCCATAGGAGATTAGCTCATTCACAATTCTATAGAATTTCTTATAGCACTCAGTTATGCTATCAGATTTTCCTTGTCTAAAGCTTTCATACTCCTGATTTAGCATAGACTTTATGTCCAGCCTTACTTCTTCAGATCCCTCCATGTAGACAATCAATGTGTCCCACATCTCCTTGGAGGTCTTGCAGTGAATCAGATTTTGAAATGTTGAATCATCTATGGCACTAACAATGATGTTCTGTGCCCTTTTGTCCATGGTTGCCAAGATGATTTCATCCTAGGTCATTTCTGAATAAGTCTTTGGTATTTGGATATTTGCATCAAGAACAGATATCTTCATTGGAATGAAGGGCCCTTCCTGTACTGTGATGTAAATCCTTGGGTCAGATGCTTCCATAAATAATCTGACTCTCTCTTTCCAGATCCCAAAGATTTCCTTCTTGCATATGGGTAATTTCATAGACCCTAGCTCCTTATGATTCTCTCCAGAACCCATCTTCTTGAATCTTGAATCTGTCTTTCAGATCTAACTCAGACTGTTAAGTCCTTTTTGAGTAACCTCCCTCTGATACCACTTGATAGTTTAACTTTCAAGGCAGCCTAAACACCTAGAGGGGGGGGGGTGAATAAGTTCTGCTTTTCTTATAAAAACTTCTAGGCAGAATTCAATTCAATAGCTAACACAATAAGTACAGCAATCACAGAAAATAAAGCATCACAGATTGCACAATGTTTTATAGTGGTTCCCCAAGGTCTGGGTACATCCACTTTCCCCCTTCACCTATCTAGCAGTATGCTAGATTCGGCCAAACTTCCACTTATCTCAGATCAACAGATCCTACAACTCAGAACCCAACTGGTTCCTACAACTCAGGCACAACTGCCCTACCTCAGCCTTGCCCCAAGGCCTACAACTCAGAGAATATCATTCTCCTACACTCAGGCAAACAGCCCTACCACTCAGAGTTCAACACTCCTACACTCAGCCTTTATAACATAGGCTTACAACTCAGATCTGTGTAAACAGATCCTACAGAAATATAGAAAAGATTATTAAACTGTCTTGCCAAAGTTGAGAGAGAAAAGGTCAAGACAATTCTTGATCAGCTGATGCAATCAACTGTATCTGAGCCTTCTTCAAAGCTTCTTGAAAATGAACTTAGCTGAGTTGATTCCAAACAGCTTCTTGAGAATCCACTGGTGGTTTCTTTCTTCTTCTTCTAATTCTGGCTTGATCTCTCTCTATCCAGCACTTTGAATGATTCTTCTGAATTCTGATTAGAACTCTTCTTAGATCTATTCTTAGATAGTCTTCTTAGATCTCCCGGAGAAGATCTTCTTAAGTGCCTAGCACTTTCTTGAAATGAATTGGATCGTAATCCTTCTCAACTTTTTGATTCTCAACAATGTTTTCCAACAGTTGCTTTCTCCTTCTGAATCCGTCTATTTATAGACTTTCTTCATGGTAACCGGCTGATCCGGTTTCTAACCGTTTTCTGACAAGTCTGACAGCTTCAGTTAACTGGTGGCAATCCTCAGCTGTCAAGTCTCCAAATAAGTCCTGTGCCTTAGTCTTGAACCATAAGTTGTCGAGACAGTCTGTCAGAAAGTGTCGAGACCATCTGTTTATTTGTGTCGACACAATTGACTTTGGTGTCGACACAGTCTTCAGTGATGTCGACTAAGTTGCCTTTGAGTCGACACAGCTCCTTCTGAAAATAACTTGATCTTGACTCTCCAGTGTGTCGACACAAGTCCTGTGTGTCGACACAGTTGTTGTAGAATCATAACTTAGTAAGTGTCGACTTAGCCTTCAGGTGTCGACACATTCATTTTTTTAACTCTGCTATAATGTGTCGACTTAATCACAATGTGTCGACACATTCTGCTGGTGTCGACAAACTTGAGGTCGACTATTTTCTTCTGTGTCGACACATTCAGCTGATGTCAACAATCTTGAGATCGACTATACTCTTCTGTGTCGACACATTCTCCCAATGTTGAGGTCGACGCTTTTCTTCTGTGTCGACACAAATTCCCAGTGTTGTGTCGACTCTTTTCTTCTGTGTCGACACAAATTCTCAGTGATGCGTCGACTTACTTCTTCTGTGTCGACACTTTTTCCCAGTGTAGTTGTAGACTAACTGCTATGTGTCGACACTGCTTCCCAGTGTTGTGTCGACTTACTTCTTCTGTGTCGACACTTTTTCCCAGTGATGTGTCGACAATTTTCTTCTATGTGTCGACACTGCTTCCTCTGTGTCGACACTTGGACTTAGAATTTTTCTGCATACTTTATCAATTCTTCACCTGCACATGTCAACTTTAAAACAACATCAAATACACCTTGATGTATATCATTGAGCTATGTTGGGCTTCTTCAAATCAGGTACACATTTTCCAATGTACCCAATAGGATCGGACGCGCGGATCGTGCCCGAGACGGTTTTTACTGTAAGTTCTCATAATTCCGCATTTCTGCCGATCGGAATTCCTAAAAATTTGAGGTGACCCGATCAAGTATATATTATGCTATTCTCTGGCGCCACGGCTAAGTTTTTAGCTGTTCAGTCCGATGATTCTGCAGCTAGTATAAAGAAAGCCACAAATTATGGATCCGTTTGGCACAGCTTTTAGTTTAGGGTTTAGGGTCGGGAAGACAGTAGTTATAATTGCCACACACAAAAAAGAAAACTAGTTTCTACATAAAATTGGATGAGATGAGGGCTCAGTTTCGCACGGCGGTGGCGTTCATGAATGTTCATGAGATTAAATTGTCATCTGTTAACGTCATCTAAGAAACTTCATCCATTTTTATGTTCAAACGGATGATATTTGTTAAGTGGCCGTTAACGAATGACAGTTTAACTCGTACATTTACGACAGCCACCACCGTGCCAAACAGAGCGGAGGTCAAGCATTCAAAACTACAGTTGACAACCACGGTGCCACACTGCGCCTAAACCCAGCAATCTCCAAATCCGAATGCAACCAACAAAAATGAAGAGATCATTTACTTGTGGAGCCAAACGCCTTCAGATTCCGGGCAGACGACCCTCCGTCCCCAATGGCTTTCCTCGCCTTCTCCTTCCACATCTCCGCCCTCCTCCTAATCTCAGCACCTCTCTCTCCTTCCCCCATCACAATCTCCAAACACCTCCTCAATTCCCCCGCCGACACCTTCCCATCTCCCCCTTCCTCCGCCCTCACCGCCGTCCCCCACACCCTCTCCATCAGCCATGCGTTCGTCCCCTGATCCGACCACTTCGGCATCGCCACCGCCGGCACCCCTAAAACCAACCCCTCCACCGTCGAATTCCATCCGCCGTGCGTCACGAAGCATCCCACCGCGCCGTGCGCCAGCACCTTAAGCTGCGAGCACCATTCCACCACCATCCCCTGCTTCTTCTTCTTCTTCTTCCCCTGTTCCAACTCCACGCCTTCAAACCTGCTATCCTTCCGGACTACCCAAAGATACGGCCTTTGGCTCTCCCTCAGCCCTTTCCCTATCTCCTCTATCTCCTCCCGGCTCAACTTATGCACGCTTCCGAACGCCGCGTACACCACCGACCCCTCCTCCTGCTCATCCAGCCACTCCATATACTCCTTTTCGTTCTGGTCGAACATGTCGGCGGTGGCGCTCTCGGCTTCGCCGGGCATCACCGGCCCCACCGACACCAGGTCCATATGTTCTGCCATGGACGCCAGAGCTTCCGGCTCGAGCTCATCGAAGGAGTTCACCAGCACCGCCGGCCTCTCGCCGGCTCGTCTTCTCCGGGACAGAGCATCGAAGACATGGCGGAGAGCCAGGAGGATGTCGAAGAAAGGCTCGTCGGGGGTGGTGATGGTGAGGAAGGTCGGGAGATCCCGGATCTGGAGAACTGGGAGTGAGGGGAAAGCGATGGGAAAGGAGGGATCTCTGCCGTGGGCGGCGATGAGGGGTTCTAACCCGTTGAAAAAGTGGTGGTAGATGCAGAGGACGGTGGCGGCTTGGATCCAGTAGAGTGCCGTCGGGATGCCGAGGTCGAATGCCACGTCGCCGGCCCACTGAAGCATGATGGTGTAGATGACGCAGGTGACGGGATGGCCGGAGATGTTCAGGTCACGAAGGATGGAGGCGAGGTGGGGGGAACCCAGGCGTTTGATTTCGGAGACGAAGGAGCGGAGGTCTCCGTCGACGTTGGGGTTATGAGCGGAGGAGGAGGAGCCGTCGGAGAAAGGAATGTAGGTGATTCCGCCGTCGATGACTTGGGAGTCGGAGGAGATGGAGGGGAACATGCGGCGGTGGGCCGCGATGCCAGTTGAGAAGGTGACGCGTGCGTCGGTGGAGGAGGCGAGGCGCTTGGCGAGATGAAGGGCAGGGTTGAGATGGCCCTGCGCCGGGAAAGTTACAACTAGAAAATGCGGCGGCGGCGGCGGCGGCGGCGGCGGCTCCATTAAAATTGTTTTGCAGGAAGGTCGAAGATAGGTGTGTTCGGATAAGGTGTAGGAGTAGCTCGCAGTGGCCACACAGATAGTTTCCTCTTGTTGTACAATCATTTTATGCTTTTCTCAGAAAGATATTGAAATAATTGATCACTAAAGATTTTTATTTTTGACGAGCGTGGCAAAAAAATATAGAAAAGAAACGAGTGGATAATTTGAAGTCCACGCACGCCGCCAAGTTCCACATCATTTGTCGACTACGTGGCCCACGCAGAACCTCACGTGCAGTGTAGGTGGCTCTGCATAACTCTGAAGGTCTTAAAAATAGATTACATAAAATGTTTCACATAAGTTTAAACTCTTTTAAATATAAATAATTATAATGTAATGGTTCATAATTATCAGGTCGGTAAGTTTTCAAATGGAAATAATATTAAGGCCTAGATGTTTTGAATGATAATTTTCATTGAAGTGCATAAATTACAAGTAGATTTATGTAGAAGGGACATGTTGTATATACAACAACCATACACTGATAATACATTTCTACATTAAATTATTTATTTATTTAAACCGTCTCCCCATGCCTTAGGATTCAGATGCAGACAGTTGCCGGCATCCTCGTTCAATTTCCTTTGCATCTTTCCAATTTGAGCTTAAATTACTACTCTGTTTCATGTTGATCTCTGTTCTCCTTTTCCAGAATAATGGCGCAGTAAGCATCCAGACTGCAAGTGTAATGGAAAGTGATTTATTTACCAAAGGAAATTCAACTTCTTCTTCTTCTTCTTCTTCTTCTAGCAGTTATTGAAAGTGTATACTTTAATTAACTTACTATATATGATTGCTGCTAGCCATTCATTGACAATTCTAACCCAGGAGCTGGCCCAGCCAACGTCTATGGTCCATCTGCAATGAGTAATTATTCAAACAGAAGCATGACAAATACAAAAAAAACAAAAAACAAAACTTCTTCTCCTTCTTCAACGCCATGTGATATATTTTTACTATAACATAGTGTTTAGATGGTATAAACTTAATTAACATTAACTTCATGGATTTAGGCATATAGGTATAAGCTCGTGTACAGTATGAGTAAAACATCTTGGCTCCATTTGGTGCGGTGTTTTTGCATCTGTGAGTTTGGACAAAAACACCACCATCATAGAATGTATGTTTGTCGTGACAACGGTTATGACCGTCACAAACAAAAATAAACTAGTTTTGAACATAAAAATGAATGAAATTCCTTGGATGAGGCCGGGCGTTCACGACTGCTACCGACATGCCAAACGGAGCCCTTATGTCATAGTCCATGTGCATGATTATTCTTATGGCTAGGTCAAAACTTAAATAATGATCAAAGGTCAGCTATCAATTCATCATCTTTGTGTAACAAAAACATTTTCATTCGCTTCAAAACTCCATTATTGTTCATGCCATCAACATGAACAATGTGCATTAATTAGCATGAGATCTGCAAGTTCTTGTGTCTGAAGATTACCTCTTCATGGTTTTATGTGCATCCCAACCAACAAATAGCATTCCAAAGTACATGGAACCCACGGCAAACACAAAATGGAAGAATCCATATCCATATGGCACATCATCTTCAGATTTCCTTCTAATTTTTGTAAACTGCGCAGCGCAACAAAATATGCGGCTCTTTAATGCATTTACAAATATCGTAAGCGGCTGCTGAGTTCCTCGACGCACCTGAAAACATTCTGAATCCATTCCAGTTGAAAATGTAGCTACCACAATCACCACTATTGCAATTACAAAACTCTGTTAGCAAAACATATAATGATGAGTTTTATGGGTGGAGATTGGATATTTGAAAAGAAAGAAAAAAAACTTTTCTGAGGTGTGCAGAACTAATCTAACTATGCAAAATTTGACTTCTTTTTCAAGGTTGATCATCTCTTTGAAGAAATCAAGCAGGTTCTTGTAAATATATGAATGCAATCAATCAAAAGCTCTCAGTTCTTCCATTTTCTCCCCTCAAAAACTAATTCAGCACTAATAATTTCATATTCACGAGCCATCAGTATTGAAATTTTAAGTATGACTTTCATCATAGTATGATATCAAAAAAGTTGCTAAATTTGTACCGCAATGGTGTGCCAGTCTGAACCATTTCCAACCTCAGCTCTCAGGTTGCAGATCTCTGTTCGAGGTTCACTGTCATTTAGGTATCAGAAAACACAAATGTGCATGATAAAAGCTACATCTTTACCCAGCCCAAAGGGCAAGAATATAAATTGTATCAGAAAATATCATGAAGATTACCTCCTTATTGCACACCAGCAAAGAAAAACTATATAAGCCCCCATTAGACCTGGAGCAAGGTATCCAGCTCTCACCTACTCAACAAATTAAAATTGATCATCAAGTCCATTACGGCCAAATAAATTTGAAAAATATAATTAATCATATATAGTAGTAATACCTTCTGGTGAATTGAGACAAAATTGATAATTTGTAGCAGCAAAAAGGTCAGGCTGATGAACAGAATATTAAGCCTGCAGGATAGCTTTGGTGCATACCATATATACATCATGATGCATGCCACTGTGGATGCAACATGTGAAGCAATTGTGATAGTCATCACCTGGATGTGGCTGCATGCAACATCACATTTGTCATATGTTATATGCTTTCACATGCATGAATAAGCAAGCTGGTATTTAATATTTTTAATGTATTCTAATTATGCAACACTGACTATGTTTAAAATATAGTTTCACTTTCAAAAACTCATGTAGCCATCTGTTTTTGCTATAGATTTATGGTCTTTTTGTTTCGACGGCGAGAGTTGAAGTGGTGGGAATGAGAGCGTTGACAATCGAGCGGTGAGAAATGAAAGGGGGTGGCTACGGTCTCAAAAAAGGTCAAATGGCATTTTGGAGCCCAAACAAATAGAGACTTAGAGTCATTCCGTCTATAATTGATTGATTTTATGTTTTATGCAGTGTTAGAACGGTTGGAGATGGCTGAATTTTTGCGTCCGGAGTTCGGACTCCGGGATGATCTCCTAGGATATTAAATATGATTTCCTAGGAGATCATGCACGGTTTGAACAGGTTCCTCAAGCCTCTTCGACTTTGTATATTTGATCGCCATCCTACCTTTCTCCACGCGGCAAGCTAGCGAGAAATCCAGACCTAGATTTTGAAACGGAGCCAGGTGGGAAAAATTCCTCGTTGGAGATGTGGAGTGTCATCGTACTGAGTCTCATCGTACTGTCAATTCATCCGCTGCTCAGGATTTAAAAAAACATTGAAGACTATTGTATACCCAATGGTGGGAGTACAATAAATTCATAGACACTAATTTGGCATCTGAGCATGCTGGGACCAATGACCCGCTCCAGGTCACCAGACTATACAATAAGAAGTCCAAATGGTGGAGAACAAAGAACATACATATAAGGAGGCGTGTTAAGAATATAGTCCCACATCACAAATTCATGTATTCCTGTGTACTTAGTATAAAGGCCATGTACCGGTTCTACAACCAATTGATTTTGGGTTAGACGCATAAAAACACTAAGTTCCTCTGATAAATATAATAAATAATATATAGGTCACATGAATTTTCCAAACATTGCTCTGCAAAACTTCTCCAAAAGAAAATTAAAAAAAACAATTGATTAAAAAACTTGGCATTGCTGAGAAATGTAAGCTATTTGTTTTGTATGGCTAGAAATGATTAAGCCATGAAGCATGCATGTCTTTAAAAAAGGCGATGACATACCATCTCTCTGCGTATTTATCGGACTGGGAGCAATCGTTCAGCCAATTTATGAAGCGAATCACACTAAAGAGTTGAATCACTAGGAAGATCCTGATCATAGAAAAATAAGCACCCAACATTATTACAGCATTACATTTAATAATTGTATATACACCAATATACCATTAACAAAAAAATGCAAATGTTAGAGGTGTGGCGAGCCTCATAAATATGTTATGTGCATACTATATTTCCCAATGTTTTGTCTGTATAAACCATACTAAATTGCCACCCTATATATAATATTAAAAAACCCTAATGCAAATTGTAAACTAGCAAACATATAAAATTATCAGATAATCAAAAATGCAAATTTTTTCCTCATTTTGTTCTCATTTTATATGGATGTTTACCAGGATCTCTTCTCAAAGGCTCCGTTTGGGGGGACTTATTTTCAACGGTCAAGCGGTTACGACCGCATGAACCGGACCTTAATTAAGGTCCGGTTCATGCGGTCGTAACCGCTTAACCGGTGAAAATAAGTCCCCCCAAACGGAGCCAAAGTTTTTGTAATTACAGCTTGCACCTCTCTAACTTTCAAAATTACAATTACCCCTTGACCTCAATGTTACATTTCATAACATTCATGTATAAAAAGACTCATTGAAGATTTACTCCGAGGTATACTTTAGTGCATTGATGTTATGAAATGTAAACCTGCAGGGAAAGTTGATGTAGGGTAGGCTATGACGTGCACACCTAGACTCTATATGCAACCCCACAAGCGGGTAACGCGACAAACTAGCAGAGCAATGAAAATTAGTAACGCCACAAGCACATAATTACCACAAGAATTAATTTTAATATTGGCGAAATTCTTAGTTGGCTTTCCTCCGCTCGGAGGGCCAAAAGCAAAGCGCGCGGCGAAGAGATCCTCCTGCAAGTTGTTAATCAATCGATAGCCAAAGCAATACAAACACGCTCCAAGCAAGCACAAGATTATCCAATAATAATATCAAAAATTAGTACAACCAAATCACAAAATAACTCATAACTAGGGGCTGATTTCGGGCAAGGGAAGTGGAGGGTTCGGGTGGTGTAGACCGAGCGCCGAGCGGTGGAACCGGGGAAGGAGACAACGGTTGGGGCTGTTTGGTGGTGAACAACGGGATCGGAGTGGAAACGGACGGATCCGGAGGGAAACGCGTAGATCCGGGCTTGAGAGGGCGGATCCGGTGGTGGATGACCGGATCCGGGTTGGGGAAGGCAGATCGGATGACGGGTGGGTAGATCGGGACAACTTGAGCCCAGGTTGTGGGGATTAGCGGTGATGGGGGTCAAGGAGCGGTGGATCCACGGGTAGAGGAGGGGAGGGAGTTTGGCGGCTTGAGGAGGTGCGGGGAGGGGGGCTGGAGGTTGGCCGGAGTGGAGCGGCGGCGGGATGACAGTCGGCCGCCCAGTTCTGGGCGGGAAACTGGCCGGCGGCGGGGTGGCTTCAGGCGGCCGGTAGGTGGGCTGGCGGGGAGGTGTTGGCGGCGGGGTAGGGGTTCGGTTGGTTGGGCGGAGAAGGCAGGGGGGGGGGGTTAGGCGGGCTGTAGGGAGGATGGAGGAAGAGGGGAAAGGGGAGGAAGAAAACTTACCCCAAGGCGTCGGCACCAAGGGTCCATGGCGTCGGCACCGCGGGAAGACCACCGGAAACAGGGATGACAACTCTCCAACTTCAGCAATAACCCTAATACCAGCCCCTCTAAACCTATTTATAAGAAACAAACCACTAGGGCATCCCAACGAACGGCTATGATTGGCCGGTGGGTTTACCCATAAATAAACCAAATACGTGTCCAAAAAAATACATAAATATATGATTTAGATTCGCGGCGACGTGCTGGACGCAACCGCGGGGTCGGATCGGCGATCCGATCACGTCTTCCGGCGGGAATAAATGAACGTGGGTCCCGCTCCATCATGTGCACGATCCGATGGATTCCCATCAACTCCCCCCGACTGAAAAGCATTCATCTCCGAGGAATGGAGACGATCGTACTGGAGTCGAAGTCCGGGGGCAAGTCGGTCAAGCTCTGCCGGTAGTATCCAAGCGTCGTCAGCGTCGGAACGGCCCCGCCAATGAACCAAGTAGCGAAGGCGCGGCCCGCCCGTGGTGGGAACAATCTGGTGGGATCTGATCTCAGTGATGCTCTCATCTCTCATGGTGGGATCCGGTGGAAGTGGTGATGCAGGCTGTGGTACCATTGGCGACGGACTCCCAAGGGCAAGAGTATCAGTAGTGGGCGGGCTGTGGTGGTAAGCTGGCGTGGGTGGGGCGGTGGAGGAGGCGGGCAAGGGGGAGGAAGGTGGATCACTTCCACTGCTCGGGTCCCCATAGTCATGAGGCTCATAATAGGGTGTCAGATCCTCGATATTAAAAACTGGATGAATCCCCATACTCGCCGGAATATCTAGCCTGTAGGCGTTGGTCCCGATCCGACTAATAACTGAGAAAGGGCCCATTCGCCTGGCGCTTAACTTCTTGGCAGGCCCCGAAGGGAGCCTCTCCGGGCGGACTCGTACCATCACCTGTTCGCCAATATTAAAAATATGTTCTCGTCTTCGTTGAACTGCGTGGGTTTTATAATTGTCATTGCTCGTACTAATACGTCGGCGAACCGACTCATGCAACTCATGCAGGTGTTGTGCAAATGATTCGGCAGACTCACTAGGACGGGACTCTAACGGGCTCGGAATAAGGTCAATGGGTTTCCGGGGGTCGTAACCTGACACTATATGAAATGGACTCAACCCAGTGGTCCTATTGACGGAGCTATTATATGCAAACTCGGCGACCGGAAGGTCTAAATCCCAACTACTCACTCGCTCTCCTACCAGACACCTCAACAAGTTCCTAAACTCCTATTTACTACCTCTGTCTGGCCATCCGTCTGTGGGTGGTAGGCAGTCGAGAACTTAAGGGTGGTCCCGGTCTTGAGCCACAGGGTCTTCCAAAAGTACCTCATAAACCTCACGTCGCGGTCTGATACGATGGACTTGGGAAGGCCGTGTAAGCGGAAAACGTCCCTCATAAAAATGGATGCAACGTGTGTAGCATCCGCCGTCTTGCGGCATGCGATAAAATGAGCCATCTTTGAAAAGCGATCAACCACCACGAAGATGGAATCGTGCTTCCGAAGAGTGCGGGGAAGTCCAAGAACGAAATCCATGCTAAGGTCCTCCCAAGGTCGACGTGGGACCGGTAATGGCGTATATAGGCCTGCGTTCTGCTTCGTGCCCTTGGCCGTCTGGCAGATACGGCAGTGGCGGACGACTCTAGTCACATCCTTCCTAAGCGTGGACCAGTAGAGACGGTCCTCCACGATGGCTATAGATTTGTCGCGCCCAAAATGTCCGGCGGCTCCGCCCGCATGCAATTCCCAAATCAAGAAGTCACGATACGATGTTCGGGGAATGCATAGGTGGGATCCATGGTATAGGTATCCCTCGAAGATCTGATATCCCTCAACGGGGTCTGGGGGATCTCGGGATAGGGAGGTGTAAATCTCACCAAAATCAGGGCACGTCGGATACTCTAAGATCACGCGCTCAAGCCCGTCAACACGGGCGGTCATAGTTTGAAGCAAAGAGACACGGCGACTCAGGGCGTCCGCAGGCTTGTTCTCAACACCAGCTCGGTGTTTGAGGACGTAGTGGAAGTCCTGCAGATACTCAACCCACTTGGCATGGCGATGCCCCAGCTTGCGCTGAGAATCCAAGTAGCGTAATGCCTGGTGGTCGGAGTAAAGCACGAACTCCCGGGGGAGGAGGTAGTGCCTCCAGTAGCGTAAGGACTGGACAACCGCATAAAACTCTCGATCGTAGTTCGAATACTTCTGTTTCGCCTCGTTTAACTTCTCACTAAAGTAGGAGACCGGGTGTCCCTCTTGGCTCAATACCCGATACCAACTCCAGATGCGTCGCAAGCGACCTCAAAGGCACGGCTAAAGTCAGGAAGCCTCAGGACTGGGG